>OX387615.1:15620494-16870494 GCA_947568825.1 Sphinx pinastri
TGGCATAATTAGCGCAATGTTTCGATTCATTTATTATTTGTTGTAAGTATGTTACTGTAAACGTGTGGGACGTAATGTGAAACTGAAATTGATGCAATATCGACGCCTGATGGTTTTGGATTGACAACGCAAATTCAACGGATCTTGATCAAATTTAAAGACGATCAGGCAGGACTGGTGCTAATTCTGCCATCACTTTCAGTTCTACACCCCACGCTGGAATATCAGATAGTTTGACCATTGTTTTAACGCACGGTTGACGTACATTTCGTGAAAGCTAACGTTCCTGTACATTGTTAATGTTATCGTCGCTCACGCCGCTGTGCGTGACTCGATACACGAGAAAGACTGTGTTGGGTTCATCTCTGATTGTCGTGTTCTTGACGTGATAACCAAATGTATAATTATAATAAAATTATTATTTTGCTTTATAACTCTTAATACAATCGTAAACAGAGCTGTTTAAATTGAGGCCCTATTTTGTGGTGTTAGCAATTATCGGCACTGAGGATTTTAAAAAGTCAACTCATAGGTAGATATCGATTTGATATTCTTTTAGAAGGTATAAGTAGTACCGTCTACAAAATACGCACAAGTTATCCAACTAAAGTCTAGGCTAGAATATAAATCGATTCGGATATTCTAACCTGTATCGATAAAAGTTAAAGATATGTATATAGGATCTGAGTTTAAAATTTATAATATAATTTGTTGATCTTTGCACGGAAATAATGTGGTGACACGTCAAGTGATGAGAATCAGGGAATTGAGTGATCAACAATTGTTTGTAAATTGGTTTGGAGTAGAGAAGCGAGGGGGGTAGAGTCCCGGCGCGGGTTGTACAGCGCGCGTGACGTCACTCCGCGCCGCCGCGCCGGGCGTGTACATATTACTATGTAATGAACGGTGATATTTTAGCGGCCTTCGATTTTAATTGTAAAGCTAGCTCTAGTGTTCCGTATGTCATACGATCGTGCCGGGGGCTACATTGCACACTGTTCCGTTGTCGTTTGCCAAATATTTAGTTATTGAGTTTGATTTAAGTTTGTGGGCTCGTTTAGCGATTGTAAATATATAGGCGCGCGGGAACGGGCTCGCCGCGAGCGGTCAGTGCCAGTCGACGCGACACTTCCACGCGTTACTCGAGTTCGCGCGTTTCCGTTCTGTCGTATTTTAAATAGTGTACAGCACAAATGTCATTGTATAAAAACCTATTAATAAGTGCATATCAAAATAATTTTAATGTTAGAGTTAATTTGGTGGCACGTGGGTGGTCAGATTGTGAGAGGCGCGGGGTGGCGATGTGTGGGCAGGCGGAACTTGGTTGCAATAATAGTGAATAACGCGAGTGCACGGCGCATTCAGTTCTGTACTTGCGCGTACCCCACAAACCTTGTAGTTGTACCGTTTAACTACCTGACATGATCTCAGTGCGACGTCGAGTTTAAACAATACATCCGCCACGGAATATGTTGCGATACTGTTTGCTACTATCGTACATTGCGACAACGTCCCGCCAGGCATCCATAATAGTATTAAAACATGTTTTTTTAATTTATAAATTATAGAGTTTTTGTTTAGTTTTACATTTGGTGAGATCATTTTATTAGTTTACTTCAACGTGCATGTATAACAATATAATATACAACACTTTCACGAGATGTGTAAAGCTTAACAACTCAAATGAAATGGAATTTGTAAAAATGAATTTATAATAACATTTTTCGTTACAGTATGATTAATGATTAAGTTGATTTATCGAGCTTTGATAAGTGTTATTTGTTTGTTTTAGTTCTTTTGATAGAGCCGCGCGAGTCAGGGTCTGGTCGACTTGTTTGCTGTGATCAAGGGACGGGTCGCACAGATTTTGGTTCGAGCGGTATTTTGTTTATGTTGCTATGTGAAATTTCTATATGTGCGAACCCCCTGGTATTCGCGGCGTCGTTTGGTTTTCTCCTGTTGGATTCATTTATTTGGCATGAAACATTGACAGTGGCTCAAGGGCTCAGACGGTCCTGCGGGCGACATTGACCTTAATTTCGAAATTTAATTAATTTGTGACACAAATTCTGGGGCCAAAACATACGAGAAAAAAGGGAGTACAAATTAATAAAAGAGTTTTCTCGTAATTTAGTTTAAGGTTTTTACGCTACTTTCATTGTTGATATCGATCATGTTTGTTTTAAATGTAATCCTTGATTTGTGAAATGGAATACCTGTGCAAGGAGCATCTTTATGTTATGAATTGAATGCACTATATCATTTTATGCTGTTTTAACTTCCAAGCATCAAAATCTCATTGTAGCAAAGTTTTTAGCAACTGTGGCTGAGTATTACCTGATACAATAATTTTAATAACTAATAACGCACATTGTTCCTTTACATCACCTGACATACTAACTATATTTGAGGTGTTGTGATTTTGTAATAATGAAGTGGCCACAGATGCGACAATTAAGTTTTGCAGATGTTCAACAGTTCATTCAGTGTCTGCGAAGGCATATAGTGGTAAGATAACCTCGAAATTGTTACGCTTATAATAATAACTGTCAGTTATGTAATTTGCTTCAAAGTAACTTTACAAACATTGTTGAAATTAGTCATATAATTCGGTCTCTAGATCGACAGTTCGATGCAATTGTCTGTGAAATGTTACAACACAATATATTAGAATATTATATTTTCCGGTTGTTGACAACAACAGTTAATGTTGTGTAACCAAATCGTAGCTATGTCAAAGAAGTTTGCATTGTAGTCTTAAATGGCTTCGCCGATGTATATACAGAAAGAGTCCATGATTTATATTTGTACAATAATTAATGTATAGAAGCATTGTGCCATGAAAATGCTTGAATATTGTCACTTCTAATTTATGATATATTGGGTGTAACACGTGGAACTGTCGATGCGGGGTCCGGCCAACTGTTACAACGAGTTTAGTCCGTACATATTGCGTCTGCGTGACGGTCCACAGGGTCCTAATGTAGTTCCATTCAGACAATATTGGTTGATGTCACATTGAGTCTCGACTCGTATCACACGCACACGCGAGCGCTGTGTCGTTTATTACGCTTCGGTCTGACGCGGGATTCGTAGTTTTTGTATCTTCGAGTAGATGTACTTATCGTTTCGTTGTGTTCTACACTAGAATAACGCGAACGTTGTCAATGAACGGGTTGTATCCAAAAACGTTTTAAGTTTTGATCGTAGGGACAGTATACGTAGGCGGTATGTGAAATGAAGGTGCAATGTTTTAAGTATGTATTTATAGTGTGCGTGGGAGATATCGATACGCTTGTTTGCGCCAGATGTTGTGGTATGACGCCCTGTTTGGTTTGAATTCATTTGTGTTGGAAGACTGAGGTTGATTATTCCACTTTCCACGAACGTGCGAATCATTTGTTGATTGAATATAATATAGTCATATATAGTTAGGTTATATTTTTTAATAAATATAATATTGAGGATATGTAATATATTTTTGCCTTTGATTTACATTCCTGTGTTTGCTTGCAGACGTTTTATGCAGAGCGTCTTGAACAATCAACTTATCCAAATAAAACTAATCTTATAACCTTTTTATGACTGCGCTGCGTAATGGCAACACTTCATTCTTCTCTGCTTTAATCAATATTTCGTGAAACCGGAACATGATTAACATAAGTCATATTGGGTTCTCATATTATAAAATAATAATTCCAAAATACGAAATGACTAGTTTATTAAATCACACAAAAATAATAACAATTTACTTAATAATAGTCAAAGAGGTATGAATATCTAAAATCTAAATTTTGAATTAGTGTTGTTTACAATGCTACGTATACAGGTGGAAGAAATACTCTAATGTTAGAATTTGATTAGTTATATAATATAATGCATTTAGTTTGGGTACACATTTTTTGTTAATCTGCATAATATATTCTTGTTCTTTTTTATTCTGTATATAGGAGAGGTATTTACGTAAAGTTATGTATTTACAAAGATAACTGGCACACATTTGAGCTTAGAAATATTTATAATGCTAATTGATATTTACCTACGACTTATTCGAATAATGAAGAGTATCTTACAACCTGCTAGATGATTCAGAATCAGTCCTTAATGAAGTACTGGATCGGGAAACTCTTAAAGGACTTGCTCCAGATGTCGGTGAAGGCGGTGCTGACGAGGTCATTGATGAGTGGCCTGATGACGGCGAACCCTGGCTTCCAGGTGGCGTTGATCACACGGTCCAGCATTCGCTCTGAAAATATTTCAAACATTTAATTAAAAAAATAGGATAATCAGTAATATAACATAAAAAAAAAACACAAAATACATACAACACTAGGGGCAGGTTTCACAGGTTATCAGTTAATTTTATTTGACAGTTAATTTATACAGCTAATGTACATATTAAACACTTTGTTGCCATTTATTTAGACTCTGACTTTTGTATTTGGCATATACATTTATGTGACGAGTAGTATTTATCAGCAAGCGGACCTTAATATTGGTAAGTAATGTATGTACAGTCAGCCACAAAAGTAGAAAAATTCAAAACTTCAAATCATCTCTACACGAGTTTAGTTGAATATTTTTTACTATATTGCAAACGAACTTATATGTTCACTTTGTGTAAAAAAATATGTATGAACACAAAAGTATAGGGGCGATTTGAAGTTTTGAATTTGTTAAGCTACCTATGTGGCTGACGGTACGAAGTTGTGTTGGCGTCCAGTAACAATTATTTATGCTCAATGCAAGCGAAAAGTGTCGGTGACCGACTTCTGCTCTAGACAAGGTCAGTGCCAAATGCCCCGAAAGCGGCTCCCCACACAATACCAAAATAGTCGTCTATTTTTATTCAATAATCTTTACAAGAGAAGTTACTGAGTAAAAATAAACAGTAATTTTCGAGGCCAAACTAAATTATTTTTGTTTTACCCCACATGAAAAGACTAGAATCGGTAGTAATACAAATAACGTACTGTTTATATTAATAAAATATGTGGGAAATATATTTTTGTGTTATATAATCTGTTTTTGATTGCTTGTGGTCTGGTAGCAGCTTATATAGTTTATGTCTGTGAACCGTCAGGTTCTGGATTATATTAGTCGTAAGTGTATAGGGTAGTAGTGGCGCCTCTACTTAGTATTTTGGGGACTAATCCGTCAGCTTATATTCTGTAGCAGCCGTGCTCAACTATTTTTTGAAGCGGGCCACAAAGACGTCTGTTGTGTGTCGGGCCACAACGTAAATTCCTTGAACTACTTCAATGTCGAAAAACGTTACTAAAATGCAAAGCTTTATTTATTTTAATCAAAAGTAGGTATTCCCAATAAACTGAATGATTTTATTTGAATAGGGTTCGTATACAGCTGTAACGATCTTGGGATAAATTTCTTTAGTTTTGGTGAGATTTTTAAATTCAAACGAGCCATTTGCAATGTCAGCGGGCCGCAAGCGAAGGCTCGGCGGGCCCGGCCGTATGGCCCGTATGCGGCCCACGGGCCGCAGGTTGAGTATCGCTGTTTTATAGTGTTTTGTCTCCGCATAGTCGTATATGTTTTCAGTCTCAAAAAGGCTCAATAATTGTAGTCTATAGATAGTAACATCAAGATTTCCTTCGCTAACATGAGCTTTTTACTCGTGTGATGATAAGTTAAGTATTACCTAAAATCCCGTTGCCTCTAAGAAGGTTCCCGACGTGTATCTCCATGTCGCCGATGTGGTCGACCTCTACGTGCACGTCGACGCCGGTGCCGTTGCGTTTGATGCGTGTGGTCTGCGAGTAGTCTCTTAGCGTGAGGTTCCACCGGCCGGAGCGAAGCACGCCTAAGCCGAACGCGTCGCCCTGGAATGGGTTTAGAGAATTTATGAGCAATGTTAATTATAATCATCGCTGTCTGGATGAGCATCACCAACTACGAGGATGAGATTGACTTTAGATATTTACTACATCAACTACGTGAATAACAGAGACGAAGATGAAGGTAAGTAATATTTGTGTGGTACCTTATACCTACTAGAAATTGTAATACCTAACAACAAGTATTAATTTGGATGCTCTTTATTGCTGGAAAATTAATTATAATAATTATTAGATACCTTAAATTCGTAGTCTCCATTCAGCCATTTCTCAGGGAAGTATTGAGAATAGACAATGCGCTCATTCTCCCAATCGGTTCTGCGGAAACAATTAAACTATCAACATTGTTATTTCTATATTTTAAAATCATGCCCGGAATTATTTTTTTTATGAATAGTATATATTTTATAGATAGATAGATAAATAGTTTATTTTGGCTACAAATAATACACTATATACATAGACAACAGACAAGTACATATCCATTTGTGAAATATTGTAGCCGCAATCAGGCCCCATACTTGTATTTGGTGACTGTGGACTGGGACCATCCTCTTTCGAACACATTGTTCAGTGTGAGAGTGTAGCCGATTCCTCTTATGGCACGTGATTGCTTAATCTCTTTGGCGAAATGTGGATCGAAAGGCGCTACGCCCATGTCTGGTATGCCTGAAAATGTGAAGAGAAAAAGTTGTAGGTGGAATAAAAAATGTAAGTACCTATGGTTTTTGCTTCTACAATTATTATAATCGAAATGGTGTGTCCATTCCTTAAAGTAAGGAAAGCCGTCCATGCTTTGGCATTTATTAATATTAAGAAATATCTAAATCTTTGTTTTTAAAGAGAAGAAATGATGGAAGTTACCTATGAAAAGTAGGTATGTGGGTATCTACTCACCTACTTTAAAGAAAGGCCGCACTTTATTGAAAGCTCGTTTGACACAGCCATCGAATTCTGGAGATGACTTTTTACATGCAGCAAATATTTTTTCTGAAAACAAAATACCATATGATTATTTAGGATTCTGGAATACCTAGATATCTGCCTGACTGGGTTTAGTAGCAGCATTGAGGGTCCGGGCTGGAAAGACTGGATGAAAAGTGGTGTTGCGCCAACCCTATTTTGGCGTAGGATAAGGTCATATTGAAGAGAAAAAAGATTTTGAGTTTTAAAACACGAAAATTTATATTAGCTCTAGTATATAGAGGTCGTGTACGATTCTCTAGCGCTTAGGTATACCTAAGTCCATGTACACCAAATTTGTCCACGACATTCTACATTTCTCAGCGTGTAGCTAACATTACAATATTATGTAAAACAGGCGGAATCTATGCAACAATAATTAAGTATTATAAAACTCGTTGCAATCTTAAGATTTAGAAATAAAATTTGATATCAATCAATTCCTGGCATAATATTCGATAATTTTCCTTGGGCTCCTCATCTAGGTACATGTACTGTGTTATGAACACATCTTAATTTGGACCATGTCGTGGATTATCACATAAGCTACTTTTTATCACGGTAATTTGCTCGCGTGGGAAATAATACACGAACACACACACACTGACGCCTTTTATCCCCGAAGGGGAAGGTAGAAGAGCAACTAATGCACTAACTTTTCGCTGTGCGTATTCCGTCCCATGATGTGATAGGAAGCGATCCTAACGCCATATCGGGCAAAAATTGCAGACTCTGGGCTAATACTGAATAGAAAAGTCCAATATCACTTTGTCCGCCCCGGGATCGAACCGGAGACCTCAGAATTGCATTCGTACCGCAATGCAACTAAGCCGCCGAGGTAGTCCGTGGGAAATAATAGAATTGTTTGATCAGATTTATTAAATAGATGGCGCTGGTGGCGCAATAAATCCCTACAGTGTTTTAGGGACTTACAGCGGGGAAGGATTTTTACGCGGGCAAAGCCGCGAGCGGCACCTAGTTACTTATAATTATGAAAAGGAATAACTTATTGACCTACGTTGGTTTGTGGGTAAAAATAAACTTACAAACATATAGACCGAAGTCTTCAGTATGTATCCGACATACCCTATCTTTGAGGTAACATACAAAATCTAGAGATCATTGACCTAGGTCCTATTTCTAGTCGCCTACCTGCAGCCAATAAAATTAATTGATAAATAAACCGTAATTAATTAACGTCGGTAATCAGTACGCATTTATTATGCATTACCACATACCACATATTCATGATATAAACATTTATAAGTAGGAGTTTCCATTATTGCCAAATATATGGGGCTGAGATGTGGAGCATATGGCAAACTGCAGCGGAAGCTTGTTCTGTGTCACGAGTGCAGTTTGGACATTCCGATTACCATAAAATAAAAAATTGTAGAATAACATCTTTATGTAATGATTACAAGAGCACGATCGAAAGTATGTCGAATTCGTATAACGGAGATCGCTGCATTCATATTCCAACAATGTTCATAATGGAATAAGATTTTTAACCTTAATTTTGCTGTATTATCATTACCGAAAAGAGGAGTAAACTATCCTGAGCCATACACTTTTGAGATGATTCCAAAAAACCGGACAATTGCGAGTTGGACACGCGCACCGAGGGTTCCGTATAAACTAGCTTTTTAAGGTGCCGTACCTCAAAAGGAAAAAAAGAACCCTTATAGGATCACTTTGTTGTCCGTCTGTCTGTCAAGACCCTTTTTCTCAGGAATGCTTAGAGATATTAAGTTGAAATTTATATCGGATACTCGGGTCTACGGTCTCTTCCAGCTGTGAAAAAATCAAACTTGTAAGTCAACACGATCAAAATATATGACCGTTTATGTCGCATATTTTGCGATCTTATAAGGGAATCAAAATCTATAGGGAACATCCCGTTGACCTAGATCCTAGAATTATGAAATTTCGCAAGAAGCAAGGTCTTACAGCACATGTTAAGGAAAAAATCTGAAAACTGTAAACCGTAATACCTATGTACTTTAATTTGTGAAACTTTCCTCTTGTTGTATCAGATGTTATGTAAGCCCATGGGTTAGGTAATTATTAAGTATTAATAAGTTTTCCCGGGATAAAAGTCCCGCTGTATATTGTCCCGGGATAAAAAGTAGCCTATGTATTTCATCGAAATCAGTTCAGTAGTTTTTTTGTGAAAGAGTAACAAACATACATCCATCCATAAATACATTATTACAAACTTTCGCGTTTATAATATTAGTAGGATTTGTAATACAAGTCTCATAGTCATAACCCTGGACAAATTTATTCCCAGAAACATTTCCAGTTAATTAACTTGACTACACCTGCAACCTGGACCTTGGGACCTTGGAGGAACCTTGCAATGTACAACGCTGATTACAAAATAACAAAACATGCACTTTTAAATAAAACATTATGAAACCAATTCAAGCTTCAAAAGTTATTTCTCAATCTTAGCTCATGTTATCCCACATATATCTCACGCCATAGATATTACAGACCATAAACATTGGTCAAGTGCTGTCAAACGACGTGGTATTCGGTAACCTTGAGTTTTGCGTCACTGTTTACCCACAGCTTGCCTGAGGATGTTGGGATCACTTGCCTAACGCACCTCTGCGTTGCGTCAAACAGTTTTATACCAAACTGTGTCAATGGATATGTTTTGATATTCCACGATGTCAGATTGCGTGAGATTTAGCATTAATTGATGGTTATTACCACATTTTTGAGATGTTTTTCGTGTTAACTCATAATTGAGCTGCTATGGAGTAACGTCAGATAAATTTCAAAACCGGCATGCTTAGATAGGTAGAGCAATCTGGAATTACTTTTGTGAGTCGTTAGTCTATGTTTTGAATTTAGATGTTAATTTATTATACTGCGTTCATTATTGTCATGAAAAATTATTTAGATACCTTGAAAATTATTAAACTGAATTTGTCACATCTCTCGCACGATAAATGAATGAATTTCGGCAATACCAATACCAGTAACAACTAATATTAGTGTTTATCTGAATTTTGCAGAATGTCATAAAATTATAATTCATCGGGATAAGATTGTAAAGTTTTGTTGCATATATGCTTTTACATGTTTTACGGAATAATAGGATTATCTCACATTCATTATTATTATTATCTATCTAGGTACTACCTCGGTGGCGTAGTTGTATTACGGTATGACTGTTTTGCCACGGGTTTTGCTGAGGTCTCGGGTACGATCGCCGGGTCGGACAAAGTGATATTGGCTATTTCTATTCAGTATCAGGTAATAATAATATTATTATCAGCCCGGAGTTTGTAATTTGTGCCGGATATGGCGATAGGCTCACCCCCTATCACATCCTGGGACGGAATACGCTCGGCGAAAAGTGGGTGCACTAGTTGCGCCTGTGCCTACCCCTTCGGGGATAAAAGGCGTGAGTATGCGTATGCGTGCGTAAACATTCAGATTTTTAAGAATTTATATATGTTCACTAATTTGTGCATTAATTTAATATTTTCTCATTAGTAGAAAGAATATTAGTAGCATAACTTACCAATTTCGTAAGCTTCATTAGCGGCATTTGTATTTTGTAAACAGCACAACACGAATGCACTAACACTAATTAAATATTTTAATGAATACATATTCTCTAATTTTAAAAGTTACTTATTTAATAAATATAACCGAGAAAGGGTTTGTTTCAAAAACAATTATCAACTTATCATAAAGAATTTATTCTTTCAATGGGGTTGTGAAATATGTTTTTTGGTAGACGCCGTCTGAATCGTACAGCCAAGAGAATTGTGACTGTGGAGTAGTATGCGAAAGTAAGCCCCTACCAAGGCGCTTGGTGAGGTTGCGAAAGATAGGTACAGACGCCGCTGCACTCAAATCATTCTGCGAAATATTGTTTTTGATATATAGCCTGCAAGATATCTGACACTGCATCGGAGTTATAGTTGTATTGCGTATGCGAAACGACTAGCGCTGAGGTCTTGAGTTCGAATCCCGGGTCGAGCAAAGTGACATTGAGTTTTTCGATTGTATAGGGTCTAAAACCGAACGCGATTAATTCGGTCAGATGAGTTGTATAAGCATATTAATTTAGTTGTAGAAGTATGAAATCATACTATAATAACAACATTGTTTTTTGCGTAAAAACCTAAATAAAGTACAATTAATTTATATCTGCGGAACATTTTTGTGTACAACAATCATAAATCTCATCATCTCATCTCATCATATATGATTATTGATTTTTCCGGGAGGCCTGATTTTAATTTTTTCCTGTATCAAGTTGTAGGTGCGTCTTTTACGGAAGTTATTAACCATACTTAGTTATCTAACAGCGAAAACCTCGACAAGTCTGCGTGAGCACGTGGGAACAATAAAGAGAAGTTAAAATGTTTTTATGATTTATAAATAAAATGAAATGATATTTGACATTTATTCGAGTCAAATTTTACTCTACCTCCAGTTCGGAAATCTTTTCCTCCAGAAAAGAAAGGGTAAGAAACTCTAGGGTTGCTCTTTTCAAAATCAGTTCAAAGGTATAAATTAGGTATAGTGTATAATACAAAAAAAAAGTACATATAGATTTTTAATTTGTTTAGAGCACTTCACTAAATAATAATAAATTTTCAATTTCTCTCAGGAATCACGAAATAATATGATGTATACTTTTCCAAATAGGTATTATTAATTATTAGTTCTGAGACATAGTAAGCGAAATGGGCAGACCAGTCCACACAAGAAGCACCCGTTCACAAGTGTACGGATGTGCCGGCCATCGGCCTCCTCAACCATGTTGCAGGGAAGTGGCGGACCCGGCACATGTCGCCGCCGCAGGTACAGACAGGCTTCATTTACAGAGACGCGGGGCATCGCGCGTGGCGTTGGGCGGGGCGGCACGCTCTAAATTCAAACATATGGCGTTGTATGAGTGTGTTTACGGAGAAGCGATTTTACACGTATTTGCGCGATATTTGTGGCGGAGCCCGTGGATGGCAACGACGCGTACCACGCGACGGCGCACGCAGCGGCAATAACAGGGCAGAGAACAGCCTACATACGTCGAAAAACCAGCTGCAGTTGGTTGTTCTGTGAGAAATTTTTCTGGCTGAAATAATGCTGTCTACCATCAGTCCGTTGGTCCCAATGATTGATTTTATACTTGTAATGAATTTTATTTACCGTCCGATGCAGTATATTCATATTTTTAGGATAAAGAAGGGCGTAATGATATATTGTAATAAGCATTGGAAGTGGTAGAGTCTCGCTCTGCCTATTAAACTAACCCTCTTCATTGTATTGTATACTGTATTCGCGCTGTAGGATCTACAGCATAAATAAATAGGCTCGATAGAATAGATGTAATTATGTTAGATAGATGTATAATAACTTGGTTACTCAAGAATGTGTATCAGTGAGCATGCACTATTGTTTTCTGTTTTGTAGGCTATTACAGCATATGATTTTGTTGAAAACATACGCTTTCGGTTTGATATTGCTATGAATTTATGATAGGCGCCAAATACTGTCAAGATACCTATATAATTCCGTTTTTGGACTCTATCAACAATTTAAAAATCATCATGGCTACTATTTAACTGCCTACCTAGCAGGCGAAGAACTATAATTAATTTTGTGAAACTAGAGAAAGAGATTCCATACCCGCTCTGAAACTAAAGTTAGTGAATCTATAAATATTTATTTCGGAACTGGGTGTTGTAACTTGTAAATAACAAGTCTTTCGCAGTTACCACTTCTGAAACTCAAGATTTACTTACTGTAGGAGAAGTATGTGTGTGGTTGCTGGATGCTATTATTGTTGCTAGTGGTCGCCCACTGGTCGAAGTACGACCTCAATTCATACATTTTATTTTTCTGCATTGCTCTATATGAACTTTAAGTATGCCAAATATCCTTCTTCTACATATACGCAATATACTTAAAAGGGGATACAATGTTTTTCTTCACGTGTTAATATGTAAATAACTGTTATATTATCTAGAATGCAACATTCAAACGTCTTTGTTAATAACAATGCGTAGAAGGCGCTGTTAGTGAGAGTTGGTAACATGCAATAAAACATTAGTGTTGCCTTTGATGGAACCGGGTTTTGCAACAGTTATTCATAAGACTTGTCCGTGTACTATATGAGCTGGAGTATTTATGATGTGTGAATTAGGAATTCGTAATTTTTTATTTAGATACATATATACGCTCACGCCTGTACACCGAAAGGCTAGGTAGAGACGCAACGAGTACACGTTAGCTATGGTTAGTGTAACGACTGCTTGTCCTTGCAAATGTGGTGCTTACACCAAGGACGTTAATAGTTATATTTCACTGACTCCCCTCTACACACTGCTCCGAGTGCAGGCGCACATCCAATCCGCACAGTGCCTGTATTGAGCCCCCAGACTGACAGCTACGATTGACAGATTGACGTCAACCCACTCTACTGGTGTACGTGAGACAGTGTATAGTATCTAATAAATCGATACAAACGCTACAGTTAGCATTTTAATGCCTCAATAATATAATAGCCACAGGAACCGGCATTTAATGAATATTTACGGTCCATACGTAAGAGTGATCTTAATTTTGCTTTTATCGATAAAGGAGCAGCTAGAAGTGGTGGTTCTTACACACTCACTTACGCCTTTCATCCTCGAAGGGGTAGGCAGAGGCGCAACTAGTGCACCCACTTTTCGCCGTGCGTATTCCGTCCCATGATGTGATAGGGGGCGAGCCTACCGCCATATCGGGCACAAATTCCAGACTCCGGGCTGATACTGAATAGAAAAATCCAATATCTCTTTGCCCGACCCAGGGATTAAACCCGAGACCTCAGCATTGCAGTCGTACCGTAATACAACTACGCCACCGAGGCAGTCTGGTTGTAACTTGTAAATAAATAATAAAACTCCGCCCTTAGTGGGGACAGCATGCTCTTTTATGTGTACATACCTAAGTGTTTTGTTTTCGATGATGAGTATCGAGAATTTGAGCTTGGAATAACAATAAGTAGTTAGTAATAGTTCAATAATAGTTATAAAATTTTAGAAAGTAACAGGTATGTATATGTAAACTTAAAATAAAAGGCAGTATATTTTCGTTACTTTATTTCCACTTTATAAGCCTATTTGATACGCCAAACAATCAAGGACGTTTGACCGAAATAATCCGAACTTATGTACTATTAAGTTTCTCTAAATAAATAACTTATTATAAGGAATAATTTAGACGAATGGAAATATAATCACTGGTCGTATTTGATTACCCACACTCCATACAAAAATCACAAAAATACTACTAAAAAAGTAAGTAGGTTTGTAACCGGTCACCCCGTGAAATTAGTTTATACTAGCAACACCGTATGTACAATAAATGTTGCTGTGCCATTACTATGATATGTATCAAATTCTGTAAAATCTTACCTAAATGCATAAGTAATAAAATTGTACAATGATATGAAAAAAATGCAAGAATTTATAACATTTCTTCTAAAACCTACCTTTTACATTTAATCGTGAGCACCATTTTCTAAGATCATATTGCAAAGTTTAATTTAATTTCTACCATTAAAAGAACTAGTGATGCTATGTCAAACAAAAAGTTACCATATTGAGCAATTATCTTAATTATGAATATTAATTAAATCATTTTAAGAAGTACTTCAATCGCCATTGTTTGATTACGTTAATCTACAAAAATTGTATTTTGTTAGCCGATTTAAAGAAAGGAACAGGTTCTCATTAATGCACTTCTTCCAATGAATATGTTTGAAATTATGTACAATACATTTGCATATTATTCAAATGCTAGTTTAGTCCTTTATCCAGTCATCGTAGGGTATTTGATCGAGTATGCGGTCCAAATAGCGCGACATCTTGTCTGCCAAATCTTTCTTAAGTTCTGGCTTCATCTCTTTGAGGAGTTCTTGAGCATTCGTATTGATGAATAGGTTCAATGCTGCTTCTGTAACAGTCCAGTTGAATTTTAAGAATTTTAAAATTAAATTTTAAGCCTGTGAAACTTTATTATTTAATTTATTAGACAGTTGATTATAATACCTGCTTTATCTCCAGAGATAACGTAGTAGAATTATTATAAATTTACAGCTAATGACATTGGTTTCCATCGAAAACATAAGAGAAAAGCACATTCATAATGTCCCATTTAGTGTATAGAAAACTTACGCAGCACAGAGTTTCCGTTATGCAGGTTCCGAACTCCCATTTCTATCTCTTTAACGCTGAAGTCTAGTTTGAGCACCTTCAGCTTGAGGTAGGTGCGGCCGTCGCGCTCGTACGGTTCACCACGGAAGTAAACTTTTGCTTTTACACCGTCTGTAAAACAAGCACATTATAATAAGCATACATAAAATCTTTTGGGAATTATGGACAAAATATAAAATGATTACAAAGATTTGAAAACCGTATTTTTTTATTTGTGAAGGAAGTAGTATTATTTTGTGTGTGTGTTCAGAAAAGTTTAACAATCCAAGTTCTGTGCAGCATTCCGTTTTAAGTTATAAGTTTTAACCAAGATTTAATAATTAACTACCAAAAAAGCAATAAATAAAAACATTTTAACAAAAAGTAAAACTGACTACAAAACCGCTACAAATCAAAAAAATAATAATTTAACTTTATATACCTGCGTATATTTGGAGTCGGTGCCTAATTTAAAATGAACATTGTTTTCGTATATTTGTTCGTGTATTTGCTTAGTTTAGCTGGTTTTTGGTTTTGGTTTGTAGTGCTTTTGAAGTCGGTTTTATTTCTTGTTAAAAAGTTTTTATTTTTTCCTGTTTTGGTAGTTAATTATGGAATGGTGTAAATAATACATCATAGATATACGATTGCAGCATTCGCGGATCATCTGCTGTTAGTTATTGAAGAGTTTGATTGTCTATCTCCGAAGATCTTCATCAGATCCTAATAAATTATATACTAACACCTTCCCTAAAAATATACATTTGAATAACGAAAACCCTGTCCAAATCGGATCAGTAGTTTTTGAGAAAATCGCGGCCATACAAACTTACATACATACATACATACGGGTCAAATACAGAACCTCCTTTTTTGAAGTCGCTTAAAATCCCATAAGTATCAAATGCCAAACAAGATAGTCCGGCATAGTTCTAGTGAAGTTATGTTTGGACTGTACTCTATTTACTTTCAGCTACTGTGTAATCACTTTACCGACCTAGTATGTAAAAACAAATACCTAAGTATTATGCTGTAATATTCATCACATCAGCCCTGTACTATATACCGTCCCACTGCTGGGCACGGGCCTACTCTACTCACTAGTATTAGAGGCTTTTTTCCACCACGCTGGCCTAGTGCGGGTTGGCACACTTCACATACCTTCGAAATTCTCATAGAAAGCTTCTCGGGTATGCGGGTTTCCTCACGATGTTTTTCTTTCACGGTTAAAGCAAGCGATAATTCAAAAAGAATACACACATAACTTTTTATAAACGTCAGAGGTGTGTGCCCTTGTGTTTTGAACCAGCGGACATTCGTCTCGGCAGTTCGGTCCACTCGCAACTAGGCTATCGTCGCTTTTAAATATTAAAGATATCTTATTGTCCTGTGTAGGGAAATAAATGTAGAGTCTAATGCCACCTTATGCCCCTGATCCTATCAGAAGGTTCTATGGATTTAATAAATGCAGTTACCGTATTCGCCCCAGTAGTCGCCGCCGCCCGAAGCCCTGACCAGCAGCAGCACTCCCGAGGACTGGTAGCGCGCGCGCGTGCTGATGTGAGGACTGTACAGCGTCAGCTGGAACTGATGTGTCTCCAAATCCGACCTGGTGGAGGAGCATACGTTTTAGACTATTCTAATAAATTTGAAAAATAGGGCACCGTGATTTTCATTATTGCGAAGGTAGATAACGATTAGGTTAATGCAGAGTTTGAAAGAGACCATAAATAATCAAGATATTAGGAATATTACACAAATTTCGGAAGGAGTTAATTAGAGTTTGATGAAATATATAATATCATAAGATCTGTTATTTGATGACAAAAAACATTGGATTTATTATCAAAACTAACAAAGAAATAAAAAAATTAGAGGTGTCAAGGGACACCCGGATGGAACGAAGTTCCTTTCGATTAATTAGTGAAGGAATTGTAATAAAATTTAAAATTTGCTCGGAATTATCAAGTGTCCAATGGAACACAATTTTGGCATGTGGTAGTGTTGAGGATGCATTGAGTACATTTTATACATTAATAAATAAACTAAAGGATAATTACGTGCCCCGTCGAGTTTCTCATGGCCACAAATATCCAAAGTGGTTCAGCACACCTCTCATCAAACTGCTAAAAGAAAAATTTAAATTCCTATCCAAATTTAAAGTGTACCATAACATCTCAGACCGCAATTCGTTTATCCTGCTTCGTGACAGGGCTAAGGAAATGGAGCACCAGTGTTACAAAGAATACATAAATAAGATCGAAAGGAATATTACCTATGACCCTAAAGCCTTCTGGGCATACGTTAAAAGTAAGCGTTTATGTAACAACTTTCCGTCCACTATGTCCTACGCTGGTAGCGTTGCTAATAATGGTGCAGGAATATGTGAGCTGTTCTCGAACTATTTTCGTTCAACTTTCACAGATCCTGGAGTTTCTTCGATTAATGAAGTTTCCGTTGATGACTCTATGTGTGATATCGCTTCTATTGAAATTAACATGGATCAGGTTCGTGGACTGCTGAAGTCTTTGGACCTTAATAAATCTGCTGGCCCCGATAAATTGCCAGCTTTATTTATAATACAATGTGCAGATGAGCTGGCAGTACCAGTTTCCATTTTATTCACACGCTCTATAAGCGAAGGTGTTATGCCTAATCTTTGGAAGTCGGCTTTCATCACCCCTATCCATAAAAAGGGTTCCAAAAATGATGTTGCAAACTATAGACCTATTTCGAAACTTTGTCTGTTGGCCAAAATATTTGAACGAATTGTGTACAACCAACTTTACAATTGTTTACTGCCAAGCTTTTCTCCAAATCAGCACGGCTTTCTGAAAAGCAGATCCACTGTGTCGAACCTTCTCGTCTTTACTGATTTTGTTACCGGCAGCATGGATGGTGGACACCAAGTCGACAGTATCTACACGGACTACAGTAAAGCGTTTGATAGAATCGATCACGATACACTCCTGAGGAAGCTGTCGCGTCTTGGCATTCGAGGTGATTTGTTTAGATGGCTTTCTTCGTATGTTAAAAATCGGACTCAAGCAGTAGTCTTAAATGATTTAACATCCTCTTGGATAGACATACCTTCGGGTGTTCCGCAGGGGTCACTTCTTGGTCCCCTCCTATTTGTTTTATTTGTTAACGATATAGGCAGGTGTTTTCTTAATTCAAATTATCTCATGTTTGCCGACGATACGAAAATATATTCGGGTTGTCGACAACATTGCCGACGCCACTCTTTTACAGGAGGATCTGATAAGGTTGGACGAATATTGTTGCCTGAATAAGTTAGAACTAAACGTGTCCAAGTGTCTGGTGTTGAGTTTCACCCATAGAAAGCAGCTGTTCTGTCATGATTACTGTATCATGAGTGAACCAATATCTAGAACTTCTTTCACGCGCGATTTGGGTGTCATCGTGGACAGTCGGTTATCATTTGCCCATCACATTGAGCAAGTAATTGGGAAGGCGACTCGTGCTCTTGGTTTTATTTTTCGTTGCGCAAAGTCATTTAAGCAAATGAAGACTATAAAAATTCTGTACTGTGCCTATGTTAGGAGTAATCTTGAATACGCAAGCCAAGTCTGGAATCCTCTCTACAACATTCACTCGACCAGAATTGAAAAGATACAAAAGAAATTTACAAGATATCTAGGCTTTAAGTTTAAAATTCCTAAAGTCGAATATAATAAACGGTGTGTGCGGTTCCACCTATTGCCATTGTCAGTACGCAGAAATATTGCCGATATCTCTTTTTTAATGAAGATCGCTCAGTCTTCGGTTGATTGTCCAGCACTTCTGACTAAAATAAATTTAAATATTCCATCTCGTTATTCGCGTCGTAAAAATCTTCTTCACATTCCGTTTGCACGAACAAATTACAGAGCTAATAATTTCATGGTTCGATCTGTTAAGGCATTTAATGATCTACCATATGCTGCGAGCGTAGACCTATTTTGTAGCAGCATCGCATTTGCGAAAAAAGTTTTAACCAGAGGTTTTGTTGAGGTTCATGGCGACTAACTATTTTACAAATTAATTTTATATCTTCTTTTTAACTACAGAACGGCAAAGCATGTATTCAACTTAATCTAGGTTACTTAAGTACTTTTAAGGTAATTAGACTAAAGAAATTGTAATTTAACTGTTAAAATCTATCTGTGGTGGCTCGTGATTGGCTTATTGTATTTATTTCCTATTTTTGATTATTGTAATAGTTAGCTGTGAGCCACCCAAATAAAATAAAATAAAATAAAATAAAATTTTATTTATATAACAGAGTGTGTATATATATAAATATTTTCCTATTTCCGTTCCAATACATAAGTTTCTAGAGAAAAAAACAAATAAATACGTGTGGCACTCGGAGACTGCCGCGGTAAAGCTATTGCATAGCATTTTTATCACAAATTTTGATTGACTAAACACAAATTCGATCTTACGCTTACCACATAAAGTAGATTTTTAAACGCGAGCAACGCACGTTTTGTCTTCTTATTGATAAATGTCAGAAATGCAATGGTCATCACAACCAAAGTAGAATAAATCAACAAAATTTGAAAAAATAATGGTACGTTCGATTCTTTTGTACTCGTGCCGTGCCAACGCTGGGGAAATAGCTTCTACGCAATGTATTTAAGGTTCATATTAGATTAGTAAGAAATGGTTTTAATGACTTTAATAAATAAAATAAATAAAAATATACTCGTTTCAAGAATTATAGCTTCTACGCATTGTATTTAAGGTTCATATTAGTAAGATAATAGCAAAAAGTGTCGTGACAACTTTTCGTAAGATTTTTTTCCGTCTAGCCCCCTTTCACAACGCGCGATAAGGAACTTCGTTCCAAAAGGAAATAAATAATTTACCTATCATGGAAGTAACAACCAACAGGAACTTTGATTCAAAATGAATTTGGAAAGTAAAGGGTTTGTCAATTAAGTTGTAATTGCACGACAGAGCAGACTATTTGCAAGGAGAAAGCATTTATTGCGCAAACCTGCAACATTCTCGGAATTGTGCGAGGAGGTTTCACCAACGTATTACAAATGATTTTATAACCGTTACTGTTTGGGATAGACAAGATGTACCTACTTTTATTTAAATGTACTGTAACTTTATATAACTTGCAATTCATGTCGATGATATAGGCCACTATAAACAATGAAAAGGTAAGTGCGATGCTTATTTTTTCCTACACATAAAAACACCTTCGTTGAGCAGTGGACGGCGGTAGGCGGATTGATTGATTAACAACACCAATAGTTCAACATACGTATATATACAGGGTCATTTTTACATTGCATTACTAAATGAAACCACATATTCGTCTTTACCTCTCCTAACATCTTGCCAAAAATCATCCATGAATAACGAATATTATTGCCAAAAATCCCGGTAGTAGTTTTCAAATTTTTGATCATTTCGTAGTTTAGTGCGAATATGGTGTGTGCGAAAGTGTATTTCTGAATGAAAGTATAATTTTGCCGCTGCGACGAATTATCTTAGAGCAGTAGTAGTGGCATAAGGTCGTGTAAACTTAAAGTTAAAGTTAAAGCTCATAGTAAATTCTTTGTATGATTTAGGCTCATCCTTATTTTCAATCCACTGAACACCCACGCACGATGTAATACCTTTTCAACTAAGAATTGTCCCAGGACACTGCAGACCCGTGTTTATATATTATTTTACCACGAAAACATTTATTGTTCGTTTGGTGCGTGTAAATGACCTTAATATTGACTTAAACGTCAAACATTGAGTGATGTGCCAACACGTTGGGTGTTTTGTCTTCCGACCACGGACGTAAAATCTTCGAACAATGTTCGATGAGTCACTGAACGTGACTCATAAAATCGAAAAGACAATAATTTACTACAATACTAACTTATACAATACTAAATTTTGCTCGCGGCTCCGCCCGCGTGAACAAGTTTTTCCGGGATAAAAGTCCCGCTTTAGGTATATTTTCCCGGGATAAAAAGTAGCATATGTCCTTTCTCAGGCTCTGGACTATCTGTGTACCAAATTTCATTTAGATCGGTTCAGTTGGCGTGAAAGCGCGACAGACAGACAGAGTTACTTTCGCATTTATTATGTTAGTAAGGATTTGACGATTGAAGTAAAGCAAATATATAATTGACTTAAAGTGCAAACAATATTCAATGGTCAAACTGAGCAGACTACGAAGAATTTTCTTAATTTAATAAGTTTCCGGAAACATCTCAAGAACTTTGTTATTTTAAAAATAGCACGCAAAAGACACATTACAATAAAATAATACGAAAGTATGATCTAAGGTAAGTAAAATTTATTGTGATTATGTCAATTGTCGATGTTAATATTCATGATTACGTTAAATTCAATTACCATAACTTTACACTATTATAATTCCTTTTTCTTTTGGCGCGATGTACTGTTATTAAAACTTTAAACATTTCATCAAACCATTTTTTTTGTATGGGTATTTTTATAACTTCCATTTTATTTGCATATCCATACAAAAACCTCTGAGGTGTTTGCAAATCATAAAAATAAAACGATATGGAAAAGAATTTCATCGTGGCCAATGCTCCGTGGAGTACCTAACGGGTAAGACTTGTTATTTTTAAATAAACTGGTCATTTCGCGCCGATAAAATTCTTAATATGCCAGAACAAGTTTGCTAAAACTAAAGAGGCTAGATGCCGATTGCCGCAGGATATAATTAAGGGCGGATTGCTACAAATTTTTAAGGTTTTGTAACTAAATTCTTACGAACGTAACAGGCTAAGACATATATATAGACAAGGCGAAAGGTGATAAATCTAGAAAACATGGTTATTATTGTATCAAATTCAATGTATTCTTGTTATCTGTTGTCGAACATAGTCCAATATTAATTAAAGTATCGATTACTAAAATCAAATTTAGTTAAGTACCTCTTCCTTTTATAGTCAGTTAAAACACAGACTTTATTAGAGCTAGTATAGTACACATAATATTTTGTTGATTTTAAAATAGAAAGCTATATAGATGCAAGTTAATACTTGCATCTAGATAATGCGGTGATCAGTACATATTGCACATAACGACAATAATGGTGTTGTTATACAATATCTTTGATAAATGATATGACCTGGATATTAGGTCTATGATATAACACGAAAATATTGAGAAAACATTAAACACGATTACAGTCAATGTAGAGATATACACAAACTTTATGGTCTACCACCAGTCTCTCGTATGCGAGGGGCCGTCTGGGTAGGTACCACCGCAATGTCTATTTCTACCGCCAAGCAGCAGTGTGAATGCACTGTTGTGTTCCGGTTTGAATGACATCGTAGCCAGTGTAATAACTAGGCATTATGAGACTTAACATCCAATGTCTCAGGGTGACAAGCGCATTGGATTCCATACAGTACTTTGTACTTAAAAGTTCTGTATGGTGTTGCTACTGTTTATGGGTTGTCGTATCGCTAACCATCAGGCGAGCGGCATGCTCGTCTCATCATTCAGTAGCAATAAAAAAATATAGCAGGGGTAGAACATTAAACAGGAAGGTAGGTATGCTTTTTTGTGCCTATATACATTATTGAATTTTATAGCAAATAGTCGAAATATGATGTAAAATTATTTCTTATCCAAAAAAAACGATCATAATAGTCTAGATTTGGTTTCATATTATTATTAAAAAAGAAATAAAAAAGGAAGGGTAGCAAAAGGTCGTAAACACACATATGTCACAACTCAAGTGACAGGTATATGCCTAGGCCCTAGGTTAATCGATTAATTTCTGAAGAAATTGTTGTAGTGTTGCCTGTGCCTTAGCATATTTTTATGTATGTAATGTGTATAATTTAGCATGGACTTCGCAATGTTTTTCTATGCGACAACGAACAATGGCCGTTTCGTAATAGTTACGTGGTAATAGGAAATATTATACTCATGGCGTACCGAATCTGATTGTTTTTCAATTTCTCATATTCTTCTATTGTTTGAATATATCTTCCTTCTTAGACTAGCTGGTCGAACTTTATAATGGAAACTAGTACCTAACTCGACGGATGAGAAAAGTCTCCTATGTGTAAACCGTTGTTTTATCAGTCATGATAGAAAAAAAAACAATGACAATCGCTCCAGTAATCCACGCAAAGCTGTAATTTTATGTTTCTATGTGACTGCCTCGGTGGCGTACGGTACGGCTTACGGTACGACTGTAATGCTGAGGTTCGATTATCGGGTTCGATCCCCGGGTCGGGCAAAGTGATATTGGATTTTTCAATTTAGTATCAGCCCGGAGTCTATGCCCGATATGGCGATAGGCTCGCCCCCTATCGCATCATGGGACGGAATATGCACGGTGAAAAGTGGGTGAATTAGTTGCGCCTCTGCCCCTTCGGAGATAAAAGCCGTGAGTATGTGTGTGTGTTTCTATGTGATAGTGGGTCTAGGTTATTAAACCTAGCTATACCAAATAGTTGAAAATACACGGAATTATTCCGTGGACCTGGTGTTGAATCTGATTATTAGTTGTAAATGTATCCCTTATTTTTTATTCCGTCCTATTGCTGGGCACAGCTATTTCTCTACTACTAAGACAGGGTTAGGTTATGATGGTTAGTCCACCCCGCTGACCTAGTACGGGTTGCCAGACTTCCCATATCTTCGAAATTCTTTATTGAGAATTCTTATGAAGGTTTCGTCACGATGTTCTCGTTTACCGTTTAAGCGAGCGATAATTGATAAACAGTACATACGTAACTTCGAACAGTCAGAGGTGTGCCTTGGGTTTCGAACCTGAGAAATTCGTGTTGGTAGTCCGTTCCCTTCCCAAATAGGCTATAGCTCACGCTTTTTATATAAACTTTACTTGGAAAAATGTATCTTACCTGACATTAATGATGGACATGTTGGAGACCCCTGTGGCGTGGATGTCGTTGAAGGTGGCTCGGTAGCCGTCGGGGCCGCTGCCCAGCGCGATTGACAACTCATCTATGACCACCGGCTCTGACTGCAAACGTTCAATGATTCGTAAGAAGGAAAATAATTATATCTAATGGTGATACTATGAATGAATAGGAGATATTGACATTATTATGTCAATATCTCCTATTCATATATATACAGATACACTATTGTGTATCTGTATGCCAGGACAGGTGAGATTTAGCGACATTGGCTGATATTTTCACTCAATATCATGTATGAAATAAATAAACTGACAAATATATTTGATTAGATGGTCGTATATTAGGACGAGTAGAATAAGCGATATCCACTATGTTTCTTTGTTCATGATTATTGGTTACTTATGCCTGATAATATAATTATCGTGAAACAATTTAAATATTGTAGATAAACCTCGACAAACTTTATGCGTGTGAAATGCTTGTATTTGGTTCAAAGTATAATATGGTAATTTGGCACTAAAGGTATGTAAAGTGTGGGAAAATATGTAATGTTTGTCTCATGTACGTAATGTTACCTCTTCAATGCCGAGTTCAGGCGCTCCGCCTTTCAAGTAATCGAGAAGTGCATTGAAGCTGCGCATGAGACAGGCATCTACTGTTGGTGATCTTCGGGAACAACTACCGCCAAATATATCTGTGGAAAAATATATATATTGATACCTTGATTAAATGGCCCTAGCCTCTACGGCATTGTGCGGAAGAGTTTGAAGTTTGGTAGATTTCTTTTTAAAAATATTGTAATAATTAAATTCAAATAATAGAGTATGCTTATCTACTGATATTTGAATATATGAAACTTGCAGTCAAGAACCGTTATAAGCATGCATTATAAGCACTGTTGTTTTACAGTTTTTAGAATATAGTAATCGATTACAATAATAGGCACAGCAAGATTTTATACCCTATATTTGAAAAAGATGAACGTAGTACAGTTTACAATTAATTGTTCCGGATGATGTTGCTTATCATCAGATGGGCTTTATGGTATTGTTATAAATAGCATTAAAAAGACCCTTAAAAGTGTGTAAATGTTCCAGATAAAGTTGTGTTGTCAGAAATGTGTCGTTCCCGGCCGCTTGGAAATTTCCCACGCCACCCATGTTCACAACATGTATGATAGAGTCCCACACGATTCTCTAATCATCGCGTAACATGGTAATGTCGTTTCTAAACAGAATTCTAATAGGCACAGGGCCGCACGGCTAATAACCTTTACTGTGGAAACCTATATTATTACATGTATCACTAAGCAATTACATTTCTCCCGTGCCTTAATAATGTTAATTGTTTCTTAAAGAATTATTGAATCAAACCAAGATGTATTTATTCATTGTTAATAAAACTTTTACTAAAGGATCATTTGTATGCATATCTCGTCACATAACGGTGGTCAGTCACACTGGGTTCGGATAGTGAAAACAATGGGAGGTGGATAGCGGAACAATGAGGCATTACTTGGAATTAGGGTTGCTACCTTTCTAGATTTATTGTCCTTTACACTTTACATAAAAATGTTTATTGTATAGGTTTCGAGAATTTTATGCTGAATTGATGACTGCATGAAATTTAACATAACCTTTTAAACATATTCCAGCTCATTTAATTTTACTTTTGTTAACATAACACAAAAGAAAAAAAAACTCTATAGTGTCACAGTACAGGTGGCAACCCTACTCATGAGTCAGGACCTTGGAGGGCGGTGACTGTTAGGAAAAATGTGTAAGGTCTATCGCTGTACCCATCAATGACCTCTCATACGATACTATTGTTTGGCATCAATATTTCTTTATCTTTCGACTTTCAATAACTTCCTTGTTGGCTTCGAGAACCGTTACTCATTTTAAATGATGGAATAGTGATAAATGCTTTTTATCTCATCATTGGTATGTATATTTTTAATATTGCGTATGCTTTATGTAATGTAGATTCAATTTTGGCTTGTAATTAATTGTCTTTTTGTGCTCTAAACCAGATTCTACGGATGGGAAATAACAACGAGGTATTTTGCTTATTCTTAAACTGGTTCCCTAGATTTTATTTAACTTTATGGGTAAAATTTACAGTGAAAATGTTTTAAGTAGAGATAATAATTATTTTCTGACATACTTTAATTATTCATTTGTCCTATGACATAGTTATCGTAGAAAGGTGTTGGAGGTCTTAAAAAACTTATAGGAAGGTTAAGGAACTACAGGAATTATGAAACTAAAAAACCAAATAGAGATGATGACGGGGCTGGTTATACAGGTCGTCGACCGAGTCCCGCCAGGTGGCGCCTGCGCATGCCCACGACCGAACTGAACCGGACCGATCTCGCAAAAACGGTTTACTGTTAACACTGGTACTGTTGATTGGATGCCGCTGTCAAAAACTTTTTAAATTGACTTTACACGTCATATTGATTGGATTCTTAAGTTAACTACTTTAATAATTAGGGTTTTTGAAGTGAAAACTTCTTTAGCGGCGTTGAGCACTTTTGGGATGGGTATAAAATGTTAAACTCGCGTCAGGAACACGTGACCCCGATCGAATGCGTAGGAGGTTTTACCATCCCATACTAATATGAACTTCGAATACAACGCCTAGAAGCTATAATTCTAAAACGAGATTTTTTTTATTTATTTATTTCATTAAATAGGCATGATATCGATAATCGATAGGCTCGCCCCCTATCACATCATGGGACGGAATACGCTTGGCGAAAAGTGGGTGCACTAGTTGCGCCTCTGCCTACCCCTTCGGGGATAAAAGGCGTGAGCATGCGCGCGTATTTTTTTCATTAAAATCATCCCCTACTAATATGAACCTTAAACACAATGCGTAGAAGCTATAATTCTTAAACGCACGAGTACAAAAGAGCGTAACATTCTTTTTTCAAATTTTGATTTACTAAGAAATAGTGAAATTGTCATTTATGTGTAGGTACGATAGCGCAATAAATAAATATTGTATTTAAACCACATAAGTGCTAGTACTTTTATACTGCTAAATAAAGCAATCCATGCGAAATTATTCCCTAACCATTCCAAAATATTAAAAAATGCACAACGTTAATGTTCAAGTTTTCACTTCTGCCGGCACTCCCGGAGTGCAAGCCGTTCTTTTTAATATATTAATGGATGTATCTAACATTTTAATTGGACGTAGAGCAATTGCATTACATGAACATACAGTTAATATTTTAATTCTAATTATTTTTGTTAAATCTCATTATCAGATGAGAAACTAACCTACCATTCAATAATAAGAATAGTTATAGAATAATATTAATATTCATTCATGCTTTTCTAACCTTCTTCTCTAGTGGTTTTTTGGCGGTGAAAACTCTGTAGGGTTCACTTTAAAATAAATATTTAGCTTTAGGTAGATAGTAGTGGTAGTAGGATTTATTTGGTAAAGAATATTGATGAAGACAATGATAATATCTATTAGTACTACAAAATGACTCCTAAAAAAATATGCAAACACACGAATTGATTACCTCCTCCTTTTGGAAGTCGGTTAATAAATACAAGGTTCGTCACTCAACAATCCAGTTCTATTCGCCAGACAAAAACGAGACAATCTTCGCGTGACAAATATACGTAATTATGGAAAAGAGACACACAAACACTCACGCCTTTCTTACCCTCGTAGGGGTAGGCATAGTTGCAACTAGTGCACCCACTTTTCGTCATATGTATTCCGTACCAATATGATAGGGGTCGAGCATATCGTCATATCGGGCACAAATTCCAGACTCCGGGCTGATACTGAGAAGAAAACCCAATATCAATTTGCCCGACCCAGGATTCGAACCCGAAACCTCAGAGCGTAAAGCCGACCACGCATGCAATACAACTACGCCAGCGAGGCAGTCATGAAAAAGAGATTGACGTAATATTATCTCATACCCTCATATTAAACGTTCGGAGTATAATTGAACTCGATACGCATGAAGTGTGAATGGTGACCCCGTTCGGTAGGCCGGCATTAAGCTTGCATGCCATCCGCTATTTATCTTGGTGCCGATAGAAAATAACAGTTATATTGGTAATAGATTAATTATTGACTTTGACTACACTCTCCACATTGTCAACTTTGAATGATATGCAGTTTTTTATGTTTAGTGTTTAACTGATTTTCAGTGGTTTTGTTTTTTAGTTAATTGATTTTATTTTAAGTAATTTATATTTTTTTATTATTAAATGAAATGAAAGATTGAACTGAACGTGTTTTTTTATTAAGGTTTATTATTTGTTTTTTTTTTCGTTTAACCTATAATTGCACCATTCCTATATTATATAGGTACTAGTTGCGGCCAAAACTAAGTTTGCGTGGACTTAGATTTATCTAAGCCTGAAAAGTTTTAAAGTAAATTACAAATATATTAAAATTACGACAACTTTTTCGATTTTAATGAAACAAAGCCTGTATTCTGCTCCAAATTAAACTTTGTCCACCTGTGAAAACTACATGAAAATCCGTTCAGTAGTTTTAGAGATGTGCTCTTACAAACATACCTACACAAAGAAAAGACAAACACAAAGAAAATAATCCTATAAATCTGTGTTTTGTGTTCCATTACTGTCCTTTAGTCACCCCCTTTTCTTTTTATTACTTTTCTTTCAATTTACAGATACACCGGATTCTACTGTTTTATTATATGTTTTGATTCTGACCCACTGCTAGCCACAATCTTCATCTACGACTGACGACCTTATTCATAAATAGTTTATAAACCTATTTTAGTTCTAGAATGTTTTGTCTTCTTCCTTCAAATTCAATTCAAAATTCGTTTGAAGAAGACAAAACATACGATAATTAAAATACGTTTAAAACTGTTTATGAATAAGGCCGTAGGGGGTTTGTGCTATTATAATAATTTTGGTCTTTACTGAGAGCAATGGATTATTAATCGAGCAAGAAATTTCACTTGCTCGTATTTGTATATTACATACATAATATTTAATATGTTGTCTCTTGTTTTCAAAAGGAGGCGATTCTTTAAGACGACATCCACATGCTTACCTAAATTAATTAAGATTAATTGATCTATATTAGATTAATTTAAGTGTTAGGTAATCATAACGTATTTTATGTAAGCACCACAATTAACTTTTTGTCCTATTTTATCATAATTAACTAAAGGCACCGCCTTTATAATATAATAACATAAAAAAATGATTTTAATAGCATAGAGGTTTCGTTATCCTGGAAATGATAATATTTTCGATTCAAAATGTTTCGATTTACAAAGCCAAAACCGAGCTTCTCTTCAATAAATAAATAAAATATACGTATGTAAAGCGGCGATAATGGTATTGAGCCCGTGACGTTAATACCGGTGTTGGGACAAATGATTGAGTCTATGGATTACCCAACTGCGTAATTCACATTTCTGCCACTTTCCTTGCTCTTCCGTGTTGTACGATACTTTATGTAACTATAGGTTGTCACAGCGTGATTTGCTATTTAATTGATTGGAACATTGGTTTGGTATGTGATTATAAAACCGCGAGATACTTTCATTTAAAATTCTATGTTAATTTAAATAATTTAAGGGAAAATTACCCTTTTTTGAATTTTATTATTTCTAACTGGACAAGCAGCGCCGTAACTGCAGCTTTGCTGAGATTATTGAGCGGTCACGGGGTATTCTGTATTTTGTATCGATCTGAGAGCCTATATTATAATTGGGATTTAGGGTCCAATCTAAAATAACTTCCTGTGTTTTATGAAGTTCTCTTATATACAGGGCATTTATCTTATATTTTTTTTACAACGTAGTTTATGATAACAGACCGGCGAAGTGTCTTTTTTATATTTGATGGCATTTAATATGACGAAGACAATAAAATAAATGTGTTAAAACTACGGAGGAGTGGCAAAATATCAAAACGGCATAGTTAAAATTCTAATTATTATTCCGTAATAAATAGGAAATACAATATTTTCTCTATTTTAGTTTCATGAATGTTAAACATGTCCGTAACTAGACATAAAGGTTCATAATATTTATTATCCTTATAGTTTGAAAGTGCAAAATATATTGCGAACGCAAGTGAAAGTGTCGCAGTGGCTTTCTCGGTTATTCATGATATACGACGAGGATAAAGTTCGTATGCGTTACTATTAGCAAAATAATTACAATAAGAATATAATATGCATATGTATGCCTTGCATTTCAAAATAGTTCAAGTGATGTACAAGTACAGGATGTGAAGACTCTACATAGAAGAGTTTAAAAAGTTGACATAACATAATATTTCAATTTACGCTTCCATAGAATTAACATTTTTTAAGTTACATTTCTTGATATATTTATGATAACTTATGACTATAAAAATATAATCGGCGTTCATAATATTATTTGAAGTTTGATTCCAAGAAGCTAACGCACTTAATTTGACCGTCACTTTGTACACGCATCACGCATCGTAGTTGCTCCTTTTCCAATATAGCCGGACCAGAAAATAAAAACCGTCTTTGGGGGCTTCAATTTTGCTTTTTGGCTTAAAATCACCAGTACAAACAAGAATTTAGTTATATTTTTCACAAAATGGCGAGGACTTTCTTTACATGATATATTTTTATGTGATTTCGTATTTTAGGACTTGTTGATGGAGGTAGGGAGATGCTTTTTTTTTTCAAAATAGAACGGATCACTTAAGATCAAGTTCACAGGTGATATTGATTGGATTATTAAATAAAACTTAATACTCGTCAAATAAACCGCGTATTCTAACAGCTTGCGAGTGATCCTAAGAATTACAAGTTTGATTATGTTTTGTGCAATTTCATCGGATATACCGGTTTTTTTTATTCGATTTTAAACTAGAGGTGATGAACTAGAAAGCAGTATAACCGCGTATTAAGATTATCAATAAATAGATCACTTAATTTTTTTACTTATACGTATGTGTTTTATAAGGTTTTAGGTAACACTGGTCAGAAATAAATGATTCGTTCACATAGATATAGACGTTTTTTTAAATGCGCCTTTTTGTTACGATAGTTATGTAATATCCAAAATTCTCAATTATAAGCCCATATAGACTTTTCATAAGAACATAATGATATGCAGATTTATCTTAGCATTACATAAACAAATTTAAATGTTAGTAACATTAGAATTGCCCAATCGTTATATAAAAAAATGAGGACTTCCTTCCGGAACACAGAAAGTAACCGCTTTATTGTTAGTGCTGCTGACATAGTAAAATGACACAAATAGTAACAGTAGTTTGTCTACTTTCTTCGATATTATGTACTTACTTGAGTTTGACGAGGCCGAAGCGATCACAGCGGCGAAAAATAACAGCACTCGAAACCTTTCCATTTTAAAGATTTTTTTTTAATTTTACTTTTTAATTGACCACTGATAGTTTTTTTTATTCTGCGTAGCAAGCGTGCGCTGCGCTGTGTCTCGCCGGCAGTAATGGTGAAGTGGTGGCAACTTGGATGAGCCCTCTCCAAGATGCGTTGACCGTAGACCCGTCTGCTTGCAGCTTTATTTACTTATATATTTCCGTTGCTTCGTATTTGAATTTTTAATTCAATTAAGAAGTTCCTGCATTCTGAATATCAGATCACGTTATATTATGTGTATTAACTTATTATTGTTGCTAAGTACTTTCAGTTTATATTATGAAAATCTAGAACAACTAAGTTAAGTTATGATTTAAGTAAAATGATGATTACTTACGTATTATGTAAATTGTAATTAATTTTTGAAAGCTTATACATATATACCTAAGCTTAAAACCATATGCGATAAATAAGTATAAAGGTTTACATTTTGTTCTTTTATGTTTTGTTCAAAATATCTTTTTTAACAATCCCTTTTAAGAAAAAATATATAAAAAAATTCTTGTAATAAAATAATTAATAATGTATGAAGTTCATCTTTAATATTGTCTACATACAGTTAATATAGTGTTTGTATCAACAATAGCTATTCAATGCTCTCAATTCGTTGCAGCCTAAATGAAGCTCTACAATGCCCAACGGAACGGAAAGAAATAATCGATTTGTTTATTGATACAAACTCTATCTAGGTTACGGTCAAGTTTATTGGCGTATTATTTGATAGTTGTAACAAAATAAAATTCTCAATAAATAATGTTTTCATTTATAGACTAAATGTGGTTACTTATTAATCTACAATGCCAAAAAATATAGTGAAACTAGTAAATGGTTATTTCTATTGTAATTTGTGAAAATAACTTAAATGAATATGCAGATTCCTACATTAAAGTAGTCGCTTAACAGTTGAATCTGTTCAAAACTGTTCTTTTTTATAATCTCTTTTTTATATCCCCTTTCCTGCCAGCCCGAGCTGGCTTTTTTGTTTATTTTACTCCCAATAAAAAATTCGTTAGTTATATAAATGACATTTAGTATTAACAAAAATTATTAATATAATCAATTTAATGTATCTTGACTTATCATAACTAAGAGTGCAACTATGTTCGCCTACGTGATGAATAAAGTATTTTATTTTTATTTATATTTATAAAACGCACTGTATTATACCCTTTTAGTACGTATTAGTTTTTACTCCCGGCTTCGCCGGCGTGAATGAGTTTTCCAAGATAAAAACCCCGCTATATATTTTCCCTGCCCAAAAAGTAGCCTACATCCTTCCCACAGTCTCAAACTATCTCCATACCTACCTAATTTCATCGAAATCCGTTAGGTTATTTTTTGGTTTTATCGCGTTCATATAGATAGACGCCACGGGAGATTTTGTTTTATAATATGCAAGATATTCAAAGGCATTACGAGCGCCCTGGATGGTTGTGGGCGAACAGTTCTTTAGAAGAAAAAATATTTTTAAATTAGTCGACTAAATTATTTTTAGCAGTAACGGGGTTTTGAGTAAAATCCCCTTTGACATAAATATTTAATCAGCCAATATCAATATTTATAACAACGTTAACTGTGTTTGGAATATTTATCACATAAAAAAAATATGCTAAGAATTCTTCTCCTTAAGTCTAATTTTATGTCTAGAATATTACAAAATATAATAGTGAACCCCCGCAGACACAATGCAAATTTACGAAAAATCATGAAACTTTGCCGATATAATTGGTAAGTTTTTTACGGCTAATACAATACATCATAAAACGATATTATCAATATGTTATGCCAAAAAATGGGCAGTTTCGTAACATTTTATCTGCTTCATTCTTAAGCTTTATATTATAGTCAATTGTGTAATACCCACCTATAATAATATAACTAAGATTCCGTAATAAACTCATATATTGTCTCGAAATAAATGAGTATGTATAATTTGGATGTATAATTTTAAGTATGTTGTTTTGTATTTCCCGAACGTTTGTCCCGCATATTAAAAGTTGAAAAATTCGTCTTCGTCGTATGATTCATCTTTTAAATCAGTTCCCATTATTGCTGACAGTTTAAAACCACTTTTCTGCATTTCATCCATATCCGGCAATTTCTGTTTAATCATTTGCTCGACCTCGATTTTATCCAATTCTTGTTGAATCTTTTCCTTCAATGGTCCTTCGATAGCATCCATTATTTGGTATCGCAGCAAATTCGGTAGTATGTTGACCACAAACTCGATAGCGTAATCGATTGTACCAGCTCCGTTGCATCTCACTTGGATGTTTCCTATTTCAAGTTCCAGGTTTCGGAATTCTGGCTTTTCCCTTACGTCAAGAGGCTGTCCCATGATAAAGCGAGCGCTAATGTACTCTACTGAGAACGATGCTGTACCACCTCTTGACATCAAGCCACTGACAGCAGAAATTTCCCACCGAGTAGTTCCTTCCACTTTTTGAGTTCCAATTTCAAAATCTGCTACAGCAGAGTTATTTTCCATTTTGAGAGTGATATTACCAACTCTTTGGAATGATGAAATACCAGTTATCCACGTTTCAGTCAATTTGACGTCAAAAACACTAACAGTGGTGTTATAATTTTTAACTTTATAAGGGTCCAATTCCATATCCCGTACTTTTTTCCGTAGATCAGCAATGACCATATCGAGTGGTGATATTGAATTAGGGAATTGCATATCGCCGGCTACTTCATCAAGTTTAGTGTTAATTTCGGTCCTGGCTTTTGTGTATGCTTCTTTAAGCACATAAGGTTTGATGGAATCAAAAAGGACAGATCCCACAGAATTAATGATGCCCTGGAACATCCCACCGAAAAATCCTAAATTTTCGAAGTTGACAGTGATGGTTTTGAACGAGAGATCTATGACGATATCCTGTGCCCTCAGCTTTCCATCTCGTTCCACGCCGAGACCTGCCCTGGCTTTGATCTCGAGGCCGGTGACGTCGACTGTGAAAGGACCTTTGGCGGTGTTCAACCACGTTGACATTGTGTAGTTACCACGCGCTTGCAGTTGGTCTATGGTGAGAGCAGCTTGAACCTGAAACATATTATAGTATGAGATCATTTACCTCTTAATTTTTTTGTTGTGGTAAATAATAATGTAATATAAATATATATAAACCACAAGATAGAGCATTCTACTGATTGCCGTATTGCTGACATTTATTTTGCAATTAATTACATTTGATTTTTTAAAATCTAATTACTAGAATCTAAATAATAATCTGGCCATAACAAACCTGCATAGCAGATATTTCGGTGTTCACGTATACGATACGAAATTTGCTGATGCCATAGACGGCGGTATTTTTGAAGTACATAGTGGCGAAAGAGAAGGGCTGCTTCATGTCGGGCACTGGGTATGGGTCTGGGACTTCTGCACCGGGCAGCCCCACTGGGTCCGGTTGTTTGTAGTGCTCAAGCACCGCCAATATATTGTCGCTAAGCTTTTTCTCTCCGTGAGCCAGTTTGGCATCCTCGGGCGGAGGTTCTTCTGGCACATCTGGAATTTAACAGTGATGTATTGGCTACTTTAATAAATACTGATCTACTGCTTACGATCCCTTTGTAGTGTTTAGCTATATGGTGCTAGTGTAATATTAGTTCCGGTCAAGAGTCTAATAACTGTGTACTTTAAATTTGAATATTTAATATAATTTAAGATATTGGTACCAGGTGAATCTTAATTAGAGCGTCACATGTTTCAAAACCTGCATCGGAATGCATTATTATACTCAGTCGACCAAAGAGTCGACGAATATTTTATCCCAGAGAAATCAAGACCCACATTACTGCACCTATTCCAGAGTTATATTTTTTATGTCACCAAAGTAGCAAATAAACAGATTTCATACGTCCCTTATAGTAAGCAAATATCTGAGCTTGTTCATAACATGAGGTAACATGATCATTGCTAACCTTGTTGAAATGTTCTTTTTAAAATAATTAAAAAAATGCTTGTGAATCTCGTTAGGGCTCTCAATTTACAAGTCAATCGTACGTAGAGAGAAATTTCTATAAAACAGCACGGGTCACAACTATTTTCCATATTTAGTTTTGGCTCATTGCCGATAGCAGGCCGCGGATGATGTGATGGAAGCTGATAGATCTGGGCATAATATTAAATAATTACAAAGGTTATGGACTCGGTTTACATTATATCTTTCATTATTCATTATGTAAGTAGTAGAATGCGCATAGACGGGATAAGGCTCTTAACCTTTTAATTAGAGCCATAAGTTAACTTCTACTAAGAGTAAATCAACCTGTGGTTAAAGTAGCGCTAATAATATCTAGGTTTAATATCTGTCACAAATACAAAAACGCCCATATGTTTGTTATTACGAATGCAAACGACTGTAAAACAAGCACATTTATAGTATATGGATATAAGTATATGGACACTAACACATAACCTATGCGATAAAGCAATTATATTCATCTCAGCATCAAATTCAACAATCTTAGCAAAATCACCACACTTGAAGCACCACAAAGAAATCCGATAAAACGTTGATATTTTACACTCATTTTTTATAACACTATGTCGCACCACACATTTACAATATTTAATCTAACTTTACCTTGCGTATATGCAAAATCGGCAAATACAACAGTAAAAAGTAATAAAGTTTGTTGCACCAGCATTTCGATGTGTCAGACGATGTGAGCTGTTGTGACTTGTGAATGATTTTCGTCCCGCCGGGAAGGTCCAAGGGTCGTAGTTTATCGCTCTCAGTTGATTCGAGCTAATTCATTATCGTAATAAGGATGTTTGTATCGTAAGTAACAATGGACGAAACGTTTGGTATTCGTTTAATGAGCTACGAAAAATCAATAATAGTATTGTGTAGTATTTGAGATTATTATTGATAACGTAAACAAACATATTAGAAAGATTACCAGTCAAATGTATCTTTTTGTTAGTTTAGTGTGTGTAGTTAGTTAGTTGTTTAGTTTATAACTTTTTCACAAGATAAAGATAAAGATAATTATAATCTTTAGAAATGTTAAATAATTCGCTAATTTATATACTAACGACGCACATCACATGTCTTGAACATATTCTAAAACTAAAAGACTACCTATGTAAATTAAATGTTTTTATGATTTCATTTGAACTGGTTATATAATATTATGCCTACTCTTATCATACCGAGTGTAAGGGAATATATATTTTTAAATCATTTTCCTTAAAAAAGTCGCCCGTAGTTTCTGTATTTTAGTTATAGCTTGTTTCATGTTATTTTCGTGTTATGTCTTGGCTGGACCACTATCCTAGATTTTTCGTGAGCATATTTTGCTGATCGGCGTAGGCAAAGGTAGCAATTAGCAAATATGATTTAATGAAGTATTTGTTTATAATGGTATGTGTTTCGTAAATACTAGGAGTTGTTATAGCAATAAAAATATAATTGCGGTACAAATATTTGTAGCAAAAGATAACTTACTCGAGACTTCGCATATTTGTTTACTCTTGCAAAAGTATTAGTGCACAATCGAAAAGGTCAATCAGTTTAACGGGTCATCGACATTTTAAACTTATTATAGAACACGTGCATCAAAAGTACCTAACCTAGAATTATACAACAAAATCGATTGAGCGTCTTGTTCTTTTTTCATTTCATTCGTTCATTTGTTATAATAATTACCTTTTTAACACACCATCAGTGTTTGTCGGCCTCTCCAGATCAGTTCCTGGCACATAATTAAGGACTTAAAGGCATTTTCGCAATGTTATGGTCAGATTCTAAAACAATTGGCGTCATTGCTTTCTCCTTCGACCTTAGATTTATTTGCTTTTTGATAGGTAAGTACAAGTCCCAATTTACAAATACGAAAAGAAGAGATTTCAAAAGTAGGGTTATTGTTATAGTAACGTTTTCCTACAGGTATTTTGAATTTTCGTATTGCTTTGAATATTATCAGATGATTATAATATTGTACTATGTTAAAATATTCCTTGTTTCTATAAATAAGAACAGCTTTTCTGAACCATAGCTGTAATAAGTGATTAATTTAATCAATGTTTTATTATTTCAACTTCAAATTATGATTAGATAATATTTTCGTAATGAAGAGGGTCATAAAAAATTTTTTTTTAAACACTGCCGATTCATTTTTACCGGTAAATAATTTAATTGATATTCATAAAACAACTTACTTCTAAAACAAATGGGTGCGTAGTTCGTGATGTTATTTTTTTCCGATGAAATAATGACATCATTAATAATGGTAAATAAAGAAGATTTTGTCAAGTTGCTGTCAACATTTTTGGTATATTATGTATATTAATCTGTACTAATATTATAAAGCTGAAGTGTTTGTTTGTTTGTAATGGATAAACTCAAAAACTACTGGACCGATTTTGAAAATTCTTTCACTAATAGGAAGCTACATTACTCTTGAGTGCTATAGGCTACTTTTTACCTCGGGAAAATATTTTTATCCTGGAAAAACTTTTACACGCGGGCGGAGCCACGAGTATCACCTTGTAATTAATATTTATGAATCAAATGCTTTTCAAAGATACCAAAATAGTGCTCAGAGTCCTGATTCATAAAATCCAATTTGTAACCAACCAGAATCCATGCGATTACATACAAATTAGAGTTGTATGTGACTGATTACTATAAACATCCCTGTTACGCAGTAAAAAAATAGTATAGAAGAAGTTTCTAGAAGGCATGTGCTATCTTTGATGAACGTAGAGTGAATATTTAAGTGTTGGAAGAAAAGTAGTTATGAGATAAAGAGAACGTGCGGCTAGTAATTGTCCTATTCTAGAATTGTGACTGGTCCCCACGACAAGATTGGAGAACCGGGTTAATTCTGCTTATGCGTTTTGTACAGAGGTACAAAAAGAGACATAACTGGCTGCAAAATCGCTTTGTCTCTTTCTATAAAGTAGTTTTGTTCAGTCCATTCTGTATGTCTAGTTAGATGTGAAGAGCAGGAGTTGTAGTAGTTGTAAAAAACTACAACCACACGAATTGAGAATCTCCTTCTTTTTTGGAAGTCGGTTAAAAATACTTGCCTATTTATATTGAAGCTAGTCATATATAGTGCCATCTGTTGTAGCTATAGTGAACTAAGCTTACGCTCGCTGCGCTACGCAGGACAAGTTAAGCGATTTCCTCAGAGTGATTTCTGTCTACAACCGATCCAACAAACTAAAACACATAGGTATAGATGGCGGTATAACCAATACACAAAGAACCCTGAGTTTACCCAACTTAGCCAAGATAAAAGTCCACTTTACATAATATACAAGGCGATATAGTACTTCGTATAGAAATTCTTCACGTTGAAGAATTTTATTCTTTCAAACACAAAGACATTCAACAGTATATATACTTAATCTTAGAACTCTTTGTTCAAACATGACTTATTCAAGTTACTCGTAAATCGTGATATGTACAAAATAGGTACTTACTCATGTTATATTTTTTTTACTTTTGACACCTGGGCATTGTCCAACAGCGGTTACCACAAAGATAATTATAATACTACTGAAAGGTTACCAGGTGATGGTGTTCACGAAAGTTGGGTATACAATAACATTTAACGTTTATTACGTACGAATCATCAGTTTCAATTCGTTATCTACTCATTCGTCCTACGTCACGTAAAATCGTCCGCAAAAAGGAACGATGCAGGGTCGCGCCGTCCCTGTGTGCGATGTGTGCGTCGCACACAGGCGCCAAGGCAACAGGGGCGCCGGAATCAGGACGAGATGCCCTAAGCCAACCACTCCTGAGCACCCCCCCTCCCTCGCGGAATAAGGCCTTTCCTGCAGCATCATTGTACTTTTACGTAAATACGTCGAAACAAGACAAAAATCAGAGGCGCTTTATAGATTTCGCACACAGGCGCTGTCTTGGGTCGGCGCGGCCCTGGAAGGATTAAGATACTTAAATCCGCCCGGATAGCGACCATCGTACACAAGGTGTAGAATCCGCCATAAACCGACATAAGTGTGTCGCGTTCCGGGATCAACCTGTATATCCGGATTCAAAGAGTTCAGTATAATTGTGGCAAGGGATAAACATCTCTCGACAGTTAACACTCGATCTAGACCCCACTTCACTTATCATATCTTCTATATGTCAACTTCGGTTTGATTTTCCTTGTGCCGGTATCACAGAAAGTGGATGGCGCAAACTTGGAGACTGAAAATTGACCCGGAAGTGCGGCGCATGCAAGACTTCGGCGGCTGCAAGTCCTCATTCATCGTCCAAGTGTCTCTCAACCAGTGATCTTGATGATATTCTGTCTCAACTCAAACAGTTATCAGCTCAAATGGCCCCAATACCTACCATAATAGAAAATATAAAGGCGATCCAGTCCGAATTAGCCGATTTGAAATCAATGAAGACTGAATTGTTATCTGTCAGGACCGATTTAGAAGGCATGAAATCTTCCATTGAACATGCGCACAATTCTTTGGATCTGCTATCAACTAAAACCTCGAAAGTTGAACGTGAGATGGAAGGTTTGAAAAAAATGGAGAACGAGATGTCGTCTTTACGGACAAGATTTAAAGAGTTTGATAATTTTCAGCGTGAATGTGAGCAGAGATCGCGTATGAACAATATTGAGATTAAGGGGGTACCTGAAGCAAAGTCAGAAGATCTATTTGAAATAATGTCTAGAATTGGCGCACTAGTCAAATTCAACATTCCCAAGGAGCAGATCAACTACATAGCGAGAGTACCGATGCGGGGTAACAATCGTAGTAAAAACATAATATGTTCTGTTCACAACCGTTATGTAAAGGATAATTTTGTAGCTGTTGCTAAGAAGCACAAAATTATAGCACTCTCTATATTGGACTTCAAGGAGATTCAAGGATATTTGTGAACGACCATCTTACATTGGACAATAAGTTGTTATTGAACAAAACGAAATCAGCAGCCAAGGAGCAGGGTTTTGCATATGTATGGGTAAAGGGGTGCAGAATACTTATACGGAAAAATTCTGCTTCTCCTATATTGACCATAAAAACAGAAGAAGATTTAACAAAGTTTATCCGCTAATTGTGATGTTTAATTGTTTTTTTTATGTTCTGCTTAACTATAACATCTACGCCTTATACAGTTTGGGAAACAAAGGTATTTTTTGCTTCGGTTTTTTGAGCGCTCTTAATCCTATTTTTCTATCGCCGCTTTGGGTCGATCACCCCGCTTTGTATTGTAATTACCATTTTAATTCTTATTGTCTCTTCATTAAGGATTCGGCTTGCATGGCTGTTCGACTTTTGATATTTAACGGATATATTTTTTATTTACTGCTACCGTTGATTTTTTGTATTATCGTATTTAATCCTTGCTATGATTTAATTAGCTATTCCTGTTAACGTTTATTATCAGAATGTCCGTGGGCTGCGGACGAAAACAAACGTATTTTATAATAATATATTATCTAATTATTTTGATGTAATATGCTTGACTGAGACATGGGTTGCGGATGGTTTTGAAGATAGTGAGTTGTTCGATAACCGTTATATTACATGGAGACGTGACCGGGATTACCGTCAAACAAACCAATCTAGGGGTGGTGGAGTCCTAATTGCTGTTAGGCGTGACCTCCCGGCAGAACTTCGTAGCGACTGGTGGTCGTCTGCTGAGGATTTATGGGTTACGCTAACCCTTCGTCACAAAAATCCAAGAGTGACATATAAAATGCACCTTTGTGTTGCCTATATTTGCCCTGAAAACCTCGGCTATTCCATGTCTGCTCAATTGACCAACTTCTCCGAGAATTTAATGAATATTGTCTACAAAACATCCTGCAGACAAATTTGTAGTGTTTGGTGACTTCAATCTGTCTCATATAGATTGGGCTTCGATAGATAATTGCCATTCTCTGTGTCCTGAAAACATTCACCGTCAGGTTCAGATTGACTTCTTTGACAACCTTAGTGCGTGTAATTTGCTTCAATACAATTCTTACACTAACTGTAATAATAGAATCTTGGATTTAATAATATGTAACAATGACATAAATGTTACAAACTATATTGACCCACTCGTTCCTGAAGACCCGCACCACAAGGCACTTTGCGCTGTGGTAGATTTTGTTCAACTACATACTCTAACTGAACACCCTCGTGTGAAGTTCTTATATAATTTGGCAGATTTTGATGCAATTTGTGCTGAATTAGATAAAATGAACTGGCTGCAGGAATTTAGTATGTTGGCCTTGGAGGATTCAATAACTTTATTCTATGATATTCTTTACAGACTACGTGATACTTATATTTCAACCAAAATTATTACTCCTAAATATAAATATCCTCTTTGGTATAAAAGCCCTCTAATCAAAATTATTATAGAAAAATCAAAATACCTCACGAAATATAAAAAATATGGCAATATCTTCGATCAACATTCCTTTATCTTATTACGTGAGAGAGCTAAGATTCTCGAAAAAGAGATGTTCGTCAAATATATCTCACATATCGAATACAATATTCGTAAGAACCCTAAAGCATTCTGGACCTTTGTCAAATCTAAGAAGCAGTCTCATTGTTACCCATCTGTTATTAAATACGGAGAACGCATCTCGGAGGATGGAGTGGAAATTTGTAATTTGTTTGGTGATTATTTTCACTCAAATTTTCTTACGTATTCTGATTCCGACAATTCTGTATCTACCAAGGACCACAACGATGTGTGTGTGTAGATTTATATTCTGTTGAAGTACGAGAACACGAAGTCTTTAGACTGTTAAAATTTATTAATTCTAATAAATCGGCGGGCCCTGACGGTATTCCTTCATCTTTTATCATTAAATGTGCTAAAGGTCTCTCTGTTCCTCTTACAATATTATATCGCAAGTCCCTTAATCTTGGCTTGGGGTACCAAGCCATACTTACTTACCAACATATGGAAATCTGCCTTTATCACAACTATTCATAAAAAAGGAGCAAAAAATTGCGTTGAAAATTATAGGCCGATTTCGACGCTTTGTTTGTTTGCAAAAATTTTGGAGAAAATTGTTTATCAGCAACTGTACAATGCTCTCAAACACAGTTTTGGCTATCATCAACATGGATTTCTAAAAGGGCGTTCTATCACATCAAATTTGTTACTATGCAGTGATTTTTTAACATACCACATGTCTCAATGCGGTCAGGTGGACGTTATATACACGGATTATAGCAAGGCATTTAAACGTATTGATCACAAAATTCTATTGCACAAACTACTTTCTCTGGGAATAAGAGGTAACCTTTACAGATGGTTTTCATCATACGTTGAGAATAGGTGTCAAACTGTTGTTTTGAACGGCTTTTCTTCTAGAGCATCGTATATACCCTCGGGAGTTCCGCAGGGGTCCCTGCTGGGGCCGCTGCTGTTCATCATCTTTATTAATGATATATCTAATTGTTTTATTTATTCTAAAATACTTTTATATGCGGACGATATGAAAATTCTTTGCCCAATTACTTCAGCCGCAGATTCCCTTTGCCTCCAGGATGACCTTGATAGATTTGAAAATTATTGTCGCATCAACAAGCTAGATCTCAATCCTAGCAAATGTTATGTGTGTTCTTATACACGGAGACATATTCCATTTCTCCACAATTATAACTTGTCAAATACCGTAGTATCCCGTGTAAACACCATAAGAGATCTCGGAATTACCTTCGATTCAAAGCTATTGTTTGATGCCCACGTTCAGTATATTGTTAATAAAGCCTCAAAGGCACTTAGTTTTATTCTGAGATTGTTCTTCTTTCAAAATTCTCTATTGTTCATTTGTCCGCAGCCACCTCGAATATGCTTCGCAAGTGTGGAATCCAAAATATAATGTATATATTAATCAAATCGAAAAAGTACAAAGGAAGTTCCTAAGATATTTACAATATCGTTCAGGAAATTACTACAAGGACTATTTTACCCGACCTTTCATATTCTTCCATTGCATGAGCGTAGGCGAATAGCTGACCTAGCATATCTTTTCAATATCGTCAATTCTAGAGTCGACTGCCCTGAATTATTGAGTAAGATTGGGCTGCGAACACCTCATACTAAAGTTAGAAAACCCAATCTCTTGCATGTTCCAGTCGTTAACTCAGTCTATCGGCAGAACACTAACTTTATTAGAGAGTGCAGATCGTTCAATAATGTTTCCTCTGACGTTGATGTTGATGTTCTTAACACTAACTGCACTAAATTTAAAAAAACTATGTGCAACGTATTATTTGGCGTGCGTAATTTTTAGTTAAATACTTAGGCATCTAAAATTTTATGTTGGTTAGATCACCGACTATGCATTCGTTTTTATTTTTACTGGATTTAATTGTGGAAACTTGTAATTGACCTTACTTTGTTTACATCTTTTATTATTTTTAAATGTTAGTTGTAAGTTTTCCTAAAATAAATAAATAAAATAAAATAAAATTAGATCCAGTGGGGCTCATTGCCGTGCCATTATAAAAAATAAACCGTTCTTTACGGTGACAAGTTACAGAGCATGCTACAATAGTTCCACCGTTGCATACAGCGAATTAACTCACTTTACAACCGGAGCCACCTTAATGAATAATGTGATACCTATTTTATGTACCATCCATCCCGAGGTTACTTTTGCTTCGTGAAATCCTCATTGGGTGCTCATCAACCCTGCTGCCCCCGGCTAGATGCTCCCGATAATTGCTCAAGGGCACTTCTTCTCACGGCTGAATACCGTCAGCCGGGAAGGTGTTCCATCGTCTGTAATCCACATAGTTACCTAGGGGGTGGGCGGGAGGTGTTCTATCCACATCAGAGTTGTATGGTGCCCTGCCAGGATGGTGACGCACTGGTACTACTAATTTTAAAGAATACCGACTAAACTAGTGCTCCCGAGACTGGCCGAGTATTACCGCTCAGTGTTATGAAATGCGTGCCACTGCGAAGCCTGGCTTACAAGAGTTGTAGTGGTAGTGAGGGCTGGATAGTCTCGTAAAACACCGAAGTTATGAAATCTGCAATGATGGCGTTTTTTTTAGTTCCTAGAGCACTGATGGAAAATGACATTAGTTTTCCCAATGTTGCTCCAATGGGCGTAGGTTAAGATCACACGTAATCAGCATCTTTTGTTACATAACTTATGAAGTCTTATTGAAAATGCGTTGTTTCTATTTGCTATTGACCCAATAATTATAATAATAATACGGTTTTCCACATTGATTTCCTTATGACAGGTGACGTTTGAAGGTTGTTGCTCATTGATTGAACGAATCACATTAGCGATTATTATCTATTATAAATAGATAAATGGTTGTCCTAGGTCACCTTTGTTGTCTAAATACTTAACAGGCAACGTTTAATAAATACCTAGGTATTTTTAATTTAGTGTGTTTATTTTGTAAGTCACGATTCAATAATACGTTATATACTTGCAGTCGTTAAGACTAGATTTTCCTAAGAACATCATATAAATAGTTTGTAGTCCATAGCTCATGGCTGATACTAATGACAGGGTTTAAGGATAATGTACCTAGAATGTCCTGGATCGGAGCAGTCGTTGTAGAAATTAGAGAGTTCAATTGTAAAAGCAATATTTGTTTAATCTCAAATGTCATTTAATTTATTTAACATTGTTATCGTCTGTTCCGCGGAATAGGTTTCTGGTATTTTGTTGTGAGTTTGATTTAATTCGGTATAAATACAAACATTCTTGCTTAGTGTGAGATATTCTAAAAATATTCACATATAATACCACAAGAGCTTCAAAATTATCGGGTATTTTCCGATAGGTTCGTTGCAAACAAATGAAGGAGTTTTCAGGTTAAAAAATCACGAGCGCGAAGCGCGAGTGATTTTTCCTGAAAAACTTGACGACTTTATTTGTTTGCAGGGAACCTTGAGGGAAATGCCAGATAATTTTGAAGCTCGTGTGGTATTCGGGGGATTATTTTTCCGTCCCAAATGTCGGCCAATAGAATTGCACCATGAGATGAAATGAACAGTCAACAAAAAATTGTTTCATAATGTATAGTAACGACCAGAGAAAATATTCAAAAAAAATTGTCAGTATAATACCATGTAGGTTGTACCACGTGACGTCGAATGGTGCAATTCTATTGGTCGATATTTGGGTCGGAAAAATAATCATTATAATTAGTGCCCAATATTCGGTATGTTTAGCATCTATTTAAGCTGTGGGTGTTTTTTTTTGGAGATAGGCTCGCTCTCTGTCACACCATGGGACGGAATACGCACGGCGAAAAATGTGTGGACTAGTTGCACCTCTGCCTACCCCTTCGGGGATAAAAGGCGTGAGTGTATGTCTATGTCTACACACTTCCATACAACTATTTATGTATCCGTTCTATTATTTCAAGAGATTGTTATAAAATACGTATTTACGTTTCTGTTGTTTAATGTCATTAAAACTGCCTTTTCGAGTTACTTACATATTCATAAACTTTAATGAGAAAAGCGACCGATGTTAGAGGCCAGATGATATTCGTATATTTTTGCCAAGAAGTTTTATTTCACATTACATATTCAAATGTAAGTAACTCGATATTGTCAAATCTTCTCAAATCGTTGATTTTTATATAATTGGATGATGAGACGATCAAATCGCTCGCCTGGGGTTTAGCGTTGAGACAGCCTATAAGGCAGCACCATAACCCAGAACAAATAATGACAAGGCTCTGTATAGCATATAGTACTCTTCGTGAATTTGAAATGCAATTGGAATGTATTTTTATCCTGGCATTGCTAAGTGACCACTAATACTGATGGGAAGATTGGAATCCAGAGGCCGAAACCAAATATAAGGGGTCGTCCATTAGTAACGTGGTGTATTTTTAAGTAACTTTTTACCCCCCTAATGATATGTGGTGAGGTTTTATACTTACCTATGTAAAATTCATTAGAACATACTTTGACATGGTCGTAATGCGTATATTGTCATATTTACTTCTAAAATATTGTTTTCTTTACACAATTTAAACATACCGAGACGTCTTGTTACACGGACATGTCAGATAAGACAGCGACTTATTACCAATGGGTAATAATTTTTGGACTAAAAATTTGGTCCTGATGTCCGGTCTATAACTATACTGTTTAATGTCTTTGGTGTTTTGCTATTTCACGGTGGATTGAGTTACTGACGAACAGGCTTAAAATTTTTGTATGAAAATTTTTCCAATGTCCGCTCTATATTATAATCTTAGAACTCTTTGGGTTGGACGGAGTATAAGTGTCCTTTTGCTGTTCATATTATAAGAGCATAGTGGGCACATGGAGTTCACGAAAGCCAATGAAAATACACCGTATACTAGGTACTATTCTTTTGTTGGTATATTTTTTTTAGTATATGAGATTTGAGTAATTTTTAGAAAACTAAGTATACAATATATTAAATTGCGTATGTAGCGATTTATTTGTGTTACTTCCTCATAATTTATGTATTTTGTGACGAAGTTTTTGAAGTTATACTTCTTTAGGTGCGTTATGAAAAATTGATGTGAGTGAAATTTTACGATGCGCGCGCACCGTGACACAAAATTAACAGAATGAAGTTGCCCACTAAATCGCTCACCCTGAAGTTAGCTATAGTCAACATTTTAGTTTTGAATTTTGAACGTAGAATAAGGCGAAAGATAATTAAAAGATTTTAATCTGGTTATTTTTCGTGTAGGATAATGTCAAATTATTGAAGCTTTTTGTAGCTAATATCTTCAATTTAATATAAATCGTAATGCACAGAATTATTTTCTTTACGGAAATAAGTATATTGTATACTAACGCCATCTAGAAGACCATAATAGTAATTCTTCAAGAACCTTTCATTCTTGTGCTAGCGCCATCTGTGAAAATGCAATTGAAATATTTAAGTTATCTTGACTCCTATTATTGTATTAGTTTAGACATTTGTCGCTAGATGTCACATATTTATAATATTTTTTATCTACTTGTTTTTAAAAATTAAAAAGATTTTTATCTTGTTACGCCAAAGAAGTATAACTTCTAACGCGTGTACATAAGTACACACACACTTTTTAAACAAGAATTATTTTGCGTATCGATCTACTTGTTTATTTCATTCATAATTGTAGTGCCCTGGTTGCATCTCTGCCTACCCATTTGGGGATAAAGTTGTGATGTGTGTGCATGTGTGCTTAAATTTATTTTTGTATTCGAGGAAATAGATTGATTCATTTAATTTGGATGTATGATGCTCGTTGCAAGGAAGATCATAATATTGTGGAGCACTATGGAGCTGATGCATGCTGATCTTTATCTATACTATAATAAAGCATTAGATTCCGGTGTGTCTATACATTGAAAGAAATGTGATAAAAAAGAAAGGGGGTGACTATAGAAGATAATGGAAAACAAATCAGCGATTTGTATAATTCTTTTCTTTCTGTCTGTTTTTCTGTGTGTTTGTTACTGCACATCTCCGAAACTACTGAACAGATTTTGATAAAAATTGGTATGGAGACAGTTTGAGAGAAAGGACATAGGTTACTTTGTATCCCGGGAAAATATAAAGCGGGAATTTTATCCCGGTAAAGCTTTTTCACGCGTGCGGAGCCGCGAGCCTGGTCTCATTTTACCCATATACTAGCTTGAGAACCATTATATTACATAATATATTATAGATACCTGCTTCTTGTGAGCAAAGTCCCACTAGTTTTTGTGTTCTATCATAGCATGTGTTTTTTGTCTTGTTATTTTGTCGAAACAACACGCGAGTTTTCATGGACAAGAGGACGGTTAGTTTTTACGGACAAAAAAAAACGATTTTATTCGACAGTGGCTGCAAGAAAAAATATGTGAGATGAGAAATAGTTTAACTAGTTTGTTGGTTGTTACCATTAGCCACAGATTAAAATGTATCATTTTTGAAGTAACTAAATATGCGAGTTAGGGAATTTTGTGGCGGAAAAGGCTTTTCTTACGGACGAAGCCGCGAGCAACACCTAGTGGTATTTATAATAACAATCTTTAAAACTTAAAAAGTTACGAAAAATAGAGTTGTTTTCGAATTAAAACAATTGTTAGAATCAAATATATAAACTTCACCTTCGATGATGTTATTAAAAGTTTATTAGATATGTTCGAGGTAACTTTAAGTGACGGATTATATACATTTAACCTTCGTAGAGAAAAAGGAGCACCACGATTCAGTTGTTTTTGCTGCATTATCTATATTTATTATTGTTTCCGACTTTCAGGACATCAAGCTAACCAGTATTGGTGTTCTTTTATTAAGTTTTGGAAGCTAAATCAGTAGGGTTACTCCTGAAACTGATTCGATTGTTCGATTGTTTTTGGATTCGAACTTGAAATGCGCACTCCCGACGTTGATCAACTAGCTGATCAAAAACGGCCTTTATCGGCCCATCGATCGAGTATTTGTTCACAGATTATAATCATCGCTAGCCGTATCCTGTAGATCACGTCATATTCACGAGCGTGGTTATGTTCTATGGAGAATTTTATTATAATAATTTATTTTACTTATAAATCGTTGCCCCAGTTGCTATTACATGCATATTTATATAGTTATAAGCAATTATTACGTTGTTTATTGAGTTTATTGTAATAATACAGCAACCAAAGATAAATTGAGTTGCCCAAATCTATTTAGTCTATGATATGAACTATCAAAATATCTGACATCGTCAGCGGCACGCGGCACGTTACAACTATATTTTGGAGGGTAGAAGTAAGGAGGACCATCTCAGTGTATTAAAAGTGTCTGTTGAAAGGGAGCAAATTAAGGTGGCGCTATAGAAGCAAGTGGACGAATTTTAAATAGAGCGCCACAAATTGTTAGAGTAGGATACTAAATTAAAAAAGGAAAGAAACATTTCAGCTTTGTTACAGCGCATTTTTTAAAATTATTATAATAGGTATATAGACAAACATGAGTATGGAATGAAATTATACAGTGTTTTTAAGTACCCCAATTATTTGTAAATAGAAAAGAGAAATATTAAATTTTTCAACCCAGCACACTTCACTCTGTTTATAACTGCTAAGTTCATATCATTTTCACTTGCTACACTAGCGCTATTTCGGTGAGATTTCGAACAATAATTTGCTGTTTACAAGTGGACACTCTTTCGACTAATCCCCCATACAAGACGGTCCTCCTTACTCTACCCTCCATAAACTATATAATATGTCTTAGCGAATACAGGTCAAACACGTTTTTTTATATTGCAGATAATTGACTAGACGTGGAGCGCCGTTCGCCTGATAGTAAGCGATACGACCGTCCAAACAGTCGCAACGCCGCACATAATTTTAAATAAAAAAGTACTGCGTGGCACTCCACTGCGCTCGTCACATTGGGAAATAAGATGTTAAGTCTCATAATGCCCAGTAATTACGCTGGCTACAATATCCTTCAAATCGGAACACAACAGTGCATGCACACTGCTGCTTGGCGGTTGAAATAGACATTGCGGTGGTACCTACCCAGGCGGTCCCTCGCATACGAGAGACCTACCACCAGTTATAATGTGATTTATATTTTAGCCTGAGAATGATGTTTGTTTAAGAATAATTTTGACGGTATTAAAATTTTACTAAATTGTAATACAAGCGTCATTATATTGATTAGATTTAAATTAAACAGAACCACATCATGCCTTTATCCCTTTTCGCCAAGTGTGTTCCGATCTATGACGTAGTTAATAGGAGGCGAGTCTATCGCCATATCGAAATATCACTTTGCACGATCCAGGATTCGAACCTAGGATCTCAGAGGTGTCGTACCGCGCATGTAATACAACTAAGCACTGTTTGTAATTTAAAATTTTATACCAACAACTCATCTAATCTTTATTCCATGGTAATTTGCTAAACGGACGTAAAAAGGGAAATTAATAATATTTTTATTAAGTTCGTAGGCAGCTGACACGAGAGTAGGCTTCCGACGTCTTGCACGCATTTATATAGAAGATAAGGCAAATGGGCAAATGCCATCCGAGTGGTATTGTTACCATGTCTTCACAAACTTTCGCATTTAAAATATTACCATACTGTTTTGATTACGGAACTTGCAAGATATGACTTAAGAGCCGTATATAATGTGTTTATAGGATTTTTTATTATTTTATGCGTCAAATAAAATCGTTTAAAATACAGGTTGGACGTCAATCGCCCAGAAGATATTTTATTTATTATTAAGAAGTTTTTGCGCTACCAAGTAGTTGGTGAGTAAAAAAATTAAGGTAACAGAGCCATTGATGGTCCACTTTATTTTAAAATCTTCATAAAACTGTTTCATGAACGAATTTAAAGAAAAGCCTTTGATTAAATTGTAACAAATGTAATAATAAAAGAACTAACAAAAAATCGTGGTGTGTTTTTGCATTACAACATTAATAAAAATGTATATCGAAAACATGGATGTTGGCTCACGTTAGTAAGTATGTACCTTAACACGGGTCGTAATATTATATTAACGTAAGCATGTATGCTTTTGACATTTAAGTATTACTTATTATTCTTATAACGTATTTATTGAAAGATAGTTTTATTTCTAAAAACAATAATGTTTAAAACTTGTTTTTAACTTATTTGTGTTTGTATTATAAAACTATCTAAATGAAAATTGTATGGAAACAAAATAACTGACTAAATTAAAAAAAAAATGTAGTGATCTAGCATATTATTTGGCAACAATATAACAATAAATCAGGTCAATATTCTGTCATTGATTTTTTGTTTTTTTTGGGAAATATGTGATGGGCCATGATGGTAAAACTTTAGTTGTGTTCAGTAAAATCTTAGGAAAATGTAACAAAAGGAAAAAAGCAATAAAACTTACCTACCTATAATAATTCAAAGTCGACTGAGTAGGGTAGTTGACTATTTTTTTTATAGATTTATCAATAAATAATAGTTTAAAACAACTAAAAAACACGCTTTATACAAAATCCAACTAAAAAATTTAAAATAAATTTGAATTAAGAATAGTGTAAATAAGAAAAAAAAAATATTGTAAAAAAAGCGTGGGGTGCTTTTTAAGATATTATCAAAATGATATATAATAATTCTACTCATATTATCTGTCAATAAAATATTTATAACTATTGTCACCAACTCATTCACGCCAGTGAGTTATAAAGCTGTGAAATTTGGTGGAAGGGGTAGTTGTCAAATAGCAGTAATATTAGAATGTGACGTCACCGAGAGTCGGCGGCCATAACGCTGCGTGCGTGCGAAAGAGATAGCGCGAGATCCCCTCCACGTCCCCACTTTTGCTCACAACAATATTTCAAATTGTTTGTGAACACTGTCAACTAAGATAATTCAAAACCAAAATAAAATATTCAAATTAAAACCTTGTTTCTATCTTTTCAGTTCTTCAATGAATTTAATAAAGATGGCAGGTATTGACGCAGTCGGGTTTTTTGTTTTTCTTATTAGTCTTAGACATAATTTATAGCCCCATTTGGCTAACCAGAACTCACTAGCTATTATATTAAATAAAAAAAAACTTTATTCGGATTATTAACAACATTGATATATTTGTTGACAAGGTTAACGAAAGCATCTACATTAGTATACACTGTGTCGTAAATGCTAGTGCCCCCCTCCATACGCAACTGGGCGTTCCAAATAAAGTCTTAGAAGTATAATAAAATAAAATAAGTACAAATTGAAAATAAAATAACCAAAAATAAAAGTTTGTGTATGTATGTGTGAGCAATTCCAATTAGCACCAAAGCTTAAGAAGATTTTCAGTTACTGTATAATAAAGACCAAGCAACCATTGAGTAACCGATAACTTACATGCATGATATGTGCAGGGATATATAGGGAGATTTTTTTTTTATAATGGCACTTGTGTTCACATTTTGCCAATGTCAAGTCTGGTTTGTCTATTTTATTATCTGTAGTATGTCGAAGTAAAGCAGTGGCTAGCTTACCAAGACTTGATCGAGGAGTTTTGGCAGCAACAAAAAAAACACTTGATTAGCACAATTATTTCAATTCACTTCATTTGAGCTCTTTAATAGAACTATATTGGATAATATACCACCATATAATTATGCAATATAACACTAAATATCACCGAAATAATGAATTAAAACAAGAGCACCTCAGGACACTTCCAAGTTCCCGCCAAAATTCAGTGAGAATTTTACTAATTAAAAAAAAAAAAAATGTACAGAATATATACAGTATCAATGTCGGTTTATCAATAACGGCTACAGTAGCTTGTTATATTAATCGTATTAAACCTCCTAATAATTAACGTAGAATAAATAAGTAGGTCAGGGGGCTAATTCCAGGATAGTTTTTGCATACCTAACATTGGTTGGTCTATATTTCAATAACATTTTTTCTTTTTACCTATGTGAAGGTTTAATCTTTTATATTATATTAATCTTTTATATGCACTTATACTATTCAATTTAACTATCTTTAGAATCAAGATAGACAACTTTTTTTAAAACTTTGCCACTAGACTGATTTTCCCTTCAAAAACGGAGAAATCCGTCATATGGTTAGATTACATGGAAATCGCTCGTAATTTGAAAGATACAATTTTCTTGTAAAACAACGACAAGCTATGTTTAAGCGGACATTAAACTTTATATTTTACAGTCATCTGACACTGTAAGCTGCATAATTTTATATTTATCTGCTTTACACGTCACTCATGTTTCACTTTCAAAATGCAATTGAACTTCAATCCTTGTTTTATCTTTTTCTGTAAAGACTTATGACACCTAGGTGATTTTATTCGAACTAAGAAATTATGCTATTTTATCTATACGGCTATCAAAGCTATCCGTCGAGTAGAACGCCCGTAATTGCAAAAACGGAATAGGGCCCCCTGACCTTAAATACAGATTTATTTTTTATTTATGTTTTTACTTGAATGCATGAAAAACTAAATGTATTTCCTGATAGTGATCTATAAAATTATTTTGTTACCATATTTATCAAGTGCTAAGTACATTTTTGCATACGCTTTTTACAAATCGTAAGCATTATAATCAGTAGCATGAATATGTATAATATTAGTAGCACCTTTTGTTTATTAAAACATCAATTTCACTGGTTATACGGGATCTTTATTGTTGGTGGATAATATTATGTTCTTCTGTATAAAAGTAGTATTTGCAGGAGACTTCTCTCACGTGAATGAGTTTTTCCGGCATAAAAAATAGCCTATGTCCTCCCAAGGTCTCAAACTATTTTCAAACCAAATTTCATTAAAATCTGTTCGGTAGTTTTTGAGTTGATCGCGCGGACAGAAAGACGCGGCGGCCGGATTTGGTTTATAATATGTAAGGATACTTCTTCCTTCACCCTTTATCTAACTATACTATTATGCACTCAGTGTGGTACAAATTAAAGTTGTTAATTGTTTTACCCGGTAATCATAGACACCGCATAGACGTTGTCGATTTGTTGTAGGAGTTCAAGAAACCGTCATTGTCAAAGTCGTGTAGTGTTTCTTGGCAACAATCTACAGCATCTTCGTGAAGCCTTACTAACCGATCCAGATGGAACAGCAAACCATAATTATGCGTCAATATTTTGTAATTGAGGAAAATAACTTCGGTGAAATCGACTCTAATGTGCTGGGAAAAAAAACTACGGCATTGCTCTAAGTACAGCAAATTAAATATAGCCACAATATTTGAATCATAGGAGTTATAATAAAAACTGTTTTTTTCTGAGCCTTTAAATGAAGCGTAAAATAAAAAATGGAAAATAAATTTTACTAAATTTGAATTAAGAATAGTGTAAATGCGAAAAAAAAAATTTTACTGTAAAAAAAGCGTTATTTTACTAAATAAATGTATATGGAAGGAAACAATACTGCGTCTCCAAAAATGAAACTAAGTAATTCTAAATTTTTAGCTACATTTAAAATATATTCCGTAAATATTGTTTTTACTCAAAAATCGCGAAACGTACGGAACTTCCTGACTACTCTTACTGATGAGCTTGAGAGGTTCTACAACAAGGCAGCAAACAAGGACAGAATCACTACAGAACTTCTGTAACCGGGCGGTGCGTCGATACTAAAAGTCCTTCAGAGGCTCTTTTATTCCGCGCTGCGCGAGGGTGTAACGCCTTGAACAACAGTATGGTGTTGTTCTTCAAGAAAGGTCATAAAGAATTATAGGCCCATCAAGTAAGTGGTCCTATGCTTGTCTCAAAGAATAGACCATGTCTCTAAGGGCGGTATTAATAAACCAATCTCAAGGTCGAGTTACATCTCAAGTAGACATAATGTATGAATAGTTCAATACATTATGGCTACTTGAGATGTAACTCAAACTTGAGATTGATTTATTAATACCGCCCTAAAAGTCTTTGAGTATTGTAAATGCTCTAAGCTAAAACTGGCTCAATTTTTTTTTAATTAGCTCAAATTACTATTAAAGTAAATTCTGAATAGATGTTGGCTGCATTGAAAATATATTTGATAAATATTGTTTTATCTCAGTATTCCTGAAACGTACGAAACTTTCTGAGTACTCCAACTAGTAGTCCTATGCTTGTCTCAAAGATCAAACCATGTATGTCTTTAAATGTGGCTCATTTTTTTATTACATCCATTTACTATTAAAGTGATAAATCCTACTATGTAAATCAATGATTTTCAATACATTTGGGAAGTCTTTGGTGTTTAACCTAAGCCGATAACTTATCCGAGAAATGAACAATTTGGGCGGCTGCTGCCTTCCTTGGATGAGAGACCCAGTTCTCAGGCTCCTTCTCCGAAAATGTATCGCATTCAAAGTCGGTAACTTATCCGAGAAATAGGTGATCGGCGCGCCTGGCAGTTTTCCCTCTTGGTGCTTGGTACAAAGACACTACCGGGTATGGGGGAAAAATAGCTAATCCTGATTATCCTAGTAAGGATAACGGGTTTAACTATTTAAATTATTGAATTGTCATCAGTCCTTGATAAGTATGCAAAATTTCGATTTAGTCCGACGTTTTGAAAGAAGTCAAAATCATATTTAAAGTTTCCGTTACATAGGCACATACTAACATACATACTAAGCTAATAAAAAGCGTAACAGAGCCATTGATGGTCCACTTTATTTTAAAATCTTCATAAAACTGTTTCATGAACGAATTTAAAGAAAAGCCTTTGATTAAATTGTAACAAATGTAATAATAAAAGAACTAACAAAAAATCGTGGTGTGTTTTTGCATTACAACATTAATAAAAATGTATATCGAAAACATGGATGTTGGCTCACGTTAGTAAGTATGTACCTTAACACGGGTCGTAATATTATATTAACGTAAGCATGTATGCTTTTGACATTTAAGTATTACTTATTATTCTTATAACGTATTTATTGAAAGATAGTTTTATTTCTAAAAACAATAATGTTTAAAACTTGTTTTTAACTTATTTGTGTTTGTATTATAAAACTATCTAAATGAAAATTGTATGGAAACAAAATAACTGACTAAATTAAAAAAAAAATGTAGTGATCTAGCATATTATTTGGCAACAATATAACAATAAATCAGGTCAATATTCTGTCATTGATTTTTTGTTTTTTTTGGGAAATATGTGATGGGCCATGATGGTAAAACTTTAGTTGTGTTCAGTAAAATCTTAGGAAAATGTAACAAAAGGAAAAAAGCAATAAAACTTACCTACCTATAATAATTCAAAGTCGACTGAGTAGGGTAGTTGACTATTTTTTTTATAGATTTATCAATAAATAATAGTTTAAAACAACTAAAAAACACGCTTTATACAAAATCCAACTAAAAAATTTAAAATAAATTTGAATTAAGAATAGTGTAAATAAGAAAAAAAAAATATTGTAAAAAAAGCGTGGGGTGCTTTTTAAGATATTATCAAAATGATATATAATAATTCTACTCATATTATCTGTCAATAAAATATTTATAACTATTGTCACCAACTCATTCACGCCAGTGAGTTATAAAGCTGTGAAATTTGGTGGAAGGGGTAGTTGTCAAATAGCAGTAATATTAGAATGTGACGTCACCGAGAGTCGGCGGCCATAACGCTGCGTGCGTGCGAAAGAGATAGCGCGAGATCCCCTCCACGTCCCCACTTTTGCTCACAACAATATTTCAAATTGTTTGTGAACACTGTCAACTAAGATAATTCAAAACCAAAATAAAATATTCAAATTAAAACCTTGTTTCTATCTTTTCAGTTCTTCAATGAATTTAATAAAGATGGCAGGTATTGACGCAGTCGGGTTTTTTGTTTTTCTTATTAGTCTTAGACATAATTTATAGCCCCATTTGGCTAACCAGAACTCACTAGCTATTATATTAAATAAAAAAAAACTTTATTCGGATTATTAACAACATTGATATATTTGTTGACAAGGTTAACGAAAGCATCTACATTAGTATACACTGTGTCGTAAATGCTAGTGCCCCCCTCCATACGCAACTGGGCGTTCCAAATAAAGTCTTAGAAGTATAATAAAATAAAATAAGTACAAATTGAAAATAAAATAACCAAAAATAAAAGTTTGTGTATGTATGTGTGAGCAATTCCAATTAGCACCAAAGCTTAAGAAGATTTTCAGTTACTGTATAATAAAGACCAAGCAACCATTGAGTAACCGATAACTTACATGCATGATATGTGCAGGGATATATAGGGAGATTTTTTTTTTATAATGGCACTTGTGTTCACATTTTGCCAATGTCAAGTCTGGTTTGTCTATTTTATTATCTGTAGTATGTCGAAGTAAAGCAGTGGCTAGCTTACCAAGACTTGATCGAGGAGTTTTGGCAGCAACAAAAAAAACACTTGATTAGCACAATTATTTCAATTCACTTCATTTGAGCTCTTTAATAGAACTATATTGGATAATATACCACCATATAATTATGCAATATAACACTAAATATCACCGAAATAATGAATTAAAACAAGAGCACCTCAGGACACTTCCAAGTTCCCGCCAAAATTCAGTGAGAATTTTACTAATTAAAAAAAAAAAAAATGTACAGAATATATACAGTATCAATGTCGGTTTATCAATAACGGCTACAGTAGCTTGTTATATTAATCGTATTAAACCTCCTAATAATTAACGTAGAATAAATAAGTAGGTCAGGGGGCTAATTCCAGGATAGTTTTTGCATACCTAACATTGGTTGGTCTATATTTCAATAACATTTTTTCTTTTTACCTATGTGAAGGTTTAATCTTTTATATTATATTAATCTTTTATATGCACTTATACTATTCAATTTAACTATCTTTAGAATCAAGATAGACAACTTTTTTTAAAACTTTGCCACTAGACTGATTTTCCCTTCAAAAACGGAGAAATCCGTCATATGGTTAGATTACATGGAAATCGCTCGTAATTTGAAAGATACAATTTTCTTGTAAAACAACGACAAGCTATGTTTAAGCGGACATTAAACTTTATATTTTACAGTCATCTGACACTGTAAGCTGCATAATTTTATATTTATCTGCTTTACACGTCACTCATGTTTCACTTTCAAAATGCAATTGAACTTCAATCCTTGTTTTATCTTTTTCTGTAAAGACTTATGACACCTAGGTGATTTTATTCGAACTAAGAAATTATGCTATTTTATCTATACGGCTATCAAAGCTATCCGTCGAGTAGAACGCCCGTAATTGCAAAAACGGAATAGGGCCCCCTGACCTTAAATACAGATTTATTTTTTATTTATGTTTTTACTTGAATGCATGAAAAACTAAATGTATTTCCTGATAGTGATCTATAAAATTATTTTGTTACCATATTTATCAAGTGCTAAGTACATTTTTGCATACGCTTTTTACAAATCGTAAGCATTATAATCAGTAGCATGAATATGTATAATATTAGTAGCACCTTTTGTTTATTAAAACATCAATTTCACTGGTTATACGGGATCTTTATTGTTGGTGGATAATATTATGTTCTTCTGTATAAAAGTAGTATTTGCAGGAGACTTCTCTCACGTGAATGAGTTTTTCCGGCATAAAAAATAGCCTATGTCCTCCCAAGGTCTCAAACTATTTTCAAACCAAATTTCATTAAAATCTGTTCGGTAGTTTTTGAGTTGATCGCGCGGACAGAAAGACGCGGCGGCCGGATTTGGTTTATAATATGTAAGGATACTTCTTCCTTCACCCTTTATCTAACTATACTATTATGCACTCAGTGTGGTACAAATTAAAGTTGTTAATTGTTTTACCCGGTAATCATAGACACCGCATAGACGTTGTCGATTTGTTGTAGGAGTTCAAGAAACCGTCATTGTCAAAGTCGTGTAGTGTTTCTTGGCAACAATCTACAGCATCTTCGTGAAGCCTTACTAACCGATCCAGATGGAACAGCAAACCATAATTATGCGTCAATATTTTGTAATTGAGGAAAATAACTTCGGTGAAATCGACTCTAATGTGCTGGGAAAAAAAACTACGGCATTGCTCTAAGTACAGCAAATTAAATATAGCCACAATATTTGAATCATAGGAGTTATAATAAAAACTGTTTTTTTCTGAGCCTTTAAATGAAGCGTAAAATAAAAAATGGAAAATAAATTTTACTAAATTTGAATTAAGAATAGTGTAAATGCGAAAAAAAAAATTTTACTGTAAAAAAAGCGTTATTTTACTAAATAAATGTATATGGAAGGAAACAATACTGCGTCTCCAAAAATGAAACTAAGTAATTCTAAATTTTTAGCTACATTTAAAATATATTCCGTAAATATTGTTTTTACTCAAAAATCGCGAAACGTACGGAACTTCCTGACTACTCTTACTGATGAGCTTGAGAGGTTCTACAACAAGGCAGCAAACAAGGACAGAATCACTACAGAACTTCTGTAACCGGGCGGTGCGTCGATACTAAAAGTCCTTCAGAGGCTCTTTTATTCCGCGCTGCGCGAGGGTGTAACGCCTTGAACAACAGTATGGTGTTGTTCTTCAAGAAAGGTCATAAAGAATTATAGGCCCATCAAGTAAGTGGTCCTATGCTTGTCTCAAAGAATAGACCATGTCTCTAAGGGCGGTATTAATAAACCAATCTCAAGGTCGAGTTACATCTCAAGTAGACATAATGTATGAATAGTTCAATACATTATGGCTACTTGAGATGTAACTCAAACTTGAGATTGATTTATTAATACCGCCCTAAAAGTCTTTGAGTATTGTAAATGCTCTAAGCTAAAACTGGCTCAATTTTTTTTTAATTAGCTCAAATTACTATTAAAGTAAATTCTGAATAGATGTTGGCTGCATTGAAAATATATTTGATAAATATTGTTTTATCTCAGTATTCCTGAAACGTACGAAACTTTCTGAGTACTCCAACTAGTAGTCCTATGCTTGTCTCAAAGATCAAACCATGTATGTCTTTAAATGTGGCTCATTTTTTTATTACATCCATTTACTATTAAAGTGATAAATCCTACTATGTAAATCAATGATTTTCAATACATTTGGGAAGTCTTTGGTGTTTAACCTAAGCCGATAACTTATCCGAGAAATGAACAATTTGGGCGGCTGCTGCCTTCCTTGGATGAGAGACCCAGTTCTCAGGCTCCTTCTCCGAAAATGTATCGCATTCAAAGTCGGTAACTTATCCGAGAAATAGGTGATCGGCGCGCCTGGCAGTTTTCCCTCTTGGTGCTTGGTACAAAGACACTACCGGGTATGGGGGAAAAATAGCTAATCCTGATTATCCTAGTAAGGATAACGGGTTTAACTATTTAAATTATTGAATTGTCATCAGTCCTTGATAAGTATGCAAAATTTCGATTTAGTCCGACGTTTTGAAAGAAGTCAAAATCATATTTAAAGTTTCCGTTACATAGGCACATACTAACATACATACTAAGCTAATAAAAAGCGTGTAATTATACATAATTCCATGAAACATAGACCAAAAAATTAACACCCATCAAATGGGCATCAATTAAAAATGTTTGCAATATAAATGATAAAGTTTTTTGATAATTGTTCCACTGTAAACGTCACCTTGGTTATAAGAGTAATCGGTTTGTTCGAGGTATAAAACTAAGCAAGATCGCGTTCAGCCTGCAGTGTGCGTGAGGCGGTCGAATCGCATTAGTATTTAGAGATAATGTCGTCAATAAATAAACTAGTTGCTACATTTGTAGTCGTATTGTGTATAACAGATGGCGGCTTACTCAAAAAGATCCGTAAGTATCTTAATAATGCAATATTTAGTCATTGGTGTTCAACCTTCATTGTATTTAACTTTATCAAGAAAGCTCTCTGTGCCCCCTGGTATTGCAGATGTTCATGGGCGGCGGTGATCACTTACCATCAGGTGAACCGTATGCTCGTTTGCCCCCTATATCATAAAAAAAAGCTTCTCATACTTGATCCTAAATTCATGAGCTTGTTTTCGTTTCTAAATATTTATTATGATTTTTTGAGATCACCCTTTGCAGTTAGGTAATAAAGACATAAGAGCATTTCAAACACAACATATTACAAATTGATTTATTAAAGCCCAAAATAAACACGAATATAGGGTTTTTTTTTAAATCTTTGTGTGAATGTAAACGTTAGTCATGGAAAGCACATCAAAAACGTTTCCACAAAAAAAAAAAAAAAGAATATCGTTTGATAAACAGAGGAAAAAATTTGAACTATTTAGTCTTTATCTGCGTTATTTACATTACAGATAATTGAAAAATATGTATTTAATAAGTTTGAGCTGCAAATCACGTTATCTATATTAAAATTGGATTTCTAAATGAGGTAGGAAGGTATTCAAGTTAAAAAAAACAACGGGTTGCACTCCGGGAGTGCCGGCAGAAGTGAAAACTTGGACATTAACGTTGTGCATTTTTCCTGAGATTATTTTATTTTTATTTTTATTTTATTTTATTTATTAGGTACAGTTACAGACTACAAACTAAACAAATGATAGATCTATAACACATTAAAAAGCTGAATGAGTCTGAAGCCCTATTACAACTATACACAACAATTCAGTTAATTGGTAACATTACGCAAAATTCGGAATGATTAGTCTAGTTTACGGGAAAAATTATATATTAATTATTAGTTACAGGTTTTTAAGTAGGGATTTTTTGAAGGAAGCAAAACTAATGTTAAAAATGTCTAGGTTCGTACAAACATTATTATATGACTTGCTCATTCTGGTAAAGGGATTATTAGCGCGTTCAAACAAACAAACAAACTCTTCAGCTTTATAATATTAGTATAGATTATAGTATAGATAAATACTTCCTCTCCTACGCCGCGGCGCGGCCAGCGCTCCCTCCGTCTTACGAACTTTCGATCAGGTCACGTGTCCTGACGCGAGTTTAACATTTTATACCCATCCCAAGAAAAGTGCTCAACGCCGCTAAAGAAGTTTTCACTTCAATAACGTTTGCTGCGTGTTATAAATTCTTTTTAACAAAAAATAGCACCGTCTTCAAAAACCTAGTAGTTTATATTGTGTTTAACAAAATGTATGATAATTGAAAAACCAACCGTCGTATTATCCGTAGTAGCTAACACATGGCTTTTCTAATTCTAAATATTCTCAATGCTAGTGAACAAAGGAATTGTCCAAAAACGGACCCAGAATTCTAACCAAGACAGTTTATATATATTTGGATAGAACTGCTAAAAAGGTTAGTCCTTTTACAATAAATCGTTTAATTTTAGAGACCTCCGATTTAAAAATTTATGTAATTTAATTTTGCTTAAAAACTACACTTATTGTGATCGTTTTTACAAAAGTTAGTTATAAATGGAGGAGACTAAAAATATTTAATGGATCCAAGATCCATATTTTGCACCTTTAATATCCCTAAAGTTTGAGCCTTGTTAGATTTTGAGGCCCAGCACCCATACAAAAAGCGATCATCTCCTTTGAGGATAAATGACTCTTTAGCTCATTTTATCCTCTGTCTTCGTATGGAAATTTATATTATGTATCTAAGGTATTCTTTTTTAAATTATTTGAATTACAGAATAAATATTGTCTATTGTTCCCCACACTTAATTTTATGGTGTCGTAAAAATACATAACACTGTCCGACCTTGTTTACAGGAGTTAAGTTTGTTAAACAGAATACAGATATTACTACGTTCTTAAACGTTTCTACATGAAGTGATTCGAAATAAAGGTGAAACTTTCCCTTTGGTAGAAAGTAAAAATCTGCCAATTATGGGAAGGAAATTGTACTACAAATGATTTATTATTCGTTTCTTTTTGATTCTCTATTTAATAATACAGAATTTGTGTTGAATCTATTGAATTGAAAATTAGCATAAGTATTAATTTAAATAAACCATGTCATAACAAAACTCCGATATCCTTGGCCAAAGCTTTAAGTTTACGGAAATAATCGTGGAAAATTAATTCCATCCTTGTCCTTCTATTTGAATTAATTTGTGTTTTTTTATCTATCCTAATATTATAAAGCTGAATAGTTTGTTTGTTTGTTTGTTTGAACGCGCTAATCTCAGGAACTACTGGACCGATTTTGAATTTTTTTTCACTAATAGGAAGCTACATTACTCCTGAGTGTTATAGGCTACTTTTTATCCAGGAAAAGCTTTTCCACGCCGGCGGAGCAGCGCGCATAAATGAATCCCCCTTATCTCGAGATGATAGTGCTTTAGAGTTTGATTTCTTCGCTGAAGTATTTTATGTTACTCTGAGATTGTTCTGTGATGATTGTCAGTTTTGGTTATTTTGCAGGAAGTGACAGCCTTAGAGATGAAAGTGCTCATAATCAAAAGTTTTTTATTTTTTTTATGAAACTGAATGACGAGACGAGCATGCCGTTCGCCTGGTGGTAAGCGATACGACCACCCATAAACAGTAGCAACACCATCCAGCACCTTGAGTAACAAAGTACTGTGTGGCATTCCACTGCGCTCGACATCCTGACACATAAGATGTTAAGTCTCACTATGTCCTGTAGTTACACTGGCTACAATGTCCTTCAAACCGAAACACAACAGTGCATGCACACTGCTGCTTGGCGGTAGAAATAGACATTGCGGTGGTACCCACCCAGACGGTCTCTTACATATGAGAGACCTACCACCAGTAAAAACAGTATTTAGTAACAAACTGTTCAATTTTTTATTCTTTCTTAGAACTGCTCTATAAGGAACTGCTGTACATAATTTAACGCGTCTAGACTCACAGGTTTGAGGCGTACTTTGTCAGTAAATATAAGAATATTAATACGTAAGTAATATATGCAGGTCGTGACAAGACCCTGACCGCAGGGCTGTGATCGATATCAAGTTCCCACATCGTCTTGTAATTATTACATAAACGCTATTAAATCACATTGTCGGGTGGAACTTGTAACTTATTATGTCCTTCATAATTTACATAGCGGATATATGTTACATTTTTCACTTAGCATTACCGGTGCTACCACCACCACTACCAGCCCTGTATTATATACTGCTTACTGCTGAGCACGGGCCTCCTAAACTACTAAGAGGTATGCAGGTTTCCTCACGATGTTTTTCTGCACCGTTAAAGCAAGCGATCATTCACAAAGAACTGGTGCTACGCTTTGTTATAACTATAGGACTTCTTATAAGATTCTATTATTAATTTGTAGATAATATTTTTAGGCTTCCGAACCTCGAAAGGAGCCCTTATAGGATCACTTTGGTGTCCGTCTATCTGTCTGTCGTTATGTCTGTTTGTCAAGATCCTTTTTCTCAGGAACGCATAAACTTTATGTTTTTTGCCATAAAGGTATCAAGTTGAAATTTATAGCTAATACTCGGGTCTATGGTCATTTTCAGTTGTTAAAAAATCAAACTTGTAAGTCATCGGGATCAAAAGATATGACCATTTATGTCGCATATTTTGCGATGTCTCAATCTAAACCTTTAGGGTACTTCCCGTTGACCTAGAATCATGAAATTAGGCAAGAACAGTGAATTTACTGTAACAAACTTATTTATTTGTAGTTGGTGTAATAACCGTGTCTATGGATCGAACGGCAAAATTAAGGTTTTTTTTTAATGCATTGAATGACGAGACGAGCATGCCGTTCGCCTGATGGTAAGCGATACGACTACCCATAAACAGTACCAACATCATCCAGCATTTTGAGTTACAAAGTACTGTGTGGCGAATGCCACACGCAGTGGAATCACTGCGCTCGTCATCCTGAGACCTAAGATGTTAAGTCTCATTATGTCCAGTAGTTACACTGGCTACAATGTCCTTCAAACCGAAACACAACAGTGCATACACACTGCTGCTTGGCGGTAGAAATAGACATTGCGGTGGTACCCACCCAGACGGACTCTTACATATGAGAGACCTACCACCAGTATGAGAGACCTACCACCAGTTCTTTGTCCTTTAACCTAGTTTGTCGTTCAATAAGAGCAATAATGTTAGATGATTTTTTAATGTACATACTTATAAGGTTTGTTCCGAACCTTCGGTGTGCGAGTCCAACTCGCAATTGTCCGGGTTTTTTAAAGTAACCTATTGAAAAGCATTGTATTTCTACAAGGTCTCTCATTTGTAAATTAAACCTTCTATTAATGACAAAAATATTGGAATAATGTATTAATAATGTTAAATATGTTAAAATGGCATCATGCTGATTAATTACCCGTAGTGAATAGGTATAGAATGGATGATAATCCATGAACGTATACAACCAATGCCAATGCCGTCACATATACATATTTACATCTATGCGCATCTATATTTAGTATTAGGGTTCCGTTCCTCAAATGGAAAAAATAACCCTTATAGGATAACTTTGTTGTGCATCTGTCTTTCGGTCCGTCTGTCGGTCAAGACCCTTTTTCTCAGGAATGCGTAGAGGTATCAAGTTGAACTTTATATCAAGTACGGAACCGTCGGTACGCGTCTCCAACTCTCACTTGTCCGGTTTATTTTAATTTCTAAACCAGCTATGCTGGCGAATTCATCGACGGTGATTATTCAAATAAGTTTGCCAAAAATCTAACAACCACCTTAAGCTAAGTTTAGACTAGCTAGTTCTCAAAGCAATATGCTGCACAAGAACTTCTAGATGCGTTTTATTAGCGGCAATGTTTCAATAGTTCTATATACATGCTGACTGCAAGACCTGCAGGCGTCAAAATTTTGCAGAAGTCAGTACTGTTACACGCTTTGATAAATTATAAACCTAGATAGAGTGACGCGCTGCATTGAAACTAAAACAAACAGGCCAACTTTTCTTAAGCTAGTATGCGTGTCAGCTTTGTCATACGCTATCGCTGCATCATTCTGCGTATCCTTGTGCGCGCATAATGATACCAGTTATTACATGGTTTCTATTAAAATGGGGAGAAAATTATATCCATGAAAAACAACAAAAAATAATTCACTCGAACTCATTTAGTGGACAACTGTTGGCCTCTATTTTTTTCGACGCGTTTGAAACGTTCAGTGTCTATCTAGGTATATAATTAATCAAAGGTTACACGGTAAAAATCACTTGCGCAAGATAACTTCTGCAAGTTTTCTCGCTAATCTAAATCTTGCTTTAAAACAATAACAGATCCTGGAGACTGAAGTTGTAGCTTAATATTGTCGTTCCATGGAATGAAATTATGATCTTTCATTAGTATCATCATACATACAAATTAGGTAGATAGAACAATGGATCTGATCGCTGGGAATTCCTTAATCGCCTTTAACATATTATATGAATATATTCCCCACAATTAAGATAGAGTCTAGTATTAATATAATAGTTTTGGGTAGGATATACAATGTGTTAAAATAACGTATTGCTGTGTGGCGTCTCTTGCAGCTTCGAAGTGACGATTTTAATATCACAGTTTACCTCACATAGTACGTTATTACTAGTTACGACGCCGCAACACATTATTGTAATATACCATTGTCCTCACAACCATACATGTAATCATGTAACGTGCGCCTCAGCTGTTTGTAACATTACCTTTTATGCATAATAAGACAGGAGTGTATTTTCACCTACTTAGCGTAATTAGGGTTCCATGGAACGCTTTTTTTATTAGATATATGTTTCAAAGATGTGCAATTCCGAAAAGGTAGAAAATTAATGTCTATTTTTACACGCTTTATATTAGCTTCACTTGTATGTTTGTATGTTTGTAACTCTCCGACTCCGACTCCTTTGGGCGCGATTTTGACCCACTTTAAACGGTCAGATTTTATTCAAACTTTGTAGGTTTCTCGAGGACCGATAACAATACACTAATTTGATAAGATTATGCCATTTTTCTTTTTATAGATTTTTGTCAATTTATATATTTTTTAGTGACATTTGTTGGACAATAGTAGAACAGAACTAAAAAATTAAAAATAAATAATAGTTTAAAAAAACTAAAAAACACGCTTTATAGAAAATCCAACTAAAAAATAGAAAATAAATTTGAATTAAGAATAGTGTAAATAAGAAAAAAAAATATTTTATTGTAAAAAAAGCGTGGGGTGCATGGTGACAATAGTTATAAATATTTTATTGACAGATAATATGAGTAGAATTATATATCATTTTGATAATATCTTAAAAAGCACCCCACGCTTTATTTACAATAAAATACATTTTTTTCTTATTTACACTATTCTTAATTCAAAGGACAATGGCAGGTCTCCATACATGATTTTAGTTGATGTAAATGTGTAGCATTTAGAAGTAAAAAAAATATTTAACGATTCAGCAGCAATTCCTAAACAATTATGTATCAAGATTATTAGTGAAAAAAGTCGAAATCTAAAGATTTTTCATTTTAAAGATTTTGAGGTTATGATTTAGTTGACATTTATGAATTGATTCTTACATAATAATATGAATAATGAAACTCATAAAATGTTTGGTAATCTGTCTATTGTCACGCGAGACCCTCCCTCATCACATTCGAACCTAACATTTCATTAACATGGAGAAGGGTGATCTGCCACACGGCATACTAGCGCGCGGCATGCACCTTCCTCAGCTATACAAGCTTATATATCAAATCATTTTTTATTTATAGATACTACTATAGTAAATAGTAAAGGTTTCTTTGTTTTTTTTTTTTGTAATAAACTCTGAAACTATTGGGAAAAATACGTTCAGACCCTAAGTCCTAGACTTTGGGAAATAACAATTAAATAAAAACGAGTTCTGAAAAAAAATAAAACACATTTGTTTTTTTTTTAATGTTTATTCATCTTCTTCATAATAATTCTCTCTGATAAATATCTCATCTAAAAATTCTCCCGGGGCAGATACATTGCCTTGTCTGGCGACCCAACCCAAATACCAGACAACTGTCATGGTATGAGCGCAGCAACCTACAGTACGGTTGCTCGACCAGGTACATTATTTTCAATCAAAACACATTTTACAAAAATACTACATGCCAGAAACGAAATGTCGGAAATAGCTTTTTTTTTTCTAAAATGATATTAGCAATGACCGTAACTATACAGCCAACAGGCAGCTGGTAAGAATGTATAGAATAGAATATACATAGTAAAAAAAATGTGGTAAGAAAGCTGAAATCTTTGTTGTTATTCCTAATGAACATTTTATAGTCAGATATATTTTTTGCAATATTTAGAGACCTGATGAAAATGATGTTTTGGTAGCCTAAATAATCTTATGTCATTCATAAAAAATGGCCGTGACACATCGCTAAAAAGTCAATTAAGTTTTTTTAATAATTTATGCAACTTATACACACTTGTACAACTAAAGTTAGTATGCTGAAAAATCATACAAAATAATTATATTGAGATTACCATGTATGGAATTTCTAAACGCATAATTTATTTATAAATACGATTTCGCCATTGTCCTTTATTTTCTATTTTTTAGTTGGATTTTCTATAAAGCGCGTTTTTTAGTTTTTTTAATTGTTTCCGAACATGATTGTGCATGTTGTATTCCGGTTTGAAGGAAATTGTAGCCAGTGTAAGTACTGGACATATAAAACTTAACATCTTGTCTCAGGATGAAATTTACGCAGTACTTTGTTATTCAAAGTTTTAAGAACCCTGAATGAATAGTGCAATTAATGCAATAAATAAAGAGTCAAGGATATTAAACCCATTATCCATATACGGATGTAATATTTCAAATTTATAATTAAGCTATTTGTTTGATAGTTTTCAATAAAAAATAACAAAACATTAAATGCTTCCCATTTAAAACATAGTCATTGTTAATTAGCTAGAATAATTTTGGCATATTTTATATCATAGGTTAATAAAAATAGGACATTAAAATTACAAACAATAAGGAAAAAATCAAGTAGAAATAATATGAGTAAAGCAAACGACCTTGTCGACTAGGATAATCTATGCGCTTTCCGGCGTTTTTTATTTTTTTTTGGCTTCAAGGCTTGCTCAACGACCCATTAATGTTTAACGCGAACTTTAAAACTGGCTTGGTCAGTTGTTTTTTTAGTTGTATAAAAGCATATTTTTTGAGGATTAGAAGGTCTCTTGTGTACGATAGTTTGTCTAGTATACCTAAACGAGGTATAGTGGTCAAATATATGAGCTAGGAGTCAAGATGCCTTCCGTATTGTACTGTTTTTGACTAAGGCCGGGTATTTCATCCGTGGTTAGGTAAGACCGTCCAGCGCACAGCGTCTTCGCACTGCTGTTTGCATGTGTGATAAGAGCCTTAACTTCACCTGACCTCTGATGGGACAACACGGGCATTAAACTTTTTCCGTTTGCTTTTATCCTATTGTGAGTGAGTTTCCTCTATTGAGCAATGTTTTTCTTATTAATTTTTTTTTAAAGGTTTTATGACCGTGCTTTCCGACGTCAACCCCTTTTGGAAGATGCAATACAAAGTAGTTGGACATAGTAATACAGAATACTGAAACTCTAGTACCTCCTGTTTCCCAGGTCATTATGAAAGAAAGAAAGAAAGATTTTTTTATTGTGGGACACAAAACTTACAAGTTTGCATAATAAAATGTTACAAAAATATATTAGAATATTGTGCCAACAATGGGAACCCTCATTCAGCTCCATGCTGCAGTACTGCCTAACCTATACTGCAGCACTGATTTTCAATGCGGGACCCAGGTGACTTACGGGCACTAAGTCGGTGGCGTGCCAATTAAATATATGTTGAACTTACATATATAGGTAATATTATGTAAATAACATAACTATATTAAAATTAACAAAACGTAAAACTTAAATAATTTCAACTAGACAAATAAAAAATAAATTTAAAATTCGAAACCCCAAAAACCACTGCACAATAGTTACATCAATCAGTACACATTATATTATTACATTTATATAATAATACGTTCGCACCTCAGCTCCGAGCTTATGTTACCACTACAACCAAAAGCGACCTGATAGCTGTTCTGTCGTTTAATATAGCTTTAGGGAAGCAATTTTTTTTCATGGTAATTATACAGGGTCATTTTTACATTGCATTACTAAATGAAACCACATATTTGTCTTTACGTCTTCTAACATCTTGCCAAAAATCATCCATGAATAACGAATATTATTGCCAAAAATCCCGGTTGTAGTTTTACAATGTTTAGATCATTTCGTAGTCAAGTGCGAATATGGTGTGTGCAAAAGTGTATTTCTGAATGAAAGTATAATGTTGCCGCTGCGACAAATTATATTACAGTAGTAGTAGTGGCATAAGGTCGTGTAAAGTTAAAGTTACTTTTTATTGATATTTATTTTGTTCGAAACTTACACTTTTTTATTTTACGTCTATGGTTAAAATAACTTAATGGAAAGCGTTATTTTCGACGAGATAAGTATGTGATTTCATTTATTAACGCAATGTCAAAATGACCCTGTATAGCAAAATATTGTTGCTTGTTGTCGCTACTTGTGTCAAACTCTCGTAACGAGCTGACAGCATCTGCACGAAGTCTATAGTTCTATTAAGTTTTATATAGGTAATCATTTTCATTAGCACGGGACACACCAGTTTGAGTCCCTAAACAATGCCCTAAACATTATTTGTATTATGATATTTAGTAATAGTCCATGTTAGGGATATTTTTTTGAGATATCGATTTAAAATTAGGTACTCAACTTGAACTGTTTGGTGTTTTAGCTGATTACATCCCTGTATGTAAGAGGGATCCCTCGACGATAGAAGCCTGCGTCAAGGACTCCATAGAGACACTGAAGCCTAAGTTGGCGGTAGGAATTCCAGAGTTGGATGTGCCGCCGCTTGATCCTTTCTACATTTCTGAGGTTAGTACCTACATACATTTTTTTCTCCTGGAAAAACGCTACCAGAGAGGGGGGGGGGGGGGGTGTAATGGAACGCTTATGTTGATTTCACCGGTCTTACGGCACAATGTCGACACTCGAGAGTACACGCGGTGGCCTTTTTCAACCGATACAAAACGGCCCCGGGGTATCTTGACGCACTAAGGGCGGTATTAATAAATCAATCTCAAGTTTGAGTTACGTCTCAAGTAGACATAATGTATTGAACTATTCATACATTATGTCTACTCGAGATGTAACTCAAACTTGTGATTAATTTATTAATACCGCCCTAAGGTAGCTGCGCGGGACCGCCCCTACATCACATACTTTCCACATCTGCAAATTCCGAATAAAGTCAAGTAAATTTTATTTATTTATTTAGTTACAATAAAGCCCTAAGTCCCTGTCAGGGTGTCGGCTATTCTAATAACTAAGTATAAAAAAATATAAATTTATTGCTATTAATGAGATAAATTAAAATTAAATTTAAGTATTAAACTATAAATTCATTATTGTCAATAGAATTAACTGAAAAGAACTAAAAATTGTATCATTACCTAACTTTAATCGTTTATAATAATATATTCATATAAGCTGTAGTAAGTTTTTTGAAGTAAATATTTTTTTTTATTTGTTTTTAAATACATTAATTTTATTTTCTGTTCTAATTATCTCTGAAACATTATTATAAATGTTTTTAGACACAACTATAATAGATAGAGTGCGTGTTTTATTGCTTTTCACGTTATACAGTGAAATTCCGTATATTTTACAGATCGCGGCCATCAACAGCCAGAATACCCAGGTGCGTGCCGTGGGTAAAGACGTGAAGGTCAGCGGCGGTGGCGACTTCACCATCAAAAGTTTGCAGTAAGTGTTCTTTATCCTTACATATTATAAAAAAAAGTTCCCCGCCGCGTCTGTATGTCCGTCTGTCTGAACGCGATAAACTCAAAAGCTATCGAACGGATTTTAATAAAATTTGGTATGGAGATAGTTTAAGACCCAGGGAAGGTTTTAGACTACTTTTTATCTCGAAAAATACAAAGCGGAACATTTATCCCAGAAAATCGTTTTCTGCGATTGGAACCGATAGAAAATATGTATGGAGATAGTTTGAGACCCAGGGAAGGATATAGGCTACTTGTTATCCCGGAATAACATTCCGGGATTTTTGACCGGAAAATAGTTTTTTGCGAGTGGAACCTCGAGCAAATAACTATGGAGACAGTTTGAGACCCAGGGAAGGACATAGGTTAAGTTTTCCCGGAAAAATATGTACCGGGCAAATTGTTATGGAGAAAACTTGAGGCTCAGGGAACGCATAGGCTACTTCTTATCCTGGAAAAAAATAAACCGGAACTTTTATCCCGGAAAATCGTTTTACGCGAGTGGAACCGCGAGTAAATAAGTATGAACATAGTGTGAGGCCCAGGGAAGGATGTAGGCTACTTTTTATCACGAGAAAGTATATAGCGGAACTTTTATCCGTGAAAATAAAGCGCGCTAAAACAGATAATACGGCAGAAAAAAAAGTATATTACTTTGTGCTACCAAGGCGAAACTAGGACGGGTCGCTAATATTCTATACAGGGTCATTTTTACATTGCATTACTAAATGAAACCACATATTCGTCTTTACCTCTTCTAACATCTTGCCAAAAATCATCCATGAATAACGAATAAATGATATACGATTCAAACAAAAATTGGATTGTAATCTTTTATCGGGCGAGTATTGCAATAATTATTAAACCTGACACACTACACTACATTCATTACTTTGCTCACTATTAGTGAGCCACGTCAGACTCACACAGGCAACGCTTCAGTCTCTTTCTATTTGACAAAAGTGGAAATAGAATTGATGACTGGCTAAATATTTGCCCCAGACAACAGCAACTACAATCAACTAAACCTAGTTACACAAATTTAGTGTTTTGTAGTAAAACTCTGTGTCTTTGTGACTTTATAGACTACCCCCCCTAATATTTTGTGGCCCTCTTCTCGCTGTATTTCTCGAGTTTTCTGTCCTCTCTTTGTTTAACTTCCAGTTACCCAAGCCCAATACTACATTATGCAGACCCGCAAAGCTGCGGCTCAGGAAACTGAAATGAAGCTGAGGATGGCTCTTAAAGAATTAAAGGCACACAAAGACCAGTGCCAAAAACTTCTGCAGGAACGTGAGGAGAGTGAGGAGGAAGTCACTAACATTATTAAAAATAATACCTCGCTCAAGCGCCAATTAGTTGATCTCCACCAAGAGAATGAGTTGATTGCGGACGAACGGAACAAACTCCAAGCGGTGATAGAAACCTTTGCAAACTGTAGCATATTATATGAAGAGGCTCTGTGTAGAATTAGGGACCTAGAATATGATCTAAACAGTGCTAATGACCAAATACATAAGCTAAATAGTGAAAAGGAGCTAACTGAGGTAGCGGTGAACCAAAGCCTTTATGAAGAACTTATCGGTGTTGGCTCAAATCCCCTTCCACTTAAGTCAAACTTAATTGTTGATCTCACTAATGATGATTCATTGGTTAAAAATTCAAACAGTTACAACTTGCATTGTCTCAGTCACAATAAATTAAAAAAGTACATAAAATTAACTAAATTCATTCAAAAATATAAGAAATTAAGTAAGAAACAGAAATGCCATTCTAAAAATATAAATTTAATCAAAGAACGTAGATCATTATTAAATAAATTAAACAACTATGAAATTAAACTAGAAGATAGTAAGCTTATATATGAGGCTGACACACAGCGGTTATTGTGTGAAATTAAAACTCTGGAACAGTCTCTGAGTGTAACATATAGTAACTTTTTAACTTCTAAAAACAAAATTGATGATCTCATGGCACTTATAAAAGATTCTAACAATAATTGTAGTACTCTTTCATCATCTAATAATACAGACTCTGCACACACTTCATCTGTGGTTGAGATGAACATGCCTGGCCTTGTTGACTCTCAGAGCACTAACTGGGTAAACTCCCACGTAGATGAGACCTATCCCACAACAATAAAGGCACCATGTAATAAACCTCCCACTGTTGTGTTCTCCGACAGTATAGGAAAAGGCTTTGGGACATCTCTTAGCAATAGTCTAGAGCACTCCGCTATGAGTTACTGCTTTCCAGGAATGCTCTATAAAGAGGTTATAAAACAAGTAGTTAGCAAGACATATACTCCTGAGTCCTGTATTGCAATACTAGTAGGGAATAGTTGTAATTTAACCAAAAATGATATTTCAAGTAGTATAGCCTCTATGATGAGCCTAAATTGTCAAAAAATTATACTTTGTGCATTTCCTTATATATCAAATGTGTCTGATAGGGTAAATAATCATATCCATACACTTAATAAACAGATGCACTTTTTAGTTAATCATTATAGTGATAAATTTATGTTTTTGGATGTCAATAATTTTATTGGAAAATGTAGCTATAATTTGACTAGGGATACAGTGTATCTGACAAAGACTTGTAGACATTGCATTGCTACATTGTTAGCTTATAATATTAAGACAGTCATAAGTAGTATGACGAAGTCCTCAATTACTACATGTTTTAGTAGTACTACTAATACAATTGTAGTCAATACTTTAAACGATTAAGTGTGACAACAGAGAAAGATGACATGTTATTAATATTAACTCATCAAAACATAAATCGTTTCTCTGGCAAAATCCTTGACATTGAATTATTTGTAGAAAAATATAATGTTGATATTTTGTGTTTTACGGAGACATGGTTGAAACCAGATAGAATGGCATTTAGTGTTAATGGTTACAGAGTTGCCAGCTCGTTCATTAGGATTTCAGCAGAAGGTGGAGGCACCATGATCCTCATCAAGGATGGTGTCCTATACAAGGAAAGACATGATATAACAAAACTTTCTGTTGAACGAGTATGTGAGATTGCCTGTGCAGAGACCGGAGATTATATCATATTATGCGTATATAGGCCTCCTACAGCAAACATATTAACTTTCATTTCTAAAATGGAGGATATTCTTAAAAAACTTAAAATGAATAGGAAGATTTTAGTCTGTGGTGACTTTAATATAGATTTACTGATAGATTCCACAGACAAAAGTTTATTTTTGACTTTGCTTCAATCTTTTAATCTTAACTGTCACTTTTTAGAGCCAACTAGACTAACTTCAACTTCGGCTACTTGTATTGATAATATTATTACAAATTTTAAACTTAATTATAAAGAATTATTAGCCGGGGTTCGCTCAGACCACACCTGTCAAATGGTCAAACTTAATTGTGAAGAAAATAAAAATAAAAAAAACATTATTAAATTTAGACCCCTATCTCAACATCATTTGCAGAAATTTAGCACTAGACTTAACTCTGTGTTACCTATGCTGACTTGCGACTCAGACCACCCAAACAATATGTTTGAAACATTATTAAACAGTATTACACATGTGTTTAATAAAACATGTGGTGTAAAATCAGTACCACTAAAAAATAAAATATCATTCAGTGCTTGGGCAACAAAAGGTATAAGGCGTAGTAGAGATGTTCTTTACGAATTATATGACAGAAGGTCCTTTACACCTGATGTCAAATTTACTAATTACGTAAGATCATACTCTAATATTTTTAAAAGTGTATGTAAGTATGCTAAGGCTGCTTATATTAGTAGTAATATTAAAAACTCTGACAATAAAATTAAAACAACTTGGAAAATTATTAATACTGAAACTGGCAAAACTAAGTCTTATGACAAGATTGTATTGAACATTAATGACGAACTAGTTTCAGATAAAAATATTACAGCTAATTACTTTGAACATTTTTTTACTAACATACCGTTTGAAACGACAAAATGTCTGCCATCCTCACCAGGAGCAGCTGAGTCATTTTTAAAACACAATGTAGATTTATCAATACCGAATTTCAGATTTGATTTTGTTACACAATATGATATAATAAAAGTGTTTAAGAGCCTACACATGAAAAGCACTGAAGATCTTTGGGGTTTGTCTGTTAAAGCGTTGCAGTCAGTAATAGTTAGCATCGCCCCAATCCTTGCTAATATCTTTAATTCCTGCATTAGGGACGGCATATTTCCTGATCTTATGAAGATAAGTAAAGTAGTGCCAATTTTTAAAGCAGGTTGCTCAAACACTCCTTCAAATTATAGGCCTATTTCTATTTTACCAGCTTTAAGTAAAGTATTCGAGAAAATATTGCTTAATCAAATGCTGGTATTCTTTAATAAAAATAGAATATTACACGATAGGCAATTTGGATTTACAAAAGGCAGGTCTACACAAGATGCTGGACGTGCTTTAGTTAAAGCAGTGTTGGATGCCTGGGAGGGATCACAGGATGCTCTAGGGGTGTTTTGTGATCTTTCCAAGGCATTCGATTGCGTCGATCACAGCACCCTAATTTTAAAACTTCGTTATTATGGTATTAGGGGAAACGCGCTAAACCTAATATCTTCATATTTATCAGATCGGAAACAACAAGTATTTATCGACAACGTCTTCTCCGCAGGCTCCTTAGTTAGGATTGGGGTTCCCCAAGGATCCATTTTGGGTCCTTTTTTATTTTTAGTCTATATAAATGACCTTCCCTACATGGTTAACAATATGGCTGAAGTTGTGTTATTCGCTGACGACACTTCGATAATATTTAAGATAAATAGAAGGGAAGAGAATCTTACAGAGCCAAATAAAGTACTTAGATTGATTTCCGACTGGTTTTCTGCTAATAATTTACTTCTAAATGCGGCAAAAACTAAGTGTGTCCGTTTCTCGTTACTTAACAATAAAAATGAAGTAAACATTGATTTAGACGGGAATAAACTAGAATTAGTACCCTCAACGGTCTTCCTGGGGGTTTCAGTCGATAATAAATTGCAATGGGGACCCCATATTCAAAGAATTGCAAGCAAATTGAGTTCTGCCGTCTTTGCTATTAGGAAAATTAGACATCTAACTGATGTGGCTACGGCGAGGTTGGTATATTTTGCTTACTTCCACAGCATTATGTCATATTGCAGTCTTCTGTGGGGTTCTGCTGCAGATCTGCAGACCATTTTTATCTTACAGAAGCGAGCGATTCGTGCTATTTATAACCTTCGCTCTCGCGATTCTCTTAGACAACTGTTTAAAGAGGTCAATATACTGACTTTGCCGGCCGAATACATTTTTCAGAATATTATGTATGTTCGCAAAAACCTTAGTACTTTTATGAAAAACAGTGACTTGCACTGTCTGAACACTAGAAATAAGAATAAACTAGTTGTTCCAAATTTTAGGCTCTGTAAAACAAGTAAATCATATTTAGCAAATGGAATAAAATTTTATAATAAACTTCCCTCCGAAATAACTAATCTACCCGGACACAAATTCAAGTGTTACGTTAAGCGCGAGTTAATGTCTAAGGGGTATTATAATGTATCGGATTACCTTGATGATCAGACAGTTTGGAAAATTGGTCCTGCACACTATGGCCAACCATGTTAACACATAATATTAGAAGATAATTGCATAAAATGTCATGTGTACTCATCTACAATATTGACATTATAATTAATATTAAATCTTTATTTGACATTCATATATATACCTCAATTATAATTATCCTCGCGTTAATATATAATCATTTAATGTTAATGACGACCGACCGATCATTGTGTTGCGCTTGCCTTTAAAATTATAAATTATTTAAATTGTGCGTATTGCTCGAAAACCAAATAAAATTCAAAAATTATGTTTGTAAATGTAGGCGTATGCACTCTGTACACCGTTTAATTATAATTATTTATTTGTGTTCTCTGCTCTAATTATGTTTTTTTTTTTTTTTTTTAGGTGTAGAGTTTAGTGTTTTTTAAATTCCTTCAATTGGATTTTATCTCAATTTAACGGTGATGTGTGTGCATTAGCTTATATAACTAATCTGACTTTGTATGCAAAAGACTTGAAAAAAAAAGAATATTATAAAGATTCAATGGACAAATGATGACAAAAAAGTAAGCCCGGAGTTTCTTTCTGCCTTTCTTCTTCGGGTAGTCATCGCTTAGGTAGCTAGTGAAAGGCTGGTAGGTTAGCTAGGTTAGGGCCTGTAGTGTCCTCACCGGTGAGGATCGCGACGCGTTCCTTCCATTATTTTATTATTATAAAAATGATTTTCTTTTTTTTATTTTATTTTTATCTTCTCTTTCCTGCCAGCCCGAGCTTGGCTTCATTATTTATTTTTCATTGATTTTACTCCCTATAAAAATGTCTGTAGTTATATAAGTGACTTTTTGTAATAATTATTATTATTAATTGAATGTATCTTGACTTATCATAAGTGCAATTATGTTCGCCTACGTGATGAATAAACTATTTTATTTTAATATTATTGCCAAAAATCCCGGTAGTAGTTTTTGTTGCCGCTGCGACGAATTATCTTAGAGCAGTAGTAATGGCATAAGGTCGTGTAAACTTAAAGTTACTTTTTATGAATATTTATTTTGTTCGAAACTTACACTTTTTTATTTTACATCTATGGTTAAAATAACTTAATGGAAAGCGTTAGTTTCGACGAGATAAGTATGTGATTTCATTTATTAACGCAATGTCAAAATGACCCTGTATAATGACTCTTGACTTTTCACCACACCTAGTGTACCACAGCTAGTATGGTACAATACAATACAACACTTTTTATTGCATACACATGATTAAGGAGTGCAAGAAAGACACCCACCAAGCAAAATAATAAAACTGATGGGTACTTAGGTACAATGGGTACCTAGTCTTGTCGTTTTAAGCGATCTCTTCAGATAGTTCAAAGAACATATCCAAAAACGGGCTTAAAATTGTAACCAAGTTACTTTAAATATATATATTTGAACGGTACTCCCAAAAACTAGGCCTTTCCAATAAATCGTATAATTTTAATTCCTCCGATTTTAAGATTTATAATTTTATTACACTTAGAAACGAAAATTGCAATGATTGTATTTAAAAAAGTTATAAATGGAGGGTACTAAAAAAATTTTTTTAATTGATCCAAGATACATATTTTTGCCCCTTTAATATGCATGAAGTTTGAGCCTGGTTAGATTTTAGGGCCCAACACCCATACAAAAAGCGACTTCTCCTTTGGTAGGGATTCTATTATTATCAGTAGTAAGGGATTCACCGATACTGGAGCAGGTTCGACGGCCGGTCCGCGGCGCTCCGGCGGCTGATGGCCGACGTTTTCGATTGCTCCAGATTCGGCCCGCGGGACCCGCGAATAAATCCGCGGATTACTTTGATACCTACCGCGAATTAATTTGATACCTACCGCGGATTAATTTGATACCTACCGCGGATTAATTTGATACCTACCGCGGATTACTTTGATACCTACCGCGAATTAATTTGATACCTACCGCGGATTAATTTGATACCTACCGCGGATTAATTTGATACCTACCGCGGATTAACTTGATACCTACCGCGGATTAATTTGATATCGACCGCGGATTACTTTGATAACACCCGCGAATAAAAATTATTTCGTCCGCGGAATCCGTTTCATATCACCCGCGAGGTAGGTATGAACCACGAATTTGTTCATGGTCTACGGTTCCCTTAAGCTTGTACTTTTTCCCTGTTCGTTGTGCTTTTAACTTTCTACTTTCTATCGGCGATCCTTTTTTTTATTTGAAGGATGCAAAGGTCTTTGTCGCGTATTTCTATTAACTCGTGTTTCTACGCAAAAGCCGTTTAAAATTACTTAATAGTTACCCTTTACGCATTACGAGCATTGTTTATGATAGATAAAGCAACATTTTCCCTGTTTCGTTGTGTTATTGACTTTCTACTTTCTATCGGCGACCCTTTTTTATTTGACGGATGCAAAGGTCTTTGTCTCGTATTTCTATTAACTCGTGTTTCTACTTAAAAGCCGTTTAAAATTACTTAATAGTCGCCCTTTACGCATTACGGGCATTGTTTATTATAGATAAAGCAATCGTTACAATACACCATACCTTTCTCAAATTCTAGGTAAAACCCTTTGGGTCTTCTCATTGTCATAATAATTACGGTTCCCATTATTCACATTACCTGATATTACGTATTCAACGGAACATTTAAGGTGAAAGTCGAAACATGTTGGATCTTGTCTGCAAGGAAACAATACTCCCTCTCCATATAAAAGAGCGACTCAAAATCACATGGTATCGTATTCCACTCTGTGCTCTGCTCGAAGTGTGATCTCCAGTTGTGTGTAACAGTGAAGTTATAGTAAAATTGTGAAATATTTAAATAGTGAAAGTGTTATAAAAATGAATGTAAGTACCTTTATATACTTTGATCTAAAAGTGTTGTAACCAGATGTTTCATTAATTGTTTATGCCATGTGTTGTCCACCAGGTTAATACATTTTAGCTATCTTTGATGTCTTATTAATTTATCATTGTTACTAATGTGTACATGTATACTTCGCATACCTATAAGTATTTATCATACAGTACTTACTTAACCGATAATTAAAACAGTTTCATTTCATTTTGTTACAGTTTTCTGAAAATACTTTCAAAAACTACTATTATGCTGAAGAAATCGACGAACCTAGTGATGAAGAAGGTACACTCGCTTTTAAAGTAAAAAAAGCGATAATAGCAAATAAAAGACCGATCGAATGCAACAGCATTGATGAGTTCTTCGAAAAACCAAAAAAGAAGAAGACAACAACAAGAAAGTCATCCAGTGTTGGTCGATCGACGAGCGGGGGTGTTTCATACATCCGATCAAACAGCGATGACAACAGTTCTGCATCACATCTCATAAAAATTGAGGTGTATGAAGTGAATAAAATAAAAAACATCGCACCGACGGAACATTGGAAACACGCTGATGTGCGAGTTAAATATTACGCGGAAAACGACAGTGATAAGAACTTGCAAAGTGTCAAGGACACTATATACAATATAACCAAACAGTTGGCTAGTAAGGACGATTGTGTGAAATATTTTATAGACACAGACAAATGAACAAAAGTGCCAGTGCGTGTCAATGTTTTAATATTATAACTTTAATCATATGCTTTGTACTACTATTATTGAAATAAGAAACTATTATTGTAATAACTGTACTTAAGAATCTACCTGTTTAAATTTAACTTACATTGTATTGTATTTAAACTTTGTACTCTTTTAAGTTACATACTTAATAGATTAATTTGTTTTTGATTCTAGAACTCTTTGTGAATTGTGTTATTGCTAAGTATTATTGTAAATAGTTATAAGTCTTTTTAGTGTTTTTTCATGCTCATGCTTACGATTGTAAAGTTATTGGGAACATTCATAAATTGTTTGGAAGAATTATAAGTATTGTATGGGGTTATTAATCTTCAATAAAGAAAAATCATTCATTCATTTTCATATTTCATTTATTCACCTCAAAACATGATTTAAATAAACCATTTAAAAACACATCATTGCATATTGTATTATCACTAAATAATACTTGAAAATCTTTGAGACTCTTACCATAGTATTTATAATACAGATACATTAAACAGTACTCTCCACAAACTATAGTAAAGTCATTTTGAATTCGACTTGTATTGTAATTCCACATTCTAGAATTTCTCGCTAAAAACATTCGGTGGTATCCTTGAGGTGGTCGACCGTATGAATCAAAGTACTGTCCAAAACCATTCTTATCTATGTGTATGGCGACCCAGTGAGAACCTGGTTTGTTATCAGAGTCTAAGTTGCTAACTACGTATGTAGGAGTTACCACATATATTGGTAGACGATTGGCTGCATATACATTATATTCAATACTTGGATCAATTTTCTTTAAGTAATTCTGTATTTCTATTGTATTCATTTTTATTCACCGTATCGCTGCAGAATCTTATCAGGTCGAATGATAAAGTGGTAATGTCTCATATAAGGTTAACAAGACACTATTATGGTACTTATCAGCCAAGTTGACTCTTGTTGTGGGGTTGCAAGGATTATAGTTAAACAAAGAACTTAATATTTTATGAATTCGTTTTATTGGTAACTTAAATCTAACAACAAATCTGAATTACATTATTCACGCTTAATCTAATCTTAAACAGTTAATTTTGTGTTCTTAACTACTATAATCTACTGAAATATTGCGGTTTTTATCTATTTCAATAACATTATCAAACTCCGCATAAACAATGCAATTAATAGTTTGTGATAAAGCTGTTTCAAAACGCACTTCTAATCTCACACTACCATGCTTTACAAGATTCCAATGACTTGCAGAGTTTGCTGATAAATCAGGTGTCAAATCAAACGCTAACATACAATACCCTTCAGCGTATTGTTCTCGGGATATCCCATTACCTTCATTGAGAAAGTGTATACCTGTTCCAGAAAACAATGTATGATATACTGAAGTAAAAATTTTGTTCTCAAATGAGGGTTGTAAAGCCTTTGATGGTATTTGTTGACCGTCTATATATAAACTAAAAGTATTGATGTCGTAATTTTGAAAGTTAAATGGGTTCTTAGTGAGGTTTCCATTGAAAGCAGCGTTATTTACAAATCCCACTATACACCTTTTAGGTAATTGTCCTAAGAAAATGTTATCTAGAGTTTTTCCTTGAACACCTGATGGTATTGTTAAAACTTTAACTTCAGCTCGAGTAATGGGGTATTTAGCTGTGGTAGAAGCTAAGACCTTTTGATGAGCAAGTAACACGCTGGGATTGATTCGTGCTCTACGAATAATCAAAGATGCATCCGTAATAGATACCTTTAATTTAAGGTCACCTGTAGAGGCCATGAGATTGAAATTTTCTCTAGAACGAATTAACTTAACACATATATCAACACCATTGATTAAAAATTTTTCTTGATTGAATAAATCACCATGTAAGTGACCAATCATTTCCATTTCTTTACTTTCACTAGATAATTCTTGCCTCTTAGTAAATCCTTTATTAGTATCATCGGTGGAATCCATTTTTCCAGCTGTATCTTCATACCATAAACCACAGGTGAGGTGAGATTTTTTTGCTGCAGGAGCATAGTTCAATAAGTTTTCTATATACGCACGATAGGCATATGTGTTATTGGGTGGTGATACAAGTTTTTGATTTAAGTAGACATCAAGTTGACTGAAGAGTGAGTGCAACCAATTATTCACCGGAGCAACGACTGTAGATGCGGTTAGTTTGGTGTTATCTTGATTTACTATTTTCGCTTTCAAGTGAAGTAACGTATGAGATAAATCTATGTAGTCATCTCCTGCTCCAGGAATTTGAAATTCTATAGGACCATCATCGGCAAGAGATGAAATTGGTTTATAATGGATCCAAATTCCACTTTCAATGCTAGTTTGAGTTGACGGCAATGCAAACAAATCCAATTCGGACTTTATACATTCACAGGAATGACTATGTAAAAAAGACATTTTGATTAATTGTTAGAAAATATGTCCTTGATTTGTTTTTGAGTAATTTTTGATTTTTTTAGAGCTTTCACTTTCGCGGTCAACGACGGACTGACTCCAGGTAGACGTTTTCGTTTTGTTATATATCCGGATCCAGACATATTGATTTTATCTATTTTTTCATCAGCCTTGCGTTTTAAGTTGGAACCAACTTCTTTAAGACGTGCTTTTATTGAATCTTCCATTGGTCGCGCACTAACCATATCTGTCAATAGACCAACACCAGCGCTCAATGCCTCTTTACCAACAGATCGAACACCGCTACATAATAATGGTAAAACTGACCTAAACAATCCCCCAAGAAAACTACCAATTCCATGTCCTTTTTGATAAGGCGCCCCTTTATATACCACCCCTATACCTGAACCAGCCTGATGAGAATAATAGCGTTGATAAGGACATATCATGTTGGAGCGTTCAAAATGCATTATAATTTTTTAAAATGTAGTTTAACACACACCGTTCCAAATTGAAATGGTATCTTTTGTCCGGTGCTTGACCTTATATCTATTTCAATGGTATCGAATTCTCTTCGCATTACCGATAAGTAATGAGGAGGTGAAAATACATGCATTTTATTGGCACCATAGATGTATTTTGAAGGATCTAATGGTATTACTCTCAGAAGAGGTGTCATTACATCACCTACAATTTGAGGTTCAACTATATCACAGTAAACGAATAGTTGAGATGGTAACCCTAAATGTAAATTAGCTGGACATTTAGCTAAATTCTTTTCAACAAGGTTTCTGTTTGGTTCAAATCCCAACTGTAAGCCTAGTTTAGGAGATAATGTTACAGATTTTATTGATTCGTCTAACACAGAAACAGAAACAAATTTAGATATATTATCGTAGCGGAATTTGATTTTTTCTCTTATATTATTTAATGCTGATAAAATATGGTTAATATTATCATAGTTTGTGGCAGGTATGTGAGTCTTATAATAAACTGTAGATAGTTTGTCTTCATTGGGCATTTTCATGATTTTTGTTATGTAAATAACATTCTCATGATCTTGAACAGTAAACATGGTGCATGGATATTGGAATTCAACGATTCCTACACACCATTCTCCTTCCAATATTATGGGTTTGGGTAATTTTGTTGAAAAAATTGATGTTTTGTTCTCAGGAAAATATTCCATTGAACTATTGCTAAGTAAAGTTAAATAAAAATCTTTAATCATATTTTTTTTAAACTGGAAGCTAAAATCCAACTATTAAATTTGTTTGGATAACCTTTCCACTTAACTAACACTTGTTGTCTGCTGCCAGAATAACGAGAGCGAATTATTTTATCAATCTTGTGTTCAATGGTGGGGTCATAAATGACCTTTTGTAATTCTCGTTCATAAAACGTTCCTACTATCTCCTCACCATCTAAATCTTTTATAGTATAAACGGGCCACGGAGTACGTTCTATTATAGAAGAAATCACAAATATTTCATCGCTCCAATTAGATTCATAACCTTTTTGGAATACATGTTTATATTTAGTTATTCTGACATGGTCACCGACATGAAACATAGGTAGTATAGTTTTTGATGATTTTTCAGATTTTTCATATAAATTACTCCAAACTGTCATTATATTATTAGAATTAACATCTGAAGGACACATTTTAATACTAGAATGGAAACTATGATTGTAAGAGTGTATCAAATTCTGCAAAATATCAATATATTTATGTGTATTCTTGTGTGTAAAATAGCGCCACATCTTCATTTTTAGCGTTCTTTGAAATCTTTCTACAATGCTTGCTTTGATGTCTGGATTATTTGTCGTATAGTAATTTATGTTTTTTGTTTTAAAGTATCTTTGAACATCTTTCGATACAAATTCAGTGCCTTTATCAGATTGAATGTGAGTGGGTGTAGTGTTAGCTTCATTAAATATACTGTCGAAACACTTTTTTACGGTTTCTGAATTTTTCTTTTTCAAGGGTCTAGCATATGCATATTTGCTAAAAACATCAATAACACAAAGAATGTAGTTGAAACCTTTATTATCTTTAGAATAAGTCCGCATGTCGCTTAAGTCAGCTTGCCAAAGTTCATTGAGATTAGAGAGAACGTATTTGTTCCGAGCGAATTTTCTATGTACTGGTTTGTGGAGTGTATACGTAGATTGGGATTGCAACCAGTTTTTAACTTCTTCCTTTTTCATTTTACCTTTCATAGCTTTTGATAATTTGTCGATATTGCTATATCCAGCTGGGTGTGATACATCATAATAAATTTGATCTATTTCTAATAAGGGGTCCATTTTTCCCAATCAATCTTTTTCTTAATTTTATTTGCGTGTTTATCTTCGCTCGTTGGCGTCAAATATACCTCTGTGTTTTGTGGCGGTTGTTCTTCGATGGCTTTTTGAAGTTGAGCTATGTAATCACGTCTTTTTGGATTGCCAATATATGTTAAAGGTACTTTTAAATCCTTTAACGCTTTAGCAAATTTTTCCCAACCAGGTGGGTCGTTGTTTTTTAATGGTCGCAGTGTATCGCTTACTAAATCGATAATGTTACTGTTAGGAATCACTTCATTATCTACAATCACTGTGCCAGCATCATTCCAATAAATTTTGTTTTTATTTAGTGACACCGAATTCAATAACAACTCACCTTTTTTTACATATGTTTTTGGTATTAAATTTAAAATTTGTTTTGTTGAGTAGGAAGGTTTTTTTTCGAGTGTAAAACTTTCTTGTTGCTTCTCTTCATCACTCAGTGTCTGACTGACAACTACATCTTTATTCTTGATATCATTATTTATATTAAAAAATTTCCAGCTTTCAGATGTGGGTTGAATGTTATCGTCATTTGAAGTTATTATAGGGAGTTCAATGGGACGACGATCTTCTTCCATAAAGTGAAGATATCTTTGTAAAATTTGTAAGTATAATTTACACTTTTTTCGATCATCCATATTACTGTCGAGTATTTTTTCCATTTCACTATCTAAACGAGAGGTAGGATTTTCATTTCTTTTTTGATTTAACTTATCTATTAAGCTTGGATCAACTAACAGCATTTTTTTGGCGTGTTCCATTTTTAAACTAGTCCACTTATCAATCCACTCAAAATAGAACCCAATATAATCGGAAGAAATGCACCACCTTTTTGAACTATAATATTCTTTCTTATTTTATTTGTACTTTTACGTACCAATTTTCGTAGTAGATTTTTATACTTTTTTAGTTTACTCTTTGATTTTTCTTCAAGTTTTATATTTCCTTGTAAAACGTTATGAATACATTCACATACAAAATTAATTTCGTTTTCGTTACAGACTTTTAAAAGAGCTTGTTGATGTTTTGGTTTAAGTTTATAAAGAGCATTTAATAAGTGTTCATGCGTCTTTAAGCGTCGATCCATCATTTGTAAATGACGGGTATTGGTTGGTTCTTGACATATTTAAACTCTTTTGTGGGAATGTACACTGTAGAATGACCATCAGATGGAAATATCTTTGATTTAATTCGACACATGTCAAAAGTGTCTTGTTTTAGATCTATCATCAAATAGCCATGTGCTTCTTTTGTAGCATCTCTGTAAGCATCTTCTATGAATTTGCTATTTTCTGGTGATACTTGCCGTGCTAAGTAACGTATTTGAGTTTTATCACGTGGGTTTTTAAAATAAATTATGTAGTTTGAATTCAAAGAAATGTCTCTTTGTCCTTTACCTTGATGAAATAAATTTTGAGTAATGTAAAATACACTCAAGTTCCTATGATGACTACCTTTGGTAAATATATCAACAACGCGACCATCAGATTCCCTCATGAGATCGTCGATAATAATAAGGTTAGCTTCCTTTCCATCAAACATATTCAAATCTGGTATACCCTGATAATAGTTTACATTTGGTAAATTATATAAGGGCTGCATTTCATCAAAACACCAAGTAATTTGATGAAAATTGGTGTTGCACACCTCATTAATATGTTTAATAAAGTTTGTTACAAAATTAGACTTTCCACATCCACTTGGACCTGCAACTATGGCAGTAAAAGGATGATAAAAATGAAACATTTTTAAATACACGTGTGAACTCTAAAAGCGTTTCGGAATGAATAAAACCAGAAGTTACGATTGAATGTATTATATTTGATTTTGTTTTACATACAAAGATTACATATACAAATACTTTGAAAAATGATCACATACAGTTCATAGCTGTTTTGAAAAATATTACAGTAAGAAAATTATTATAAAATAAAGTTAAATCAGGTATAACAAATAAGTAACTACATACATTAAAATTTACATCTAATTTTTCATGATATTATACAAAACAGTTGTCATAGTAAAACAATAAAAAAAAAAGATAGTACATAATAAAGACAGAACTTTAAGTTATTAAAAACCACAATTAAAACACACACACACATTAACATACATATTTTCGTTGTACAGAAATCGTTGATAAAATCAAATGTCCTTTATTTTATAATGACCCCATGCAAGAGTATCTGTTGAATTTTCTATTAAATAACGTTTCGTGTCATTGTGTGATAAAGATATTTTATTAATTTTTTGTGTATATATAGCATGTTTAATTGATTTAAATCTTATCATTTCACTGTATTGCGTTTTCTTTTCATATAAACATGATTTATAATCGGTAAGACAAAAATTTTTTGTTACACTTTTGTTAATCCCTTTTGCTTTACATATACATTTATTCTGCACATCCATTGCATACATTTTAGAGCGAAGACCTACAAACTCTTTAAGAATTTTACCGTTATTTTCGTCTTTAAAAAAACCTAACCGTTTTTTATTCAATAATGGTAAACCATATTGATTATTTGGTGGATAGTCGGACGTATCAAAGTAGTTGACTAAATCAAGTTTTATATCAGCATAATAATTTTGCGTAAATATTTGATATATTAAGCTATCGGTATCAGTATATAGTAACTTAATATTATCTTGATATTTCATTTTCATATAATCGTAATGGAAATCGTATAGTAATGTTTTAGATATATCTAAAATACAAAAACCGAGGTAAATTGGTTTATTATATAAAACGTTAGTTTTATTTAATTGTATTGCAACTAAGCTCTCTGAGAATATAGATAAACTATGGAATTCCGGTCTTGCTATCAAAGATTGAGCACCTTGAGTTTTGCCACGATTTAACCAATGATTAATTAATTTGACATTAACTCGTTTTCTTACATTTTCCATTGTTTTACCAAAAACAGAATTATTCATAAGTTTAAAAAAATCTTTCTCAAAATCTGAAGTGGCTAATGAACGCATATGAGTATTCAAGTCTATGTAACTTTTCAACCACGCGGATTGTTCAAATTTTAAAATTCTATGTACTTTAACCAATCGGAGACCATTTTTTAAACATTGCTTAAGGTTTCTATAATGAATGACGTAATTTTTTTTATTTTTTAAATTTGGGATCAGTTTCCTGTCTTTGCTGTTTCCTAAACATACGTTTTCTGGACAAAATGGAAAATCTGAATGAAAATCATGTAAATTTTTTGAATATTCTAAATCTACTTCCAATATTAAACCATGTTTGGCATCATCGGATATATTAAAATCCGTATTTATATCGACCCATTCAAATTTGCCTGTTGGGAGACATTGGGACATAGCCCAACCATAAAGGTTATTTGCGTCTAAGTACATCAAAAATGAAGATGGTTTATCTGAATCGTATTCCGACATAAACATGTTATTTGCCACTGCATGTCTATTGCTGCATTGTGATATACCCCCCCGAATATTATTCGCTATAAACGTAACCTTGTCGATATCTGTTAAAAGTTCTAAATTTATTTTGGTAAAATTTAACATAGCATCCCAACTTAAACCAGGTGCTGTATAATAGTGGGCAGGATCTAAACCGTATGTTTTAAGACAGACATTCCTAAAGTTTTCAAATATATCTGCTAACAACAATACATCTGTTTTTAAATACAGGTCTGAATATTCACCCATGTTTTTACAATTAAAATGATTCCACACGTCTTGAGCATGATGGTATTCACTTTCTGTAATGTGACTATCATTTAAAGAACTATAAAATTGATCGCGAGTGGGAAGAGAAGTTATTTTTAAAGAATCAAATGTCGTCATGTATTCGTATGGATAAACACCTTTTCTTATTAAACGTTTAAAATCTTCTTCACATGGATATTTTAATTTGAGTTCACGAAATTGTTCAAGTAATAAGTTCTGAGCTAATTTGTTAAGGCTACTTGACATAAATTTAAAAGAATCAAGAAATCGTAATTTTATAACTCTGTTATTGATTTGTAAAACTTTAGAAAAAGAAATATATTTTTCCTTGTTCTCAGGAATAAGTTCAATGTCACCTTTCTCGAAATCAAGACCATGCACTATGAAATGAGCGTCATAATTACTTAAATTATGTAAAAACACTGGCACAAAATTAGGAGCTTTGTATTTCTGAGAGCATACTCTATGAGCTACACCTTCATATGCACCAGTATGCCAATTATAAGATATTGTTCTATCCACGTTTAATTTAGTAGCACAAATGTAACAAGACTCACTTTGATTGATATTTATTTTATTTACTTCAGTTAACGGTAATGGTGATTTGACAAAAGAATTCTTTTTACAAATATTTTCTAAATCTGCGTAAATGAATTGCATAAATTTTAGCGCACAATCTTGCCCTGTATAAGACCTATATACTGAAAGATTATCATCATAAGAACATTTAACATAATACCCAAAACTATACGTTTCATGTTTTTGGATATTAACAGTTGATGATTGATTTGGATTGTTAGAACAACTCTCTATTGGTTTTAAAAATGCTTCAAAGTCAGCATACACAACGAATGGAACTCTTAATTTACGTTCATAGTTGTTAAATGAAATTTGGTTTGATGGTATTAATTCATTAAACCAGTTTCTTTTTCTATCGTTTTCCGATGGTAAATTTGTGCACACATTGAAACAGTCATTTTCTTGGTGTCGTTTTAAATTATCTAATGACGTGAAATTTAATAAACACCCATCACAAATATGAACTGCATGTTCAGAAGTCGATAACTGTTTAGATAATAATCTCGAGAGGTTTTTAATATAACAGAAATGACCTTTAGAACCTTGAGATATATACAATAAGTTTAAGTGAGTAGTTTTACGGTGTTTCGTAAAGTGTAATGGACCCACAACTTTATTTGATTTGCTTATTGAATCATATTGTATTCCAAAAACATTAATACTTATACTATTTAATTTTTCAAACTTATGGATGTCATTAATTTTTATAGGAAACGATAGGTTATCAAATTTTAGTTTGTTTTTGTGTATTATATAAGATGATACCCTATTGGAACTATGAGTAGCTGGAAATAATCCTGACAAAACTGCCCAACGAAAGCATTCATGATCGTTATTTTGAACATTGATTACAGCTTTCTTATGTTTTATATCTAACGGTAGGTCTATGTATGAAGATCCACGCAATGGGTTAAATTTGTTGACATTCATATCCAAGTGATTTATTTTAACTAAACTCCATCCACTACCTTTTTTTTGGAAATTGGTCATTTTGTTTGTTATTTCGGTAATTATAGATGAGAAAATAATATCTTTGTCATCACCTTGACAAACAAGATAGTTTGAAATTTGAAAATCAAAAATATTGTGTAGATTTTTTGTTTCTTGTGTGAAATCCGCATTGAGAATAAAATTAACTTTTACAACAGAATATTCTAAGATAGATCGTTCTAGTAATGTATAAATTATTTTTTTAATACTTTGTAAAAATAATTCAGGTGATTCAAGCTGTGTATCAGAAACTAAACTAGATTTCACTCGATATGTAATAATTCTATTACCGAAAGCACTATCGATGAATTGAACATTAGGTAGATTATTATCTCGTCTAATTAAATTATTTTTATGTTTATTGCTCTTATAGTGACTGGTCATATATTTTTTTGACACATATATGTGACACTCAGGACATTCAATTTTATCATTATGCTGTTCTGTACTTACATTTAAAATGTTATCCAGCGACGATGTAGATGTCGAAGGAGCTTCAAGACGAATATTTTTTCTTCTCTTTAATGAATCCTCTTCAAACAATTCAGTTGACGCTAATCTTTTCCTGCTGCCTTCTCCATTCTGCATAGATCTGATGGATAAGAAAACTGTTAAAAAAATGTTATCTCACGAAATAAATATGCTACTATGTTTCTATTATTTAAATAGATACTAACATTATTTGTTATTTACACTGCAAACAATATGCTTTCATTGATAATACACCATCAATATCATCCTCATCGGAATGAGTTTGTTTTGAGATTTTATGTCCACTACATGGTGTATAATAAGGAGAAATATCAGGATCTCCCAACATTGATTCTGGCAAAACATTTAATATATACCAAAACCGTATGAAACGATGATATTTATGTAAAATTATCTTTTTATCGATACTCGCAATCTCACTCTGAGATAAACTAGAAATATCAAGTGAGTGGTACATTTTGGTTGCACTTCAATTTTAAAAATATAAACGGAAGAAACAAGTTGAATGATTGTGCAAGATGTTCGAACCATTATAAATACTTTAAGTGTATCCCCTCTTCATGGATTCCCAAAACATGTTGCAACTAGTCTTAACATAATAAAAAATGTTTTACTCACGTTTCAACTTGTCTTTGTTCCATTTTATCACAGAGCTCGTACAGTTCTTTGTCGTATTGCGATGACATCAGATCCATTGATTCGATGTTTGCGAGAAGTGCGACGAGTTCCATGTTGTATAAATCACAGCTTGTATCCATGGTAAAGAATGTCTCAGTAAATTTTAAGTTATTTCAACGCTTATATACTACCCAAAACAATGTAATTACATTCTAAGCTATCCACTTTTTTCCAAACAATTTATGAATGTTCCCAATAACTTTACAATCGTAAGCATGAGCATGAAAAAACACTAAAAAGACTTATAACTATTTACAATAATACTTAGCAATAACACAATTCACAAAGAGTTCTAGAATCAAAAACAAATTAATCTATTAAGTATGTAACTTAAAAGAGTACAAAGTTTAAATACAATACAATGTAAGTTAAATTTAAACAGGTAGATTCTTAAGTACAGTTATTACAATAATAGTTTCTTATTTCAATAATAGTAGTACAAAGCATATGATTAAAGTTATAATATTAAAACATTGACACGCACTGGCACTTTTGTTCATTTGTCTGTGTCTATAAAATATTTCACACAATCGTCCTTACTAGCCAACTGTTTGGTTATATTGTATATAGTGTCCTTGACACTTTGCAAGTTCTTATCACTGTCGTTTTCCGCGTAATATTTAACTCGCACATCAGCGTGTTTCCAATGTTCCGTCGGTGCGATGTTTTTTATTTTATTCACTTCATACACCTCAATTTTTATGAGATGTGATGCAGAACTGTTGTCATCGCTGTTTGATCGGATGTATGAAACACCCCCGCTCGTCGATCGACCAACACTGGATGACTTTCTTGTTGTTGTCTTCTTCTTTTTTGGTTTTTCGAAGAACTCATCAATGCTGTTGCATTCGATCGGTCTTTTATTTGCTATTATCGCTTTTTTTACTTTAAAAGCGAGTGTACCTTCTTCATCACTAGGTTCGTCGATTTCTTCAGCATAATAGTAGTTTTTGAAAGTATTTTCAGAAAACTGTAACAAAATGAAATGAAACTGTTTTAATTATCGGTTAAGTAAGTACTGTATGATAAATACTTATAGGTATGCGAAGTATACATGTACACATTAGTAACAATGATAAATTAATAAGACATCAAAGATAGCTAAAATGTATTAACCTGGTGGACAACACATGGCATAAACAATTAATGAAACATCTGGTTACAACACTTTTAGATCAAAGTATATAAAGGTACTTACATTCATTTTTATAACACTTTCACTATTTAAATATTTCACAATTTTACTATAACTTCACTGTTACACACAACTGGAGATCACACTTCGAGCAGAGCACAGAGTGGAATACGATACCATGTGATTTTGAGTCGCTCTTTTATATGGAGAGGGAGTATTGTTTCCTTGCAGACAAGATCCAACATGTTTCGACTTTCACCTTAAATGTTCCGTTGAATACGTAATATCAGGTAATGTGAATAATGGGAACCGTAATTATTATGACAATGAGAAGACCCAAAGGGTTTTACCTAGAATTTGAGAAAGGTATGGTGTATTGTAACGATTGCTTTATCTATAATAAACAATGCCCGTAATGCGTAAAGGGCGACTATTAAGTAATTTTAAACGGCTTTTAAGTAGAAACACGAGTTAATAGAAATACGAGACAAAGACCTTTGCATCCGTCAAATAAAAAAGGGTCGCCGATAGAAAGTAGAAAGTCAATAACACAACGAAACAGGGAAAATGTTGCTTTATCTATCATAAACAATGCTCGTAATGCGTAAAGGGTAACTATTAAGTAATTTTAAACGGCTTTTGCGTAGAAACACGAGTTAATAGAAATACGCGACAAAGACCTTTGCATCCTTCAAATAAAAAAAAGGATCGCCGATAGAAAGTAGAAAGTTAAAAGCACAACGAACAGGGAAAAAGTACAAGCTTAAGGGAACCGTAGACCATGAACAAATTCGTGGTTCATACCTACCTCGCGGGTGATATGAAACGGATTCCGCGGACGAAATAATTTTTATTCGCGGGTGTTATCAAAGTAATCCGCGGTCGATATCAAATTAATCCGCGGTAGGTATCAAGTTAATCCGCGGTAGGTATCAAATTAATCCGCGGTAGGTATCAAATTAATCCGCGGTAGGTATCAAATTAATTCGCGGTAGGTATCAAAGTAATCCGCGGTAGGTATCAAATTAATCCGCGGTAGGTATCAAATTAATCCGCGGTAGGTATCAAATTAATTCGCGGTAGGTATCAAAGTAATCCGCGGATTTATTCGCGGGTCCCGCGGGCCGAATCTGGAGCAATCGAAAACGTCGGCCATCAGCCGCCGGAGCGCCGCGGACCGGCCGTCGAACCTGCTCCAGTATCGGTGAATCCCTTACTACTATTATCTATGATATTTCTGGTATCTAATAATATTATTTACTTTGTCCCCATTCTTCTTTTTTTAATATTTTGGATATTATGGCTTTTATCAATTAACAAATTGTTCAATAGTTAATCTAATGCGCCTCAAAAAATATATCTAATCCTTACTTGTATTACAATGATTTCTAAGTATTAATTAGTTATATTCTTTAAAAAAAAATGGCGTTTTATTTTACGACCCGCCGCCTGTCCGACATCAATGAGCAATATCGTTGTACTGTGGGTAATTTGCTGTTAATAGATAACATTTAATTTTAAAATATATTATTAATTAAAAGCTGACTAACAAAATTTATTGGTACGTGCATTGCGATTCACGATGAATTCGTTTAAAGTTTGATAATAATTTTGACATTTTAAATGACATTATCTAGAATTATTTGTTTGGATCAGTATTGAAGGACTAAAACTTCTTTTAGATATCTTATTTTTTAAACACACTTAATTTGTTTATTACAGTATAGATTTGGACAATTTGTTGTTCAAAGTACGCGTCCGCTTCCCCAAACTGCACTTCAAGGGTCAATATCTGCTGGACACGAAGATTATTCTACCTTTAAGTGGAGAAGGTGCACTTACTGCTGATGCCGGTATGTAATTTTTTTCTTGCCTGCATTACTAACGAAGATGGTACAGAGGGCATCGAGTGATATTTTACGTGTAAAACGCAATCCATAGAATTTATGCTAATCTAATTTCGTTTAGTGAGCGAAGATAGCCTAGTTGGGAATGGAACGGTCTGCCGAGACAATGTCCGGAGGTTCAAAACCCAAGGTACACACCTCTGACTTTTCGAAGTTATGTTTGTATTGTTATCAATTATCGTTCCCTTTAACGGTGAAGGAAAACATCGTGAGGAAACCTGCATACCTGAGAAGTTCCCTGAATTTCGAAGGTATGTGGATTCCGCCAACCCGCACTAGGCCAGCGTGATGGACTAAGGCCTTAACCCCTCTCAGTTGTAGAGGAGGCCCGTGCTCAGCAGTGGGCAGTGTATAATACGGGGCTGATTGCATTGCATTGCATAATTTCGTTTATGAAGGAGTAGAAAAAAAGGTAAATGAGTTTGTTTCTCAACTTTGTTCAGTGTATGCAATTTAGCTCTTTAAAATTATCAGGCGTTGATAAAATTTATACGTATTATATTCGAGTATCACAAAAACTTGAATCACTTTTAGTGGGGTGGCGAAATGCGTTAGATAAAACATTGTAAAATTATTTTTTCCCTCCCGATGCCTTGTGGCGGCACTGTTCATTATATGGTGAATTATTTCCAGTGAAGTGCGACGCTGAGTTCACGATAAAGTCGGAATTGTTCGACAAGGAAGGCGTACAATATCTGAGGTTTGTCAGCATAAACTCTGATATCAACATCAAGGATTACAGCATCAAACTCGAGGGCCTGTTCAATGGTGATAAAGTTTTAGGTAAGTAGAAATAGTAACTATTTTACATTAGCTCATGGTTTCTGTATAAGTTCTCCCACATATGTCTTAGCCTGCATATAACTGTCTGAATCCTGAAGGAGATATCTGATAAAGACAAAAGTCTTCTATAATGACGTACTATTTATAAGAAAAAAATATTATGAATCAGTCCTTTTTAATCCCTAATATCATAAAAAACTTTTTTTTTATGAATATTGGAACTTTCTGTTGCGTGGTGTGTATGATTAAATATTTGTTGTAATATTCTTCTAGGTCAAGCTGCGAATGAAGCTATCAATCAAAATCGAGGAGAGTTCTTGAAGATGACGAAGCCCTCTCTTGAGAATACAGTGAACAAATTGCTTTTGGAAATCTCTAACAAGGTGGTCGACGATTTGCCTTTCGATGACCTTTTCTCTAAAGCATAATTTTTTTATATATTACGTTTCTTTTTCTGTATTGTGTTATATGTCAAGGGTATGAAAAGTTTTTAACTTTGAAATATTATAAGCTTCGTTTAAGTTGTACTCAAGCAGATAACAGTGATATTAAATTATAATTATGCCGTTAATCCTATTACAATTATTTACTGCTGTATACAAAATATATTTATTGTTTTTGTACCTTTTCTGTTTCATATAGAAAAATACTTAGGTTTTAGTTTTTTCTTTATGTATTTTTGATTCAGTTGACTTTTTTGTATTTTTATTATTATCAAAATAATTACAAGATTTTAAATGAAATTGAAAAGAATGGTTTCGCTAAAATATCCGGCACGGTAAACGTCTATTAAATAAAAAACCAAAGGAAATATCAACACGTGGATTACAATAAAATGTAAATGAATACCATGTCATATCTTTTATTTCATTTCTTTACGAAAACTATTAAAGTATTTTTTCATCGCTTTCGTTAGTTAAGTAGATTGCAAAAACATGCTGAGAGGGTACATTTTAACATAGGACTTTCTGTGTACCTTTTGTCTTAGTGCACATTTAGTTTGCAAAAAGGATTTGTGTGCAATATTTCAAGCCTCTAGATAATTCAAAGATGAGTCTAGACCGATTTGAATAAAAAACGGTGTCTAGAATTTCAACGTTATGGGAAATTTGCCAACCCTCATTAGGAAAGTTTGATGGACTAAGTCATAAACCTTTTCAAATATATGGGAAGCCAGTGCCGTTCAGAGGTTAGTATAATATAAAAAAAGAACGGGTTGCACTCCGGGAGTGCCGGCAGAAGTGAAAACTTGAACATTAACGTTGTGCATTTTTGAATATTTTGGAATGGTTAGGGAATAATGTCGCACGAATTGCTTTATTTATCAGTATAAAAGTACAAGCATTTATGTGGTTAAATACAATATCTATTTATAGCGCTTTCGAACACAAAAATGACAATTCTCACTATTTCTTCGTCACTTTAAAAGAAAACAACAAAAAATAAATAAAACGATTTCCTTTGCCCTTTAAAAAAACAAAACTGAATGAGCGGCTGTTATTGCGACATCGATACTTCATTAACCGATACACAATTCATTGCTTCTAAATCCGAGGCCTCTCGTCTTACAAGGGATTTAGTGCGTACATGAGAGTGGGTTAACAGGACCTTTTCTACCCCACCCTGTAAACTAATTAAAGCAGTATATTATTTACCAGAAAGTTGAAAACAGGGACCTTTTGAGGTTTTGATTTTGTTAAGGATTTACTGCAGGTTCTTTACATAAATTGAATGGACGCTCTTTTTTTTTATTTTTGAAGTCATTTTAATTGATAATGTAAAAAAATGTTTTAGTTAGAAACTGACTGTCTCGACGGCGTTGTATTGCGCTGAGGTCTTGGGTTTGATTCACGGATCTGGGTATTGGGGTTTTCTGCACAGTATCAGCGCGGAGTCTGGAAGTGTGGCCGGTAAATGGCAATAGGCTTGTTTCCTATTACTTGAAAGATAATATAGCTGGCGAAAGGTAACATACCCAATGTTACCTCTGTCTACCTCGGAAAAGGAAAAAATGCGTATTTGTATGTATTTAGACTCGACAGGAACCAACCCAAAATCACCACTGTCAACCCAAAGTCACAGTAAAGCAAAATTTAAAAATTTCATTTACTTGGACGACATACTTATTCCAGTTCTTTTGGGTAAAAACTAAACAACGACCAATCTGAAAATATATCAATTCAGATAAAAAAAGAATTTTCCATATCGATTAATAAATTACGGTATTCCGAGGCAACAAACACAAAAAACACACTTGGCATTGAGAACCTCCTCCTTTTTATGAAGCCGGTTAAAAAGACGGGCAATGTTTGTCGTTTACGTGTAACACATGCAAATGTCCCAATCCGGACAATTTTGATGTCAGATTGCGCGTACTAATAGCATATCGTCGGGGATAGTGCAAAAGCGCGGATCTAGCATTGGTAAAGTAAATACCGCGTAAGTGAACGAAAAAAGATTAGTATTACCAATCATAAGTTTAGTGTCATAAGTATCAATTTCAATTAAACTTTTTTCGTCACTTACGCGGTATTTAACAATGCTAGATATACTAGATACGCGCTTTTGCACTATCCGCGACGATATCTACCTACACTTTAGTCTTTAATATATTAAAAACTAGGTGTTGCTCGCAGCTTCGCCCACTTGAAAAATCTTTCCCGCTACAAAAGTCCCTTAAACACAGTACGATGCCTACAACATCTACCTAAAGAATCAGATAAAAAATATCCATTATTTCCCATGGGAGCAAATTGCCGGGATAAAAGTAGCTTACGTGTTAAATCCAGGACATTTTATTTTTTTATTTTTTATTTATTTATTTAAGGACCTCCAACGAAGAATACACGACATATTATAAAAACAATGATGTAGCATTTTCACAATTTACAGTGTGACGTGCTTCAATTATAAGAGACCACAGCATGCAAATTTGAGTACCAGTACAATGGCTAAATATGGATATTTGTTATAAATATTATTAAGAATTTATGAAAATATTATGAAGATTACAGTAAATGAATACAATAAAACTTTTACAAGGATCTTAAAACAGGCAAAAAACAATATATCATAATAAGAAATAACAAAACATAATAACATCTTACGTGATAATATGTGCTAGTGAATGTGATCAATTATAACTTATTCTAATTTATTTTATTTGAAGAACATAATAATTGCAGGACTTGTTTCCTATACTTAGAAATGTCCGTGATGTCTAGATCATGCGTTTTTGCAAGAGCGTTATACTGCCTACAGAGCCTTGGCACAGCAGCGAAATGACCTAAATTTGTTTTAGATGAGGGAACATTGAGAAGGTTATATACGCTTTTTCGTGGGATTCGAGTTGGGGCGTTAATACTCAAGGCACTTACAAGCTCACTGCAGTCCAATTTACCGTTAAAAATCTTTTGCAAGAATACTAGATCGATCATCCTTCTTCGTGCGGCTAAAGTACTTATATTGTAGTAGTTTAGGCGGTCTGAGTAATGAGATATTTCTTTAGCCAACTGATCACTATAAGATAGATGATATAAAAATCGTCTTTGAACACTCTCCAAGCGTTTTATGTAGACGTCATAGTGGGGGTTCCACACTACACTGGCATATTCTAAGATAGGAAGCACGAGAGTATTGTAAAGTAATATCTTTGTCATAGGTTCTTTAAATTCTTTACTATTGCGTATAACAAATCCAAGAGTTTTAAATGCCTTAGAAGTAATGTTTATCGAATTTTAATTTGGCATCAATCAAAATACCGAGATCGCGAATTGTGTCTACCTGTGTAATTTCCTGACCATCAATGTAGTACTTATTAGAGTTAATAATTTTATTGCGCGTAAACTGGATGTAATAGCATTTACTAACGTTTAGAGACATTCTATTATTATTGCACCAGTTGGTCATCCTATTTAGATCGTCTTGTAGCTGGCTAGCATCCAAATTTGATTTAATCGGTTTCATTAACTTAACATCATCGGCATATAAATAATATCTAGTGTATTTAAAACAGGACGTGATATCATTAATGAAAGCATTAAAAAGAACTGGTCCCAAATGTGACCCTTGCGGAACGCCAGACGTGGCCCGGAAAGAATTAGAGGCATAACCGTTAACTACAACTCTTGAGAACCTGTTACTTAGGTATGACATGAACCATTGCAATATTTTACCACCTATGCCGAGTCCAGAAAGTTTACTGAGTAGAATAGTATGGTCTACTTTGTCAAATGCCTTACTGAAGTCCGTATATACGGCATCTACAGGGATACCCTTATCTACGGACTCCGATAAAGCTGAACTATAGCACGTAAGATTGGTTGTGGTCGACCTCGATTTAATAAATCCATGCTGGTAGTCGGACATGTATTGTTTGAGATGCCAGGTTAATTTACTTGAAACTAGTTTTTCAAAGACTTTACCAAATATTATTAAAATTGAAATTGGTCGATAGTTTGAAATTGTCTGCCTATCACCGGACTTGAAAATTGGAACTACAAGAGCTTCCTTCCACGCATCGGGGAAAATTCCTTCTGCAAGAGATCTATTAAAGATTGATAGTAGAGGTTGTGTTAATGAGTTCGCACAGCTTTTAATAAAAATTGGAGGTATGTTGTCACAACCGGCACCTTTTGTTGCGTCCAGCGACTTCAGAGCCTTGTTCACTTCGTCGTAACTTAAGGAAATTGTGCAAAGAGTTGTTGAAGTTGAGTTACAAATTAAATCTACTGAACAACTATTGTTGTTAGTTGAGGTATTATATACTTCTGAGAAGTTTTCAGCAAATAGATTGCAGATATCATACCCGACGGATGCAATTTTTTCTTTATATACCATTTTAGCTGGATAGGCACTACAGTTTTTTCGCTTATTTTTAATAAAAGACCAAAATAATTTTGAAATTTTAAATACAGCATACTCAATAGAACTGACGTAATCATTATAACAGGTGATTTGAAGTCTATTGCATCTTCCACGTAAAATGTCGAATGACAATCGGTCTAAAGGATTGTTATATTTTTTTATCCTAAGATGATATTTGTATTTCTCTTTGTATAAACGTATAAGATCGTGAGTGTACCAGGATGGATATTTTTTACTACGAGCGCGTTGTAGTGGAACTGTTTTTTTAATTATCTTATGCAAGATATCATAAAATTTAGACACCATGTTATTAGTGGTGGCACATTCCTTGAATTCTATTTCCCAGTTTATTGTATCAAGTAGTTGTTGAGTTTTTTCATAGTCCGCGGAAAAGTAATTTTGTCTGATTTTATGTAATTGAGGCAATAATTTAGTATCTTTGTTAGTTTTTAGATCAAACTCAATCGAAGGATGCAATAGGTCCTCATTAATTAAACTGTTAGTTGGGTGTATAAGGTTTGTAATGTTATGTGTACTTAACACCAGATCTAAATTTTTATGTTTGTCATTTAATATATTATTATATTGATGGATATTATTAAATGTAATAAAATCGATCAAGGATTTAGCGACTTCATTATTTCCAAGTTGCTGGTGAAGACGAGAACTATTATTTGTAAGCGTCCAACTTATAGTACTTAGATTAAAATCTCCTACAATAAGGCTTATTACATCCCTATCAATAGCTTTTTGCGCAGAGTTAATGAACATTTGTAGACTATTCAGGACTACGGGTGGCGGCAGATATATTGCACACAAGTAAATTTTATCTTTTGTTTGCCCTTTTGATATTTCAATGCAAACCCATAAATCCTCACAGTGACTTTCGAAGCAAATCAGCCTGTAAGATGTTAGGTGTTTTAATACAGCGATAACGACTCCCCCTCCATCCTTTCGATGGCTATTAGAGGTAGTCTCGCGATCACGTCTGTATACAATATAATTATCACTAAACAACTCGGAATCATAAACACCACCATTTAGCCAAGTCTCTGTAAGCACAATGACGTCATAATTGTGCAAACAAACGTTGTGATAAAAGAGTGTAGTTTTTGTTTTTAACCCACGGAAATTCTGGTAATATATTTTAAGTGATTGATTGAATGTGAATAACTATGTTACATAATAGCCTGCGTGTTAAGAATAATAAATAATATTTTTAATTTTAATGAGCGATTTCAACATTGGATAATTATTGACAATTAAACGTTCGGATTTTTCATCTCTTCTTATGTAAATGCGTCCGTTACGCACCCATACAAATTTGTATCCCAGTTCTTTAGCGCGTAGTCGTGCTGCGGCATGGAGTGATTTATTCTCGCTTAATAAATGTTCTACTACGTAAATCGGCTGTGGTTTGTCAGAAGCGATCCCAAGGATTTCTTGCTCTTGTTAAATTTGATCGTTGCAGCAAGGAAACCATCGCGCAGTCGTGGGCTGCTAAATTGAATGAGAACAGATCGGGGTCTCTTTCCATGCGGATCTTTTTTAGCCAGCCGCATACACTGAAGTACATCGGAGTCTTTCACTGGATGATTTATAACGCTTGCTAGCTGGAGCACCGTGTTAACCAAATTTTCTGACTTGTTTTCCGGCAGGTTTTGTAATTCTAAATTATTCGCCCTGTTATATTGTTCTATTAAGTTTATCCGTTTGTTAAGATCCGTTAGAGAGTTCTGCAGAGCAGTGTTATCCTTCTCTAAGTTTTTTATCCTCTCCGATTTTTCTTCGATGGAAACTTTCATATCTTCATATTTCTCATTAAAAAAGTTAAGGGATGATTGAAAACCAGATATTAAGTCATTTATTTGAGCTAATTGTGTGCTAAGTACCTCCTGCAATAATATTTCTAGTTCTTGTCTGATAACAACGCGCAGAGTGCCGGCAGTAATGACGGAGTCATCTTTAAATGAATCCTCTTGTTCAATGTTTGGCCGCTTACCGCGTATGGTGACATTGTTTTCTTGCAATGGACTCGGTGAACGTCGCGTTTCGTGGGTCGAGGAACTATCATAAGAATGCGTTGAGGGGCGTATGGGCGTATTTGTATTGTCGCCTTTTGGTTGCTTGCAGTGACAACCCGGACACTTCCAAATCTCCTTTTGAATACTTTTCATGGATTTAAATCGTTTATCCGCGACATTAGTACAGAGTAAATCGAACCATAGTTGACATCCAACACATTGTAGACAATCCTTGTTTTTTATAAAATTCATACAACCCGCACATTTTTGAGGCATTGTGTTTGATGTAGTTTGGTAGCTGAGACCGTACCACAATTATCTATCTATATATATATATATATTATATGACATGATCTACTAGTATGGCAAATTTCAGCCAAATCCATTCAGAAGTTTCTGCGTTTACTTCTAACAAACATACAAACATCCAAACATTTTCATAAACTTTCACATTTATTATATTAGTAAGATAGAGAAATTAGACACCAACATAAATATAAGCATCTTGCAAAAACAGGCAGCCATCCACACATCCACCATTCTTAGTAAAGTTTTGGGCGATACCGTATTCGTACACAGCACACAAGACCAATACGAGCGAAACTTACCACAACCACCGAGCACTCAAGAATCATTAAATACACATCCAACCAATACAAATCACAGAATTGAAGAAGATATGTATTAGAATCTCCATAACATAAGCAAAACAACATATGAGACAACATGCTTACCTAGATTTAGTATATTTCTACTGTATAATATATCTGATTTTAACAATACTATTAACTACCTTGTGATACTACACACATACACATAAATAATAGTAAGGGGGGAATAAATGCCCTTTTTCCTGTGAGTTACGGGACGGGGTACTTATTGATACCGACCTATGTTGAGATGTTCGAAAATAAATAAGTAAGAAGTAAGATATGAGCAATGGCCGGCTCACGTATTTACCATTTCTTTGACATTTCGACGTGTTTCGCAAAACGGCATTGAAATTTAATTGACCATAAACATTGTTACTTATTCAGGAGTTTTATATTCGACTTTAAACAAACCAAACTAAAATGATTTAAATAATGAAATACTTAATACGTAATTAATTAAATTATGCTATTTAAATATAGACACAAACGTTGCACAAATTAAGATAATAAATGGAAGAAATTAAACAATATTTACGAAAGGTATTTTATGTAAGCAGTGCATGAGTGAGCTAGCTATTTCTGTAAGACACTGACCGAGCCTGCGTACCCAGTGCCATTCAATTACAAGCCACAGTCGATCCTTGCATACAGAATTGCATTGGCGGGTAAGTAGGCAGGAAAATCTCTACAAAATTGCGATTTAGCACCTCATTTTAATGATGAAGGCTTTGATTAATTATATACCCAGATAGAGTAACGCGCTGCAATGAAACTAAAACAAACAGGCCAACTTTTCTTAAGCTAGTATGCGTGACAGCTGTGCCATACGCTATCGCTGCATCATTCTGCGTATCCTTGTGTGCGCGCGTAATGATACCAGTTATTACATGGTTTCTATTAAAACGGGGAGAAAATTATATCCATGAAAAACAACAAAAATTAATTCACTCGAACTCATTTAGTGGGGAACAGTTCGCCTCTATTTAATTCGACGCGTTTGAAACTTTTAGTGTCTAGGTATAATCGCACCTTTAGGACGAAAACGACACAATCCAAAACAATCAAAAATTGAGTCGTCGTCATAAAATGACTTAAAACTGGTCCGTCCCTATTATATAAAAATATAATAAAAACGGCCTGATATAATAGGTTTGTCCTTTTCCCGCTTGAATATGGCGGTGTTTGAACTATTGTTGTATTGAGAACTTCGTTTTAAGTAATTTTATGACTCCTTATGTTTACGCGAATGTTAGACATTGAAATTAAACTATTATAACGGATTTTATCGCGGTTTTTTATTTAAGTCCGCCCCGTGACCACGAAGTGCTGCAAAGCCTTCGAAACGTCGGGAGAAAAATTAAATAAAAAACCGCGATAAAATCCGTTATAATAGTTTAATTTTAATTTTATGACGATAACTCAATTTTCGATTTTTTTGAATTGTGTCGTTTTCTTCCTAAAGGTGTATTATAATTAATCAAAGGATGACGGTAAAGTAATACACTGTTAAATACATAATCGAACTCTTGAACATAAGCAATGTGTTGAACATAAACAATCTACATGGTAAGGTAACGTAGTAAGTAGTACCTACCCAGTTTTTTTTTTTCTTTGGCTCGACAAACTCGCTCCACTGCACCTAACAAAAATTTCAACACATATCCAAGCGAACAATAATACCATTGATATATTGGGTTTTTATATATCAATGGCGTGGACTAAAAAATAATTGCTAAACAATGGTTCATTTTGTGCCGCTTAATTCTATTGAATGTGATTGTAACGAGCATTTTTTTCCTTCCCTAGGCCTTATACTGTTATATGAATAAGGGCTTAAATCTTTATAGCCTACTTAATGTACCATTACAATCGCTTTTTTCGTTCGATCACGAGAATGGATCAATCAGAATAAAGTGTTTTTGGCATGCTTGCAAATGAGCTGACTGAGACGAACTGTAAAGTGGTTTACCGAATATTTTAAGTTAGTTAGTAATTGCGGCGACAGCCTAGTTGGGAGTGGAACGGACTGCCGAGACGAATGTCCGCAGGTTCAAAATCCCAAGGGCACGCACCGCTGACTTTTCTAAAAAAGTTATGTGTGTATTCTTTGTGAATTATCGCTCGCTTTAACGGTGAAGGAAAACATCGTGAGGAAACCTGCATATCTGAGAAGTTCTCTATAAGAATTTCGAAGATATTATGTGAAGTCTGCCAACCCGCACTAGGCCAGTGTGGTGGACTAAGGCCTAAACCCTCAGTTGTAGAGGAGGCCCGTGCTCAGCAGTGGGCAGTATATAATACAGGGCCAGTATGGTGGTATGGTAGTAATTGTCACGCCCCATTCGACATGAGAAAATCACTCTACGCATGTAATGACCCTAAATTGGCTGTTTATTGTGACATAATGGCGTTTGCATGTTTAAATCTATTAAAGTAAGAAAATTACATGAATACACTTATTACGTTGATAATACAAAAAAATCACTAGTTTACAGTACATCTGTTGCCGAAGAAATTTTAGCTGTTGCTGACTACATATGATATGCTATTTTCAAAAATATAATTAGAAGATTTTTATCAGCTCCAGTTTCTGAGTTTCAGCTATGTAGGTATAAAACAGAAAACACATGCATTTACTTTCCTAAAAAAATAATTATCATTGTTCTAAAATACTTCGTTTTAAAGCTCTTCTCTGATGTGTAGACTTTGGAAAATGACGTAGCAGAGACCAACAATAGTCAGACATCATATTCGTATTCCAGAAACCTTGGTAGCGCTCTTCCATGACGCGTAAGTCCTGATACATACGCTCTCCCTGCTCTTCGCCCATATCTCTTAAATTTTCCGGAAACCTGTCCAGGTGACTATGGAGGAAGTGGAGTTTTATGCTCATATTGCACCCCATATTTTTAGCATTTTGGCTCATTTGACATACCTTCAAAATCAGCATCATTTTGTGATGAGCTTGGTCCTTCAATGTCTTGTTCTAAGGGTTCAGATATATTTTAAGGCACTGAAGAGTCAGGTGAATGCTGCACTGGACGCTGAACACAAATAGTACTTGGATACTGCCATTTAACTCGATTTTTAGTGTTTAAACCGTTTACGTTCACGCTACAAAAATAACAGTCTTCGAGATGATTTCGTGGTTCTCGCACAATAGTCGGCGTTTCAAATTTAGAGGCACTTCTTTTACCACTTTTCCATAATCTTAAATATTCCACACACGATTTACAAACACAATTTGGAGCCCAAGACTTCTCATTTTTATCCAAGAGCATCCCAAAATACTCAAAATAGGTATTTTTCACCAACTCTGATATAACTTTTCTACGATCGTTAAACACATATGCGGAGATATATAGCGAAAATGATCTAGATTGATCAAACAGCGTCTCCTTGAAATACTCTTGATGCAAAAACTTCAGATACTAATCTTAACACAGTATAATACACCTGTTATCGATTAATCTGTATGCTTAAATAATAAAAATGAAAAAAACAAAGTAACTCGAGCTACCCAAATAATTTTGAGGCTAGATTTGACAAAACAAGTCATAAGTGAACATTATCAACCACAAAATTCGGGGCAACAGACAAAAAGTTAAATTTTGTGAATTATCTATATATTATGTTTTTTATTTATTAATTACGCTGAAACATAGATATATCGAGTTAACTCTCGATATGCCGTGGAAAATGTTTTCCATTTTCGTTTATTTTTCAGCAACACATTTTTAACTTCAACCTTTCTTAATTATTCACTGGACAGTTAAAAAGAAAGAAGAAAAAAAAGAAAGACTAAAAGAATTGTTTCTTGAAATATGAGTACCATCGTAATTATGAAACGATAATTATTGAGTTTTATGGTAAAGCGACAGATTATAGACTGTAGTTTAAAGATATATTATTTATAATATGTGTATCATAAATGGATGAAATAAATTTAGCAGGTATTATGTTTTACTTGGACACGGAAAACATTACACTTCCCTCGATGATAAATGCAGTGCAATTTATCATATTTTCGAGACACTGTTACGTCTCTCGATGGTTATCGATGTCGTGAGTATGTTCGCATGCTGTGGATTTAGCTATAATATAATTATATTATGTTCGGACAAACTAAGCTGGCCGGTATGACAATTGAAATGTTTCCCGACGCGATAACTCTGTGAGAACGTCTACCCAAAAAATTCAAAACCGTGTCATGTCTTACCGGCCAGATTAGTTTGTCCCTACTATAGCTAAAATATTTTTATAAGAATTTATTATTTGCTTTATGACACCTAAATTGTGGCTATTCCTATTGTAATTATTAGCTGTAAGGTTTCCATGCTGTAAATAAATATTACTACTGAGTGCAGTGCTGAGGTCACGGGTTCGATCCCGGGGTTGGGCAACGTGATATTGGGATTTTCTACTAAGTATCAACTTGGAGTCTGGAATTTGTAACACATCGTTGGATGGAATACGCACGGCGAAATGTGGGTGCACTAGATGCTCTTCTGCCTAAGTTTTCGAGGATAGATAAAAGGCGGTGAGTGTGTGTATTTGTTTTTTGGAAAATTCATGGGAATAGTTGACAAATAATAATCATCGCTCACCTGTTCCTACATGCTTATCTCCAAAATTACCGAAATTACCTAACCAACTGCAATAAAATTTTGTAGATGTTTGGTTGGGTCCAACTTGAAAGATAAAATAATTTAGGACCCGAGAGATGGCGTTACTGTCGAGATCTAAGTAATTAAAGGGAGTCTACATTACATTTAGTTTACGCAAGAAGGCGGTCAGTGGAAGAATAACATCTGCCAGACCCACAATTCTTAATTTAAATACGCAATTACCGCGTAACCGTGAAGATTTGATGTCATGGGCTATGTGTGCAATATGTTGATGTTATCACCACCAATTGCATGACCTTTAAGCCCTGTAACCGGACTACTTATTACTACATAATGAGTTAATTGAGGACAATAGAAACTCCATCAGCGGATACCTGATTCCAAGTGCTCGCATCCGATTTGTTAGGCCACGTTTAACGCACACCGGTTGCCTAACACGGAAAATACAAATACTTTGTTTACCTTGAATTGCAATGGTTTTTTAGTGTAGGAGCTAAAGAAAATATTTTTAAAATCCATGGAAACAATTGTTGCGTCACGGTAGGCAGAGTAAGGCTAAGGTGCTCTTAGGTCCTGTATATTTTGTAGTTTATTGAATTGATGATTTGTTAGATCCATATTTCATCCAGTACTATACATTTGAAAATTAAATATTTTTTTTACGAAATTCACGTTTGTTTCCAATGAAAAGCTAATAAGAAAGAAAGAAAGAAAGAAGCAAAGAAAATAATCCTATCGATTTTACCATTTCACATCTCTCTTTGGCTTACTGGTCATTCACGTAGTTACTTCATTCGCACAATTTACTCGGAAATAAATTCCTCACGAATCACGATAGACGAGGGTTTAGGGTTGACGTCAGAGTGATGATTGGTTGAAAAAAATAGATCCAAACCTTTCTTCATGGAGTAAAAGCTTGTTTTTATTAAAGTAGGGTAGACGCAGGAATCTCTTAATTATAAAGGAACAATTCATATTTAAAATCCATTAAAGTGTTATAGTAATTTAATAAACAAAATAGTTATAAATTATTTTACTGTGACATGTGAATTACAGCCATTAATTTATTTATTTGGGAATATTTACATTGAAAGCAGTTTTATATAGCAATGTTGAAGAATCCCTTAATCAGATTACTGTTCCTTGTGCCAAGTCCCAACACATACAGATGTTAAACTGACCACAATATTGTATTGCAAAACTCACGCAATTTGCCGTGCTCGACCTTCAGGCTGCTAAAAGCTGTCGACTATACAGTTTAAAATCTTACAATTTGTTAGTCAAATATTTTGCAAGTCAGTGTTTACTGGGGCTGTGACGGTTTCAGACCATGACATTAGCTAAACTCAACAAAACGCGCTCCTGGATCCTTGATCAAATATGGTGTTTAGTTTACTACTGTTTAATGAAAGGGATAATTTGCTTTTTAGTTTTATTGAAATTTTCTCTTGTACTCTCTGTATGTACATGCATTATGGATAAAATTGAATGCATGCATGGAATAAATTTTCCACTGTCTAGGTACTTATCCTGCATAAATAATACCCTATAATCTGTATGCTTTTGAAGGTTATGGTTTAGTAAGTAGTTTTTGATTTACTTCTAACAAACATCCAAAAATCTTCACAAATTTTCTCATTTATAATATAACTAGCTTTTGAGTTCAGTCACGAAAGAGTTTTTCCTGGATAAAAGTCCCGCTATACATTTTCCCGCAACAAAAAGCCTCAAACCTTCCCAGGGTCTCGAAATATCTCCAAACCAAATTTCATCGAAATCCGTTATGTAATTTTTGAGTTCAGCGCGTAAAAACTTACCACCCCTTTAAAAAAATGCGAAATAAGGGTTACAACCTTAGGGGTTGAATTTCGCAAAATCCCGTCTTAGTGAGCACCTACGTCCGAAAGGTAACCCTCATGCAAAGTTTGACACTCTTTGGTATTTGTAGTCTCTAAGATTTCGTGATGAGTGAGTGAGTAAGTGACCTTTCGTTTTATATATAAGATTATAGAGTAGTTTTGTTTATATCATGAGGCACGCCTATCCCCAAACGATTTACCAATGAATGCCAATGAAACAATTGCTATTGATTATTGCGAGAATCTTTTGTTACAATAATATTATATGTTTGGAACTAAATTAAATATTACGTGTACTGAGACCAAATTTTCCAAAGCTGTTCATAAATTGCGAGACGGTTCTATTTTGGTTCCTCTCCATAGCACAGGAAGGTTTTGACAAAGGAAAATTGTAGAAAAAAACTTTATCATTTATACGTGTTGTGTTTCAGCTTAAATTTAGGGTATTTAACTAACAATTACCAATGCAACTAGTGTTAGTCAACTATGGTCTAAGTTTTGAGAAAGCAAATCCAAATGTAATGTAAAATTTAGTAACCCGACATGAATAATGTGCATTTATATATCTTTGTCCGTCATCACAAAATGTAATTATAATTCGTTTTCAAAGATATAACATTTGGAATTTTTTATTTTGGTAACAAATGTAATTAACATTTACTTACATTACTAGTAGTAATTAAATTTTTAAATTGAAAAATAGGCTCTTGTTTTATTTCAAAATTACATTATGTACACAAGAAAGATTAACATCTTTCAGTAATTATTAGGTACTTTTGAATCAAATAATTTGTTATGGTGTGTTACGCTAACAAACATTTGAGCAAACGTTATTGGATTACGTTCCTAGCATCTTTAAGGCATTTTTTTTCTAAAAGTATAAATGTTCATGGAAAATGACTGATTTTGTTATATGTGTAGATATATAATTTGATGCTGATTCTTGTGATTTCGCAAATATCTCCCCGGCCGACCAGTGTTGCCAATAATGTTCGCATATGTCAAGTGGGGCTGATCGCCTTGACCGACGATAGCAGCCGGCACCAGCTGGTTGCTTCACTTTGGTCGTCCGCAGATTTGTCTTTGTTCATCAATATGACTAGTATAATAGTATAAATTCTTGGAATTCAAAGTATCTGTTTGATATTATGTATTTCCTGGTAAACAATAAATTAGAAACGCATTAAATGTTCGTGTTTGCACAAACATAAACGTGTGTAATTCTGTTCTATGGAAGCATTGGTGTTGTTGGACTGATCGTTTACACAAGCCTCTAGTAGTTTTATGCTAATGAACATTGCGTTATTGATGTAAATGAATAAATGTCTAATTTTATTTCATACCGTATTGGTATTTATTTTGCAGCTCAAAGACTGTTGACCAAAGAGCATTATATGCTGTTTACTTCAGTTGATTAAACCTGTCATAGAAGTTCCATGAAATTGTACTGCATGGATTGTACTCTATGGAAATAGGGTAGTTTTCTATGTTTGATTTTATAAATTACTAGCATTGCGCGCGGCTCCCGCCCGCGTGGAAAAGTTTTACGAGATATAAAATAGCCTATAGCACTCAGCAGTAATGTAGCTTCCTATTAGTGATAGAATTTTCAAAATCGGTCCAGTAGTTCTTGAGATTAACGCGTTCAAACAAACAAACAAACAAACAAACTCTTCAGCTTTATATATTAGTATAGATTTTATATGTAATAAAAAATAATACGAAAAAGAAATTCTTCTGTGAAATTAGCATTAAGATTGGTTGAAAAATAAAGCAGTTATTCATATTTGAAATATTGTTGTGAGCAAAAGTGGGGGCGTGGAGGGGATATCGCGCTGTCTCTTTCGCGCAGCGTTATGGCCGGCGAATCTCGATGACGGCACAGTGTAATATTACTGTTATTTGACAACTACCCCTTCCACCAAATTTCAAAGCTTTAGAACTTACTAATTATTGCCCCAATTTTGAAAATAATTTTTCCGTTGGATTTTGGATGGCATACATTCTTGATAAATGTATTAAAAAAAAGTAGTCAACTACCCTATTGTCACAGATAAATAAAGTAGGTATTTCATTTTGTAGGATCCTATTATAATATTATAAACGCGAAAGTTTGTAAGTATGGATGTATGGATGTATGGATGTATGGTGTCTGGATGTATGGATGTTTGTTACTCTTTCACGCAAAAAATACTGACCGGATTCGATGAAATTTGGCACTTTAATTTAATTCGTTGATAATATGTATTGCTAAGTATCTGGATGCTCCAAGCATAAAAATAAAAAAATCAAATGGTGTAAAATTGTATTATGTCCCTAAGTATAGTACCTAAGTACTTACATTCCATGGTTATGTTAAGATAGAAAAAAATAATAAAAGCTGTATAAAACATACATAAGTATGAGCTCCAAAAGCATTTTTAAAATGTCTCATTACGTAATTATAAAAATAAAGAAGTTTTGAAAATACTATTCAATACAAACAAATCTGTAATTAAGGGAACATAACTTCCCAATTTTGCTTCGAAACATCAAAATAACTAGCTCCTATCTAAAAAAAGCATATTCTGGCCACGCTGGATATCAATCATATTCGGCGGGAACCAATATTTTATCATTTTTGTCATATTAAAAGAATATATAAATAAATTAAAGGATTGAAAAGTTTCTTTTTTATCCACATGTGGAGTCTGTGTCGATTTTATGCTGCCCCGTATAGTTCGTACACATTCCTTGTACAGGGTCATTTTTACATTGCATTACTAAATGAAACCACATATTCGTCTTTACTTCTTCGAACATCTTGCCAAAAATCATCCATGAATAACGAATATTATTGCCAAAAATCCCGGTAGTAGTTTTCAAATTTTTTGAACATTTCGTAGTTTAGTGCGAATATGGTGTGTGCGAAAGTGTATTTCTGAATGAAATTATCTTAGAGCAGTAGTAGTGGCATAAGGTCGTGTAAATTTAAAGTTACTTTTTATTAATATTTATTTTGTTCGAAACTTACACTTTTTATTTTACATCTATGGTTAAAATAACTTAATGGAAAGCGTTAGTTTCGACGAGATAAGTATGGGATTTCATTTATTAACGCAATGTCAAAATGACCCTGTATATAAACCCTTGTGTTGGGTCTTTAAATTTTGTGATTATTACTTAACAATTTCTCTTCGTCTTTACGACCAAATTAAAAATTTCAAGTTCTTTCTAGTGTCCTTTCAGCCTAGTTACAGTATCATCAATTTCTAATATATTTGTTGCAATTCAAGTATCATTTAATTATGCTGCACAACTAACATAATAGGCTATAATACAATTCGGAAACTTCGCAATTGTAGTAATACGACCGCATATATCCAGGATAGCGGATGCGGATACAAGGGAAAATATACCCGTGTGGCGCAACTAACTTGGCACTCGTGTTTCACACTTATTCTGAATATGAGGTTACCAGGTGTTGCCCGCGGCTTTGCCTGTGTTATCTATATTTCCTAGAGTAAAAGTCCCACTGTCTTCGGGATAAAAATAGCGTTACTATATAAATATTGGGTAAAGTCTATCTGTATGACAAATTTCCTCTAAATCCGTTTAGTGGTTATAGCGTTTATTTCTAACAAACGTCTTAACTTCTTCGTCTTTCGCATTTCTAAACGCATAAACACAAATAATGTGAATAGTGTGTTATAATTGTGCGTTTTATTTAGGTATTTAATGTGTTTCTGGTAATGTTGGGGCTACCGCGTTTCTGCAGTGCGTCGAATATGTTTGCAGAGGCGGGTGTGCCTGATTTTTACGCCATACTACGACTACGAATAGCATCCCTAATGCGGCGGGTGCGCGATGGCCCCAACAGACTTGTGTCTACGGTAGGGCATAGATTCGACAGCGCTTTGGTGTGGCACTGGATGACCACTCGCCGGTGCTTCTTTCAGATACCGGAAATAGTGTCGAATTGTGTCCCTGGTTTTTAATATTATTAGATTTTATGTAGTTTTAAAATTATAAAATGTATGGATGTAAAATATGAAATAAAGTTTATGTTCTTATTATCATATTATATTAATGTAGAATAATAAACATTTAAACACACTTATCTAGTTATAAGCTTGAAGTTTTCTGTTCCTGTAGAATATAATAAGACCCTAAGAAGCTGATTTATGACTTTTTCTATTCCGAAGACTATGCTTTTATTTTATTGATATTATGCACACAGTGCATTGACTTGCGATAACATTGTAACATTACCACTTTTATACAACAATACACTTGACCTTTTCGAGTTCAATCACTCATCGGAAGTATCTGAAATGGAATCAGACTGTAGAATACAGAATAGTGCTGAGGAACATTCACATGTCCTTAGGTAGTGGTGGTGATTGACGATCGGTGGCAGTGGCGGCCCGGAGCGCGACCCGGCTGGCCGACACAGCGCTTCAATCGGTCTCCATACGAGCGCTTTGCGAAATTTCTGCGTCAGTTGTGCAAGCTGTATCGAAATGTTGTCGACCACTGTACTCCTGTTTGTGCTGCATTTTGTTGCGGCTGATATTCGTAAGTTTGATTAACGTATATTAGATTTTATTCTTCTGGAATTAGAGTTTAAAAGAATTTGTCTTCTGTCACATACATTACTCTGTACTATGGAGCATGTAAAACGTGGTTTGGTTTATTTAGACGTGAATGGGAAATTGCGTATATATAGCGGTTTTATGTCAGATTTCTTCATCAATTTCTTGTGATGTCGAGGTATTTGCTTACAAAATATTTACGCTGATACAACTTTTAGTTATTAAACGTGATGAAATGTTATTGAAATATTTGGTTTATAAGAAAGTTAGTTTAGCGTTAAGGTACCATTATTTAAATGAAAAATATTATGTTTTGATGGAAGTTATGTGCGGATTTGTGTATGGTAATGTTCTATTAATTACGAAAATCAAATATTTATAAGTTTTTATGTAAAGATAAGAGTAGTTATAAGTAAACTAAACAACCTTATAAGTTGGTCTGTTTGCATGTTATTATTATTGTAGTAGTATCTCCCTATTTTTACTTTCATCGTTAAGCAACAAACTGTAATGTTTCATTAACAGATATCAAAGTTATAGTTAGTAACTTAGTAATGCAATATGAAAATAGGTCAACTTCTCTATCCCTATAATGTAGGGTTATTATTCTAGATTAAAATATGATTGTTTCTTAATCCACGTACGTCATAATTCTAAGCTCACATTAAATTGTAGTTCTGATCGAGGAAATAAGTAGCAGCATTAATCCCAATCACTCAAGCCCGAGATAAATACTTGTACAACAGATCCTAAACATTTCTGGAAGCCAGTATTGAACCCGTGGTATTTGATCTTTTCTCGCCGACCGGACCCACCGAAATAACATTTAAAATAATAATGCGTAGGTTTTGTATTAATTTATTTATGTGCGCTTTAGAAAAGAACACTTTGGCATCCACATACACCATGTCCTGGATTAACTCATAGATTTTTTATGCCGGTAATATAATAGAAGGCAACGCGATAGCCTAGTTGGGAATGGAACGGTCTGCGCAGACAATGTCCGGAGGTTCAAAACCCAAGGCACACACCTCTGACTTTTCGAAGTTACGTGTGTATTGTTTATCAATTATCGTTCGTTTTAACGGTGAAGAAAAGCATCGTGAGGAAACCTACATACCTACCTGTGAGTTCTCCATAAAAAAATCGAGGGTATGTTAAGTCTGCCAACCCGCACTAGGCCAGCGTGGTGGACTAAGGCCTAACCTCTCTCAGTAGTAGAGGAGGCCCGTGCTCAGCAGTGGGCAGTATATAATACAGGGCTGATTGCATTGCAATAACTATATTGCAATGCAGTAGATACAGATGGTGTTTTGGTGTCAGATTGGTGTCTTGATACCGTGAGTTAGGAACTTTTGTAGCAGGAAAGGCTTTAAACGCCCAGCAAAGAATATTACACGCATAGATTAAAGTGGTTTTTGATGTACTATGCAAAGTAATCAGCCCTGTATTATATACTGCCCCCGGCTTAGCACGGGTCTCCTCTAGTACTGAGAGAGACTAGGCCTCAGTCCACCACGCTGGCATATTGGCAGACTTAACATACCCTCTAAATTCTTATGGAGAATTCCCAGGTGTAGAGGTTTCCTCACGATGTTTTCCCTCATCGTAAAGCGAACGATAATTGATAAACAATACACACGTAACTTCGAAAAGTCAGAGGTGTGTGCGTAGGTTTTGAATCTCCGGACATTGTCTCGGCAGACCGTTCCATTCCCAACTAGGCTATCGTCCACCGATGTATTACATAAGCGTGTAAATATTTAGCAAAAGTTTGTTTAAATTTTCATAACCAATATGGAATCAAATAGTAATCAATCAATCATAGGCTTATAGAATATAAAACCAACATCAACATATTAAATAAAAGTTACGTTTTGGCCTTGACCGCATTTTTAAATGACTTGCAAATAAATCTACTAATAATATTATGAATACCAAAATTTGCAAAGATGTATATACCTTCCAAATTCCTATAGAGAACTTCTCAGATATGCAGATTTTCTCACGATGTTTTCCTTCACCGTTACAGCGAGCGATAATTCACAAAGAATGCACACATAACTTTTTAGAAAAGTCAGAGGTGCGTGCCCTTGGGCTTTGAACCTGCGGACATTCGTCTCGGCAGTCCGTTCCACTCCCAACTGTATTAATTTATTTATGTGCGCTTTAGAAAAGAACACTTTGGCATCCACATACACCATGTCCTGGATTAACTCATAGATTTTTTATGCCGGTAATATAATAGAAGGCAACGCGATAGCCTAGTTGGGAATGGAACGGTCTGCGCAGACAATGTCCGGAGGTTCAAAACCCAAGGCACACACCTCTGACTTTTCGAAGTTACGTGTGTATTGTTTATCAATTATCGTTCGTTTTAACGGTGAAGAAAAGCATCGTGAGGAAACCTACATACCTACCTGTGAGTTCTCCATAAAAAAATCGAGGGTATGTTAAGTCTGCCAACCCGCACTAGGCCAGCGTGGTGGACTAAGGCCTAAACCCTCTCAGTTGTAGAGGAGGCCCGTGCTCAGCAGAGGGCGGTATATAATACAGGGCTGGTATGGTATGGTATGATATTCAATTACAATCAATCAATCACAGGCGTAGTCACCAAAACAAATATAAACAATTCTTGGTAAAAGTTATGTTTTAGCATTGACCCAATTTTTAATGACTTGCAAATATAATAACATTGACCGCAGCAAATTATATTGCGTACGTCTGTCGTAATGACTTCTTGTTGGTAGTGGATGAACGCCATATTTGTTTCTTAATTAATTATAATCGCTAAACACATAGTAAGCTACTGATAAGAAATAAATTAGCAATAGAAAGGCCTTAATTATAAAACCGCAGGAACTGTGATGCATGCTTAGGATAAATAATAATAAAAATAAATGCGTCCACCTCGCAAACCTCCCCCTACTCTTCATGTCCGCCGATATAGAAACAACATAGGTAAGCACTCCCCTATACCTCGACTGTACATAATATAATAATCTATCGAAGAAAATTACTAAGCTTGACATATTTAATGATTCACTTTACGCATTTAGGAAAACTCTTTTAGGTGAGATTGATTAACTGAGACCCTAACATTCTGATAAATCTATTCTTTTTTGTCTAGTTCCTTATAATAACTAATTTAATTGAGTAATTATATCGTAAAATTGTATTATTCACGTTGTGGTTGCCTGTAGTCTGAGTTACAATTAGTTTTATTTTCTGATTGTTATTATTATGTTTGTGTTATTGTAAACTTTGTTGGCAATCCTCAAATAATAAAATGAATAAATTTATTACACATTTTTTGCGGACTGTGGTGTAGGTACATAGATATAGTTTTACTATTTCTGAAATAAAAAGATGCAAATGAAGAATATATCGCGAGCTCTGAAGGACGTGCTGTCGGCAATATTGCAAATCACAGATGACTTCCACAAAAATCAATTATGCCTGATATTCACAGTCCAATGGAGAGATAGGTAAGGGAATATAATTCATTGTAAGAAGCAAACACGATTAATTATTAAATAGCTATTTCGGATTTGTTACCATTATGATTAGTCATATAGGATTTTTTCCGCCCATTGTCCAGCGCCTTGACATTCTTCAATTTCGCCACTAGTGTCTCCTTAATAAATTCCGCTATCTTTTTGGGCCCAGCACAGGCCACTGCATACATTGCACATAGTCCACACATTGCAATTCAAAGCCGCCCTTTATATGGGAATATTAAGGGCAGAATCTACGAAGTTTCTAAGTTCCTTGAATCTCTTCAAACTTCATCGATTCGAAATCCTTTAGTTACCATTTTATCATTAAATGTTATGGACATGTTATTGTTGCTGAGCATTATAATTTTCTAACGCATTTATAAATATAATTATGTAGCTTATATGTATATCAATGCCTATGTTCACCCACTTCATTTTGCTTCACTTCACTTCACCTAATTAAATTAGTTTCACTATGTTCATAATACCATTCGCACACACCTGTATTTTATATACGTACTATAGATTGTTTTCTCCACGCATATTTGCTTCTCTCGATTGCGCAGTGCTCGCTCACTACACTTTGCAAAATATACCTACGTTAAACCTAACACCCGTGGCGAATATTTCTAAGTTTTAATTGGTAAGTATAGATTTATTTATTTTATGTGGAGTTTACAAAAGAGAATACACATAATGTATATTGTTTTACATATTGAAATATTACGGCATAAGATTAAATATAGCAATGTTTCTCTACTTACAGTAAATTAAATTAAATTTACACACACACATCCACAGATTAAATCTGCCTAATATGTACATTTGCAGTTTTAAGTTGTTATGAGCAGAAACTCAAACGTAATGTGATTAAAATAGTTTATTTTATAATTATGAGAGAGTCCACTGTCCAAGAGGAAAATATTGCATTCTCCATTTTTACGTGATCTATGATGGTATTGTTTTAATGTTAAGTGTCTTGCAGACGCTTTCAACTTGTCGATCACGACACTAAAATGAACTTGCTGCAAACTGACACTTGCTGAAATTGATGAAGCAGATGCATCTGCGTAACGCCTAAATAAGTAAAAAGACTCCACTAAATCGGAGAACTCTACCAACGACTCTATTAGCTTTGCGTGTTTGTAATAAATGATGATGATTATTTTTTATGATATAGGTGGCAAACGAGCATACGGTTCACCTGATGGTAAGTGATCACAGCCACCCATGAACATCTGCCATAGAGATGCGGTGCCGGCCTTTGTCAGCAAATCTTTTTTCATGGATTAGAAAAACATTATGTCAAAATAACAGTATTTTGAACATAATTAATTTAAACTCGGTTACCGTCACACTTCGGCCCTGTCGATGTAACGATGACATAACAAACGCACGCACATTGCGCATGTGGAAACTTCTGGTTTACAGTCAACGTTATTTGGTCGCATTATATGGTTGTAGGAATATTATGCTGTTGCTATATTCCTCTCTTTTTTAGTACATAGATCATGGTCAAAGTAGCCAAGATTTGGGTACGGAGGATCGTCCAGGATTTGGAGGATGGAGGAATATAATTAACAGTAGATTTCTTAATTCTCACCGGGCTCTTTTGAATCAACGACAAATTCTGGATTTGACAGCTCTACCGCCAAAATGAGACCGAAATTAATGATCATTTTATTTGACACTGCCTTAGACTAACCCAAATTTGATTTTATTGATTAAGGCATTGAAAGAAATCATTTAATTTATCAATATGTTTTGTGCCAGAGACCTTCAGATATTCCATTTTATTGGTTCACACGCTGACTAATATAGTATACATTTAGTATACAGAAAACATATTTTTCATTTCTATTTGTTACTATTTGCTTACACGCTTCAATGCAGTTGAGGTAAGTTTAGGCGCTTATTGGTGTTAGATTGACGAACAAATATTATATTGAGTAGTATTATATATTTATACTGCCTTGGTGGCGTGGTATTACGGTACGACTGCAGTGCTAAGGTTTCGGGTTCGATTCCCAGGTCGGGCAGTCTTTTGGATTTTCCTACTCAGTATCAACCCGGAGTCTGGAAATGTGCCCAGTAAATGCCAATAGGCCCGCCCCTTATTACATGGCACCTAACATAGCTGGCGGAATGTGAGTGTGATACACATCTGCCTACCCCTCAAAAGGGAAAGGCGTGATGCTATGTATGTATGTATTATTTTAAATTCTTTCACTAATAGGAAGCTACATTACTCCTGAGTGCTATAGGCTACTTTTATCCTGGAAAAACTTTTCCACGCGGGCGGAGCCGCGCGCAATGCTAGTTATTTTATAAACCTACATGCCAATATAAGTTCGAGTAAGTAAGTAACTTCGAAGAGGTAGGCGGGTTCATAAATACTGCTTGCTGTGTGCTAAGTGCCACTGAACTTCCATACTTTCATAATTATGATGGCATTTACTAGTATTCAATATCTTACAGACGGGTTGAAACGTTTGAAAGTCTCTGAGGTCTCCGACTCGAATCCGGGGGCGGGAAAAGTCATATTGAGTTTTTCTGCTCAGCATCAGCCTGAAGTCATGAATTTGTGTCCGATAAGGCGACATCTTGGGACGGAATACACATGGCGTAAAGTGGGTGCACTATTTGTGCCTCTAAAGAAATCTTCGGGGATAAAAGGCGTGACTATGTGTGTGTGTGTGTGTGTGTGTGTGTGTGTGTGTGTGTATAAAAGTAGTATAGTCAAATAATATTCGCATATGCGTGACGTTGCGTCACTTGCCAGTAGCGGTGGTCATTGACTCTGCCGGTTTGGAATCGCGATTGAGCGAACAAAACTGACCTAGGGAATTATGCATCGAGTAAAAGTGTTACAAATGGACACCCAAATATATAATACTGGAAAGCTAAGCCAGGGCGACTTGTATAAAGACTTGTTTTATTTCAAAAACACTATTCACTAATATTTTTAAATATTGGGTTTTGCTTGCGGCTTTGCCCGCGTGAAAGGTCTTTCCCGCTTACAAAGTCCTCAAATCATTGTAGCTGTTCATAGCGCCATTGTTCGACGCCAGCGCTATCTGTTTGAAAAAACTGACATTATAGGTCTAATATTTACTTGAGCCCTAATTACCGGGATAAGAAGTAGGCTATACATAAATCCAGAACATGATCTATCTGTGTGGCAAATTTCATCCAAAACTGTTCAGCGGTTTCTGCCATTACTTTTAACAAACATCCTAACATTTTTACAGAATTTCGCATAATATTAGTAAGTAAGATAAGATTAGTAAGTTCAGTCGCAGCATAAGTTAAGTCTAAGTTTTGAAGCCAAGAGACGTTTGTCTTTATAAGTTGAATTATGTATACGCGAAAATATTGAATTTATGCTTGCATTTTAAATTTTAAACAATCTTGTTTGTTCTTTTCAGTAGAGCGATAAAAAAATATTCAACTGTCTGCCGGAGCTGGCTCTTTTATTACACGCTTTATATTAGCTTCACTTGTATGTTTGTATGTTTGTAACTCTCCGACTCCGACTCCTTTGGGCGCGATTTTGACCAACTTTAAACGGTCAGATTTTATTCAAACTTTGTAGGTTTGTCGAGGACCGATTACAATACACTAATTTGATAAGATTATGCCATTATTTAAAATGAGATTTTTGACAATTTATATATTTTTTATTTTTAGTGACATCTGTTGGACCATAGTAGAACAGAACTAAAAAATAAATACTAGTTTAAAACAACTAAAAAACACGCTTTATAGAAAATCCAACTAAAAAATAGAAAATAAAGTTGAATTAAGAATAGAATAGAATATGTGTTAGGTCACATCATGGGACGGAATACGCACGGTGAAAAGTGGGTGCACTAGTTGCGCCTCTGCCTACCCCTTCGGGGATAAAAGGCGTGCGTATGTATAACATTATTCAATAGAGATATGTTTTTTGCAGCGCCATACATCAAGGTGTGTCAGCGGAATGACCCCAATGTGGACAAGTGTATCATAAACTCCGTCGATCAGCTGCGACCCAAAATGATAAACGTGAGTACAGTACTTTGCATATTGTAGAACCATGTTGTAGAGTTTATGCCATTGGGTCGCCATCCCTGCTGCAGACTCTCCACTGAATGATATGATCGTCTTTCATATAAAACTGGCATAATTATCATACATATCCTTACATATTATAAAATTTTGCTCGCGGCTACGCCCGCGTGAAAAGTTTTTCCAGGATAAAAGTCCCGCTTTATATTTTCGGAAAATCGTTTCACGCGAGCAGAGCCGTCACGGCCAAACCACTGAACCGATTTCGATAAAATTTGGTAAGGAGTTAGTTTGAAATCCCTGGAAGGACATAGGCTACTTCTTATCCCGGGAAAATATAACCAGGACTTTTATACCGAGAAAAAAATCTTGGTTGTAAACGCGAGCAATAGGGTAGTTGACTATTTTTTTAAAATACATTTATCAAAAATGTATGCCATCCAAAATCTAACGGAACAATAATTTGCAAAATTGGGGCAATAAGTAAGTTATAAATCTTTGTAATTTGGTGGTAGGGGTAGTTGTCAAATAACAGTAGGTAATATTACACTGTGACGCCACCGAGAGTGGCCATAACGCTGCGTGCATGCGAAAGAGATGGCGCGATATCCCCTGCACGTCCCCACTTATGCTCACAACAAAATTTCAAATTGATGCTGATTTCACCCAAAATAATTTACAAAATCAAACATAGGAAACTACCCTATTTATTATAGTGATTGCTTGAGGCCCTGGGAAGGACAAAGGCTACTTCCGAAAATCTTCTCCCGGAATAACATACCGGGATTTTTTGCCCGGAAAATCGTTTCTTGCGAGTGGAACCTCGAGCAAATAAGTATGGAGATAGTTTGAGACCCAAGGAAGGACATACCTGGATTTCTTCCCGGAAAATCGTTTTTCGCTAGTGGAACCTTAAGAAAATATTTATGTAGATAGTTTGAGACCCAAGAAATTACATACCGGGATTTTTCGCCGGAAAATCGTTTTTCGCGAGTGGAACCTCGAGCATATAAGTATGGATATAGTTTGAGACCCAGAGAACGACATAGGCTAATTTTCATCTAGGGCAAATATATAGCGGGACTTTCATCCCGGAAAATGAAGCGCACTAAAACAAATACTACGGCAGAAAAAAATTAAATATATTATGTTCTGCTACCGAGGCGAAGCTGCGACGGGTGCTAGTTATAAATAAAAGAATGCTTGTTGTAGCACATGTCTATACTATAAATAATTACAATATCTTACAATCCGATACACATTGAGCTATATAAATTCATATTTTTTTGTTATAATACAGGCTATAATTTAATTACAATAACTATATTTACTAGCCAGTGTTATTACTTTTCCCCGTCTTTTGCGTCTTTGTCTTTTGCTGGTGCGGCATCCGAATCCGCTCCTCCAGTAGATGTGCTATCACCACCATCACTGCTGTCACCATCGCCACCACTATCTGCGCCTTTGCCTTTTGCTGCTGCAGCCGCTGCGGCCGCTGCTGCAGCTGATGATCCGTCACTGCCGCTAGTACCATCACCATCACCACTACCAGCGCGTTTATCTTTTGCTGCGGCGGCAGCGGCACTTGCGGCGGCGGCCGATGGGCCATCACCGCCTTCGCCACTGTCATCACCACCACTACCACTCGTAGGGCTGGTAGCACCAGTTGCTGCAGGTCCGCCACCAGAAGTTGCTTTATCAGTTGATCCATCATCTGTTGATCCACCACCTGTCGATCCACTGTCTGTTGATCCTCCATCAGATGAACCACCACCAGATGAACCTGATCCAGATGAGCCACCTTCAGATGTTTCACTGCCACTAGATTTGTCACCTGATGATCCGCCACTAGATGTCCCGTCACCAGACGACTCACCACCTGACGAACCTCCATCAGAGGAACTGCCCGATGATCCACCGGAGGTAGGGCTAGTAGATCCCTTTGAGGATCCGTCCGATCCCTCGGCACCAGTGGCAGCATCGGCTACATCACCTTCAGCATCCGATACTGAAGAATTGGTTGTTATAATTGGTTCACCAGACACATCTTTTTTATCACTATCCATGAGGTAAACCTTTACAAATACGGTCAAATTCGAATCTGGGGTTGATGACTTTGAAGATCCTATGACTTTAATACCCTCTTTGCTATCTTCTATTGAAGAGTTGGATGATGTCGTTATGTATCCAGATTCATCGCTCGTCTTAGTAGAGTTTTGTTTATCGTTTACGTAAACATCTACGTTCAAGGTTTCGTTTTTAAGTATTTGCCCATCTGCTGAGTAATGGCAATCTTTGCTCTTTCCAGTCATGTCAATTAAAATGTTAGTTTTCCTCGCCTTAGAACCCGACGACGGCATTTGTAGGACCACAGCTGTTGGCTTTTTGCCGTTTGGACAGCCTTTGTCTTTGCATTGTGTGGTGTCGACAGTACCTTCTTCATTAGGGCCGTTGAAAATTGTCAAATAACTTAAAGGTATTTGCATTTTCACCACCGTGTTTTCCTTATCAACCGCGCGAGCTTGGTACAGGTCGCACTGAAATTGAAAGGGTTTTTTAAAAACTCATGTTTACATAACAACAAAAGACTTAAAGGCATTTTATCATCCACGCAGAATAATATATTTAATTTGATTTGGCGGATCCTTTCATGCTTTTCAAAAATAAGGTTTTTTGGTAACTTATTGTTTCATTACAATAGTAGTGAAATAATTTTATATCAACCTTAATACGTTATTAGATTTATATTTATCAAAAACGAGAATATTTACCTGGAGTAGGCACAAATACGAAACAAACAGAGCTACTCGACCCAGCCCCATATTTTTAGTTACAATACTGTGGTCGTATTGCTTAGCAAACCTATATATACAACACACGAAGTTACTGATAGAATAATAGTCATTTTCGTCATAAATTCATTGTTTTCTTGTATAGTCGGAGGAAGCACGTAGTACTCGTTATAGTTAGTGATAACAGATTCCGTGAAAATATCAGGTGCCTTAATATATTTGATTTATGACCTAAGAAAAGTAAGATCAGTTTGTTTTAGTACAATTTGCTAAATGTTTACTGTTCTAAAGTGTATCCTCAAGCCTTGCTCTAAAATTGTAAACAAACTTCTGCCCATTTTAAAAATAACTGTATTTCATGATCCTGGACTGCTATCATGACTTGAAGAATTGCGTCAAGTATGCGTTTCGAGTAAGTTAACGTTTAAGTATTTCACTATAATCTTTTGACTTGATACTATATCGTCGTTCGGCATTCAGTACCGCGAATGTGCAAAAATTGCAAATTTTTTTTTCATTCCAACCGATAGTATTCATTCAAATATGCGTTTATGTGTTTGAAATATGGCCAAAAAGCTACCCAAAATTGAGAAAATCCGTTAAAAGTATTACCGCGAATATGACTACCTCCCTCTCGCTGCCGCATTACCGCGAACTCACCAGTGCCGCCATAATAACCGAAGGAATATGTGGCGCGCCCAGTTTGTAGATAAGCTTTTTTACGATATTTCGATACATTTCGATTCTAACTACATTTACCAGAAAGTTTAAAGTATGTACATTAATAAGACACATTGTTTTTGAACTAAATTACAATAATAATTCCATTAACTTAACTTTAAAACTTGGTGTCACAATCGCGGATTTGATTTGACCATTTTCTATCTCTAAATGCTACGTTCGCGGTTTTTACATACATTTAGGTATCAGATTTTTTGCTTAAATTTTGGTAGATTGAAGAATAGGTGGATATACCAGGTTGTTAATCTTAAATTTCCTACTATTTTTATAAAGATTAAAGTCAAGCTTCCTTTTTAGAGAATAACAAAATGATTTAACGAAATTTACCACTACTTCATTGCCGTATTGTTTCAAATAGTATTTGGTTAAAACGTACCTATTTATTGTTATAGGACCATGCCAGATTCTAAACGATTCTCCTTCCTAAGACAAAGAATTACAGAGGGAAATGGGTTTAGCAAGCCCTTGTTAGATAGGGCTCGTGATAAAAGTCACAAAAAAAGGCACCCGTGGTCAATGATCTTAATTATGATGTACTTGACTACGTAATACTAACATCTTGTTCTGAAAATGAAAATTAACTATTAGACTTATCAAATATTGAAAACTTCCTTGTAACTAATTTAATAATTGTAGTACACCGGACGTGCACGAATTCCTACCTGAAGAAAAAGTAGATATTACCTACCCTTAGATATTACTATTAAGGTTGCTGTGCGTTCCAGCAACCTTAGTATCAGACTTATTTTTTTTCCTACACCCACAAGATAATGATCTTGATACACTAGACTTGTCCGATTCACGATCTAATTATGTAGAGATCAATGATTCCGACCGCGGAAGGAAGTAAATGGTTTCAAGACGGTGAGAAAGAAGAAAGGGTAATGAAAATACGCTGCGCTTCTAATGTGTGTTTCAAAGGAGGTTTAAAATGCAAAGAGGTAACAGAGGACGTTAGCCTAGTTGGGAATGGATAGGTCTGCCGAGACAATGTCCGTAGGTTCAAAACCCAAGGCATTCACCCCTGACTTTTTGAAGTTACGTGTGTATTGTTTATCAATTATCGTCCACTTTAACGGTGAAGGAAAACATCGTGGGGAAACCTGCATACCTGAGAATTCCCCATACGAGTTTCGAGGGTATGTGGTAGATAAGGCCTAACCACTCTCAGTAGTAGAGGGCCGTGCTCAGCACTGGGCAGTATTTAATACAGGGCTGATTGCATTGCATTGCAAACCATAACGTAAAACATCGTACTAGGGGTTATAGTAATCCTTACGTCCTAAGTTAAGACATATGTGTTTCTACGTTAGGGCTCCTAACGCAGGCAAAAAATTATCCGACTATAAACGCTATTCTATGCACAGCCATGGTTGTTATCAAATTAAATTATGAAGAACACGAAAAGTTATGGCTTTATACAAAAAGTCCGAATCGAAGATTTACATATTTGTTAACCATTTTGAAAAATTCCTTATGAATATACTATACTATATATTTAAACTAGCTTTTCCCCGCGGCTCCACCCGTGTTAAGAAGTTTTCCGGGATAAAAGTCCCGCTTTATATTTCCCCGGGATAAAAAGTAGACTATGTCCTTTCTCAGGCTCTAGACTACCTGTGTACCAAATTTCATTTAAATCGGATCAGTATTTTTGGCGTGAAAGCGCAACAGATAGACAGACAGACAGAGTTACTTTCGCATTTATAATATTAGTAAGGTTAAATATAGTATTTGGTTAAACGCAATTATTCTAAGAATTGCTTTGTTTTGTCGTTTGCTATATTATATTATTGCGGCTTACTCTTGCGTTTCTTGTATAATAAATAGTACTTACGTGACTATGAAAAATCGCATTTAGATCAATAATCTACGCAAAATTAATTTGGTATTACTTACTTTAGTTACCTAAAAAAATATTATGTTATTCATAGTATGTTATTGTGATTTGTGTGAAGCGTATCTTTTTCTTATTTTTTTGACAAACTTGGGGATATTACCCCATTTTTTTTAAAGCCTAAAGTCGTGGGTAATAATAAGTTTATAGTAGTAAATAGTTTACAGTAAGTGTATGAGTAACTGCAGTACTATACACATAGATTTATAACACGTACTCATAATTGCACAATTTATTGATAGCCCCTAAATACTAACAAAGTATTTTACACTTAAACGTAATGACGTAATTCAGATATTGGAATAGTGACACGTAAGTAAAAACACGTAAAATTTGTTATAATGTTTCGATATTTGTTACAAGTACACGCAGAAACCGATGAAAATTATTAGTGTACAAATAAGCTAAGACCTGGATTATCACAAAGGCTACTTTTGTACTGGGAAAGTGCACAAGTTGGAGACGTTCGTTGTTCGCAAAGACATTCAACAGTATAGTTAGTTATAGACCGGACATCAGGCCCAAATTTTTCGTCCTATAGTTATTAAGAATTGGTAATAATTCGCTGTCTAATCTGACACGTCCGCGCTACAAGACGCCTCGGTATGCTTAAATTTTGTAAAGAAAACAATGTTTTGAAAGGAAATATGCCAATTTGCGCATTACCATCATGTCAAAGTATGTTCTAATGCATTTTACATAAGTTTTTTGCTATTTCACGGTAGATTGAGTTACTGACGAACTTAAAAAAAATCTATGACAATTTTCCTATTGTCCGCTCTATATTCGCCATGTTTACCAAAATTTGTCTGTTATTAGCACAGAAGTATAACAAAATTAGACATGAGATTGTCAAATGACGCTGTATATGACGCGCGTTTTATTGTGTCATTACCAAAAAATATGTTTAGTTTATAATAATGAATTTTTATGTGCAAAATGGCTTTCATTAAGTGATAACAACCTTGCTATTATGTTTTATGGAAGTGGCTAAGAAACATTAACCATACATGTTAATATGATGCTTCTTAATGTTTATTTTATAGAGACAAAACAGAGCACATAATGTTTTGGGATTCATTTTGTTACTCCCATAATAAAAGAGTCATTCAATAATTATCAGTCGATGTATTATCAAGTTGCCCACGCCCATTGTTGGGCAAACTCTCTTGTTTTATCATATAGTCAAATTCCATGATATTAAGTATATACAAAATTCTACATAGAGTATACACTGCGCAGTTCTGAAAGTGAACGAAGTGTCGCAAGTGGCGAAGGGACAAACACACGAGAAATACTAAGCGAAGAGTTGTGCAAAATATAAGTAGGCTCTAGCCATATATCCTTGAGCCCTGAATTAGGGTGAATGGCCGTACCGGTCTGTGCATTGAGAAAACTTGCAATACTAATAAATGTTTACGGTATATGATTTTGATTAGGTGTTATACAGTTTATTGGTTAGGCATTTTGCATTTTCAACGTTTAAAGAGGTTACTTTTTCTTATTAGTTCATATAGTTATAACTATACACATTTATTTAGTTGGTTTAATTTGTTTCACCACAAGGCGGGAAAAGAAAATAGCTAAATTTATGGTAGCATCACAATGCCTATGAAACATCGCCGAGTCAACTAGAATTTTGATTAAAAAATAGTGTTGTATGGAATATCCAAGTTTAGTGTCTTATCTATTAGATTCAACGGATTTAATGTCTTTTGAAATAGAAGTTGCATATTTAAATACAAATTCGATTTGTTTTTACATTTATATTATGACTTTACAATAATATCTGTAACATGTTCATCAACATGCTTCATGTCATATTTAATTCCTCTTTATTTTAATCAGTACGGAAAATCAATCACGGAACAAACTGATGTGACGTGCATTGTTAATTAAAACTTATTTTATCTATGTTATCTGATTGTATACTAAACGATGAAAATGAGTATGTAGTCACTTGTATGTGATCGTGTCGTTATATTGAATCAGTAGGTACGGAAAATGTATTTATTACTCAAGGAATCCAATGGCGTGACGTGCATTGCTAAGTGTAAGGTAAAACACCCATTGAAGGCCCACTTAATTTTAAAATCTTGGTGAAATCCTTTCATGAAGAAAACTATAGAAAATCCTTTATTTAGCTTGTAACATATCTGTTATGAAATTTTATAATAAAAGAACTAAAAAAAGAATATTATCGAAAACATGGATAGTGGGCCATGTTAGGAACCAGACTTTATTCGGTCACACTAGCTTATTATATTTTATCTGTTTGTTTGCTAAATGAGACATTGAAATTTTGTATCGTCGTTTGTATTTGTAGATGTGATGGTTTTATTATATACCTAAAGGTAATACAACTACGCCACCGAGGTGGTCACGTTACGAGTACGATTTGCGCGCTGATGTCCTGGGTTCGAATCCCGGGTCGACACAAATACATTGCGACTGATTTTTTCTATCTTAAAAATTACTCAGTCGTAGCTCGGAGTCAGGAAGTTGGCAGTGGGATACCCCCGTGCCTCGGAAAGCACTTATAGCCGTTGGTCCTGCGCCTGATCGCTTCCGGTCATTTCTGAATGCCGTCTCCCCGGACTTTGGGAGTGAAGGAATAGCGAGTGCACCTGTATATTGTGCAAACACTTGTGCACTATAATATCTCCGGCGTACCTGGCTGATCTCCGTTGAGATTGGCCACCACGGCCGAAACTGGCTAGGAGGATTACCTAAAGGCATAATTTTAACAATTTTAACGAGTATGATTAGGCTGCAGGGAAAAAAATTATAATAAAATTATTGTTTATTGCGATTATTTGATAAGGAAGTATATTACGTGATATTAATCTAATGGCGACAATAATAAGGAATAATTTATTAATCAATATTCAGAATCTTCGGACTTCTAAAATCACCTGCTATATTTGCTACAAATATACCCTTTAGTGGTAAATAATCCAGTAGAGTAACTAAGTCAAGGAAATAAATTACGACTGACCTTGAACATGCGTCGTGAGGGACGCAATGGAAAATATTTGCTCAGAAGCAAATTTGAAAGTATGTCATTGTCAGATATTTCATAACGGACACCAACTGTGTTAAGATGATATCTATACAAATGAATTATTAAGGTTTTTAAATGATCTTATGAGAATAAATTAAATGTTTATCGTTTTGATGTTGGTTTTATCGTGATATGATCTGATGATGTTTATTGCTGAACATAGGCCTCCCTTAAAGATTTCCAGGCGGACCTGTCGAAAGCGGCCTGCATTCAGCACGTTTCTGCGACCGTTATCAAGTCGTCTGTCCACCTTGGACGTGGACGTGATATGATCAATTAGGGTAAAATGAAAATAAAGATTCAAGTGACAGGTTCTTGATACCTTTAATATTTAAAAAATTTAATGGTCGAATTTAATAACATAGATTAACGAAATTAGGGCATAAAATTATAGGCTCGCCCCCTATCACATCATGGGACGGAATACGCTTGGCGAAAAGTGGGTGCACTAGTTGCGCCTCTGCCTACCCCTTCGGGGATAAAAGGCGTGAGCATGCATTGACTTCATTATCTTGCGCATTAAAGTGTGTTATTCAAATACAAATATTTTAACGTTACTACCGAAAATGCTGTATTTGGTTATCTTTTGACACTTATTTTTTCAAAAAAAGAATAAATGAACGTATCAAACTGGAAGAATCTGCAGAATGTGTATGCATCTTGTATTTTGATTTTAGTAAACTTCCATGGTTCGCGGTAAACAGACGGACGTTTTGTAATCATTCGAGACATCGGATTTCAACATAAAGATTGTTTGTCTCACGCAAAAATATATTTGCTTTTTGTGCTGCGTCACGAAAACACTGCCTGTTATTCAGGAGCTTGAGTTATCTACTTAATAGCGATAGTCCATCATTTTTTTGCCGTCATCATCGTATGGCATCACATTATGGTATAAGTTAATAATTAGAGTTAAAATTCCATGTCAACTTTTGACAGCCATTCCTCGGCCTCCGGTGTCACCTGGTGTAGGCCCTGTAAACTCCCTTCGAAGTTCCTGATGGCACATTCCTCCACGATTTTTTTGCCAGGGCAGTTTGACAGTTATCGCAATTATCATATTTTTAGAAGCAGACTAGCAGTCTTGGCCGCCCATAGCAGTTCCAAACAATACTATTAGGACGCACTGCGCGCCTCTTTGCCTATGCACTGCGAAGGCTGTCATGCCGAAAGTACTGAGAAACAGAATTATCATAATAGCATTACGCCATACTTAGCTAAGCAATGTTTGAGAATACAGGTAGTAGTCATAGTTCCTGCGGCGTGGTCGTAAAGAAGAAACACAAGAAGAGTTAGGCGTTTTAATTATATTAGTTTAATTGTCTTTCTTTTATTTTCGGCGAAGACAGTCTTAGGGGAACTCTGCGTCTGCATGTTGAGGATCACGTAATTGAAAGTACTATAGACGTTGTAGTGGGATGAATGAAAGGCCAATCTTTTCTTTTATATTCCAGGGTATACCAGAGCTGAATGTGCCAGGCATAGAACCGTTAAGTCTGGGTCAGATTGCGCTGGCCCGCGGACCCCAGGGTGCAAAGCTGACTGCGGTGGTCAACGATGTGAAGGTCACTGGACCCAGCAACTTCATCATCGAGGAACTGAAGTGAGTATGAGTTAACACCTGCGTCCTGCATGTGATATCAAATAAAGCCGTAGTTAAGATTAACTACGTCTTCATTTGATCGCGCAGATCTACGCAGCAGGTGCTGCTGGATTCAGACTTCTCTCTAGGGGGAGCTAAGACAGTACTATGATTGAAAGGAGATCCTCAGTATACTGGTAAAGGTAGGGGCATCTTGTATCTAGTGGCTACTGGCTATCTAGTGTTCAAGGATAGATTAGTCAGATAGGTGATATGTACCTAAGGTAAAACATACAATATAACAAAATGGAACAAACATGTCGGACATGAAAACTTTATCTTTAGGTTTTCACAATTCACATAAAATATAGCTTCTGTATGTATTTGGAATATAATACATAAGATTATAACCAGCCAATTTTATAGTCTACAACTACGAGAAGAAGATCCTCCATTAAAGATGTTTAGAATTATATATTTTCAAGATGAAGATGTTGCAAGCAGATTAGCAAGCTGAAGTGGCAATGGGCAGAGCACATAGTTCGAAGAACCAACGGCAGATGGGGCAAAAAAGTTCTCGAGTGGAGGCCACGTACTGGCAAGTGTAGCGTCGTCAGATGACTTGATAAAGGTCGCAGGAACACGCTGGATCCAGGCCGCTTTTGACAGGTCCGTCTGGAAACCTTTGGGAGAGGCCTATGTTCAGCAGTGGACGTCATATGGCTGATGATGATGTGGATGATGAAGCATAATATTTAAACAAGATCGGCGTCATGTTTGCCCTTGAAGAAATAAATCTCGGCCCGAGTAGAATGCAGATGGATATCTCCGTGTTAATAATAACTATAAATGTAGAGGAAAACACGTGTTAAGAATAAAATTATTTTAAATGGGCATTTTTATAGAGCATGGACGGGTGACACTTAACTGACTCGTTAACATACAAAGTAAAGACAAAGTTGGAAGTTAGGTTGATGTTATAAGTTTTGTTGTAATCAATGAGTTGAAAGTTAGTTTCAATCGTGGTTAATACAACAAAGGATACCAAAATATTTATTTACGTATTGTTGAACAAAAGAAATATCCGTTGTTGATAATTACCTACAAATAAAGATTTTAAAATAACAATATGTTCCGTCGTAAATCTTATCGTGATTAAAAACTAAACTAATTAGAAACATCGAGAAATGTGGCTTTACTTTTATAATTCTTTTGCACATATTATTTAAAAATTTATAAATTCCAGGTCTGACTTGGACAACAACCGGTTCGACTTTAAACTGCTGTTGCCGAAGTTGGATTTCAACGGCAAGTACAAGATGGACATCCAAGTGTTGCTGCTAAGGCTGCAGGGAAGAGGAAACATCACGGGGACTTTCAGTTAGTATTTTATTTTGTAAATATGTAATTTTATTAAATGTTGAAACGTTAAAAGTAATCGTCAAATTATAATTTGGGGCTAGATACAGCTAACATATTGAGATATGCATTTTCAAAAAAAAAAATATTTTACATTGGAATGATTCAATGGCAAAGTGTTTATGAATTAGTTTTAAAACCAAATTAAATAAAATAGAAAATATTTGCTCATAGGAAAATGCTTTGAATAAAACACATTCTCTTTTAATTGTTTAAAATTATTTTTTAGACATCGAGCTATCACTATATTTTAAACTTTACTCATAGATTCCTATTTATTACCGTGGTAATGTAGAAGTAGTAACCGTCACGCTACAATTTAAATGCAAAGAAATCAGTTTCTCCTTTTTTTATTCTTACCTTGATATTGCTTCTTTAATAGCATTAAATGCTACTAATGCTATTAATGCAACATACTATAACGTAATACTTATAATCAAAGCGTAAAACATACTACTGGAATTGTTTCTGTGTCAAGATCAATTGTGTTTCTTACATAAGTCATTACGTTCTGAGCGAGTTTTCGTGCGAGGGGAGTTCGAGGAATACTCGAAAGTGTATAAAATGAACTAGTAATGCAAATAGTAGTGAGATTATTTATAACTGTCGTAGCTCGTGGTGCTTTTCATTTAGGAGTTTCCTGTGAAATAGGCACCAAGAACACAGTTTTATATTTATAGGCACTAACATCTTTTATTAGTTTACGAATATTGTTATGATATATATTTTAACTATCAACTATATATTTTTATTGATTAATTTCTGGGAATAGTTTTTGGCGACATCTATCGCTTGACTGAAGTTCCGCCTTAAAGCAGCTGACTTATCTAAAAACATAAAAGAAAGACATCCATTCTATAGTTATTAAATCACAAGTTGAATCCAGTCGGTGAATCCAGTATGATGCCTTGAAGTTGTTATTAAAATCAAGATTGCAGAAGTTACGCTCTTCAATACGTATTTCCATTACCCAACGTACAACTTTCTAAAATAGCTTTAATAATTATTCCCTAGTATATTTTCACAGTTCAATGCTTTAGTGTAGGATGTTGATAGATCTCTATATTTGTTTTAAATACATTTTTTATAGGAAGGTAATATGAAACAATACAAAAACAGCATAATTAGTCGAATCTCATTATTCAGCATGACTAGGCTTGTGGTGGGGGTTTCTCCCTTACGACCATTCCGTAAGACCCGATAAAGTCATAGTTCAGCCATTGCATCTCTCTTCTTTTACTTGACGCTTTCTCTTTCTATAAGGTTTCAATGAGTTAAAATGTATGTTTTTTTTAGCAATCCAATGCAATCAGCCCTGTATCAGCATGGGCCTCCTCTACTACTGAGAGGGGTTAAGCCTTACACCCGTATTCTAAGACGTTTCCTCGAAACTTCCTCAACCTTATCTCACTCGAGGTTGCCTTGAGGATTAATTAAAGGAATCCTCGAAAATGGTATTCTTAGTTAAAATTTGAGGCATTCTTGAGGATTCTTGAGTGAGGTCGAGTCAAGGAATTACGTCATTAAATACATCATCGATGTACAGATAAATTAGTTTTTGCGAAAACTCTTCGATTTTTTTATCTGTGGTCACTCGAAAAGTGACCGTCAATCAAAATAATGTCATCATTTCTGTTATGTTTGAAGTCAGAGCGTACCTAATATGGAAAATATTTTACTTACTAAATAGTTACATTTTTGTTAAATTATTGTGCCTTTTGTTTTCATTTTCGTAATAATTTCTGGACGACAACTTTAAATTAAATGTAAATTTCAAAACAATTGGCAATAAAATGTTTACGATAGTGACTTTCCTAATAACTTGTCTTTTCCTAAAAACCTAAGCCTAAAACGATAGCGTCTTTGGAATTTTGTGTCGTCGTAAAACTCTATCGGGTTTTTTGCATCTCATAAATACCGCGCGCCGTTCGGAATATTCGTATGGAGTATCGTAGAAGTATAGCAGAAACTGTTGTAAATCCATTTAATACGAATAGTAAATAACACATGAAAAAATATCGATTGTAACACTGCTTACCAAGCGTAAATCTTTCCTTGAGTCTTCCTTAAGGTACGTCGCGAGGTACCTTGAGTTTGACAGTTAATTCCTTACCTCGAGAAAGGAAAAATCTAGAGGGACGTTGAGTGGAGGAGATTTATTTCAACTAAGAATACAGATTTCCTCCAGTGAGGTTGAGTGGAGTCGAGGAATTTTCGAGGAAACGTCTTAGAATACGGGTGTTAGTCCACCACGCTGGCCTAATGCGGGTTGGCAGACTTCGCATACCCTCGAAATTCTTATGGAGAATTCCCTGGTTTCCTCACGATATTTTCCTTCACCGTTAAAGCAAACGATAATTGATAAACAATACACACGTAACTGGGAAAAGTCAGAGGTGTGTGTCTTGGGTTTTGAACCTCCGGGCATTGTCACCGCAGACCGTTCCATTTCCAAATAGGCTATCGCCCGCTTCGCTCTTTTTCTGAGCGAATTCTGAATAGTTTTCTATGCAGTTCGGATGCAGTAAATTATTGATAACATTATTCATTAGCACCGATTTTGCAATGATCAGATAAAGGTTATCCCTCAAATAAATTATAACCTAATCGAAAGCAAAAGCCTAAATAAATAAAATGTTTTATTCATAACTGACATTTCGAATTCGATCATATTATGAAATCTATCAAGAACTTCAATATGCATACGCATACGCATGCTCACGCCTTTTATCCCCGAAGGGGTAGGCAGAGGCGCAACTAGTGCACCCACTTTTCGCCAAGCGTATTCCGTCCCATGATGTGATAGGGGGCGAGCCTATCGTCATATCGGGCACAAATTCCAGACTCCGGGCTGATACTGAATAGAAAAATCCAACATCACTTTGCCCGACCCGGGAATCGAACCCGAGACCTCAGCCTTGCAGTCGTACCGTAATACAACTACGCCACCGAGGCAGTCACTTCTTCTTCACTCTCACAGTCAGAACTTCAATATGACTATTGAAAAATCTACCCTTAATCATTATTATTTTTCATTCACAGAGGACTACGCCTGCAACGTCACGATGAGAGGTCACAAAGAGACGCGAGGCGAAGACGAGTACCTACAGTTTGATCCTTTCAAAGTAAAACTCCGTGTGGGTCAGTCCTCCATCTACCTTACTAACCTCTTTGACGGGGATCCAGTACTCGGACCTGCCACCAACAGGGTGATCAACGAGAACTCTCAGGTCTTCCTACAGGAGATAAGTCCAGTCTTAGAACGGAGTCTGGCTGACTTGTTCACGGAAATGGCGAATAAAATAACATCGAAATTCACTTATAAAGAACTCTTCCCGTGATGTGTCGTTTGTCTTAACATTTGGTATAAGTGTAGTTTACTATGGTGACAGATTCAGATTTTAATTTAAGGTTGATGGCTCATGCAGACTTTTTCGTCTTGGAACTAGATCACCGCAAAATAGAAAATCTTATTAATTACGTGATATACATAACTAGACTTCTGCTCGCGGCTCCGCCCGCGTGATTGAGTCTTTCCGGGATAAAACTGGTGGTAGGTCTCTCATTATGACTGGTGGTAGGTCTCTCATTATGTAAGAGGCCGTCTGGGTGGGTACCACCGCAATGTCTATTTCTACCGCCAAGCAACAGTGTGCATGCACTGTTGTGTTTCGGTTTGAAGGACATTGTAGCCAGTGTAACTACTGGACATAATGAGACTTAACATCTTATGTCTCAGGATGACGAGCGCAGTGGAATGCCACACAGTACTTTGTAAGTCAAGGTGCTGGATGGTGTTGCTACTGTTTATGGGTGGTCGTATCGCTTACCATCAGGCGAACGGCATGCTCGTCTCGGCATTCAATGCAATAAAAAGAAAAAATCCCGCTTTATATTTCCCCGGAATAAAAATACCCTATGTTACTCGCTGATAATGTAGCTTTATATTGGTGAAAGATTTTTTTAAATCAGTCCAGTAGTTTCGGTGCCTATTCAATGCAAACAAACAAAGAAACAATCAAATCTTTCCTCTTCATAATATTAGTATAGATATAACGCCTTTTTTTCATGGGTAGGCAGAGGTGCATCACACCCACATTTCACCCACTATGTAAGGCCCCATGTAATAGGGGGCGGGATTATTGCCATTTACCGGACGCATTTCCGAACTCAGGGAAGATATAAAGTAGATGTGATATACAATACATAATATCACGCACATATAGCATGATGATTCCATATTCAAAATATGATAAGTATGTAGGTATTGTATGTAAATATAACAATTATTGTCAACTTGTATCAGTGGGTCTAGTTCCAGGAGGATACGTCTGAATCAAACTATGTGAATGGTATTTGAGGTAGGAGTAGGAGGTAGGAGTAGTAGGAGTTGCTCAGTCTTAAAATATAAACATTTTGAAAAATAAATTCTGATTCTAAAAGTACGTTATTTGTTAGAAATGTACCATAATTATATAAGTATTTAGCCATTATTGTTTTCAAGTCTATAATACTCGGCGCTAATAATTGTGTTTCTCACAATAATCATCACCATTATCGTTATTAGACTATGAATAAATCATCTTTCAACCACCATCTTGCAAAACACCAATCCAAAAAACAATTTAGCTTTATTTTCACTTTCATTGTAGAAAATGTATATCAACAGTTGGCAGGCTAATTGACTCAAGCGACATTTTTGCGACATTGAGTTTTATGCATATCTAGAATCAGCACATTTTCCTCCATATTTTAAAACTAAGTAAATAAAAAAAAGTCACTTAAGTAATTTAGCCTGCCAACCGTCAATATGTTATTATTGGTTAACGTATATTTTATTTGATATAAAAAAGGTTTTATATTATTTTTTGCGAAAATCCACAAAATATTATAGTAATTTCATATGAAATGCTAAAGCGTAGTATTGAGGCATCGGTTAATTAAGGCAAGTATTAGTTAAGTTAAGAGTAATTTAAGTATTAGCCAAACTACATATAATAACGCGATTATCGCAATATACAAGTAGCGAGAAATAAGGTGTTATTACTAATCAACATGGTATACCTATACAAAATGACATAAGGACGTACCTATAATAAATACTGAGAGGTGTGTTTACATAGTCACAAGTCATCGGCAAAAATATTAAAATAAAATACCAAAAACCACAAATAATATTGTTCATCATTTTGAGCCTATTGTTTCTTCTAAGATTTAGCTTTCAGCTGATTCGTGGCTAGGGAAACGTAGATAATGTAAATTGATTGTGCATAATTTAATGCTGGGATAATCAGGTATTCTGTGCATTTTATTCAGCTTTTCTTTGAGTAATATATTGGAATATTTCAGAGGCATATCACGTTTATCGGTAAATTCGTACGATAATATAGTCTGTATTATAACAACGTGTTATTTTATAAGTTATTTTGTAAATAAAACGGTTTATTCTCTTAACTTGAGATTATATTTACGTTAATGTGTAGGTATTGTTTATAATATTTTAGTTGGGGAAAATAAATTTTACAACATGCCATTGAAACTGTAAGTTTTATTTTGCCTCTTCATTGGGATATATTGCCATTAATTGTAACAAAACAAAAAAAATAATAAGTCGGTAAACAAAATTTGGTACGTACCCGTGTACTAAAACAGCAACAAATAAATTCTTGTTTCGCTCTCACTTTTTGAATTTGATTAAAAATTATATTATCCGACTTTTTAAACTTTCTTGGCAGTTTTTTTAATGCGCTTTACAAAACTATGAAAAAAAAAAAAAAAAAAAAAACATAAAAAACTAAGCTATTTTTTCTGGCGCTAATTTAGCGTACTCTAACGACGATAATACTATAATTAACATTTTAATTAAACTAGCAAATATGAATAAAAATGCATGTAATTGCGTTTATTTGTCATGACAGTTCATAAAAGACAATATCCAATACAGAGTTTTGGCGGGAACTTGGAAGTGTCATGAGGTGCTCTTGTTTTAATTCATTATTTCGGTGATATTTAGTGTTATATTGCATAATTATGGTGGTATATTATCCAATATAGTTCTATTATAGAGCTCAAATGAAGTGAATTGAAATAATTGTGCTAATCAAGTGTTTTTTTTGTTGCTGCCAATACTCCTCGATAAAGTCTTGGTAAGGTAGCCACTGCTTTACTTCGACATACTCACAGACTACTTAGAGATACTACGTATGGACATACTACAGATAATAAAATAGACAAACCAAACTTGACATTGGCAAAATGTGAACACAAATGCCATTATAAAAAAAAAAAAAAAAAAAAATATCAAATACAATTTATGACGAAAATAATTGACGCTACCCCTGAGCGCTACCCAATGTCCACCATGACCATATTGATTAGTAACATTAAAATTAAGTTATAAAAATTCCTTTAAATCAAAAAAAATATAAAATATTAAGCTATTATAAAGATGCACCAATGATACTCGTTAAATAGACAGTAATGTTCCTCGCAAGAATCTCTAATATTCCTCCTTCACTTCAACAACTGTTTCGCGTCATCAAATGTCGCCAAATATTTCGCTGTAAGTTACAGAATTTCCTACGTATTTACCATTATAATAAAATAACACAATCAAATTAACTATCTGTATCTATTTACCATCCACCATACCATCCCTGTATTATATACTGGCCCACTGCTGAGTACGGGCTTGCTCTACAACTGAGAAGGTTTAGGCCTTAGTCAACCACGCTGTCCTAGTGCGGGTAGGCAGACTTGACATACCTTCAAAATTGTTATAGAGAATTTCTCAGGTATGCAGGTTTCCTCACGATGTTTTTCCTTCACCGTATCAGTCTTTTATTCGTCGTCAGTATGCTATAAAACAATACAAATACGATATAGCTGTCAGGGGACAGCCTTACAGGGGTAAGATTTTGTTCATAGTCTGAAAGTTTGACCACATACAACGAGCACTGCTTAGCATTTTTTGATAGATACTTCTGTTTCTGAATGAAAAGAATAAATATAATGTGTACCTATTTTGTGTTAAAAGTCGGTTATGCGTCAATGATATTTAAAAAAAATATTGTATATTGTTTCCAAAATATTTTAGGTTTAAAAAATAGTAAAATAGTAAAATAGTAGTATAAAAAGGAGTTTTAAAAATACTTTAGGTTACGCACGGCTCGGTCTCATAAACTGTAGGTATGCTATTGTTGATTCCGGTTTATAAGAGTTGGAGTGGCAGGGTAATGTTTTGAGTTCATTAATAATCCCTCTAGTATTGTGTAACGGCATAATATATAACGTATAACGGCGATCACTGTCGGACATAACAATTTGTAGTCGTCTTCTTATTATTATGTGATGTCAAGTCCAATATCGATAAAAAACACATTACCTTCCTAAGGCAGTCGGTTTAAAAAGTCCTTGCTTGTCATATTTTGTTTATTTCGCAATAACCCTCGTTCTGTAATTACACTGTTTTAAAGTGCAATGTATGTCTTATACTCAGAAAACCTTCAGTTCTATTGATATTTATATTACAATATTTAGTTAAATCTCCGCTATGTACTCATTTATTTTAAGAGGACAACTGAATAGTTAAACAAATTTCAAAGGTCAGTTTTAATGGTTAGAGACAATAAAGTAGAAAAACAATGCAAAATAAGTTTCACCTTGTTGAATTTATGTATCTACTTACTTTCAGGTTCAAAAAAATAGATAATTAAGTAAATAATTATTACTTTCATTGTTTTTTTTTTAAATTTCCTAATTAGCAAAGCCTTGGTTTGACTAAACAAAATGCGCATGCGTTTGGTGCTCGTCTACTAGATGGCGCTTTTTGTTTTTTATACTACCTGATGCTACGAACATTTCACTGAACTACGTACGGTGTCATATATAAGAAAAAGCACTAAAGTAATTAGAATTAGATAACATATCATCCATAACACCAATTGAATGGAGCTGATTATGACAATAGTACTTACTATAAATTGCATTAAACTTGCATATTGATGCATTTTTATAGATGCCAAAATTAAATAAAAAATGCGAGACGTATTAAAAATTGGGGTTTGGTCAGAATCAATGTAATGCAATCAGCCTATATCTACTGCCCATGCATATATATACTGCCCACTGCAGAGCACGGGCCTCCTATACTACTGATAGGGGTAAGGCCTTAGTCCACCACGCTAGCGTAGTGCGGGTTGGCAGACTACACAAACCCTCGAAATTCTTATGGAGAATTCTCAGTATGTAGGTTTCCTCACGATGTTTTCCTTCACCGTTAAAGCGAACGATAATTGATAAACAATACACACGTAATTTCGAAAAGTCAGAGGTGTGTGCCTTTGGTTTTGAACCTTCGGACATTGTCGGGGCAGACCGTTCCATTCCCAGCTAAGCTATCGTCCACATATACATACACATCGTGTACAACTTTTTTAAGTACTGCGAATTGTTACCTCCTATGCAAAGAGATCGGTTGTTAATTTAGAAAATGTAGTTCATTAGCAATGCCGGTCATTTGTTCGTTTGCTTATTTTTTATTACGGCGCGGCAGAGTGACCCCACTGCACCTGATGGTAAACGGTAAGAGGTCCAGATAGAGTGTCGACTGACGAGCGATGATTATGCCTAGTCAGTCGACACAATTATGTCGGCCTGTTTTAGACTGATCCCGGAACGCGGCATGCTTACGTGGGCCACTATAGCAGGTTTTTAACACCTTATGTGCGATAGTCGCTATCCGGGCGGATATAAAATCCCACCACCAGCAGCAGCAGCTTTTATTCGAATATAAAAAAAGTAAAATAAAGCGTTAGTCAAAATCATGTATTTTCTCGTATAGGCCTCAATTCAAGAGCCTATTCTATGAAATAAAACAAAATCATGTCAGTAACAGCGGCACAGTTGCCTTTTTTGTTTACACTATGAGATAACGGTTGCGTAATGCGGTTATTACGCGGTCATTTCAAATTGAACCGCAGCATAAGCGATCATTATGATTGGAGGTGTATTTAAATAAGTGGTGTTATAGTCGGAACCGACTACTGCGTGAACTGCAAACGGTAATATTTTATGTAATACCATGGCGGAACTGCGGCGGTATTTAAAATACTACTGTTGTGAGACGGTTGCATCTCTTTTTTTTTATAAGTTAAAGGATCCATTGATGGCCCACTTAATTTTAAAATTATCATTAAAACTTTTCACGAAGAAATATAAAGAAAACCTTTTGGTTAAGTTATAACATACTACACATTATAAAATGAAATAATAAAATAATTAACAAACAATCATAGTATATTTTTCAATTATAACACAAAAAATATAATACGAAAATATGATTGTTCCGCCATGTTAGGAACTGGGCTACCTTCAGTCTTACAACTTAGTGACAGAAACGAACACCACCGCCCTAAAACGTCCACAATGATAGACAAATCTCTAATGCATTGTCGACCATTGATGTAGGATTAAATAGGGATTCGTAATGAATATAGAGATATATTAATTATGTAGCTAAAGAGCTAGATGGCAGCTGATTGATCTAACCCGGACGTTCTAGTTAACTCCAGTGACCAGCTCCGCGGTTGATGCAGATTTACCATCATCAACTGTCTCACACGATTACATGCTAATTGACTTAAGCGACAATTTATTGTGACATTGAGTGTTATGCATATTTGGAATCAGGACATTTTCCTCCTTATTTTGAACACAGTTTAAATTATTCGTAAAAAAATGTCGCTTAAGTCAATTAGCCCGCCAACCGTCGATATATAGTACCGTTATGGTATAGTGCAGTTCAGTTTATTGTGATTTGACCTTTTCTAAAACAATAAATCATTTTTGTGTCGTTATAGCGAACTTATATATTTTTCTTTTCCGGTTGCAACAAAAATAAATTAGAAAATCTACTATTTTCCTTTATAAACAATCAAATAGATTTTTTTATGTTGGAACAACCGGGTTGTCAGTAACACTTTTTCGGGTCAACTCATAAACTGCAACGAACAGAAACTTGTTTTTTTACATATCTGTTTGCGTATGATTCACGTAAAAACCACTGAACGATTTACGTAATTTGTCTGAGATCCGTTTTGGTTTTTATCAAGGTGCAGAGGTCAAAAGATCCTAATAAAAAGTAAGCCTAAAAAAGATGGAAAATATTTTACTGCACAAGAAGAACGGTGTATGAGACAAATCCTCGTATAGAGATATATCTTCAATATTTCAAGTTTACTTATTTACTAATAGTGAGCGCTGTGAAATGTGATGTACAGGGTTTGGTGATCTAGCAAGGTAAAAATATATGCAAATAAGAGAGGGGAAAACGTAATTTCCTCAGGATGACGATGAGCTGCCGTTTTAAGGCTGTCTCTACTTGGAGTAATTAAGCGATCAAAGACAAATAAAAATGAGGGTGCGCTCCTAATTTTCTCTCTAAGCTTAGTACATGAATTAATGAGCGTGCCTTATTCTAAGAGGCATGAAGGTTCGAAACTATGTCTCTCCGAATCGAAGACCTGATCTCCCGTACAACTCATACATACGTATGAACTGAACCATAAGGAAACAATTTGATAAGCAATTTAGGTAATTGCGCAATTCGTCTTAGTTCGTAGAATAAGGAAAAACTGCGTTGTGACGTAATATACTATGTTATGGTATTTAGAGTTGTAGTTTACTGTTAATAGATAAAACTTAAACCAGATCATAAATAATGCATTAGGTACGCATATTTCGTTATGGTTTGCAGAAAATATAAAATTTTGTCGATATGTAATAGATAAATAATTATCATTTATGTTAAGTTCCTTAAGTGGTCCAACAACAATATCTCTAATGAACAAGGAAATTTGAGGTTTAGATGCAAAATGGACAAATCGGGAGCACCAGAAATGAAGGAGATGTAAGTTCAAACAGGTAATGGGGAAAATTATGAATTAAACACATCCTTCAAAGTTTAGGGTTTTAAACAGCGAATTATAGTTGGGATTTTTTACTTTATCGCTGTTTGGGGAGGAATCATAGTATGTTTTATAGCTGAGGGCAGCTGATAATTCCTCTATGCCACTAGTATTTCTTATTATCTTTAAGCTGTTGTCTTCAGGGTAAATCTTACTTCTTAAGACTATGTCTATAACTTCCTCGAAGAACCTCCAATAGAATTATAGGATAGCCATGATAGAAATGGATATAACTTAAATTTGAAAGATATATCCAAAATTTTATCTGAATTGCCATAAATTAAAACAAAAGCACGCGTTGAGATCTATTGTTTACGTTCTTAAAATATTATGTTTTATCTTGAAATAAACACTTTATGGTTGCTATTTATATATTTTATGTTTTTATATATTGCGACTATATTAGATATAATCAAATATTATTATTTTTATATCCAAAGTTTAAAAAATATCGCAACAATTTTTCATAAATATTATAAAGTGATTCAAAAATTAGTTATAAGAATATGATTCAATAACTATATATTATTTCTTTTTAATTGCTGCAATATTATAAAATAACTAGTGATCGTGGCTTTTTGAATTTAAATTATTTTTTTCCGTAACAGAAAAACAAGAACTCATAAAATTGTATTACAGATATTATCTCTGAACCAAATCGTTTGACCTTTGCCATTAAAGAAAAGATGAAAAAAGCCCTTGCTCCGAAAACTGGGGTCACTAACATCGACAACAATTTTTCATATTTATACATTTCGTGTATTCATTTACAAACATATTTCCCTTGTCATTTGTGTATAATTTTCGTTTTTTTCCCGGTAGTTGCCCAACAGCAGTGGCTGCAGACGGCATTCGCTCCCTCTACAAATAACCGATATTTCGGCGCAGGCGCACATTCACGTTTTAACTCTCGCCGCTCGTCCATCGTATCGATTTTACTATAAAAATGAAAGTGTTAGTTCTCCTGTTATGTGTTGTATGTGTTTATGGGAAAGTCACTCGTAAGTGCATTTATTTTTATTTTTTAGTTTAATTGTGCCGGTTTTAAAGTTTTAAAGGGAGTTGTGGTTATTACGAAATAAGTAATGTTGAATCGGTCATAGACCCTAAATGAGATCAATAGAAAAAAAAAATGATTTTCTAGCTAAAAAAAACAAATCAAAATGATTCCTTTAACAGTTGTAAAGTATTGAACGTCCGTTTTCTGTTCTGGAATATATTGGACAACAACCATTTTTTTCAAAAGATCGTCTAGAAACACTAAGTATTCCAGTTGTATTTTATCGTGCGTGACAATATTTACCCCAAGGGAACTGCGTTATAATAACTTTCTTACGTTCGTTGCACAAACCGTGGTGGTAACAATGATCTAGTTACGATTGAAAAGATAATAAGAACACTATTAACATATACTTATCATACAATACAATTTCTGACTGGTGGTAGGTCTCTCATATGTATGAGTCCGTCTGGGTGGGTACCACCGCAATGTCTAGTTCTACCGCCAAGCAGCAGTGTGCATGCACTATTATGTTTCGGTTTGAAGGACATTGTAGCCAGTGTAACTACTGGACATAATGAGATTTAACATCTTATGTCTCAGGATGACGAGCGCAGTGGAATGCCACACAGTACTTTGTAACTCATGGTGTTGCTACTGTTTATGGGTGGTCGTATCGCTTACCTTCAGGCGAACGGTATGCTCGTCTCGTCATTCAATGCCATAAAAATAATTAAGGGCGTGAGTGTGTGTGTGTGTTATCATACAATATACAGCATCCTGTATCGCTGGGTTGGTCTAGTAACAAATTACTATAGATTTGTAGTTCCGGGGTTTATATGTCTATCGCTAGGCTGTTTCCAAAATCTTTTTTCCTTTTAACGTTTACGACTGCAAAAAGGCACCGTGTCTGCGGGTTTATGCCGGGACAAATGACTATAGATCTTTAGGTCCTGGGTACGATACGTAGTTCTGGGGTTTATGTCTATCGGTAGTGTATATCATTTCCATTTTTTTTATTTTCTTAATGTTTAAGATTGCAAAAACGCATCTTGTCTGTTACAGACCACAATTTTAAGGAACGAAATTACTAGACAATCTAGTTGCGTGTATAGTTTACTGCCAAAAATCATTAGCAACAGCACTCATGAACCAGGAACTTAAATTACAAAATACTGAGCTCGCCAAATAGGATCTTTAGATAAGACCATCTAGAGCAGTATTGTCGCATTGTTTATTTCTACAACCAAGCAGCATTGTGTAAAGACTGTCGTGCTTCGGTTGCGGGCTATTAAAATGTCGCCACCATGAAACTGTTTACGTCAGAAATTGTCTAAAATAATCTAATTCAACAACATTCCTAATTTATCCGCAGCATTATGGACTTAACGGATGTCTTGTATGTAATTAAATATAATTACATAATGGGCAGGAATCTTGTGAAATGGTACACGGTGCTGTGGTTCAGGAAGCCACTGTTACGACAGACGGGTTTGATTTCCGTGTATGGTCAATTTTCTTCTTCAGTGATTCCTTCAAGCTGTGTCAATCATAGATACCATATTTAGTAGATATTATGAAGGTATAAGTTGTAAGATCAGACCCAATTAGCATTGCACATAATTTAATTAAGTGAGAGGTCTTATGTGTAAAAAGGGTCTGCTTGGGTAGGTAGTAGGTGTTACTATTTTGTTTATTTCTGCCACTAAGCGGTATGCAGGCATTGCAATTCACGTGTGGTGTCAAATTGAATGATTTCGGTAGTGTGCTAATTTTCATAGTTAGATGGCCTTACAATTGTAAAAAAAATACAACAAATTTTAAAAAACCCCCGACACAAAAAACGTCAAAAAAGTAATATAATAAAAGTGTCTTTGTCGTTTAAGTACTTAGTAATATTTTGACTCAAGCGTCGTGGCGTCGGGGGACCGCGAAAGAAGTATTTTCATCTCCCTCGTCCGGAGTTCGGTCCCCCGGCGCGACGACGCTTGGGTCAAAATATTACTAGCTACTTAAACTGCATAGATGTCAGCACGCATTTCCACGTCCTTTATTATTATTGAGCCTTCCACATTTTGTTTCCTATACACGATGGGTGGCCCACTATTATTTTAATTCCATTCACGTAGAATACATATTATATATAGCTGTTGAAACGTGATTTGTGATTTAATTGGGCTCCTGAATGGAATAATTCTTATATTCAGATGACAAATCTTTAGTGTTTTGTTTACTTACCTTAGCATACTAATGAGCAAATATCAAATCACTGCATGCTAGAACAATAACGCTTTGTCATCGTGTTTATTTTGTTTTATAGTTAAGATTTAAATATTTTTTGTGTAATTTAATATAGTATTTTTTATTTTTTTGTTCTCTATACATATATTATGTTATATTTTTTTTGGCAAGGTTTTATAGTCAAAGCTTAACCTGACGCGAGTCGGCTTTTATGACCACACCGGACTTTCGGGCAAACGCTTTAGGCGCTCCAACCCTTTACATTTAAACGACCACGCTGAGGGCACCCCTAAGTGGGGGACGAGCATCGGCTCAAGGCTGTCATTGGAAGATGATTGAGACATCAGCGATTAGGGGATTTTAGCGGTGTAATACACCAATCTATCCTTTAGTTTCATCGGCACGCGGGTCGGAACTGCTAACTAGGTCGGGATACCGGGGGACGCGGCGTTATCTATATTCCATGTTATCTATATTAATATTATAAAGAGGAAAGATTTGTATGTAAGTATGTTTGTAACGAATAAACTCAAAAACTACTGAACGGATTTTGATGAAATTTGGCACACGGGTAGATTATGTCCTGGATTAACACCTAGGCTACTTTTTATTCCGGGAGAATATTTTTATCCCGGATAAACTTTTTCACGCGGGTGAAGCCGCGAGCAGAAGTCTAGTTGATTATAATTGTCAAGCAGAGGGCAAAAATATATTACTCTGTCACATCAGAAACCTTGTAATATCATTCAAGTAATTCTCAAGTTTAATACTCGAGCACATTTAGTAACCCCATCAGAATGTATTAACATTTATGAGAAGGTGAAGTTGTGTAACTGATTATCGTTAACTTTCATTATGCTATTTATATGTTATATTTTGTAATATATTTACCTATTCCATGGTCACTGGAAATATTAAATAGAAATTAATCGTTTAATTAAACTATTTCATAGAAAATAAATATTAATTAGACAAATGAAAATTATTAGGTTCAGATTCCAAAATAGAAAATTAAATTGAATAATGATATAGACAAATGCAAATTCAACTAAATTTAAGTACATCTACACAAAAAGTAGTACGCATAGTAAACATACTTGTATCTATATATGTATATCTTATCTTACGTCTTACTAATATTATAAATGTGAAAGTTTGTGAAAATGTTTGGATGTTCGTTAGAAGTAAACGCAGAAACAACTGAATGGATTTGGATGAAATTTGGCACACGTGTAGCTGTAGACCATGTTTTGGATTAACACGTAGGCTGCTTTTTATCCCGGTAATTTGCTCTCATAGAAAAATATAGTATACTTTTTATCTGATTCTTTAAGCAGATGGCGCTGGCGTCGTACTGTGTTTTTGGGACTTTTGTAGCGGGAAAGGCTTTTCACGCGGGTGAAGCCGCGGGTAACACCTAGTGGAAAATAAATGTGTGTACTTATGATCCATATGGACTTCAAAACGAATGGAGCGACAAAAATATTTTTTTACGTAATATTCAGATTTTAGCACTGTCTGCCCTGACCTACAAAAAAACATACTTTTGGTTTTTTGGGAATTTTGAGTATTTATTGGCATATTATAATTAGTAGTAGTAACTACCCGTGCGAAGTCAAGGCGGATCGCTAGTTATGTTATAGATTTCAATATTGTTCTAAACGACTCACATACCGTAAAAACCAAAATTACTGCAGTAGTATTTTAATATTGATAATTTTTTATTTCTGGAAAATAAACTACCGTGCAATTGTAATTGTTTACGGCTACTTATGACACGTTCTGAAATAGTGGTCGATTTTCATATTAAGGCCAGGAGTAAAGCCTTAATAAGGAATAGGTGTTCTTTATTATTAAGTAGAAGTCTATTTCAAGTTTTTATCTTTTAAACCCTAGAAACTGCTTTGATTACAAAGTACGACACATTCTCAGCGTAAAATTACAATTTACGTCTCTACTGTAATTTACTCACTTACAATGACATATTACCTATTATTCATTTGATTGGACATTGCTAATTAAAAGCCAGGTCTCGTTATAATTGCGAGATTTGATTGAATTATTAGAACACCGTTTCATATTACCGTCGTTATAGTTATAGTCAATATTAATTGATTGATTAAATACTCAATGATAACACTGACTGCCTCGGCGGCGTAATTGTTTTGAGGTACGTACTGCCTTGCAAAGGTCTCGGGTTCGATTACCAGGTCGGGTAAAGGGATATTGGGTTTTCTTCTCAACATCAGGCCGGAGTTTGGAATTCGTTTGTGCAGATAAGATGAGTAGATTACTAGGCAAATTTTAAGCAATAATTCTACACTAGACAGTTGCAAATTCAGAACTTTGAACAACAAATTGCAGATTGGCACTGCATTTTACTCGCCGTCCGAAGCGGGCTATTAGTTGTTCAATCTGGTATCAGCTAAATCAGCGACCTTACTTTGGTTTATGTAAGAATAAATAAAATTTAATCACAAAACATTTAGATATTTAAATTAAAATGTCGATTAATGATCGTTGATTCGACTGATGCTAGATTGCATGATACAAAAGCGTCGTTTTTTAGTAATAACTAGAAACTATTTCCAAGATTATGGACTTAGGTTGCGAGGCCTAGCAGGACACGCGACATAATATTTTCCTTCCTCTACCTATATTTTATATGATATATTGTGTACTTCTAAATTTTATATTTAAAATCTGTGATGAAGACAACTTAAGTCAATTTGTGTATATTAGGTATTTGCTGTATGCACACGATGGAAACTCAATGAGCCCAAGGATTTTTCCGCTCACTACACATCTAAGTAGGTGTCAATGAGTTTTCTACCAAATACCGTGTGCATATTAGTAAAGTCATAAAACATCTATTGTACTAACATACATAACACTGCTTAAATAGGTGCTTAATGGGTTCAACTTAGCAAGTTTTTCACTTAACAGCGTTTGAGTTATTTATTTACTTAGTTCTAGGTCGTTACTATGTCCTCATTTTTAACTCAATTCTTAGCTATTGTGGATAATATTTATAATATTAGATCCCGACGGGCACTTAATAATTGAAAATTATGGAACAGATTTCCATCTAATCTTTACGTATCTACCTTCATTGCAAACTTATGCATGTACGAGACAATCTTCTTAAATATGATTTTATTAAATTACAACAAACGATTATAAAATCCAAATCAAAGTCCTGAAGACGGAGAAGTATCCTGGTCATATAAGAAGTTTAAAAAAAGTATCTATTGACCAATCTGGTCTAGAAAATAATTAAACCTTTATCGAAATCAAATATTGGATATAATACGTAGCATTTTTTAGTAATGCTTGCTAATAATAATCGGTTGTCGCCCGTAGATATTGCGTTACATAATTTGACCTACTTCAAAAGAATAAACTGATGAATTCGTCGATATTGCTTTGGTCGCATTGTTCAGAGCATTTTAAAACCTTGCAATGACATATGCTATTGCGATTAGCCTTAATATAAATCCAGTGTCGACCTAGTGCGTTGGCTCTGCTCCAATTGGTAGCATTTACAGGGTTAAATTAATGCTGCTTTGAATTCAAATCTGTAGATCTGTTTGAAATCTATGGAACGGTAAACGAATCATGTGATTGTAAACAATGAACAACCCAGTCACAGGATAAGGAATATACTGAGTGCCAGACAAATGGTGCGAACGTATACAATCTTTAAGGAAAATAAATCCTTTCCAAATTCCCATTTACTTGAGCCACTGGCAAAATAAACATGATTTTTTTTATTGTGGTGGATATATATGCACTTTTTTGTCTTCGTCATCATCAACTAATTTAAACCAGCTTATTTCATTTTGAGTACTATTAGATATTAATAATTTTAGGTAATATCTGTTAGATTTTTTCTATTATTCCACACCAAATGATAGGTTCATTCTGCTCATCTGCAATGCTAAAAGAATGTAATTTGAAAAATAACGCAATGACCTCACATTACAGCTGACTTCTTCCCACAATGCAAAAAGAACGACCCACAAATCGACAAATGCATCCTTGACGCGGTGGAAGCGATGAGGCCACGGCTCAAGACAGGTATACCTGAAGTGAACATACCTCCTCTGGACCCATTCACGGTACCAACATTGAAACTGGACAGGACAGCGCCTAACCTAAGAATAAAGGCAACGATCAGACAAGCCAAGGCGTACGGAGGATCTAACTTCAAAATTGAAAAGCTGAGGTGAGGATAGTATTACATTTTTTAAGAACTGCTATACATCAGACTTTAAAAGAAATAAGTTAGATGAACAACAAAATAGCAACGATAATAATTATGGTTTAAAATTAGAATATAATAAAGCGTAATTAAACGATATATTTTGGGATGTAGAGTAGAAAGCAATCCAGATTGTTCTCACAAAACTATGTTACATAGAAGCCAAATCGTGACCTAAAATGTGGTGATGCAAGTTAGACAGAAAGGTTCAATTACCCGTGGGAAAATATTACAACAGCACAATAAATAAGCAAGCTTAGGCAAACGGCATAGGTATTTTATTACAACAGCACAATAAATAAGCAAGCTTAGGCAAACGGCATGGGTATTTGTCATGAAAATTAAGACTTTAGAGTGCATTATGATAAATGCTGATGAACGTAATTTAGACTTTTACTTTATTCGTACAATAAAATCAGCTGAAAAAATTGTGGTCACATTATGCAAAATGTTATTGATGACATAAAATAAAATTACGCATAATACATAATTACATTTGATATTGTACGAAGTTGCGAGAATCGTATTGCAAATAAATACAATCAAAGTAGAACCAAATTACGCCTTGGGTTTATCCGCAATGCAGCCTACTACAAATTTAACTTCAGATGTGTGTTAAAAATAGTCAATATTTCATATTTACTTATACGAGGATACAATAATTGTTGACTCTATATTTCATTATTTTTATTTAATGTTTATTGTGTGATAAATCTTCGTTTTCATTTCATTGTTAAGCATATTATTATGTATTATGCACGTGTATTGATCGCAATATATTTTAATTCCAGGGTGAATTTAAATAAAAAATACGTTGGAGAAATAAAGCTGTCGCTTCCAAAACTGATGGTGACCGCCGACTATGACGTCAGAGGATCTAGACTGCTCACCCTTGACATCAACGGCAAAGGAAAGCTTAAAGGAGAATTTAGTAAGTAAATTTATACACACATTACTTAGGATAGTCGTAATGCATCCTAAAAAAATTGAACTAAAGAAAGAAAATTATAAACTTTGTCAAAACGACTATCGCGACTTATATTTATTTGAAATGCAATTTATAATCTTTGGAGTGAAACTACTGTGACTATAGATGATTAATTATTGAATGATTCATCTGTAAGTGTGTAATCCTTCACAAACATGACCTAGAAATCGGAATATCAACTTACAGCCGACCTAGATGACAACTGTACTCAGTATATCAACCTTCCCGCCCTAAAGACCATCATATTATTCTGCGATGTCTTTGTGTTTACCTATTTGATTAATAGCTAGCTAGCTAGCTACGCATCCCTTTTTTTGGATTGCGAGAAACCTACCGGTCGGTAAATGATTGCCGGCTTCCTATAACTCTATAGGAGAGTCAATCTTTGAATATAGCGACCGATATTTGGAAATCTTTTGAGTTTTACAAAGGGCACTTAACTTATAGTTCTAAATATTAATTTTCATAGTTAAATCTTTAAAATTACTCATAAGTTTGGGCATAGCTGACATAATAAGAAAGGTCGAGGCTGAAATGAATTTGTTTTAAAAGTCAATTAACTACCCTAATTGACTTTTAAAACAAATTCATTAAATCAATTTTACACAAATCAGTATAATAACTATTTAGAGTTAGTCTTGGCTCAGAAACCTTGATTAATTTCTCTTAAATCTAATCAAAGTTGAATTTGGTGATGCAAGTAACCTACTTTAGTCAGTTTCAGTTAGTTACGTAAACGGGTACCTATTGTTAACACGCGATTTTATGAAACATTGTTATGCTTTGAATTATTTATACATTTTATAATCATACCAGTGGTATGCATAATCATAAACCTACATGATCTTGAATTAAAAGTTAGTACCCACATTATTGGCGGAAACATAACTGGTTAAGTAACAAATGATTCTTTCGCATAAATAGTTCGAGAAATTTATTACTTTTGCAAAGGTCATTGCAAAATACAAAAACACTGCTATGTCCTTATAGAAGGTAATATATAGTACGTAACGTGTTTTTTTTAATCTAAAAGGTTTCTGAAAAGTATCTTTATTTCCTAGAGCTTAAAGAATGTCAACTTATTTTCTTATAGCTGGCATCACGGTGGTGGCGAAAGGAAATGCTAAACCAGTGCTGAAGGATGGAGTGGAATATCTTCAAGTTGACAAAATTATTACCAGAGTTAGAGTGAACAATGCGCAAGTTGCTTTCGATGACACCGAGAGACCCCTTGCGGGTAAGAATATACGTCATTTATTTACTATCAAATTTAGTGGCGATATTTTTGATCAAAAACGATTAATTGACACAAAATAGAATAACAAATTAACTATTGAAATCTACTTTTTAAACTACAAGCAGATTTTTTTAATACTATATTTTACTAGTGTTTTAGCGTTAGTGACATGATATATACTAACTATTATTGAATACCTATGCAGATTTTTATATTTTATCAAAACTTTAAACTGATCTCGTTTTTGTATGTAATATTTATTTTTTGTTTTTAACCAGCATAGAATTCTAATCAGTTTCCTCACTAGGTATTTAAGCCTATAAAGATAAATGTGGCGAATTCATATGAAGATTTATTAAAAATAGAGTTTTATTATTATTTTACAGCGGCATCTGCAGCCAGCTTCTTCAATTCAAGTCCTGGTGTAGTACTGGATATTTTGACACCACTTATTGAGGAGACGAGCGCAACTGTCATCAAAACTTTCGCCAACAAGATCCTCGGAAGCATACCTCTCAGTGAGATACTGACAGATGAAGCGCCAGCTGCTTAGGCCGAAGAACGAAAGTGACTAAGTGATTCGACTGTAGTGGTTACTGTTTGTGAATGGAATTGGGTGTTGTTCATGTAGTTGATCTAATGAGACATGAATATAATGCAATATACATAGAAGTGGATTTTAGATTGAGGACTGAAATAATAAATCTGAAGTGATAAATTTTATATGAAAGATGTTTTGCCGAAAAAAATTATCGTCTTTATGTACAAAATATTTAATTTAAAAGATTTCGTCTCATTGCATCAACTGTGTGGTTATTAATGCGAACTTTTCGTGAAGTTCCGAATCGAAAGACGTGAATGCTGTGTAAATATTAAGTGTCGACTATTTTCCAGTGTACTTTATTTCGTTCTTTGGCCTCCAAAGATCTTCTATGTACCTGTCTCTATCGGTTAAGTCTCCATAATATTATTTAAATACAATATTTTATACCTTTGATGTGCGTTTTTATTTAGTTCATTAGTTTTTTTAAAATCATATTTCCTTTGTATTCATTTATTTAAAAGCAGGTGTTTATGATATCCCTCTTGCGGACAACTGATATCTCCTTCCCAGATAATAATAATATGTGTCCCAATGCTGGGAAGGGCTACACCCAGCTTCTGATGTTTAGGAAATTGTAGACCATGATGGGTCTGTGGCATATAAAATAGATTCAAAGACTTAAACTTATGACAAAGTTATTTGAATTGTTTTTATATTATTATTTTGAATGTCCATTTATTTCAAGTGTCCATTGAAGTGACTAAAAATTGTTAATTCACGAAATGGCATTTAAATTGTTAGTAAATTATTTACAACAAGGAAGAAGTAAAAGGACATTAATGTACTTCATGACCATAAGCAAAGGTCAAGAGGAACAGTTTTTTTTGTACTAAGTAATTTACGATAATTGCAAAAGTATTTTCTGTAATGTTAGCAAATAAAATTGATCTAACATTAATGTTCGATTAATTTTCATTGTGGTGAGCTATATGCTACTTTTTGGCCAAATGTTATGAAAAGAACTAATGCAGCACCCTAAGTTTGTCTGGTGGAGAATTCCTTCGGCATTAAGTCCGCATGTATACTGGTGGTAGGTCTCTCATATGTAAGAGTCCGTCTGGTTGGGTACTACCGCAATGTCTATTTCTACCGCGAAGCAGCAGTGTGCATGCACTGTTTTGTTTCGGTTTGAAGGACATTGTGGCCAGTGTAACTACTGGACATAATGAGACTTAACATCGTATGTCTCAGGATGACGAGAGCAGTGGAATGCCACACAGTACTTTGTAACTCAAGGTGTTGGATGGTGTTGCTACTGTTTATGGGTGATCGTATCGCTTACCATCAGGCGGACGGCATGCTCGTCACGTCATTCAAAGCATTACTATTTATTACGAACAGGCTCAAAATGTTTATATGACAATTTTCCCAATGTTCGTTCTATATAATCTTAGAACTCTTTGCTACGGATGAATCTTTCGGACTCTTGCCCTAAAGATTCATCCAATGATAACTATATAATAGAATCTTTTTCCTGAACCTGGACGACCTTTTGGAGCAAAGGCGCGGTTGGTATTCCTAGACTACCTCCCTAAAGATGAGCATGAAGATCATTGTATCGTTTTTCAGACAAACATATTATGTAAATTTTATCTTTGTTATCACCATCGTTTCTTATTCCTAATTAGATTTGTATATAGAAGTTGTGTGCAGAGGCCTGTTTAACCCTAGATTACTCATATATTTGAGATGTTTTATACTACTTTACTTCATGGTTATTCTACAAAGTCGAGGTCTTACCGTATATGGACTGGTGGCCAGTCAACTCATTTAAAAGGCATCATTTCTTGTTTAGCGTTTTAGATCAAGTTCATCACTATTGCAGAGATAGCGAAAATGATTTTTACGAATATTGTGTTTGTTCTTTTTGTTATTACGTTTGTTAAAGGATTTCCAAGTAATGATACGTCTTCTGATGATAGCGGCAGTGAAAAACGTAAGTTATCTATATTTATAGTAATGTTGTTATTGATATTAGTTTTGGTTTAATAAAGCTGAGATCTTGACTTTTAAAAGAATTATATATAAACAAATCCTTTTAAATGTAGATCATTTTTGAAAACGTAATTAATATGAAAAACATTTTAAAAATAATAAAAGGGAATAGCGTTCTTGAATATATGCATTGCGATCTCGATCATAGCTTTCTTTATTTTTTATACATGATATTAGCATAGAATTATGTATGTACTATGTATTACTTGATTTTAATTACTCTTACCCTGCTTAGTTCCTGCAGGATGCCACTACAGTGATCCAAAGGTAGCTGAGTGCATCCAGCGCGTCGTTGAACAGGCAAGGCATATCCTGGCGCATGGGGTGCCAAGTCTCAACATACAACCCTTGGAACCCCTTAAGATACCAAGCCTTAGACTACGACAGCACAACATGCCCACCAATGGCTTCAAATACGATGCATGGCTATCTGAAGTTACCTTGAGAGGCCTTACCAATTACAGTTTTAATAATTTGGAGTACGTATAAGCTATAAAAATTGGGTATAATTTTTGGGTATCTATATAAATATAATATAAAGGAAATGGTATGACCGATTAAATATAATTCAAAACATTTTACGAGAGTTTACGAAATCCACCGTGGTTATTATACTGTACCTATACTTAATTTGATAAAATGTTTTAAAAATCAAACAACATTAAATTTTAAGAGCAATTACACAAATCCTCGGCAATCGCAAGTCAAAACGAAACAAATAGATGATTTTTTAATCAATATTTACATTTCCTGGTGTTATTCTGTCTTAGTGTATACCCAGAAGACTTGAAGGTGACTGCTAACATTAGTCTACCTCTGTTGCTAATGAGCGGGGAGTACATGATTATCGGAGAGTTTCAGATGCTTCCCGTGGAGTCAATAGGAAAAATGACCTCGAATTTCTGTAAGTTATATCCACGAGAATGAAATAATATCTGCGTATTTAAAGTGGACCTTACAAGTTGGGACCAAGGCTATAATAAGTATATAACATTGATTGTAGCTCATAAATATAGAATGTGTAGGTAATTCCACTCCTTTACATCATAAACCAGTTTAATTAAAGAGGAAAATCCCAACGAAGAGTGTTATAGCACTTACTTTTAATAATATGCTGTTCCACGTTATGGAGTATTTTTCAAAGTCAGCAAAATTTGGTAAAATTGTAGGATTAATCTAGATACTACCGAAATATATAATAAACAAAATAGTAACAGTTTAATTCAGACGGAAGAAGATGAAATGGAAGCTCAATTTACAGCGAAATGTACAGCATCCCTGGAGGTGGTCGGAGCTCGTCTTCACAAGAGAATGATAATACGTGACTCGACGGTGCGGCTTATTTGTAACGGACCCATTGAGGCTAATTTGGTTGAGGCGCATTCCACTACCGGTGAAATGGGTATGAAGTTCTTTAAAAATACTCTTTAGGAACATACAAAACATCCTTATATAATCCTTAGAAAGAGACTTTTAGAAGGAGTCATATTTTAGTAAGAGCTACAAGCAACGGCGACAATGTAAAAAATATGAAAAAGATTTTGTAAATCAAGTTCTAGGTGACTTTGATCTATTTACGTGTAAGCATTGTTTTATCATCAGACGAGTGTGTAGCAGACTTCTCATTGAGCGTCAAGCGACCACAGCTGCAACTAAAAGCATTACTTCTTTGCTTTTATGTTCCATACCATACCAGCCCTGTATTATAACTGCCTACTGCTGAGCACGGTCCCCTCTACAATTGAGAGGGTTAAGGCCTTAATCCACCACGCTCCCCTAGTGGAGGTTTCCTCATGATATTTTTCTTCACCGCTAAAGTGAGCGATAATTTCCAAAAAATACACACATAACTTTGTAGAAAAGTCAGAGGTGCGTGCCCTTGGGTTTTGAACCTGGGGACATTCGTCTCGGCAGTCCGTTCCACTCCCAACTGCCTATCGCTACTTTATGTTCACTTTCCTCTTATTATCTATTGTTTTTTTTTCTATTTTATATTTCCAGAGATGATCACCAACCACATAGTGAGTATGCACTCGGCGGAACTTGCGAAAGAGATCAAGCCGGCCGTGGAGACAGCCCTCGCCATGGTGTTAGAGGATATTGCCAACAAGTTCCTCAAGCAAATACCATCCGAAATGGTGTTTCCCAACTAGCTGTGTTTAAACAGCTGTTCATTGCTTAATGTTCATATTTATTTGTAAAGATGTATATGGATATTTATTTATGAATGTATAGGAATATTATTTATTTATTTGTACTTTGATATTAAATATGAAAAATATTTATACGTTTTAAAATACTCGTGATATAAATATCAATTATCATCAAGGCTAAAAAATACTTAAACAATCCATAAATAAATGTTCTTGTCATAACAATTTATATACGTTTCCCGTACACTTATGACATTTATGGGACGACGATTCCACCGCTTGCTGATAAATGATATTTGTCACATAAATGTATAAACTGACCAAATACCAAAGCCACACTAATGCTCAAAATCTAAAATAAGTACTATATACATTAGTTGTATATCTATACTAATATTATAAAGAGGAAAGATTTGATTGTTTGTTTGTAATGGATAAACTCAAAACCTACTAGAACGATTTTGAAAATTCGTTCACTAACAGGAAGCTACATTACTCCTGAGTGCTATAGGCTACTTTTTATACCGGGAAAATATTTTTATCCCGGAAAAACTTTTTCACGCGGGCGGAGCCGCGAGCAGAAGTCTAGTGTCAAATAAAATTTACTTGAAATCTGTAAAACAGGTTATTAAAATTATGCCTTTATATTTTCCATAATGTAATTCGGGTTTTATCCCTCTTTCGCTTTTTATGTTATTTGTAAGCAATATTTGTTTACCGGTTTCGATACACAATCTAAAGGTCAAAATGGTCATGTGTGGATATTTGTCAGTTAATATAAACTTTTTATAATGTAGTCTTGAGGTTTGTCTTATCTGGGGGCACGGTAGTGCCCCACCAAGACGAGGTGAGCGAAGCGCAAGGGCACTACCTACTTTTTCTCGCAGCGCTTCGTCGTTTTTTTGAACCCTCATAACTTGGGTTGGGATTATAACAGAAAAACAAAATTCTCGAGATATAATGTCAATAGTGGACTTATTAAACATATAAAGTTTCAATTACATAGCTCTTATACTTTAGATTTTATTGATATCCAAAAACCCCGATTTCGTCACTGACACACTCACTCACTGATGATCATCAAAATTCTTAGGGTACTTTCTGAAGTTCTAGAAAGCTGAAATTTGATATGTATGCTAGTATTAGTATACAAATAACAAAAAAAAAAAAATTTAAAACTTGGAACTTTTGACCCCCAACTCCTTAAACTAGGGGATGAAAGTTTGTATGAAACGTCCGCAAATTTTGATGCTAGATGTCTGAAAATTGATATAGGGATTCCTTGTTATAAATAATATAATACATATTTCAGGATCTTTAGTTAATCACCCCCCACCCTTTAAATTAGGGGGACTTCTTATTACAAATTAATAAATACATGGTTCAGGTTTTTAAAATAATAAATAAGCATCTTATAAAAAAGAAGTGAAATCCCACCAAAAACATGATAATATGGCTCGCACTGTCAAAAAGTTATCAGATCTCATGTAGAGCCAAGCTTCTAACTCTACAAGCCCTAGCTTCACAAACTCTACACCTTAGTCAAAATATGTAGCTTGGCCGTAACGTCTTTGACTTATTTTAAATAGTTAACTACCCTTCCAAAATTCTGTAATTATATTTGAAAAAAAGCTTTTAATCTTAAATAATAATGGATTTATTTTTATCAAATTCCGCGCAATATGATGGCCTCAAGGCAGGAGCACACATTACTTCCTACAGCACGGTTGTTAAAATTATGCAACGAGCCTAAAGTAGGCCAATGTGCCGCTCGGTCGGGTCTACGGTTACGTCACGGTGCAATTCTGTTACAACAACTTACTACGAACATAAAACGAGCCTTATTATAATGAAATAAAGTTGATATTAAAATACCTGTTGCAAATATACCTGAGCCTTAAATATATTTTTTTGCTGTAGGATTATGGATTTAGATCACCGTCGATAAAGTTACAAATTGAATGCATGTTTAAAAATGTAATCAGCCTATTAATGGTGGCATTAAAAGTGCATGCAAATTGAATTGTCATCATGATGTCACAGTATGTAATTTTATTTATAGCGTGCAATTTCATAGATATGATCTGAATAATTATAGATATGATACAACTCTATCGTAATGACAATTAAAAAATATATAGCATTATTAGTATGACACTTGATCAATTATATGATGATGGGGAATAGTTTTATCACAAAGAGCTAGACAAAGTTCCAGTATAAAGACATTCGTCTCTTTACTAAAATTATGATTAGTAAACCCCTGACTAGTTAACTGCAATGCCGGGGTCTCGGATTCGATGGTCGGGCAAAATGATATTGGATTTTTCTATTCAGTATCAGCCCGAAGTCTGGAATTTGTGTCCGATATGGCGATAGGCTCCCTATCACATCATGGGACGGAATACGTACGCCGAAAAGTGGGTGCATTAATTGCGCCTCTGCATACTCCTTCGGGGATAATTGGCGTGAGCGGTATGTATGTATGTGTGCTAAGTAAAGTCGTTTGTTAGTCTGTTTCCCGAAGAGGCTGTATCATAATTAAAACTCGAATCATTTTAGTCACACTAATTTAGGTGTGTAATAATTCGTCATAGGTGGTAATAGCAATGGAGACGACGCGACGTGGCAATTAGCACATGTAATTTGCAATATAAGTTTTCGCAAGGTAGTTAGTCAAAGTCTATGATGTATACTAGATACACGAAGCCATTTATGAAGATTCAGAATAGACAACCTCCATGAATCTTGTTGAGTAATCGCAGATAAAAGGAAGATTAAAAATGTAGTAACCCAAACTGTCATGTTTTCTATTGCGTGTACTGATATCACGAAGCAGACTTTCAGCAATAAAGAGAGTCCTACTTAATGGTTCAAAGTTCATAGCGATAGAGGTCATTTTGCAACCTGAGAAGGCATGCTATGGCACATGAAAGGCACCAATTTTGCAATATTTTTGTACACTGGCTTATTGTTATACTTATTTACATAGGGTATGAAACAGAACTTCATTAGTTCTGTCTTCGATTCCTGGTTCATGTAATAATTTGTGCGAGATTTTTTAGTCTAAAAGTAAATATTTTTAAGATGGTATTATCTATGTCCGATATGGTTACCACCTGATACATAATACTTAATAGATTGATTTTAAATAAAATCATTCATTTATAAATGTAGGTAAATATTTTACATACCGCCCCTGCGTCGCCCTCCTGCGCACTCCGCAGAGAGCTTTGGCGCAGCGGGCGATCAGGGCGTACCGCACGGTCTCTTTCGAGGCGGCTTGTTTGTTGGCCGGATTTCTGCCCTGGGATCTGGACGCCAAATCCCTCTCCGATGTCTTTCATTGGCGGGAGGAGGCGTCCAGTCACGGGCAACATCCGGCCCTGAAGGAGGTGGAGGCCATGAGGGCCTCCCTACGGCGAGCCGCCGTGGAGGAGTGGCGTCTCAGGCTGGAGGCCCCGTCAGCGGGGCTCAGGGTCGTCGCGGCAGTGCGTCCTGTCTTTGCCGAATGGCTGAACAGGCGCCACGGTGCGGCAACGTTTCGCCTGACGCAGGTGCTCACCGGGCATGGCTGCTTCGGTGAGTTCTTGTGGCGGGTAGTGGGGAAGGAGATGTCGGCCGTGTGTCACCACTGTGACAACTGCCCGCTGGATACGGCCCAGCATACGTTAGAGTCTTGCCCAGCCTGGGATGAGGAGCGCAGCGCTCTCAGAGCAGTCGTCGGAGGAGACCTCTCGCTGCCGGCCGTGGTCACTTCCATGGTCGACAGCCGGAGGTCCTGGCGTGCGGCGGCACACTTCTGTGAGGTGGTCCTCTTACGGAAGGAGAGTGCCGAGAGGGATCGGAGGCGCGGAGATCCCTCCCGCCGCCAGACAAGACGTAGGAGGCGCCGGGTGGACGACTGACCGGCGTCTTCCGCCCTGTGGATTGGGGGCGTTTGGAGAATTCCACCACGGTATCCCCTGCCTGTCGTAAAAGGCGACTAATGGGGGCCACCGGGGGTCGCAGGCGGGCGGCAGGGGGCTGTCCGTCTTTAATATTTGTGTTTTATTAGCACATTGTAGCGATCCCCGTGATGGACGGCAGCGTGGCTGGTAGGCCTCACGCTGCCGTTGACGCCGAGGGCGTCCTTCGGTGCCCGGGGGCTCCTGAGCCCCCCCCACAACAGGAGACGGGCCGCACCAGGCGGCACCGCGCAGGGGCGGTTGCGGACGACAACTTAGACATTAGTCAGAGGAAGCCCGCAGCCGTCCCTAATGCGCCGAAGATGGCCACCGCGGAGTTTTGGTTGGTATGCCGTGCGTTGTACATAGGTTAGGGACTCGGCCCGGCGGTCGCCCGATGGTTACATCTCTCCGGGCGGCTCAACGCCGGGTCGTAAGGCACGGTGAACCCAACATAACCGCTCAGTCGCCCCCCTTGAAGGCTGGGCGGTAGTAATAAGTCACTTTCTCCGCGAAAAAAAAAAAAAAAAAAAAAAAAAAAAAAAAAAAAAAGTAAATATTTTACATAAAAAATAATATACAAATCTTTTATGGGAAGTATTTATTACATACGACCTGCAATGCATCGGTACGCAGCGTTATCCTTTACATATCCCTTCCTAGCCGATTTCGGCCACGGCGGCCAATCTTGATGGAGATCAGCCGGGTGCGCAGGAGATATTATAGTGCACAAGTGTGTGCGCAATACACAAGTGCACTCACTATTCCTTCACTCTCATAGTCCGGTGAGACGGCAATCCGACATGACCGGAGAGAGATCAGGCGCAGGACCAACGGATTTACGTGCTTTCCGAGGCACGTAAAGCCGTTCAGCCGGCAGGGTATCACACCGCCAACTTCCTGACTTCGAGCTGCGACTGAGTAATTTTTAAGATGGAAAAGCCCAGTCACAATGTTTTTGGCTCGACCCGGGATTCGAACCCAGGACCTCAGCGCGCAAATCGTACTCGAAACGCGTACGCAATACAAGTACGCCACCGAGGCAGTCATCCTTTACATAATATAAATTTAAGCCGCATTAATGCTTATGTATGTTTGTATAAGAAACATTATCAAGTTGCAAAAGGCTCTTTGATATGTTATTTTATAAATTCCGTACGATTCTCATGTTGGTTCGTGTAAAGAAGCATACTCGGTTTTCTCCGTAACCGTAGATGGATTGAAATTCCTGTGCTGCAAGCCAGACAGATGAAATTAATGAGTTGCTTTCGGCAATGCTAGGGGCTCAGCAAACCAATCAATCAATTGACTGCCTGTATTGCGTACGCGTTACGAGTACGATTTGCGCGCTGAGGTCCTGGGTTCGAATCCTGGGTCGGGCCAAAAACATTGTGACTGGGTTTTTCCATCTTAAAAATTACTCAGTCGCAGCCCGGAGTCAGGAACTTGGCGGTGTGATACCCCCGTGCCTCGGAAAGCACGTAAAGCCGTTGGTCCTGCGCCTGATCTCTCTCCGGTCATGTCGGATTGCCGTCTCACCGGACTATGAGAGTGAAGGAATAGTGAGTGTACTTGTGTATTGCGCACACACTTGTGCACTATAATATCTCCTGCGCACCTGGCTGATCTCCGTTAAGATTGGCCGCCGTGGCCGAAATCGGCTAGGAAGGGATTATTATTATTAAACCAATCAAATTAAAAACGGTGTATCACTGATTACAATTTCAGATAATATGATTTCGTAACAATTCCTATGAGGTTTCTCAAATCATTCATCCTAAATGCATAGATAAAGGAAGTACGTCTAAGAAAAACACGTATTGTGATAAGAGATAATTAGATAGGCGTATAGATTTATAATCACGTAGCAACATTATATTTATATGGTATATTCGGAAATTCTACGCCTATTGAGACTGTTTAATTAACTACTAGTATTAGTTTCATTTAGAGCCATGTGGAGGTTTCTGTGTATATTTGCCGTGGTTGGCAGCGTTTACGCCGGAATTGGAAAGAGTTTTATAAATTGTAAGTAGTTCGACCATCGTAAGAAAATAAATCAAATTGTCTTCATGACTGGAATTTTATGTTTGTAATATATTTTTTGTAAACAATTAAATTATAAATAAGAAAGGTAAGTTAATAAAGTTTAAATTAGAACTATGTTATAAAAACTAAATTCAAATGTCTTTTTCAATAATTATTATTTGCATGTTTTTTTTCGCTAATAAAATTTATATCTAATTAATAATTAATTAATTTTATTAATTTTTTTTTCTATAGCAGTCGCTATAGACAAGAATTATATACAACTATGCTAAGCTCAAAAGACGTATCTCATAAAATATCATAAACTCGATTTTTATGAATAATATAGCCAAATAGCGATATATTTTTAAAACATGTAAAAAAACCTTAGGAAAAAGTTTCCTATTTCAATTTTATCTCAAATTACAAAAAATTTAAAGAAAATCATATTTACAAAACTTCACTTTTCTCGAAACTAGCGTTCCTAGACATGCCGCTTCTGCGCTTAGCTCGCCAGTAATTTCTTATTGATTGATTATGTGTGTTTTTGTGTCATAGTTGGAGGATTTATATGTCCGCGAGAAGAAAGGGCACTGGGCAAGTGTCTCCGGGATGCCTTGAACGCGTACATCCCACAGCTGGCAACAGGTATGGCCTACAATTATGTTCAATTAGCCTGTCGCCGTCCACTGCTGAACGTATGCCTCCCCAAGTGAACGCCAACCATCCCGGTCTTGAGCAGCCCGCATCCATCCGCTACCCGCCGCCTTTTTGAAGTCGTCGGTCCATCGTGTAGCAGGGCGTCCTACACTACGTTTACCTAATCGCGGTCAACAATTATGTATCATACATTATTTGCTTCACATTTTTTAATTTCATCATATTTCTAATATTTATATATTTATATTTGATAAAAGCGGCGATAGCCTAGTTGGGAGTGGAACGGACTGCCGAGATGAATATCCGCAGGTTCAAACCCCAAGGACACGCACCTCTGACATTTATAAAAAGTTATGTGTGTATATTCTTTGTGAATTATCGCTCACTAACGGTGACGGAAAACATCGTGAGGAAACCTGCATATCTGAGAAGTTCTCTATAAGAATTTCGAAGGTATGTGAAGTCTGCCAACCCGCACTAGGCCAGCGTGGTGGACTAAGGCCTAACCCCTCTCAGTGGTAGAGGAGGCCCGTGCTCAGCAGTGGGCAGTATATAATACTGGGCTGGTATGGTATTGTATGGTCTAAATATTTAAAGAATTGAAAACCGTTTTGTTTAAAAGCAAAACTTAGTTCAGATATAAATTTACTGTTACTCTGAGTATAATTCTATTGATTTTGTTACACAGGATTACCACAATACGGCATACCATCATGCGAACCTCTGCTAGTCCCCTCGATCTCGATCCAACAGTCCACTGGACCCATCTCAGTGACGTCATCATACTCCGACGTCACTGTGAGAGGACCTTCGACTATGCGAGTGAAGGAAGTGGAGTAAGTTGGAAAGTCTTAAAAAAAACAATTCTATTTTGGTTTTTACATTAAATGAGGTCTAGTTTTAGCTTTAGGAAATCGTTTAAGAATTTTTTTTTGTGCTAAGACAAAGTAAAAACAACCCACTTAATGTTTCAAATGTCAGGACATTTAATTGCTCACCTTGTTTGTTGTAGCTATTTTATGATTACCCTACATTGCTTGATGGTAAGGAAAATATTTACTCTTATTGGAATATAATTACAGGGTCGACTCAGCTCATCGCCGGGTTGTTGCTAAGCTCCAGATCCCTGAACTAAGGATGAAAGGCCACTACACGCTCTCAGGGCAGCTCCTAATGCTTCCTATTGAGGGAGAAGGACAGTTCACGGCCAAATACGGTAAAATTTTCCTATTATTATTTTTATTCTTCCAATTGCAAATATTATGAGGCCACGACTACTGACTTCTTATGGGGCAGCGTGATCGAATAAAGCTGGTTCTTAACATGGCCCACCATTAATATATTCGATATTAGTTTTATGTTGTAATGCAAAAACATAATACGATTTTTTTGGTTCTTTTATTATGAAATTTTACAACATACAGTGATATGTTGCAATAATAAAAGTTTTTCTTTATTTTTATTTCTTCATGAAACGATATAAAATTAAGTGGGCCTTCAATGGTTCCGTTATCTTATAAACAAAAGTGCGTATCTGTTCACTAAAATATTGCGACAACGAATTCCTAATTACTAGTTTTATTATAGTACAAAAGTACTACGTTCACTCTTTGTTGACCAAACACTTTCCGATTACACAACTACATATTAAGCAAGCATAGTTTCTTAACTACATTATATTTAGGTGGAGCAACAGGTACCTACTTTTCTGTAGACAAAATTATGTGAAACGAGGGATTTTATACATATTATTAGATTGTTGCAAATATTTATACGGTACGATACATCTAGTAAAGACGTTTTGGTTGTCTTTCAGGAAATTAAATATTTAAGTACTTGCCTTATTGAGGAAACTAGCTGATTAAATATGTATATTATTTTGATACTTATTAGTGTGAATTCAAAATATCGTTAAACTTTCTTGTAGTGGCATCTATCGACTCAAGTTTGAACTAACAATTTACTGGTGGTAGTTCTCTCATATGTAAGAGTCCGTCTGGGTGGGTACCACCGCAATGTCTGTTTCTACCGCCAAGCAGCAGTGTACATGCACTGTTATGTTTCGATTTGAAAGACATTGTAGCCAGTGTAACTCCAGTAGTTACACTGGCTACAATGTCTTTACAATGACTTAACATCTTATGTCTCATGATGACGAGCGCAGTGGAATGCCACACAGTACTTTGTAACTCAAGGTGCTGGATGGTGTTGCTACTGTTTATGGGTGGTCGTATCGCTTACCACCAGGCGAACGGCATGCTCGTCTGTCATTCAATGCAATAAAAAAAAAACATTCTCAAAGTATAATCGCCTCAAAATAATACGTGTTACTATAAAAAAAATTCCAGGTGACATTGATGCCAAAGTAACCATAATTTTGGGAAGGAAGCATCGAGATAACGACGTCGATGCTCTCTCGTGTGAGCATCTAGACGTGTCATTCCATGTGGGATACGCTTCTATGCAACTCGAGAATCTATTTGGAGGAGACAGTGACTTAGGTAATGTTATTTACTATTGCATCTGTTACAGATGCTAAGGATTCGTGTTTTAATACCTTCATAATTAAGTCTTAGTAAAATTATTTAGTATCTTCAAGCCATTTAGTATATTAATCAAAGAAAATGTCTTCACTACGTTAATCCTTACTAATATTATAAATGCGAAAGTAACTGTGTCTGTCTGTCGCGCTTTCGGTCAAAACTACAGAACCGATTTAAAAGAAATTTGGTACACAGATAGTCTAGAGCCTGAGAAAGGACATACGCTTTTTATTTCACCTTTTATCCCGGAAAAACATTTTCACGCGGGCGGAGCCGCGAGCAGAAGCTAGTTAACAATAATTTAAGCTTTTATGGTAGTAGTACTACGTCATAATATTCATACTAATCTATTAAACTACAGTTGTGATGTTAAAACAATGCACTTGAAAATTATTATCCAGTTTAGCGAATATGGTTTCAAAAATGGGTACTTATGTCATACTTCTTAGGTATGTTTAAATTTTTTAAGTATACACAACCTTCTTCAACTCATTATAATTAGTCTCTCACTATAAGTACCGTCTGGAAGACCTCGCTTTTTATGTATAAGACCGATTATGGTTGTGTTTTTTTTATCACAATTCTAGTCATTTTGCTGTATGTGGTGTACGATAAAGTGTTTTCATTCGAATCTTTATTGGAAAATTTCCAAAATTTTTACTCTATGGTTTTCTACAGGTAAAGCCATGAATACATTCTTGAACGAGAATTGGCACAAACTCTCCGAAGAGCTCCAGGTGCCCATGGAAGAAGCGCTTCGTGACTTCCTGAAGCCTTTAGCTGACCACGCTTTTGCCACATTAAATGCTGACGACATCCTTACATCATGACACCGCAAACTCTTAATTATAGTTTTAATTTATTTACTACTTTTATATTTAAGTTTATGTATTAATCGCGTGACATGTATGAAATGACTGTATTTATTGTTCTGTTATTGTTGTACCTCATCATATTAAGTTTGTTATATTAAAATATTGTGTTCTGTGATTTGATTCTTTTTCATTCGAGTTTCACACATAAATAAAATATTTATGGGTGCCGATGCATCTTCTATTTTTAAGCACGTAAAGCCCAACGGCTTTACGTGGAGAGAGATCAGGCGCAGGACCAACGGTCCTGCGCCTGATCTCTCTCCGGTCATGTCAGATTGCCGTTTCACCGGACTATGAGAGTGAAGGAATAGCGAGTGCACTTGTGTATTGCGCACACACTTGTGCACTATAATATCTCCTGCGTACCTGGCTGATTTCTGTTGAGATTGGCCGCCGTGGCCGAAATCGGCTAGGAACGGATTATTTTTTGCAACGGCATTTTTAGCCGCTACGTAGGTAGGTAAGTACCATGTAGGTAGGTATGTATCAACCAAGGGTCACTTCATTGAAACAAACAGTTATCTTAAATATTCATTTATTATTGTTATTCATCACAATCAATGCTAATATAAATCATAATACCTTAACATACAAGAGTGCTCACTGATCACTTAATAAATAAAACTTATCTTACAGCTACCAGCTATTCTAAATGTTCGATGGTTTTGTCATGTTTGTATTCTGTCGTAAAACCCCACTTCGAGGAAAATGCATCAGCATTGTAAAAAACATCTTCACTTAAATGTGATTTAAGTGTCTTGATAACAAAGACTGTCTGTCAGTTTATTCGCAATGGCTATATTTGACAGAGATATTTTGGAAAACAGTCATTTTTGATTTGATTTGCAGATTCATAGAAGGTTATTTATAAAGACATGAATTAATGTCCTTTTTTTTGTAAAAATAGAGTTGTCAGCTTTATAATACGCCGGAAAAGCACATACACAGTATGTAAATTAAGAACCGTTCAGAAAGTATCATTGGAACGATTCTCGAAAATAAAATTTGAAAGGCCCTTATGGCCTTCACATTGATTGTTCCTAAGTCAGATGCAGGAAATGCATAATTCAGATTTAAATAGTGAAACAAAATTACATTCGTAAACATAATGTACGAACCTGTTTTTGAAAGTGCAGATTTTTAGGTCACGATATTGATCTCATTTATATAATTAACTGCAAACAATCTTGCTCTTGTACCTTGAAATTTTATTTTTAATTTATTTGCATAAAACTTTTTTGTCACATACGCGGTATTGCACTATCCCCGACGATATGGCAGTTTAAATTTAATGTTTTTTTGTGTCTGATTACTAACGTTACCTGTATTGGTGCAAAATTTAAGTCGAATCTCAGTTGTGAGCTCTGACCTTAGCTCAAGTTGCACTATAAAAATACTTAAAAACATTTAACCTTGACAAATTAAAACACTATATTTTGGAAGTGAGAGTAACGGAATGAACTAGGAATCGGACTTAGTAGTAGAGAGAAACGACAAATCAAATGAAATTTTAGTTAGAGCGCCCAAGTTTCCAGAAATATCATCTTCATTATGTCAAATCTATCATACCTCGAATAAATCCTTTCCAGAACTAAGTCTTACTGGTAACTGTTATTATCGATAGCTAATTTGTACAACACTAGGGTTTGAGCCACACGTCGATGGGTATCTTTGTGAAGGCAGCGTTAATGAACGACTGGAAGTGCTTCGCGATGGACGCCGAGGCTGCGGGCCTCATCTCATCGATGATCTCCGCCGCGTTGTTGTTTAAGAACTGGTTCATGGCCTCTCCTGTGGAAAATAATGGACAGTTACATACTTATTAGTTCTATTCCAATTTACATACTAGAAAGGTATGTTAGGTCTCTTGTATACGAGATTGTTATTGGGTTTCTGGGTATTTTATTTCATTATTTCATTTCGGTTCATTACATCTATCTACCTATTTCCATCTTGTCTACGATTTGAAGAAATTATTTTTGGGTAAAAATATGCTTGGCCTAAGAAATATAAGCTTCTATTTTCAAATGATTTTAACATAAGAATGATAACAGTGGATAATTATTCATAGTAGTGATTAAGGAGAGTTAGCGGCACGATCTGCAAACTGCAGTTGTTTCCTGTACTTTATACCTTGAACTGATTTTAAGAAGAGTATTTTTTTCATGCTTTCCGAACTGGTAGTAGAGTTAATACTGACGGAATCAAAACAATGTATAACAGTTTATGGGTTCGATTAAATTATTTCATTTCATTTCGATGTTAGCCAACTAAATAATAATTTTACTGATCTAAGAAACAATTCATATAGCATTGAGCTATTTTTCGAACGGCCAAAGGCGAGGTGTTCAATTACGGTAACGAGGTTGCTAGAAATTTAATACGTTCTTTATCTTAATATAATGTTACAAAGTTTAACGACAAGACTATCCGTATCTATGCAATTTACAAGTGACCTATCATCTTATTTATGTCCTTTATGCCGATTGCAGACCAAGAAATAAGCTTAGTTTGGCTTAGCTCGCATAGTTGAGATAGTTTTTCACGCTTGCTTCATCATCAACATCATCATCAGCCACATGACATCCACTGCTGAACATAGGCCTCCCCCAAAGATTTCCAGACGGACCTGTCAAAAGCGGCCCGCATCCAGCATCATGCTTGCTTGCAGACTGCAAACTATACAGGGTCATTTTCACATTGCGTAACTAAATGTAACAATATACTCGTCTCTACAGCTGCTAACATCCTGCCAAAAGTCATCTATGAATAACGAAGATTATTGGCGAAAAATTAGTTTTGTGAATTATTTATTTAACACTTTGTAGTTTTGTGTGAATGTGGTGTGTGCGTGATTTCTGAATGAAAGTGTGATGTTGCCGCTGCGACGAATTCTCTTAGAGTAGTAGTAGTCTCATCAGTGCGTGTAATGTTAAAATTACATTTTGTTCGAAAATTATACTTTTTTATTTTACATCTACGGTTGGAACTTATTATGTATTATTTTCAAAAACACAAGTTTATGGTTACATTTAATAGCGCAATGTCAAAATGACCCTTTATAAACTAATCAATTTACTGTGTGCAAAGATAACTAACTATACTGTTTAATGTCTTTGACTATGTGAAACTTTAGCAGCTATGCGAGGGTAAGCTAAAATAACAGCTTAGTTTTCGGTTTGTAACCCGCATTAATCCTATTAATAATATAGTAAACGCGAAAGTTTGTAACTAGGATGTATGGATGTCTGGATGTATGGATGTTTGTTACTCTTTCACGCAAAAACTACTGAACGGATTTCGATGAAATTTGGCACACGGGTAGATTATGTCCTGGACTAACACATAGGCTACTTTTTATCCCAGGAAAATATAAAGCGGGACTTTTATCTCGGGAAAATTCATTCACGCGGGCGGAGCCGCGAGCAAAAACTTGTTTATAATAAACTAGCTTTTGCTCACGGCTTCGGCCGCTTGAAAGAGTTTTTCCGGGATCAAAGTCACGCTATATATTTACCCGTGATAAAAACCCGTCTCAAACTATCTCCATACCAAATTTCCTGGAAAACCATTCTGTAGTTTTTGAGGTTATCGCGTACAGAGACGGCTGTCGACTTTGTTTATACTGTGTAAGGAAATCAGACTTATATAGTAATACTAGCTTTTGCCCACGGCTCCGCCCGCATGAATGAGTTTTCCCGGGATAAAAGTCCCGCTTTATATTTTCCCGGGATAGAAAGTAGCCTATGTGTTAATTCATGGCATAATCTACCCGTGTGCCAAATTTCATAGAAATCCGTTAAGTAGTTTTTGAATAGAATAATAATAGAATAAAAAATAGGGGATGATGGAAGTAGGTAGAAACTTTAGGGTTGTATGTATTTTTAATGCCACATCATAAAAAAAAAACAATAAAATACCGTGTGATAAAAAATAATTGGTGTGGGCAACCCTTATCACTTAGGGGGATGAAAAATAAATACAACCTATTCTCAGACCTACCAAGTGTGAATATAAAATTTCATCAAAATCGGTTCAGCCGTTTCGGAGGAGTATGGTAACAAACACTGTGACACGAAATTTTTATAGATATAGATTATGTCAAGTACATAGTAGTTGAACCAGGTGTGGCGACGAGCGAGCTACTGGTGCACACGTGTACTTGTGGCGACTTTGTCTAGACCTCGGTCAAAAATACGTAACTGCAGCGAGTTTAAAATAGAACGCAAATATTTTGTGACGTTTAAGTTGTCTTGTAGGCTGCTTGTAAAATTTTAAATTTATATACGTTTTTAAAAAGTAGCCTACAGTAAAAACTGTGTCATATAAAAAAAAATAGTTTCTTTAATAGGAGACATACACAAAGTTTTACCTATTGCTGTACTTAAGGATCGAACAGCATTTTCCGTAGATCCATAACTTTACTTAACAATGAACTACAAAGGAAACAATAAGATATAATCACCAATTACGCTTCCGTGGTTAACAGTATCCCGGACTTTGAACCTTGAGTTCCTCAGCTTAAAGTCCACGAGGAGTCTGTCAGCCATCATGTATTTGATGGAGTCTCTCTCGATCTCCTTGCCGAAGATTTTGGCTATGGCGGCCACGTCGACTGAAATTGGAAAAACATTTTGTATTGCATTGCGAACTCAATGTAAACAGTGGGAACGCACCAAGCGTAACGGTTAGTATAGTACCATATTAGAATTTTTACTGGTGGTAGGTCTCTCATATGTAAAAGTCTGTTTGAGTCGATACCACCGCAATGCCTATTTCTACCGCCAAGCAGCAGTGCGCATGCACTGTTGTGTTTCAGTTTGAAGGACATTGTAGCCAGTGTAACTACTGGACATAATGAGACTTAACATCTTATGTCTCAGGATGACGAGCGCAGTAGAATGCCACACAGCACTTTGTATCTCAAGGTGCTGTATGGTGTTACTACTGTTTATGGGCGGTCGTATCGCTTACTATCAGGCGAACGGCATGCTCGTCCCGTCATTCAATGCACATAAAAAAATAATTAAAACAGTTATTAGGATCTTTAATATTCGAAATGTGTTTTCAGATATAATCGAACCCACAGTTCTTTCGTTTCACAGCTGAAGATTAGTTCACTGCATCATAAAGATATCAAAACAGTTACGCTTATTACATAATATTGCATTTGTTTCTGAATTTCGATTAATTGCTAATTAGTCGGTGTATTAAGCTTAAAGTGAAGTCAATCGAAATGCGGAAAATGATATAAATGCAGTGGACCGATGTAAAATTATGATGAAAGGTGGAATGATGATTCACCGATTGGTCGTGGAACCAACCATGTAACTACGAGTGAAATACAGACTCTATGGAAAAGATAAGCGTAGTTTTAATAGAAATTTTAATTCTAATCCAGCTAGAAACTGGGAGTTACAAACGACTCATAACTTTCTTGAAACACACAATTATCGGATTGATAATCTCTGCAAGCAACAAACAAACTTAAGACAAGAAATAAAGTAAACGATATATTTAATCTTCCTTGAGGTTATATTATTCGGTGTTTTAATTGGCATAACCTTTAAAATACCGACATTGTACCCAGTCCACCTCGATCAACTCGATGTATTAACAGTAAAACATTTTTTACATGTTTCATCAGTCACGCCTCGAATATTCAGCATAGATTATACTTGAATTAAATGTCAAGTGCATTATGATGAGGGATGAAACTAATATAAATCTTCAGATTAACATTGATTCATCAATCTCAACATCAATATACGATTTGAATACTTTTTCGATGATTAGAACTGTATAAACATTAAATGAATATCAATTCGTCGAAGGCATTTAAGAATTTAATTTTCATATACATGATACAAATTTGTACTAACTGAACGCAGCCCAGAAGTCTCCTTGAGATCGTACTGGGAAAAGCAGCACTTGTCCAGAGACTTCATAGCGGCCTGTGATCTCGATGCGAGGCAGAACCAAACCCAGGTCGATACGTAACTTCTTCAGGTCGGATCTGAAATTAGAAATTAACGTAATCCATATATAAGAAAAGATAAATATTGAGGATATTTTCAGATATTTTAAGTTCAGGTAGTGTGAAATAACAAAAAAGACTAAACTTACAACAAATGGTACTATGATAACTAGTACATAACTTACGAAAAAAGATGGTTTGTAAAAGTTGTCTGGAATGTTTGATAATATTTAAAATATGAATGTAACTACTTTATGCGATATTTCAAAAACGAAAACAATATATTTGACACCAGCCAGTGTGTTCCACTGCCCTTTCATACAAACTATATAAAAACCTAGCAGCTTATTACTTGGGGACGGAATGTATGCCATGCATAATATTATGCCATATTGAACCCTGCCATTAAAAAATACAGTTTACTTTAAACTGACATAACGGAAGCCTTGTGCAATTGTCGCGTAAGACGATTACAAAATGTGGCGTAGCCGTGGCAACGTGGCAACAGTATCGATGTCTGCCGGAGATGGCTAGTTTGAGCTGATTCACTGGGATTTCCTTATTTGCGGCATAATTGGACCAACGTATTTTGGACGATGTCAAGGATTGTTGTTAAGTATCTTGTTAATGTTTTGGAGCGACATTTCTGTTTTCAGACATAAGAAAACGGTGTAAATACATTAGAAAAACATACAAACACTGAATTGAGAACCTCCTCCATTTTTTGGAAGTCGGCTAAAGAGACATTTAATGTTTCCTATTTTGCACTTAATTGGCCTACATTAAAATTGTTATTAATTACCTGAACAGTAATTCTTTTTTTAACGGAATATGCACAAACAACGTAGTATAATAGTACGATTGAAATAACGAATTTATCGAATGAAGAAAGTCGTAGAAATCATGAAAAATATTATTGAAATTTACGTTTCGATTTCGGAGTAAAACGACTACCATCATCTATTATGCTTTCGGGGAAATTATATTTTTTTCTAGAATTATAATCTCCAGATACAAATGACTTACCTAATCTTAGTAACAGTGTAATTACTAGGCCCCACCACAGTGATGTTGTTGAAAGCTGCTGTAACCCTAACGGGGCCGGCTGAGTTCTCCATCACCAGCCTGTCGATGAGGAGCGGCTCCACGGGCGGCACCTGCAGGTCTGGTAACCCTCGGGCTAAATACGGCCGGAGGTGATTGAACGAGTTCTTTATGCATGTGTCGATTTCAGGATCGTTTCTGCTGCACGGAAGAATGTATTCCGCTGCAAAGAAAAACATTACGTTATTTGATTAATGAATATTCATCACAATTGTGCTTACTTTTAATAGGATTTAAAAGGAAGAGCATAAGTCATTCACTGTTTTAATTATTTACAGTAGTTACTATGAGATTTTTTAGACGATTTGCGTGAATATTTTTATGTTTAGTTGAAGAAATTCTCGTGGTGGTTTCTTTTTTTTACCGTTCTCAATAATACTAAATAATTATTGTACTATGGGGTTTTTTAATACATCAATGACTATGGATTATGTAACTGAAGTTTACCTATATAGTTTAGTATAAAGATATTTTTGGTACGAAGGTTAGTTTAAAATATACACCGTACACCTTGCAATAAGACAACGAGTAACTGTATTGAGGTTGTTATTAAGTGCATTCGAATCGATATTATTGACCAAAACGGGTTGTGTTTCAACATTACGGAAAAAAACCGTGACATTCAAATTAAGTGAAATAAATGTGCGCAGTCAAATATTAAAAATAGCCTACTACCTATCTTATAAACAGCCTGCACTGCTTTATGAATAAAGACGGCCATCAAACGCCTGAATCGGACACCTGACGTAAAATGATTTCCATCGCCCTAAACATACAGAATACCAGAAGGATCTTGGATGCGCTGTCAATCCCAAAAAAAGAGGACATAAAAAGAGAGGGGTGACGTTTTGCGTGAAAAATTTATTTGAATTTCCGGAAATAAATCCTCGGAGCCCGATAAAACTTTGTGTGCATTTTACATTTTAAGTCATTTACAGAAATGATACATTTCCAAGGTGAAAGAATATATTATTTTACTTTCAACTGAGATGAACTGATTTCTTATAATTGTACTAATTGCAGCTGTGAATCACTTCGAAATATAATTATAGACCAAAGACATTAAACAGTATAGTTATTTATAGACCGGACATCAGGCCCGAATTAATTGTCCGAAAGTTATTACCAATTTGTAATAAGTCGCTGTCTTATTTGACACATCCGTGTGACAAGACGTCTCGGTATGCACAATTTTTTTGTAAAGAAAGCAATATTTTGGAAGGAAATATGCCAATTTCTGCATTACGATCATGTCAAAGCAGCGACTAGGCTATATGGTCGCTGTGTCAAAGTATGTTCTAATACATTTTACATAGGTATTTTGTTAGTTCACGGTAGATTGAGTTACTGACGAACAGGCTTAAAATTTTTGAATGAAAAATTTCCCAACGTCCGCTCTATATATAATCTTAGAACTCTGTTATAGACCAATTTCTTGTGATGTTCTATTAAATCACTTGGGTAAACAATAACATAAAACTGAGCAACAAAAGCGTTTCTTTATGTGTTTAAAGAGGTCGCAACGATTGAACTGTCTAAGGCCGGGTGTAGACTATCAGTTCGTTAAGGTGGATTATATAAGGTGCATAATAACATAGGTATTACAAAGTATGCACAGATAATAATATCTTCTTGTAAGTAGTTATACTCGTTTTGGTCACGGTGACCATCTATTGCGTGTATCTTGTGGCCAACGATTCTAACAAAAAATCCTTATTTTTTTTTATTTCATTGTGGTACATCAGATTTAGCAACGCTCATAATTACTTGACTAGGTATGCGTAACATTTTTGTGAGCGCGATTATGTTTTATTTTTTTGACAACCACGTTAATTAAACTTGTAAGTATGCTGTCTAAGGGATTGTTTCACAATGATGAAATATATTTTATTCAACAGTTATCTTATTAAACAGCTAATATAGATAGTACTCATATGATTATCATTTATTTAGGAGCATAGATTATAATAATGTGACGTTTGTATACATTTAAATGTGACGAGTACCATTTACTCAGAAGTCACAAAACAAGCCGTTAATGTTTCTCACTACAATATATACTGTAACAATAATATATTACGTACATATACATATACACTCACGCCTTTTATCCCCGAAGGGGGTAGGCAGAGGCACAACTAGTGCACCCACATTTCGCCGTGCGTATTCCGCCCATGATGTGATAGGGGGCGAGCCTATCGCCATATCGGGCACAAAAGCTAGGCTTCGGGCTGATACTGAATAAAAAACCCAATATCAGTTTGCCTGACCCGGGGGTCCAACCCGAGACCTCAGCAGTGCAGTCGTATCGTAATACAACTACGCCACCGAGGCAGTCAAAAAATAAAAACCACAAAATACCGCCATGAACTAAGTAAACTCGCGTTTCATAACCGTTTCGATAGAAACAAACAAAGCGCCTCACTGAGTATACCTTACATAACAAATGTACTTGGGTGTGGTGGTCAGTGGTGACAAGGTGACGCAAAGTGCGATGACCGAATATTCGGACCGAAAAGTGAAATTTTCTCGCTTCAAGGACGACTCCATTGGGTCGCAGAAGACATGCTGTGTCTTGTTTGGTATACACGCAAAAATGGTTGAACGTACTACCGTGTACTTTTCTTAAAAGTATATTTTTTTAAATAGACTTCATAAACAGAAGAAAACCTTCACACAAATAATTGAAATTATATGTATAAAAGAAGACTAAAAAGGAGTGATAAAACATTCGAATCAAGAAGAATTATGGAATATGTGAAGTGAAGAATTACGGGACGGAAAATATAATACGACGGGTAAAAATAGTGAGAATAGAGAAGATAACAACTGATGGAGAAGAATGAAAAAAAATCCGTGGTCACCCCATTGGTACATCCAATTTGTAAATATTATATTTGAGATTCTTGGAGAAGCAGAATTGGATTTGAATAGACACTGTGACCAAAAAGACAATTCAGAATGATTAATACGACTATGAACTGATTTTCGCAGGAAACAAACCTGTAACAAGGACATAACACACTGCCCTTGCTTGCACGCAAAACTTGCATTAAGTATTACGATGGATTAAAACGCACACAGCCACGTAATGTCATAATCTTAGAAGTCATAATAGTTTCTCACTGTAACAAATGAATGTGACATTTATTTGAAAGTATGGGTTTTTATGTCGGAAAGTGTGACGACTTATACCATACCAGCCATGTATTATATACTGCCTGCTGAGCACGGGCCTCCTCTACAACTGAGAGGGTTAAGGCCTTAGTCCAACACGCTGGCCTAGTGCGGCTTGGCAGACTTCACATACCTTCGAAATTCAGAGAACTTCTTAGGTATGCAGGTTTCCTCACGATGTTTTTCTTCACCGTTAAAGCGAGCGATAATTCACAAAGAATACATACATACATTTTTAGAAAAGTCAGAGGTGTGTGCCCTTGGGATTTGAACCTGCGGACACTCGTCTCGGCAGTCCGTTCCACTCCCAACTAGGCTATCGCCGCTATACGACTTATACACTATACTAATAACAGATGTTGCTCGCGGTTTCGCCCGCGTGAAAAGCCTTTTCCCGCTACAAAGGTCCTTAAACAATGTGGTGATTTAGGTATAGCGCAACAGGTCCGACGCCAGCGCCATCTGTTTAAAAATAGGATAATAATCTCATTATTTCCCACGGGAGAAATTACTGGGATAAAAAGAAGCCTTAGTGATAATTGAATACATGGTTCATCAAGTATGCCAAATGCCAGCTGAATCCGTTTAGTTGTTTCTGCGTTTACTTCTAACATACATCCAAACGTCCAAAAATTCAAATATTTTCAAAGACTTTCGCTTTTATAATATTAATAAAGAAGAACGTATCACGATCTTATAAGATAAATTAAATTAACATGAGGTTGCGTTAGGACAAAGGTTTGGGTTTGGATGATCCTAATAATGATAAAAAAAAATACGTGTGGCACTCGGAGACTGCCGCGGTAAAGCTATTGCATAGCATTTTTTATCACAAATTTTGATTGACTAAACACAAATTCGATCTTACGCTTACCACATAAAGTAGATTTTTAAACGCGAGCAACGCACGTTTAGTCTTGTTATTGATAAATGTCAGAAATGCAATGGTCATCACAACCAAAGTAGAATAAATCAAAATTTGAAAAAAGAATGTTACGTTCGATTCTTTTGTACTCTTGCCGTGCCAACGCTGGGGAAATAGCTTCTACGCAATGTATTTAAGGTTCATATTAGATTAGTAAGAAATGGTTTTAATGACTTTAATAAATAATATAAATAAAAATATACTCGTTTCAAGAATTATAGCTACTACGCATTGTATTTAAGGTTCATATTAGTAAGATAAAAAAGATGTCAGGTTATTTTCGTTACGGAATTTCTGGATTCGGTCTCCACGCTCAAGGCCCGCGATAGAAGCTATGCAATAGCTTAAAAGAATAAAAATAGTTATACCTACCTATGAAGCAAAATATATATTTTGGTATGAAGTGAAAATTATTTAAATGTTGCTCTGTTGGTTAAATACAGCAGAAATATTTAAATATACAAGTTACAGTTTTCCGCGAAAAACAAAATTCGAAGTTAGTGTACCAACTTGAAAGAATCGAACGGAGAACTTCAGTTTTAAAATCTAAGTTCATAGCAAAGACCAGGGAGGTGATAAATAGGAATGTTAACTTAAAGCGTGAAGAGAATTTATCATAGGCACGTTCAAAGTTCAAATAGACAAACGATGACAGAATTCGATCAGCGATCAAATGTGCCAAGGTGCGGTTACGTCAATATTTACGAATCAATGGATGATTTGTGTGCAAATGTGGTAATAAACGTGCCAAACTCACGCTAATTTATTGTATTTAGAGAAACAGTTTCACGAATCTTGAATTCTGTAAACCAATTTTAAATTTGAAAATAATAATATATGTCAGACGACCTTGTAAAGGTCGCAGGAACCCGCTGGATGCAGGCCGCTTCTGACAGGGTTGTTTGGAAATCTTTGGGGGAGGCCTATGTTCAGCAGTGGACTTCTAAAGGCTGAAGAAGAAAAAGAAGAATATCAGGTGTCAGCTAACAGTTGCTTCTGCAACTCCACCACCTGTCGGTCTTTTGGTAGTGTACTGTTTCCCGGCAACAAGTTGACAGTAGCTGTGCAACACATTACAGACATTATTGTTAAATTCTCCAAACCAACTATAGATTTGAAAATAACAATCAGTAAATCTATTTTATTCAGCAAGCAGTACTTGATCAGCTGATTTGATTGTTGACTTAAGAGATTATTGAAATGGATGATTATTTGCCCTACGGTAGTCGGTAGGTGTATCAGAATATTATTAGTAAAACATCCTACTAATATTATAAACGCGAGTTTGTAAGTATGGATGTTTGTTACTCTTTCACGCAAAAACTACTGAACGGATTTCGATAAAATTTTGCACACGGGTAGATCATGTCCTGGATTAACACATGGGCTACTTTTTATCCTGGGAAAATATAAAGCGGGACTTTTATTCCGGGAAAACCCATTCACGCGGGCGAAGTCGCGGGAAAAAGCTAGTAATAAAATAAAGAAAGAAGTAAACAAATCCTAATGATGATAATGCAAACATATTAACGCAGTTTAGAAAGCGTAATAATACCAATATAGCAGATCTCTATAAGAACATAATAGTCATCTATAATCTTGTATTACTAATCTTCTTTTTACTTAATATTCCAAATGCGAAAATTGGTGAAAATGTTTCGATGTTTGTTAGAAGTAAACGCAGAAAAAACTGAATGGATTTGGATGAAATTTGGCACACGAGTAGACCATGTCATCACAGTCACATAGGCTTTTTATTCCGGTAATTTGCTCCCATGGGAAGAAATGTAACTTTTTAATCTGTATTTTTTAATGGATGGCACTGATGTCGTACTGTGTTTTAGGGACTATTGTAGCAGGAAAGACTTCTCACGCAGGCGAAGCCGCAAGCAACCCCTAGTTATACATAAATCATCTATATTAATATTATAAAGAGGAAAGATTTGTCTGTTTGTTTGTTTGTAATGGATAAACTCAAAAACTACTGGACCAATTTTGAAAATTCGTTCACTAATAGGAAGCTACATTACTCCTGAGTGCTATAGGCTACTTTTTATCCCGGGAAAATATTTTTATCCCGGAAAAACTGTTTCACGCGGGCGGAGCCGCGAGCAGAAGTCTAGTATCCAATAAAGCAAATTACTATAAAGATAAAATAATAGTCATCTATAAAACATAAATCATCTCTAAACCAATAGTGATGTAACATCACCAAACATAGTTTATGAGTATCGGCGTATCACTTTCTACGACGAAACGTGAACTTGAACGATTTGGAGCTTACACAAGGTCATCCATTACTTAACATATGACCCAAAAAGTTGCACAATTGCACGTTCCTATACGGTAATTTAAAAAAATCAATTTTCTATACATATTTCGCAGCGTAAACGAGATTTTTTGTATATAATTTAATGCGAATGAAATACGGAACTATGGTCGCAAGGAATTTTTGATACCGGGGGTAGCTTTAAAGCAAATTTTGTGGTTGACAGTTGTTGTTTCTCATCTAACTTGCAAAGCCACTATCTGCAATGAGATGGTCATTGTAAGGTGTCACGAAGAAGCCGTCAACTTGCTCCGCAGAAAAAGTACTAAGACACTAACATTCAGAGTCAGTTGAAACAAGGCTTGAGGCAAAAAATCTCTCATCTTAAAGATCATAGTGGCTGTAATGAAAACTTATAGAAAAGTTCAATCAATCAGAATTTGGCATAACTCGCAGTCATAGTAAGCTATTAAGGGAATATCCAATGTCGAGGTACTTTTTAGCAAGTCATGGAGGTAATAAATGTTTCACATTATTTTTATACTTTTTCATTTTAACATTTCATCATTTTAAAACGACGCCTAGATCTATGTAGTGTTTTTTATCGCTTCTTTTGCCTTTTCTTTTTCGTTGTATGCTCAGTGGGAATGTTTACAAGTTCGACAAATATTCTCAATTTTCCATTATGGAACGCACAACCATTACCTCTTTATTATGTATTGTTTGGTACTTTGTTACAAGTATTTAATTATAACACACACATGTTCATAAATTACACATTATCAACATTGTATTCTACAGAGTCTTAAATATTTGCATATGTTTTGCATACAAAATCAATCCAGTACATTCAAAATAATTGTTTTGACAATCCATAAATAACTTCTTAACATATAAAAGCTCGAGATCTTCTCCTCTATACGAGTGGTTATAAACAGCGAGTTGCTTATTGCATAATGTAATCAATTGGTTACACACTCCAAACTACGAGAATTAATTGCTATCAAGCATTTAAAGGATAGTAGCGCTTTACGTTCTAAGTGTTGAGAAATATTATTGTCATCATGTTGAGAAATATTATTGTCATCATGTTGAGCAATTAGCTCTCACAAAAGTATGCCCTAAACTCAACATATACATTAATGGTGCGAGACCTATCCAGTTGGAACTTCAGAGCGAATATAGGCCAAGGCTGCATCATGCATACACAGTTTCGAGAATAATTAAAATTTATCCTGAATCCATAGAACATCTCATACCACTGAGGACATCTACTGTGATGTTCTAGTTTGTAAAATAGATAAGAGACTTGCTAACCAACCCCAGCGAGCTATCACACAGGTGACAACTAAATCGAATTGATCCCAGTGACCAACACTAAAGGAACGACAAATAAATATATAGAAACACTTTTATTTTATAACGATAACTCTGACAAAGATATTTAAACTTTTCCTATAAAACTATCAAAAATGTACAAAACGCCGATGAAGCAACCGCTTATTTATTTAATTTAGATAAAAACTATGTTGTAAACTTAGATTGGATCTGTGCACGTAATTCACAAGCACCACAATTTGTAAGATCAGAGACTGTACGCATGACGAGCTGAGAAAATTAGTTGACTCGTTATAGCTACGCAATAGTTATCAACTTAGAAGATATTTTAGGTTGTTGGTTTTAGGGTATACTCATTGGAACCATTGTAATAGTTCATATAAAATTGCGGAGAAGGATCGCCTATGTTCGGGAGCGGCTTTATTTGATTGCCACACAAATATTTCAATAAAGTTTAAAATAGATGTCAACATATCTATTATGTATTGCGAACTGATAGCCATTTCTGAAGCGCTTTCCTACGCATTATCAGTTGACAATGACCGGGTTGTGATCTTCTCAGACTCGAAAAGTGCGCTATTACATCTGGCTCGGCTTCCCTCGAGGTTTCGAGGTTCCCCGATAGCCTTTGTTATCCTTAACACTATCAGTGAGCTAAGTAAGATAAATAAAACTATAATAATTCAATGGGTTCCATCTCATATTGGCATTATGGGTAATGAAAAAGCAGATGCGGCAGCAAAAATGGCTACAAGTGAAGGATGTATTTATACATGTTTACCGATGTACACAGATCTCATACATATTATAAAGGTAAAGTGTAAAGACATGTGGCAAGAATACTTCGATGAGCGATCGCTTTCAAAAGGTATATGGTATAAAACCATTCAAGCAGAGACTCTTCGTTACCCGTGGTTCCAGGAAATGAAGGCACATAGGAAATATATTGTTACGTTATTGAGACTTCGGTCGGGGCATATACCATCTAATAAATTTGCAAACCTTATTGGCAAATCTGACACAGCCAATTGCCCTGATTGTAACAGAATTGATGATATCCAGCATGTATTATGGGAATGCACCCGAAACGAGTCTCAACGACGACAGATCTTAAAATGTGAATTCAATGTTGGAGTATGCAACAGTCTCCTGGCTGCTCCGTTTTCAGAAGGAGCCAGGGCCCTGTGTACAGTATACCATGCTAGAGATGTAAGTATTAGTTAAGAGATATTCATGTGTTATATTTGGTCTTTATAAGTATTTACTTTTGTAACTCAACTACAGGACGACATCGTCAAAACTGACGAAGTTCCTTTAAAATAAAGATAATAAAAAAAAATAAAAAAAAATTGCGGAGGATTGAACAAATTTTTTTTTCTAGATTATTACTGGCGACTCCGCCCGCATGAATGAGTTTTTCCGGGATAAAAGTCCTGCTTTATATTTTTTCGTGATTAAAAATAGCCTGTGCTACTCGCTGATAATGTAGCTTTATATTGGTGAAAGAATGTGTAAAATCAATTCAGTAGTTTTTGAGTTTATTCGTTACAAACATACAAAAATATAAATCTTTCCTCTTTATAATACCACTAGCATTGCGCGTGGCTCCGCCCGCGTGGTAAAGTTTTTCCGGGATAAAAAGTAGCCTATAGGACTCAGGAGTAATGTAGCTTCCTATTAGTGAAACAATTTTCAAAATCGGTCCAGTAGTTCCTGAGATTAGCGCGTTCAAAGAAACAAACAAACAAACTCTTCAGCTTTATATAATAAAAAAGTAAAGATAAGTATAGATAGCATAGATATTTGATTAGTTATTATATACATATACGCATGCTCACGCCTTTTATCCCCGAAGGGGTAGGCAAAGGCGCAACTAGTGCACCCACTTTTCGCCAAGCGTATTCCGTCCCATGATGTGATAGGGGGCGAGCCTATCGCCATATCGGGCACAAATTCCAGACTCCGGGCTGATACTGAATTGAAAAATCCAATATCACTTTGCCCGACCCGGGGATCGAACCCGAGACCTCAGCCTTGCAGTCGTACCGTAATACAACTACGCCACCGAGGCAGTCATATACAGATAGTTTATTATATACATAATCACATCACTGTTGACTCTCCACAATAGCTTTAAACCTTTCGAGGAGGAAAGGTAGCTAAAGAAGATACTCTTCGATTCTTATACTAACTGTATTCCATACTTCATACCAAATCACTTTTTTGCCGTATTAGATAAAGACAAAGCATTAAAGACTTCTGTTTTTAATTATTGTGTAAGAATAGCAGATAATGATTATGTAAGATAGCAGGATAGCAAACCGAGTCGCTAGAAGGTTTTTGTTATAAGCCCTTTCAAGTTAATCTGACTCAGCAATACCGAACGTTATAACCACAATTATATAAATTTCGTGTAACTGATGCATCACCAAATAAAATTAGTATTCAAAGGTGAATAAACTAAAATGATTATACTTCGCGGTTGCGGTTGGATGATTAGTTTTCCTGGGTATTGGAATACTCGTAGGTACTAACAGTATATGAGCGCAGGAAGAAAAATTGAAAGGTCAGTATTTGATTTTGAAGATTAGGTATCTTTCCGAGTGTTTTCTACTACCATTTGACCGTATCTGTAACCTGAAGAAGTTGAATGTAAAATCTTAGTCGAAAATTGTATGCAACTCATTGTTTAAATAGTTTAAAGAGTAGATAATATAATATAAAAAGAGTTGCAGTATTAATATTCAAAAGCAATCTATAAATTACTATCTGTCATAAGCTACAAGGTGGCCATAAATTAAGAAGCCGTGAGGTTACTGCCAAAAGGATGGTTTCGCAAAACTTTTACGTAACGAGCGGTGTCAAGGTTGCTTGGACTCGATATGGACCAATGATCCGTTCAGTAGATAAAACTGTAGCATTGCTTACGAGGGCTCGATGAGTAGTAAAGTTTGATCAAACGGCATATATACGTATTCAATCTGGTAATTATGAATTATACATTTTCATGAATTTGTTGAGAAGTTAAGGATTCTTAGAACCTGTTAGCCACATACCTATACCTATACAGCCTATATATATATATATACCTATACAGTGTTGTAATGAACTGTAACCAGCATGCTAGGCGTGTTATTGTGGATATTTAAATTAGGAATGTTCAATATCACCAAAGAGTTGACATTGACATGATCGTAATGCACAAATTGGCATATTTCCTTCCAAAATATTGTTTTCTTTACGAAATTTAAGCATAACGAGACGTCTTGTCATATGGACGTGTCAATAAGACGACTTATTACCAATTCATACGAACTTTTGGATGAATAATTTGGTCCTTATGTCCGGTCTATAACTAACTATACTGTTTAATGTCTTTGAGTATAACCCACTTGAGAAGTCAGTCAGTCGGTTCCAACTGTCAAGCTTGGAATCAAACCCAGTGACCTGTGACGTACATATTTGATTTTAAAATCACTTGACAAGCAACCCAGCTTTACCATTATTTTATGCACTAGTCTGAAGATTATTTTTTTTCCTCCTTGATTCAAATTAATTGTCACACAATGTTTAACAATCGAGGCACGTAGAATGACTATCATGCAGCCATAGAAAGACGGGCAAGGCTGGATCTTACCAAACTGTATTCCACTCATGCTCGGAGCGGTCAGACTCATTGTTTGAATTTCACAAGGATAACTATGGAGGCAGTAAATTTTAGTAGCCATTGTATGAAGGTAGTTTAGCTTTATTCGCGAACTAAAATATAAGATTTATGAGACAAACATCGTTTATGTCTACGTTTTTGTTTTTAGTTTATCGTCACTTAGTTGGCTACTTTTTTAATTATAACTTCAAATGCAGTCGTATATGATATATTTTACACGTTTGATGATGATGACATTCTTTTTAAACAAAAGTGTAATTAAAATAATTACCACAACAGGTTTCTATGAAATAAAATTGTTCACTTGGAAACAATCTTTCAAATCAGTTCATATTTTCACTGATTTTGAATATCTGTTCAAAATTTTCTCCTTTACGCAAGTGATATAGGTACCTAAACAAGATTTATATGGATAAACGATCCAAATGAGCCATGCGTATGCACAACATAAGGAAGTTAAAACAATAAGCAGTACGTCCATAGAATGCATAATACAACTTTGACAAGACAACACGTAAAAATAAACCCACGATTAGTGCATTATAGATGTAGCTATACTTACAATCAATCGATTTACCGACTAATCGATTTTATTTTTATCGAGATTGGAATAGCAATGTAGAGATTTATATGAATGTTTAACTTTAACAAATTAATTGTAAATAGCTGTGCGTAGATACATGCATTTAATTAATTCAAGGTTAGAAAAACTGGATCTGGGTACCTTTTCCTACCGATAACTTACGTGTATTTTTTATCGAAAATATAAGTTTTCCGTCTTCCGTTTCTGTCTTTCCACCCGTTTTAACGTCACCTACGCTGACACTAGATTCGAGACTAACAAGGCATGGTGTTTAGAGGTTATTCCTTATATGAACTGGATAACTTTTACAGAATATAAGTACATAGGCCATTAGTAGATTACAAGCGTAATGTCTCATATATTACATATTGCGATGGTGCCCTCACGCACGGCTTGTTAGCAGCGTAACAGTAACTGTATAACAAGGAAGCTGACGGTTTCCAAAGGTGTCATTTGAGACACATTACCCACTATAAACGTATGCCGTAATATTAGGCTTGTCAGCATGGGTGTAGCTATAGTAATTTTCCAGGGGAAGCCAGTGCCGTAGTCTAAAAAAATTTGTAAAAATGAAATGACTTTTGTGTACGTGCAATTTTGATAACTTTGATCGTATCAAAAATTTAGTAGTAGTAGGATGCTTCAAAGTCCTGTGGTTGCGCAACCAGGTTCCTAATTCTGGGGTGGGCACTGATCCCCCCCCCTTCTATATACGAATATGGTTTCAAAACCGGGTAAAAACCGGATTTGTTTTCGAAATTGTGCGCCAGACTCCTTCAAAGTTTGTTGGTTATAGCTTCTTGATACATTTGAGATGTGATACGAATAATTATGTATATGAGTTATGAATTATCAAATTAAATGCAAATTTCTTATAAGGTCATTTATTTCAAGGGATAATTTAAGACTTAACAACCCTAGTTAAAATATATGCAACAAGACGTGTAACTAGCATCACATACGTTAGTTGGTCATAATATTATTTTCTGATAGTATTAATCTAGTATTTTAATTTTCATAAACAAAGTGCAACTAATGAATAATGTGCACCCTTTGACGGCTTATTTGTTGAATGAGACGAGCTTCTTCGCCTGATGGTAAGCGATACGACCACCCATACACAGTAGCAACACCATCCAGCACCGTGAGTTACAAAATACTGTGTGGCATTCCACTGCGCTCGTCATCCTGAGACATAAGATGTTAAGTCTCATTATGTCCAGTAGTTACACTGGCTGCAATTTCCTTCAAACCGAAATACAACAGTGCATGCACACTGCTGCTTGGTGGTAGACATAGATATTGCCATGGTACCCACCCAGGCGGACTGTTACATATGAGAGACCTACCACCAGTAAAATCAATAATACCCATGAACATGGGTGCACTGCCGATAACATAATTCTTATTAACAGCAGTTTTGCAATGATGTAAATATTACGTATTTCAAGATCCATTAAGCATAATTATAAGCAAATTAACATAAGCGACAATCATAAAACACGATACGCCATTTTTATAGCAAATATATGAACAAGACATATTTACGCGTCACAAGCTTCGGATTAAAGAAAAAACCAATATAGCCTTGACATCAATACTTGCGCACATTTTAACATTTTTTATTCACAAAACACAAATGCACGTTACATAATGAAGTTTTATTGACAATCACAAAATTACTAGAACTTGAATATCAAGCAATCAAAATATTTTTGACCCAGCCCATAAATCTCTGTCGTAAAGTTCTTTTATACATACACACACACACTCACGCCTTTTATCCCCGAAGGGGTAGGCAGAGGCGCATGTAGTGCACGGCGATAAGTGGGTACTTTTCGCCGTTATTCCGTCCCATGATGTGATAGGGGCGATCCTATTCCCATATTGGGCACAAATTCCAGACTCCGGGCTGATACTGAATAGAAAAACCCAATATCACCTTGCCCGACCCGGGGATCAAACCCGAGACCTTAGCATTGCAGTCGTACCATAATAAAACTACGCCACCGAGGCAGTAAGTTCTTTTTTAAATGTTTTTAATATACATGATGAGTATTCGTGGGGTTTTCATTGTCTTTTAAAAGGATTTCTTTAAGATTAGCCAGAAGTCAAAATAGACGGCATGTATTGCTTACGATGTCAGTGGATGACATCCTAAATTGGTAATGGTAAAGTTGTGCATACTAAAGTAACATCACTTCTATCGCGTATGAGGATTCCGCACCTGTTCAACACAATATAGATGTGAGATTGAAACTGATTATTACTACATCATTTTCAGAAAAATGTAACGAGAACGTAAACATGTAGCACCGCCTCAGCTTTGTTAGTTCCCATGTGATAAAGGGCAAACCTATTGTAAACAGAAACATAACATAAACGTGTTACAAAAAGTTAAAAATTATCTTCCAATATTAATAAAAAAAAACACCTACTCGTAAAAAATGTAAAATATCCTATAACATTTAAGTGGACGATAGCCTAGTTGGGAATGGAACGGTCTGCCGAGATAATGTCCGGAGGTTCAAAACCCAAGGCACACACCTCTGACTTTTCGAAATTATGTGTGTATTGTTTATCAATCATCGTTCGCTTTAACGGTAAAGGGAATCATCGTGAGGAAACCTACATACCTGAGAATTCTCGATAAGAATTTCGAGGGTATGTAAAGCCTGCCAATCCGCACTAGGCCAGCGTGGTGGACTAAGGTCTTAACCCTCTCAGTAGTAGAGGAGGCCTGTGCTCAGCAGTAGGAAGTATGTAATATAGGACTGGTATTATATTATAACATTTTTGAAATTCGATTTATAATATAATTTATGTCTATGATAAAGGTTAAGCCAGGACATGATCTACCCCTGTGCCAAATTTCATCCAAATCCGTTTAGTTGTTTCTGCGTTTACTTCTACCAAACATCCAAGCATTTCACAAACTTTCGCATTTATAATATTAGCAAGATAAGATATAACTATAGACAGTCAATGTTTAAAAAATATTCAACTATTATTGCCCATATTAATAACATTTTTGACCCTGAATCCATTAGTTATTATTTCTTAATCATGTCACGCCATACCACATACCCGCAATATTGCAATTTCTTATGTTTAATATTTGACTCTCTAGCACGTGTTATGTAAAAATATGATAAATTAATTGCCTAAGCGACAATGCCGCAGACTCAAACACAAAAGATGTGCTTCATGCATTGATATATAAAAAAAAACCCACTTCATGTCAATTAGCAAAAGATCTTCAATTTACAAGACATTCCGTGCAATATTTTTTTAGTCGAGTTGTTGAATTTTGAACACGTCCCAATTCAATAAGAATAAAAATCTATGTTAATACAGGATATGATTTTTCTTTATTTCAAATCAATCACATTCAGTGGTTTCTGTGTTTCCTTCTTACAAACAACTTGAGGATTTATATTTCTAGTAAATTTTATCGTAAGACGATTAATAAACAATATTATTCCTTTTAACCTTCAGTCAATATCATTAAAATTGGATGATTTTACTGCAATCCATCCTAAAAGCGTTAAAGGTCACATTTTGGCCAAAAGGCGAGATTGCAAAACAGCAATGGTTTCAACATGACAGTGCGTGGAACGTGGTCACAACATGTGAATTTCATAACCATATTTGAATACAATTTATATGCCATTAGGCTTGTTGGACTAGACATATGAATTCTAATATACTTATAATTTTAGACAAATATTATCTATGTCAGAATTTTAGAAACTTAAATATAAAGCAAACAACAAGTTTATAATAATTATTTAATGTTATATTTGTCATCAAGTCCTGAGTTCCTTTGGCGCTTATAAAAGAAATACTCAGAATTTAGTTGCAATTAAATTGTGTCCTATACAGAAAAGTGTATAGTGGGACATTTATTGTGAAAATGGATTATTACGCAGGTGTATCGCGGTTGAAAACTAGTTTTTGAAAAATCACAGTAAGAATTTTAAAGAAATGTCGTTATTATAAAATCCAAAATTTCTAATAAATGTAAAAAAGTAAAATAAAAAAAAAATAAAAAAAAATCGAGAGAAAACTAACGCAAAAAAATTATATCACATCTAACTATGTCGTACGCGTCTATCAGCACATAATGTAAATAAAATTCTCATAGTTTATGCATGCAAATTACTTAATGTAAACGTCGTAAAATGTTTATTGGTTTAACTGATGTATATATGGACATCTTCGTATTTATAATATCAAATATTAGCATTAAGTTATAATTTTTTTCGCAATTAAGAAGACGAAAATGCAATGAGCGTAAAATAATAGGAATAGAGTCATTACTATTCGAGAGTAACGTGCTTAAAAATGTAAAAAATACACATATTTTGTTTAGTAGTTTCTATATGCTTTTATAAATGAAGCGTGCTGTATATAAATAAATCAAGTGATGAACTTACGTGTTGTTGTTAGCGCGTTATCACTTTCTGCAGCCTCTCCATTATGGCAGATCACAGTCAAGCACAAAACCAGAAGAGACAGCATACAACGCCCAGCCATTGTCATTTTTATTTATTATTATTAATTAGGTAAAAAAATGAAAAATCCAAAGACAATTATTTGTTTCTCAATCAATCTATTCTACAATTACAGTTCATGCACTAAAAATTTCGTTTTTTTAAATTAGATTTTTGAATTTCGATTTATTTTATTTAATAAAAGTTTTTTTTTTTATTTTTATGTTGATAGTGTTTTGACCGCGTGCGTTGTTCGGCGGTTAGTGTCGAATAGGCGCGTGAACGGGCGGCGGTGGGCGAACTAGCGCGCGTCTCATTTTGTTTGAAGTGAAAGCAAGGAGCTATGTGTTTTATCGCGAACAATTTTCGTCATCCCTCACTGGGCTCCCCACTTTTCCAGCAGAGTATTTCCCAAGGGCGTATCCAGGAAAGGTCGTGGGGGCCAAGACCCTCGTACTTAAAACGGTTTTCTTTTAACTATTATTGACGTAATTGCAGCGATAAAGATCGTATTTGCCATTTTTGTAAGAAAGTATTATGTGGATCTGTTGAGACGACCTTATTCAAATATTATTTTTATCACCTACAAATCTATTTGTTTTTAATTTCTTGATCGTTTATGAACCTGTACGCAGTACGCACTCTCTAATCGTAATCAAGGTCTCAACATTAGCGATATGCCAAAATAATATACCCCCACAAATACATTCTCGATCCGTTCATAGTTTTTACAGAATCTAGATGTGTAGTCGTAGGATATGATTATACCGTATTTTATGGTCTATTCGTCCAGTAATAAACATTTTCTCAACTGTTATGTCACAAACCTCTGTAGTTACCAAAATGTCCTAACTTAATATTTGTGCATAATCCATTCGAGGGGTGGCAGACTTTTTCATTTTTACTTAACATCACGTTAAAAATTGGATGAGACAAACCCAAGAAAGATAAACCGCTTGCTTGACACTTTGGGGAGTCCGGGCATACCTGCTTAGAAACGATGGCTGAGGTACTAGACTGAAAATTGAATCCATAACTTCCCCGTTCACTATTTATACAGCTATGTTCATTCTTTTTGGCTGACCTTAGTACGAGACTATCCTCCTCACACCCACCACTGCAAATACTTTAAGCCAGGATTGGCAGTCGCACGCATTTTATGACATCGAGCGGTGAAGCTCGGCGAGTCTCTGGGAGCACTAATTAGTCTTAACTCGCAACGAAATTAATCAAATAGAAGGATAGGGAAGAGTTGGTTATATATTTGATGTATCTTGGGTTGTAGCTAAGATACTTTTCTACAACCGTTAACGAATAGAATAGAAAAAAATGTATGGGAATGAAGTATCCTTGCGCTCGACTTTTCGATAAGATATGACATTCGCATGCATTAATTTCTATTCTCTTGGCGTTAACGTTTGTAGAAAAGTATCTTGGCTACGGGCCCTTTTGACCTTAAGACAATAACCACACGTGCCTTGTACACGTCTGGGTGGGTACCACCGCAATGTCTATTTCTACCGCCAAGCAACAGTGTGCATGCACTGTTGTGTTTCGGTTTGAAGGACATTGTAGCCAGTATAACTACTGTACATAATGAGACTTAACATCTTATGTCTCAGGATGACGAGCGCAGTGTGGAATGGCACTCAGTACTTTGTCAGTCAAGGTGCTGGATGGTGTTGCTACTGTTTATGAGTGGTCGTATCGCTTACCATCAGGCGAACGGCATGCTCGTCTCGTCATTCAATGCAAGTAAAAAAAAAAAACCTTGTCTCACCATTTCATCTTTGAAAATAATATATGCCATGCCACCCAGGACTGAATACAGCCCGGCCATCACCAATGCGTTGGCACTAAATAAAGGAAAAGACGTGTCATATTGTGGTAATATCCAAACTCATTCATTGTAACTAGGTATATTTTCGTGTGCGGTTTGTGATAGCCATTTTAAGCGTATTATGAGTTGGCCCGCCTGACCGGGGTGGTTTTAAACAATGTCCCACAAAAAACCCGCGGAAAGTGGTATGATTATTGTTTCATTACGTACCTATAGTTAGTAAAATTGTAAAAAACTACACAATGGATAACTCCTTGTCCTCACCAGTAAAACAGAGAGGACTCAACATAATATGTCCTCTTCTCTCTCTCCTTAATCCCCTTATGTGTATCATCCCGAATCTAGAAATTGTTTTCGTATTTAATGCCTAACATTAAAGATTACTTTTAATTCGACTAAATTAAACTTGTGACGGACGACCTTGTGAAGGTCGTAGGAACACGCTGGATGCAGGCCGCTTCTGACTTCTAAAGGCTGAAAAAGAAGAAGAAATAAAACTTTGTACACTACTTAATATATCAGATAACTTTTTTTTTACTTACAATGAAATAAATATGATATCGTGAATGTTTTTTGATAAACGATGAACCATCTTAATACAGAACACAAAAAACGTATCACTGTAGTAACACTAGTAAAATTAATCTTTATACATTAATATCAACTAAAAGTAAATTATAAGTATTGATTACATGATCCAAACTGATAACATATAATTAGTGGCATGTAAATTGTAAACTACTGCGAATAACGCCGGGTAGACGCCGGAGCTTGCCCTATGACCTCAAGATTTTACGAACATACGATAAGGCTCGACTCACACTAACAATAATATTTTGACGCCACCTCCGTTAAATTATATTTGATAATTATTTTATTGCTCATTAGTCAACCTTAATATTAATAAAAAGTAAAAAATATATTTAAAAACAAGCTTTTATTTAAATGCTCTAAAAAGAAGAAAAAACTTTAAAGTGAATCAGACTTTGTTTAATACTATGTAGAGATAAAAGCTTGTCGCGAGATTTACTTTTGTCAAGATCAAGTTACATAATTATTGTATTATCTACACAAGTAAATCTCGCGACAAGCTTTTATCTCTACATAGTATTAAACAAAGTTTGATTCAATTTCAAGATTTTTTTTCTTTTTAAAGTATTTAAATAAAAGCTTGTTTAAAACAAAAATACTTTTTATTTATTTTTTACTTTTTAATTATTTTTCGATTTATTCTCAGCAAGCCCTTTTATTTGATACCCATATTATATGAGTGCGTAAAAAAATAACTAGACCATCATCTGGGGCCGTCCGTCATATTGAATTCAGATTGACGTCACTTAGCTAACAATGCATTGTCCTCCAAACTGAACCATGTATGCAAAATTAAAACACAATAGGTTGAGGGTAACTGCTTCAAAATTGACTTGCAAGATTCCACCCGAACAAACATACATACATTGCAAGTGAAATAAAAGCTTGTAAAAATATATAGAACCCTCAGCATTGCAGTCGTACCGTAATACAACTACGCCACCGAGGCAGTCGCAGATAATTTTTTGTTGTATTTCTTCATAAAAGCGCATCAACAAATTAAAGTCTACTTACTCATTTGACGGCATAAGAAAACCTTAGCTTATCATAAAGAGTTAACTGCGTAAAAATCAGGTTCCTAATTATGTAAGTGTTTGTTAAACATATCCAAAACGCCATGTTCAGAAAATATCTGTCTTCATAAATTAATCTTTGATCAAAAGATTACTAGTAATAAAATTGTTTAAATTTTTCTTTACATCCACATGGTAATATATTTACTTGATAATATTTGAATGTGTTAGCTTGCCACAAATCTCTTTTTCTTATTACTTTTTCAATTAAATGTACTTTTTCGTTATACAATTTACAGACAAACGGATTTAAGCTTTAATCCTATTGATTAGCAAGGTTGAAGCTTTCAAATCTTTTCTGGTACAAGTTGATAACATCTGCGTGAAACCTAATAATATAATAATACAAGCCCTGTTTTATATACTGCATATAGCTGAGCACAGGCCTCCTCTACTACGGAGAGGGTTAGGTTTTAGGCTGACCTAGACTATGTCATCAAGTGCGGGTTGGCGGACTTCACATACGAAATTCTCAGGTATGTAGGTTTCGTCACGATGTTTTCCTTCACCGTTAAAGCGAACGATAATTGATAAACAATACACATGTAACTTTAATTTCAAAGAGCTTTGAACCCTAGGACCTTCGGCTCGTCAGACCGTTCCATTCCCAACTAGGCTATCGTGCGCGAAAACTATTGCATAATAATATGTATTATTATAATTATGAATGAATTTGTATTCTATGGTCTATACAAAATATTGATATTTTTTCTTAACACACACTGAAAATTTTCTCCAAGCACCAATTCTGTGTTTTAAATTACCACATAGAATTTATAAAGCATTTTTAAAACTTGAATAATTCTATCAGACATTTTCACGTGGCCAAGCACGGATATTGAGAGAGTTAAGGTCCCACGCAAGAGATCAAAGTCGACACGTGATTTACTGAATTACAAACACAAAACATTGTTTTTGTTATCATAATTATTACTACGCAACAGTTTTACGCATTTATTTTTAGGCAATTGGATTACATTCTCATAGAACATGTTTAGCCAGTTAAACAGAGTTTTTCTGGAAATGATGTCTAGTTTTAATGCATTTAAGACAAATATTATGTTAATGTGTTATTAGAAGTTAATAGAACATGCTAGAAACTAGCATAATTTAAACTTAAGAATGACAATAAGTTATTGGGCTTGACATTTCTTTTGAATAATAATTTATGAAAATTTATTTATTTTTTACGGAAAATATTATTACATTACTATATTTAAATAATATGAATCTAGCAACTCACGATATAAGCGGAATGTATTCAGACAACCGGTACCCATTAAAATGGATTCTTATTAAAATTATTGAGGCAAAATATTCCAAAAAGTAGCCTGCGTCTCGTCCTGAGTACAAGTCTTTTCAGAAAAGAAAGTGCTATTTGCAAGTTTCCGAGAAAAAAAATTGCCAAAGTATATGTTTAATCTAGGACTCGGCTTTAGTGCTATATTATCCAAATCCAATTATTAGTTAATTGTTTATGCGTGATATAAATATAAAACATTGAATTATCGAGACACTTTCACAAGCATTAACATGTTACAAAATGTTAGTATTTTACTTCTTACTTATTTATTTTCGAACATCTCGACATAGGTCGGTATCAATAAGTACCCCGTCCCGTAACTCACAGGAAAAAGGGCATTTATTCCCCCCTTACTATTATTTATGCGTATGTGTGTAGTATCACAAGGTAGTTAATAGTATTGTTGAAATCAGATATATTATATTGTAGAAATATACTAAATCTAGGTAAGCATGTTGTCTCAATGTTACTTCTTACTAATATTATAAATGCGAACGTTTGTGAAAATGTTTGGATGTTTGTATATTTGTTTGGTAGAAGTAAATGTAGAAAAAACTAGCCGGATTAGGATGAAAATTGGCACACGGGTAGATCATGTCCTGGATTAAAACATAGGCTCCTCTCTATCCCGGTAATTTGCTCCCGTGGGAAATAATGGATTCTTTAAGTAGATGGCGCTGGCGTCGTACTGTATTTTAGGGACTTTTGTGGCGGGAAAGGCTTTTCAAGCGGACGAAGCCGCGGGCAACACCTAGTTTATAATATTAATAGCACATAGAATTGTAGGATTAAAATACTAGCGAGACTTAAAATTCTTCTCTGCTGCATTATCTTTGGCATTATTCTTATTAAAAAATAAAATTTACTTAAACCACACTCCATAATGTTTTTTTACTGCTGTTTATGTGTTAGTATCATATAATAATCATTTTGCTATATGCGATGCTAGAAAAGTATTCTTATGTAACATACAGTAATAACGTTATTTATAAAAGCCATAAAACACATAATACATTTAAAAATTAATCTATTGTTTACTATACCATGTTAAATGGTCATTAAAAATATTAATTATAGTTTTATCTGTTGCTGATATTTCAGTCGCGTTTATCTTTCTTGCGGTCATTACTTCTTGGTTCCATGCTTCTTGACAAACATTAGTTCGATGTAAAAAGACTATAATATTTCTCAGTACATTGCTTACTTTTATTCGGGGAAAGGAAACATTAGTGTAATAAACCAGCGATGCATTACCCTCATTGCGATATTATCTAAGGTTCAATAGGTCGGCAACAAGTACAGAGTATTAATCACAACAATGATGTACCCGACATCCAGAATAATTATCTTTCTTAAGTTAGTTTCACTCCCGACATCGGTACTAAAGCTCAGTTTTCCGGCGTGTGCAAAATGTGATATTAATTTAATTGTGAATCAATCAAATTATGTGATTAGGACTTTATTTAATTCAATTAATTTCTTTTTATTTCAATTTAATCAAAATGGGTTTCGATTTTTCGCGCAGACAGTGGTTGACTATCGTTGTGATATCAATTGCTGATTTTTGTAACGCGATATGCGTCGCTCTTCAAGCGCCTTTCTACCCTCAAGAAGTAAGTATTTTCAACATAACCCAATTTACGGAAGGTATAAAATAATATACACACACACATACACACACTCACGCCTTTTATCCCCGAAGGGGTAGGCATAAAATAATAATAACACTTAAATTTCATTAGGTGATAAGTCTTTCATAATGTTCTGTCTGGATAGATATTTCTGCTTTGACTGTTCATAAGGTTTCAAGGGCGTGTTGGTTAGTTTAACTATTATGAGTTATGAGACAAAATACCACAGAGTACTTTTATACAGGGTCATTTTTAAATTGCATTACTGAATGAAACCATATATTCATCTTTACCTCTCCTAACATCTTGCCAAAAATCATCCATGAATAACGAATATTATTGCCAAATATCCCGGTTGTAGCTTTCAAATTTTTTGATCATTTCGTAGTTTAGTGCGAATATGGTGTGTGCGAAAGTGTATTTCTGAATGAAAGTATAATGTTGCCGCTGCGACGAATTATCTTAGAGCAGTAGTAGTGGCATGAGGGCTTGTAAACTTAAAGTTACTTTTTATTGATATTTATTTTGTTCGAAACTTACACTTTTTTATTTTACTTCTATGGTTAAAATAACTTAATGGAAAGCGTTATTTTCGACGAGATAAGTATGTGATTTCATTTATTAACGCAATGTCGAAATGACCCTGTATATAGGTACTCAATACGATAGGAACCGTGCTAGATACACCATGTAGTAGTGTGCATGCACTGCTATCTTCCGGTTGGAAGGAAATTATAGCCAGTGTAATTGGTGCATTTGGCATTGTGAGACTTAAAATCTTATGTCTCAGGGTGACGAGTGCAGTGGAGTGTCATGTAGTTCTTTGTAATTCAAATGGTATGTTGATGCTGCTATTCATGGGCGTTTGTACCGCTTACCAACGTGAGCGGCACGCTTGTCTCATCATTCAACTGTAATACAAAAAAATGTATTTAGTTGATTAAAATCCTGGGTGGTACTGTTGCTGTCCATGGATGATCTTATTTAAGAAATAAAAATGGAAATATATGTACTTACATATATTTCCATTATAAGGACTTCTTTATAATTGTTATAATTGGTAGTTCTAACGCTATAATGCAATTTAAGTAATCAATGAGACCTTAGTTTAATGAAGATACTAGACAGCGCTAGTTTCTGACAATATCTACAGCTGTTATTTAGGATGCGGCGATAGCCTAGTTGGGAGTGGAACGGACTGCCGAGACGAATGTCCGCAGGTTCAAAACCCAAGGGCACGCACCTCTGACTTTTCTTAAGTTATGAGTGTATCCTTTGTGAATTATCGCTCGCTTTAACGGTGAAGGAAAACATCGTGAGGAAACCTGCATACCTGAGAAATTCTCTATAAGAATTTCGAAGGTATGTGAAGTCTGCCAACCCGCACTAGGACAGCGTGGTGGACTAAGGCCTAAACCCTCTCAGTTATAGAGGAGGTCCGGGCTCAGCAGTGGGCAGTATATAGTACAGGGCTGGTATGGTTATTTGGGAAAAACCTGGTTTGCCATTAAACCATGCCAAGTGCCATGTACAGATAACATTTTCCGACCATGCTCTCAGATACACGGTCAAGATGTCATTACTTATGTATATCAAATAGGAAACTTTGTGAAGACGTATATATAACTCTTAGTTACGCATTTATAGCTTTAGGAGTTGGTTGAATTTTGGCAAACTGATAAATAATGGTCCCAACGCTATTTTTACCTCTGAAAAATAGTTTTCTCAGTAAGTGATTAATTTATAATCTTATGAGAAATAAATAATTCTTAAACCTTAAACTTTAAAAATCCACGATGGACTTTTTATCCCAAAATAGGGCTTGCCTAGGCATCAAATAGGACATGGTCTTTATTTAAAGAAGTTCGAAGATGGAAGGTTTCGGATTTCTTATATTTTCTTAAATTAATATTTAAGTGTTTAGTTCGTTAGTCTCCCTTGAAGTTTTAATGCTACATTTATCTTTCCTAGGATTGCATATGTGCCTGATACTAAATTTCATACTTTATTGTATGGATGTGCTTTCGTCTTTAAGGAAAACGCTGTATGGTACTAAATATATGCGTCTCATTAACTAAGTACAATCCAAAATATATATGGATATATATATTCCGTTATTAAAAAAGCAGTTTAATTACAGTTTTCTTCTCCAGGTGCATCAGCCTATTTTGCAGTTGATATTTTGGATTGCAAAATCTTTCATGTTTGTTGTTCAAGTGTCAGACATTAGGATTATACTAAAATTGTATGAAAGAAGTAAAATTAGGCATTAATTTAAATATACATTAAATTAATAAGTGCGAATTTCCTGGACCATATACCATAATAAATAATAATGATTCTGACATGAATGAAAGCCCTAGGTAGGTAATATTATATTAAATAATGAGTACAATTTTTCCTCCAACTGTCGGTTACAATGTTGAATTATCGGTCATCAGTCGTCGCGATAACCCTATGAGCAAACGCGCAGCTGATGGTTCAACGGCAATCACTAGGCGCTGGTAACTGAAAAATGGCGCAAAAAGATTTATCGTTTTTTAAAAAAGTCGTTTTTTTTCTGTTTTTGTTTAAATTTGTAAAATATTTAATTTTTTACAGCACACCGTACGAAAATAGTTTAAATGGTTATTCGAATGAGAAATTATATGATTAAAAGCTTTTGCCCGCCGCTTTTCCCGCGTGAAAAAGTTTTTCCAGGATAAAAGTCCTGTTATATATGTTCTCGTGATTAAAAGTAGCCTAAAACCTTTCCAGCGTCTCAAACTATCTCCATACCAAACATTAAAATCCGTTCAGTTGTTTCTGAGTTTCAGGTTATCGGGTACAGAGACGGCGGGCGACTTTATTTTATACTATGTAAGGATAAGGAAGGAATGATTCATATACCATAAAAACTTTTAATAAAAAATAAAACCGACTTCAAAACCACTACAAACCAAAAAATAATTTAACTTTATATTCGCTTAGTATACTTATATACGTATATTTGGAGTCGGTGCCTAATTTAAATTTGAAAATTGCTTTCGTATATTTCTTCGTGTATTTCCTTAGCTTAGCTTGAAAACTTTCTCAACATAAAACGCCCTTTTTTCATATTTTACCAAGCAGGTGCGATCATTTCGGAGATGTACAAAGGAAACAGCAGATGCCTCTTACTGTCTACTTTAGTTGTAAGTTGCATGTTGCTAACAGACGACACGCAAGCTACTTATTTAGAACCTTAAGGTGGTCGAGTATATACTTTTTCGACTGTCCATGACTATAGGAGCCATTGTTACTTCAACGGAGCGTTTCACTGAAATTAAGCTGGGAAAATAAATAACTAATACGAAACTAAGAGAGTCAGTTAAAAATTCTTAATTTTCCAAGGCAATATATATTCTCCTATCAAAACATATGTAAATACAGATGATGATCACAAGACATCACTATCGGTAATAGTAATTGATATTTTACTAATTTTCAAGTCTATCACAGAAGTCAACGATTTGCTGCATATTGTTATAATTAATTACTGGCTCATGTTAAACGCGATAGACTTTCACCCTTATAATATTATGTAGTACTAGCATTGCGCGCGGCTCCGCCCGCATGGAAAAGCTTTTTCGGATAAAATGTAGCCTATAGCACTCAGGAGTAATGTAGCTTGCTATTAGTGAAAGAATTTTCAAAATCGGTCCAGTAGTTCCTGAGATTAGCGCGTTCAAACAAACAAACAAACTCTTCAGCTTTATATATTAGTATAGATAACCAAAGATTAATGAAGTGAATTTCGTAGCTGATTGTACCTACTGTGATATACAAATAAAAATTACTAAAGAAAAAATATTATCCAGTTCCTACTAGTTATACCCCTAAAGCAAAGGCACTGACCTTTTACAATTTATTCGATAATTTAGACTTGAAACAGATTATTACGTAACACCCAACTGTAGTTAAACTTTATCAGTAGGTGCCTTGGTGGACTAATTAGAAGCATTCTCGAATTAACTCGATAACACAGATCTCGACGTCCTTCATTACAAACGCACCTCGAAATCATAAAAAAAATATTTTGAATATTGTTATTTTTTTTATAAAATTAATAATAAAAATGATGATGCCTCGGTGGCGTAGTTGTATTACGGTACGACTGCAAGGCTGAGGTCTCGGGTTCGATCCCCGGGTCGGGCAAAGTGATATTGGATTTTTCTATTCAGTATCAGCCCGGAGTCTGGAATTTGTGCCCGGTATGGCGATAGGCTCGCCCCCTATCACATCATGGGACGGAATACGCTTGGCGAAAAGTGGGTGCACTAGTTGCGCCTATGCCTACCCCTTCGGGGATAAAAGGCGTGAGCATGCGTAATAATAAAAATTATGTAGTAGTCGCCTTAAAAAATCGGAGACCTCAATGATACGCACATCTCATACGTGAACAAGTGTGTTTCACACACGACTTCCTTTTATAACCTACTAGACTTCTGCTCGCGGCTTCGCCCACGTGAAAAAGTTTTTCCGGGATACAAATATTTTCACGTGATAAAAAGTAGCTTATGTGTTAATCCAGGACATGATCTACCCGTGTGCCAAATTTCATCAAAATCCGTTTAGCAGTTGTTGAGTTTATTCGTTACAAACATACTTACATACAAATCTTTCCTCTTTATAATATTAGTATAGATAATTGAACACTAAGAAAATGTATTTTGATATGTCCCCTGATGAGGCTCCAACTCTATCTGCGCTCTAGTCCACTATACCGAGCTCGTAAAATTGCACCGAACGCATCACACAACACAAATTTCCAAAAAAACGTTAGAACATAGAACACAGTGAATAACCCAGATATGAATCTAATAGGTACGTTTTTGATACATACATACACACTCACGCCTTTTATCCCCGAAGGGGTAGGTAGAAACGCAACTAGTGCACCTACTTTTGGCCGTGTATATATTCCATCCCATGATGTGGGCAGTATATAATACAGGGCTGGTATGATATGGTGGTGATCATCGGCACAGGCCGGTAACATAAAATTAAAGCTCAGACTACAAAATGGAACTGTTTTTTTACAGGCCGAAAAAAAAGGTTGCTCAGCGACGGAGTATGGTCTAGTCTTCGGTATATTCGAGCTGGTGGTGTTTATTGTCAGCCCGGTGTATGGCGCGCACCTTAACCGATTGGGGCCAAAGTTGTTGTTCAACGGCGGTATACTCACTACGGGAACATGCGCTATATTGTTTGGGTAAGTATTAAATATAGCAACAAGGAAGATTACTTATCTTATCAAATAGATAGGTTTCATTAGGAAATTATAAGATCGGCGTAGGCGGTTATTTAAAAATTTCTGGTTAATCTTGTAATTTTATATTGAAATACTAAGGGCTAGTTTCAACGGTTCCTAATAAAGTTCCAGGTAACTATCTGACTTATCATCATCATCATCATCAGCCACATGACGTCCACTGCTGAACATAGGCCTCCCCCAAAGATTTCCAGACGGACCTGTCGAAAGCGGCCTGCATCCATCGTGTTCCTGCGGCCTTTATTAAGTCGTCTGTCCACTTTGCAGGTGGACGGCCGACGCTGCGCTTGCCAGTACGCGGTCTCCACTCGAGAAGTTTTTTGCCACATCTGCCGCCAGTTCTTCGAACTATGTGCCCTGCCCACTGCCACTTCAGCTTGCTAATCCGCTGACTAATGACGCAATAATAACTAATTAATCTGACTTATAACGCTATCTAAAAAATAAATCTGACACATTGCTAGTGACTTTTTTGCCAAATATTTCCATTGGCGAATAAATTTTAAATAGGCCGTCAGTGACTTTATGAGCAGGTGATGAAATCGGCCCTAAGTATTTTTCTACATTGAAAAGTAACCATTTAACTATAAATGAATGAAGTCTTACAAAACACGCTATAGGGCCTAATAAAAGCCTATTGAAGGTCCTTGGCGTTTCACAAAAATCGTATGAATGGGTTAATTTCGCAACCAAGGTTAGAGTTGTTACAAACTGTACTTGCATATCATTACCTTAAATTACTCTAAATTATCACGTGCCAAACAATCTATCGACACGCATATTACGAAAGTAAAGCAAACACGTTTAGACCGTGACTTGGTTTACAAAACGATCCCTAGTCCCTACATCATTATTGTGTTTTATGATTAAGGGATTATTAATAAGCCTCCTCAGCTTAGTGACAGCATCTTTGGGCAAGGAACTGTGAGGTTGTCGGTTTGAATTCATCATCATCATCATCATCATCAACCCGTTGCAGTCCACTGCTGGACATAGGCCTCTCCCAAGTTACGCCACAGAGCCCGGTCTGCTGCTTTATGCATGCAGTCGCTGCCAATTATTGGTTGAAATTCATAATACACACTAAAAGATAATCAACAAAATATGGATTGCGTCATCCCACCGAACTGATTGTAATTTTAAATGGAATGAGAGTCTAATTGATAGAGATCTATGTTCATCGCTTATTACTTATTAAATGTGTTATGTTCACAGGTTACTAGATAAGGTGGACGACCACATTCCCTTCATAGCGTTGAGTTTTACCATCAGAATCATAGAAGCTATGGGCAATGCCGCCTTCCTCACCGCTTCTTTTGCCATCATCGCTAAGGAGTTCCCCAATAACGTTGCCACTATGTTTGTGAGTTCATTTGCTTATACCCTACTTCTTTTGTATTTAATAAAGCCATAACGTACGAAATTAAGTGCACGACCGCCTATTTGGGAATGGAACGGTCCGCTAAGATCCGCCGGTTCAAAACCCAAGGCACACATCTCTGAATTTTCTCACTGAAGTTATGTGCGTATTGTTTATAAATTACTGAAACATCGTGAGGAAATCTATATGACTGAGAATTCTCTAAAAAATAATTTCAAAGGTATTTAATGTCTGCCAACCCGCACTAGGCCAGCGTAGTGGAAGAAGGCCTAAACCCTCTTAGTAGTGGAGGAGGCCCGTGCTCAGCAGTGAGCAGTATATAATACAGGGCTGGTAATATAAAGCCATAGCGATGATGATATGAATGCTTATTATAGATATTGGTTCAGGAACGATAGTCTCCACATAATTTAACGACCTACTGATGCGATTTAACAGTCAATTCGATCCAAATTTAGATTTTTTTTTCATAGAATGGTAGGAATCCTGGGACAGCCCAGAATTATAAACAACTGAGCACAAAAGTTGAAAGCCATCTTAAAGTTAGCCTTAAAAAAAGATATGCATATAGCGAAGGGTCTATTAAAATGTTTTAGCTACTGCAGGAAAAACTTACATTGATGCATTCGGTTTTTTACATGTCCCATTCTATTAAAATGCTTACAACATACGAGATCGCAAAAACTTATGAGTTACTCTATGTTTTATGAATCTTATTATTATCATCCGACTTTTTATTACTGTTCGTCTTTGATGTTAACCGAACTAAATTAATTATAATATTGACCTACGAGATACCTTGCATTACCATTACATTACGAATTTATATATATTTATATTATTATACCGAACAGCTTAATATGGGACGCGACTCATCGAAAGAAAGTTTTACTTGAATCACGATGGCGGTTTTTGGATACCCAAATGATCCGAAGCAGATACTTAGGTATATCCGGTTCCATCGCGGGTTTTTTTAGGTCACAACAATCTCCTATCAATGATGAGTGAGGCGCTTCAGGCTAAGACCTTTGACGCACTCCTACCTTCCCCTCACACTATGTTACTAGATTTCTAGAAGTTTTATTACCTACTCATTTCTATCCACAAACACAGTGGATGGAGTAATAACTATAAATTATATTTCAGGCGTCGCTGGAAACGTTTTTCGGTTTGGGCTTGATCGTTGGACCTACGCTAGGCGGAGCTCTATACGGCCTGGGAGGCTACAGCTTGCCGTTCGCAGTTCTGGGGTCAGCGCTCTTCTGTGCCGCTGTCATGAGCTGCGTCGTGTTGCCTAAAAGCCACGACGATGAAGACGTGAGGCCGACCGGACGTATGTAAAAAAATATGTTTTTAAAATAACTAAAACATTTAATTTTTGTAGCAATTTGGCAAAGTTTACATACACAAATTTTTCTTTTACCCAACAAAACCTATCACTATTTTCATAATATACCTAAATAATAAAAAATCTTATAAGTACCTAACTAGAATATTTCTAATGATTATGATGTGGATGATAAATACTATGAGTTCTTAATATGCGCCTTTATGAAAAATTACGCTTTTTCTGTACATCTGTAAGAAAGCTATTAAATTTCATTATCTTTCCTTCTTTTCACAGCGACAATGTTCACGCTGCTAAAGATTCCTAGTGTAATGCTGTCCGCAATGAGTATCCTAGCGACGAGTATGAGCATCGGATTTCTTCAGGCCACTCTCGAACCACATTTACGACGGGTAATATTATCATTTCTTTCTAAAATAAGTCATCTGATGATATTTTTAACCATCCATTATAACTCACAATCAGAAGAAACATAAATACGCTGCTGGCTTTAGAGTAAAGGAAAAAGGGTTTAGGAGAGGACAATTTTGTTGCCCGTCAAAAAAAAATATGCTATTTTTAATTTCTAGCCATGCTTTTCGATTAAGCCTCCTCGTGGTACCAAACCAACTGCCAAACAGATATGTAGTTGAAAACCATAAGCATCATCGGCTCCTTTATATTGTAGTGTTAATGGTCGTCGGATCCATGGCTTACCCAAACTATTTATATTATTTATTCAGAATACAAATAAAACTATTTCTACAGTTCAACTTCTCGCCAATGGTGCTGGGGCTGATGTTCGTGATCAACGGCGGTGTATACGCGGCGTCGGCCCCCGCGTGGGGCTGGCTCTGCGACCGGCCCGGCATGAGGCCCAAATACGTCACCGCCATCGGTTGCTTCTGTATCGCTTCAGGGTTCATGCTTATCGGACCCGCGCCGTTCTTTGATATGCCTACGTAAGTAGTTCGAGGCATAGCATTAGGTTCTTTTTGCATTATGATTTCCTACTGTTTTTGGTTACTTATTCTTAAATTTGTAATTGTCTCTATTTTTACACGCTTTATATTAGCTTCACTTGTATGTTTGTTTGTATGTTTGTAACTCTCCGACTGCGACTCCTTTAGGCGCGATTTTGACCCACTTTAAATGGTCAGATAGGTTTGTCGAGGACCAATAACAATACACTAATTTGATAAGATTATGCCATTATTCAATTTGCAAAATGAGATTTTTGACAATTTATATATTTTTTAGTGAAAAAATTAAAAATAAATAATAGTTTTAAAAAACTAAAAAACACACTTTATAGAAAATCCAACTAAAAAATAGAAAATAAATTTGAATTAAGAATAGTGTAAATAAGAAAATAATGTATTTTATTGTAAAAAAATCGTGGGGTGCTTTTTAAGATATTATCAAAATGATATATAATACTTCTACTCATATTATCTGTCAATAAAATATTTATAACTATTGTCACCATGCACCCCACGCTTTTCTTACAATAAAATACATTTTTTTCTTATTTACACTATTCTTAATTCAAATTTATTTTCTATTTTTTAGTTGGATTTTCTATAAAGCGTGTTTTTTAACTATTAAAAAATAATTTTTAATTCTATTTTACACCAAAGGAGAACTTTATGTTTGCTTACAACACAAGTAATCTATGCACATAATAAAGTAGTAGGACCGGTGTGTCTGTACATTTAAAGAAATGTGATAAAAAAGAAAGGGGGTGACTGAAGAAGAGTAGTGGAACACAAATCAGCGAAATTAGTAATTCTTTTCTGTCTGTCTGTTTGTTTATTACCGCACATCTCCAAAATTACTGAACGGATTACGATGAAATTTGGCATACGAGTAGATCATGTCCTGAATTAACATATAGGCTACTTTTTATCCCGGGAAAATAAAAAACGCGACTTTTATCCCGGAAAACCCCTTTCACACGGGCAAAGCCGCGAGCAAAAGCAAGTTAAATTTCAAAAGTAAATTTCACAGATTCCAAAATTCTAAAGAGAAACAAAGTAATTTGTTATTACATGTTTCAGAGTAATGTGGGGTGTGGTGCTGGGACTGATGCTGCACGGCTTAGGAATGGGCAGTCAACTGGTGGCATCATTCTCCGACGCCTTAAACACAGCCATGTAAGTAATCCATTTTATTTAAAGACAGCTTTGGCCTACGGCTCCGATCGTGTTAAAATCCGTTCCCAAGATAAAAGTTCGATTCGGAGTTTTGGCGGGAACTTGGAAGTGTCATGAGGTGCTCTTGTTTTAATTCATTATTTTGGTGATACTTAGTGTTATATTGCATAATTATGGTGGTATATTATCCAATATAGTTCTATTAAAGAGCTCAAATGAAGTGAATTGAAATAATTGTGCTAATCAAGTGTTTTTTTTGTTGCCGCCAAAACTCCTCGATAAAGTCTTGGTAAGGTAGCCACTGCTTTACTTCGACATACTACATATAATAAAATAGACAAATCAAACTTGACATTGGCAAAATGTGAACACAAATGCCATTTAAAAAAAAAAAAAAAAAAAGTTCGATTCCCCGTAATGTAATCTATAGTATTCTTTATAAATATCCAAAATACTGGCTTATAACTGGCCAGATAAGTTTATACAGGTTTCAACGTCATTTACATTGTATCCCAACAATTGCGATAAATTACATCTATCACTAACTTTGATAATGAGGACTAGATATCCATACTACATGCAAATGAATATTATGGTTTTCATTTATAATAATTCTAATTTTCCAGAACAAGCGGCCTACCAAACGCGATTGAAACGTACGGACTTGTCTCTGGAATGTGGACATCTATGTTCGCCTTAGGTGCTTTTATCGGCCCAACTGTATCTGGTCTGCTGTATGACTCCATCGGATTCCGCAATTCTACACTATTCATTTTTATTTTGCATATATGTTTAGTAAGTTATAATAAACCTTTCTTTACTGTTATATATTTATGTTTAATTCGAAATTCAGTAGCGTAACTACACCCGTGAAAGCCCGTGGCAAATTTCCCGCCACTGCTAAAACCAGAGACCTTCTTTTAAAGATTCTCTGAACGTTCCTTTTCCTCTTGAGTCGGGGCCCCTAAATACGGGGGCCCGTGGCATTTTGCTGTTATGCCACCATATAGTTACGCCACTGATTCGTATGCTGGTAATCTAGAAAAGATATCACATTAGTGTTTACAGAATCTCGCCGAGCTTCACCGCTCGATGTCGTAAAATGCGTGCTACTGTTAACCCTGGTTTACAAGTTATAGTGGCGGGTGTGAGGGCCGGCTAGTCTCATTACCACATCACGCTACAATCACAATGAAATTCATAATATAAGTTGTAGTGAACGAAAATCAGAAAATGTTGTTTTTATAATTCAACCTTTTATTTAATTTTAGATGTTGATGGTTCTAATGTTCCTATGGACGTGCGACCAGTCGTACAAGATGGATGTGTCGGTGTCTGCGGGCGACCTGCTGCAGCTGGACGGCACGCTCGACGAAAGCGTACTCGTCGGAGACAAGTATGTTGCGCCGGAGAGGACCAAGAGGTATGAAAAGTTGGAAGTTCACGGCTCTGCCCGAGCACTGTCATATTATTATAAAGACACTATTATAAATATGACAATCGCATCATCAACTGCAGCAATGACTGTTAGTTTAATATCAGTCCAGAGTTTATCAACAAGTTGACACACTCAGCGCGATACCGTAACGTGTAGAATTTCCATCTTTTAAGCTGTAAACTTAAGGATCCCAATCCTAAGGAGTTTAAAATCAGTCTCAATTAATCCTCTATTCATGATAGAATATAAACATAAACTAATCTTTCATTCCAGTCGTCGCTGCGGCATCAGCGTAGAGAAATCGCGTCCTCCCGCCATGAACAGTCTGATCGCGTGTTCGAGCTTCAAGAACCGGCGCAGCCCGTGGAGCCAGCGCACGCCGCGCTACCGGCCCACCTACGGCAGCCTCGACCATCGGTACAGGGGCGCGTATGGCACGTAAAGTTCAATAAATGACGACTAACAAACATGGTGTTTTTATATACATACTTACACTTTTATCCCCAAAGAGGTAGGCAGTGGCGTATCTAGTGCAGCTACTGTCCGCTATGCTTATTTTGACTCTTGAATCATGATGTGATGGTGGTGATCCTGTCGGTTGTTACTGTGTCCAGCACAAGTTCCAGTCTCCCAAATGATTTTGACCAGAAAAACGCAGTATTAATTAATTGTAAGTTGTTTTATTCTCTTCTACTCAATAGCATTCTTATTATGAAGGTAGTGACAGGCATTGCACAGATCAAACTATCAGCTCTAAAGCCAGAATTTCAGACGGTTTTCCTTATGAGTTGTAGATAATCAGTAAGGAAGACTTTTTGCAAATACATCAGGAGTGTTAATCCTATTGGGTACATGGAAACATAAAAAAAATAAGAATAACATGGCAAGAATTTCGTACTTATCAATATTAGGTATTTTTTAAAAATAGTTAATTATTTCTCTGCCTGAAAATGTTATATCAGATGATTGTTAAACCATCATAAAATGTGAATTAGTAGCTAGTAGTGTAGTAGCAGCTTTTTTTGCCTACTTATTATTAATGAAACTATTTACAAACGGGGTAGGTACTTTGACGCACATAATTAGTTACCTAAAATAACATTATATATTTCTCCTCTTAAACTTTATCCGCGCAGTTCAAAGACTTCATCACAATATTTAAAGGAATTTTGTTGTAAAATGTTGTTATACCACTATTATTATAAACAGATGATCTGCTTTGACAAGTCTCGTCGAAGCCAAATGAAAAACCCGTCGTACCTGTCCTCTATTCTAGTTTTATTGATGAGAACAAGCGCTATGTCATCTGCAATTAGTCTAGCTCAGGTGAGGTTAATGGAATATAAAATATTTCTCCTTTTTACTTTAAATTGTTTGGGCCTTTTAACAACAAATATAAAATCTGATGGGAGGGCAAATCAACGATTGAGGTAGAAACATAAACAGGGTTATAAAATAGTACTTTCAAATTACAATTGTATTAAAAGTATTAGGACATTAAAATTGGCTATAAACGAGGTCTTATGAAAAAAAGGTAACTTCAAAATACTATAAAGCAAACTCTGTCCTCATAATGCAGTTTTCACACACACACACTCACGCCTTTTACCCCCAAAGGGGTAGGCAAAGGCACAACTAGTGCAGCCACTTTTCGCCGTGCGTATTCCATCCCAAGATGTAATGGGGGGCGAGCCTATCGCCATATCGGGCACAAATTCCAGACTCCGGGCTGATACTAAATTGAAAAATCCAATATCACTTTGCCCGACCTGGAGATCGAACCCGAGACCTTAGCATTGGAGCATTGAAGCTCCTTCAAACTAACATAAAAAATCTCTTTAGCTTTATATATGTAAAATCTTTAAGTCAAGTGGGCCCTGGATATGTGGGAAACCTCTGCTATTCGATAATTAAAATGAGGACCTAGCACTTTTGCATTTAAATACCTCCGTTACTGGAAATTTGAAACCTTGTTACTTAATTGAGATTTAATTTCTTAGATTTTTCGATATATACCTTTATAATAGAGTAGTTGACTACTTTTTTTTTAATACATTTCTCAAAAATGTATGCCATCCAAAATCTAACAGATAAAGATTTTCAAAATTGGAGCAATAATTAGTGATTTATATAGCTTTGAAATTTGGTGGAAGGGGTAGTTATCAAATAACAGTAATATCAGACTGTGACGCCACCGAGCAACAACGGCCATAACGCTGCGTACGTGGGATAGAGATAGCGCGATATCCCCATCACGCCTCTACTGTTGCTCACAACAATATTTCAAATATGAATTACTGCTTTATTTTTCAACCAATTTTGATGCAGATTTCACAGAAGATTTTTTTTTTGGCATTTGTTTTGGTTACATATAAAATAATGTACAAAATCAAATATAGGAAACTACCCTATTGGGACTTGACAGCTCAATACCCTGTATAAGTAAGAAAATTTATCAGGTTTAGACTGGTTACGACACGTATGTATACCTACCAATATTAAAATTTCTTTAGCACATTTAAAGCACTCTTGTCAGGTCCCTCTGGAAATAAGACAACTATCTTTTCAAATCTCCTTATTTGGGAAACTGGGTAAATGAAAAGCCTTTATAAGTGATAAAAAATTCTATCACTTATAAAGTGACTGCCTTGGTGGCGTAGTTGTACCTATTACGGCTGGTTGCAATGTCAAGGTCTCGGGTTCGATCCCCGGGTCGGGCAAAGTGATATTGGGTTTTTCTACTCTGTATCAGTCAGGAGTCTGGAATTTGTGCCCGATATGGCAATAGGCTCGCCCCCTATCACATCATGGGACGGAATATGCATGGCGAAAAGTGGGTGCACTAGATGTGCCTCTGCCTACACCTTCGGGGATAAAAGGCGTGAGTATATATGTAGAAAATTCTAGGTCCCTTGAGATCCCAAATATACAAGTTACACTGTAGTATCTAAGAGTTAAGATCCAACTGCGTGACCTATCCCACTACCAAATCAAACTTCTTAATACAATCCGTCCTTCCAAATCTAGTTCAAAATTACACAATATCGTTGCGTTAAACATTCCACTATATTTTCTCTGTCACAGTGATGCAACCGTTCATAACATGCAAGTTGTATCTGTTTATTAAATTTACGCGAACCGGATCAACGGCTTCGTTTCATATATAATTAATGCAACTTGAGCAGTCTATTTGCCGATCCTAACATCTTAGAATTCGCGTTTTGCTTGATTTTCTCTACGTATTTATTCTGGTACATAAATTATATTGTTTATTGGTACCTGCAACATTGTTTGCTATGAAATAAAAACTGATATAAAAATTTAATAAAAAAAAACCTTTTTATTTAATTAAGCGAGTAATAGAAAATTGCGTCGATCAAATGATCTGCGTTTTGAAATGATTTTGTTTGGCTTAAACACAATAAGCCAATAGGCGCAGTAGTCCCCATAAATATAGATAATTTCATTTATGATGACGCGCGCTACCAATATTTGAGCGAAGAGAGCACTTTGATTATTCATAGTATGCGTGTGAACTTATAGGTATTTATTGTGTATTTAGAAAACTAAACCACAAGTAGAAGGGTGCACATTTGGACTGTAAATGATTAATAAAATTAGCAGGGCGCGTCATCGTGGATGGCATTATCTATACAATATCTTATTTCATGTTTATCATAAGGAACTGGCTTCTCGTTTCAAAGCTAACAATTACTCTCAAGCGTCGCCTTGGTTATTATTTATTACTTACAGCTTTCTCTCTGCAGCTCTGCCCGCGTAGAAGGACCCCCGCGTAGAAGAATTCTAGCCAAAGTTTTAAAGCAAACACCTATAACGTTTTTTCCGATACCCAATTTTATTGAAACCAAGCCTATATTCTGCTCTCAGTTATACTCTACGAAAACTCATCTATGAAAACTTAATGAAAATCCTTTGAGTGATTTCAGAGATGTGCGCTAAACTAACAAAATACAAAAAATCGCTGATTTGTGTCCTAATACTCTTCTTTAGTCGTCCCTTGTCTTTTTTATTACTTTTCTTTCAATGTACAGACACACCGTGTTCTGTTGTTTTATAGTATAGATTAGATAACTTAATTATAACTTACCCACGATCGCCATAACTCATCGCCGAAGCAGTTACTTCGGCAGACTTCATTTCACCTGATTATCATCTCGGTAAATGAAAACGTAAGTTTCGCTTATTATGGTGAAACTCTATACGAGGATCATAAGATTTCTATTGCTGTATATCAAAGAGTTCTAAGATTATACAGAACGGACATTGGGAAAATTGTCGTACAAAAATTTTGAGCCTGTTCGTCAGTAACTCAATCTACCGTTAAATAACAAAATATCTATGTAAAATTCATTAGATCATACTTTGACATGGTTGTAATGCCTATATTGTCATATTTCCTTCCAAAATATTGTTTTGTTTACAAAATTTAAGCATACCAAGACTTGTAACACGGACATGTCAGATAAGGCAGCGACTTATTACCAATTGGTAATAACTTTTGGACAAAGAATTTAGTATGTCCGGTCTATAATATAACTATACTGTTTAATGTCTTTGCTGCATATAAATGCACTCATCATACCGATATTAAATATTACCTATTTGTTTTTGCGCATATCAATACAAATGTTAGAAATGTACTTACGCCTATCAATAACAATATAGTTAACTGATGTAACGGCACAATAGATACTCCTTTTTTTTATGGTATTGAATGACGAGACGAGCATGCCGTTCGCCTGATGGTAAGCGATAGGTACGGCCGCCCAAAAACAGTAGTAACACCATACAGCACCTTGAGTTACAAAGTACTGTGTGGCATTCCACTGCGCTCCTCATCCTGAGACATAAGATGTTGAGTCTCATTATGTCCAGTAGTTACACTGGCTTCAATGTCCTTCAAACTGAAACACAACAGTGCATGCACAGTGCTGCTTGGCGGTAGAAATAGACATTGCGGTGGTACCCACCCAGACGGACTCTTACATATGAGAGACCTACCACCAGTAAAACTCCTAGCATGTCATACTTAGTTTATGCTTAACCTTACCTTCCTTTAGGCGTCATTTATACAAGCCTTTTGCCAAATGGTGTCGCAATATAAAAATCTACTGATATCTACCTATACATGACTTTTATTTCTGGGTTTTTACTAGCTTCTATCAATTATGAGCATTTTCTATTCATCAAAAACAGTGAACTTAGAACGTAATATAAAATTGATAAGTGTGGTATTCAAGCGCGCCAAATTGCAATGCGAACTGCGCATCTCATTAGAACATACCTCGGAGGCTATTATTTGTATTCTAGATTTCCAAATACACTTTTAAGGCAAGTTATGTCACAAAAAATCCTTGCCCCGCGCCCTGAACGAAATTCTAGGATCTTAATAGGCTTAGCGATTATGAGCCACCTGGTTTCAAGTCAAACGTTGAAGTATGTAATAAGGCTACAACTTGTATTGTGTGTTATGTTAGAAAAGAGTTTACAAAATCGTTTTCAAGTTGAGACTCCTTATTAGGCTTAGGCTATGTACTCGCTGTTTAGTAGAGATAACATAAAAAATTAAGTAAGCCGCAGGACGTACTTAAATAACTAACATTGGCAAATATTTTTTGCTCTATATGTGTACTGTACAACTAAAGTTTCTGCATGTTTCTGGTAAAATCAGAATTGAGCCCTGACTGCATATTCAAAGTATTTTGCTTCTACTTTAATTAAATATGCAACTGGAATACCATTTTAACTTTAAAGGTATTGATTAAAAAAAATATTTAAATATCATTATTTACTAAAACAAATTAGCGTCAAACAGTTTCAATCAACAAGAAGTGTGATTTCGTCTAATATCGTGATGCCGATGACATTGCTATAATATTCGGAACGAGAATAAATTAGTTAGGCTATAAAATAAACACTGACTAATCTACACTACCACGATCTTTTGCGACTATTTAGTGTCTTTGTTAGTTTCATTGCGAAGTATGCAAGTCTATCTTTATATCGTTGTCAATAAACGCAGTAATGTATTTTAAAATAAGAATATCTCGTGCTATTTGCAGTGGTTGACGCAGGATTGGTTAGAATTTTTCGAAAGCAAGGACGCGGCTTTATTGGTAACTGCAACTATTCAAAATCCAGGGCAGTTTCTCTTGACAACAGATAACGTAAGTAATGTATCGACTTGAATTATGTTGGACGTGCTTTGATTTAGAAAATGTTATGATACGCCGTTTACGGTATAATAGCATAAAAACACGGTAATATGGACTTATATAATATTTGCTAATTCAAAATATTTGTTGTTCACTGATATTTATTATAACTCTTCATCATTTTAATATAGGTATCCTTTTCTTATTAAGGGCATAAAGATTCCACTACAAATCTTTTCATGTCCAATAGAATTAATCATTTATAAATACAGGAACAATCAAACCATACCATACCAGCCCTGTATTATATACTGCCCACTGCTAAAGCACGGGCCTCCTCTACAAATGAGAGGGTTTAGGCCTTAGTCCACCACGCTGGCCTAGTAAGGGTTGGCAGACTTCACATACCTTCAAAATTTTGATAGAGAACCTCTCAGGTATGCCGGTTTCCTCACGATGTTTTTCCTTCACCGTTAAAGCGAGCGATAATTCACAAAGAATACACACGTAACATTTTAGAAAAGTCAGGAGAGTGTGCCCTTGGGTTTTGAACCAGCGGACATTCGTCTTGGCAGTCCGTTCCACTCCCAACTAGGCTATCATGGCTTTTACAGGAACAAAAATAATGTACTATTTCTTCAATATTAATAAAATAATTTACGGTATTTATATTAAAAAAAAAAATCTGGAACATTTCGTAACTTGCACCGTCCATGAAACAATTCCAGCAACATTCGCGTGCTATCCATAAGTTTCCTTTGAAATCATTTTACAATAAAGGAAATCAGGATCGCGTGCAGGCTTCGTAGTGTCAATATTATTTCTTGCAAATAACCTCGATTATTTATTAAGGAAATGTTTACTGCTGTGTAATATTATTAAGGAAATAATATCATCACTGTTATTATTGGATTCAGAACAATGAACAAGAGCACCTACTTTAAATAATTATAACGAACATAAAAGGTGGTTAAACCTCAAACTAAGGAAAATCCGACATCATAATTGTTTTGTAATAATCGTCGAAAAGCTGCATCTTTGCCTACCCCTTCAAGAATTCAAAGTGATTTTATGTTACCTTAACATGGGCGAAACTAAATCTCTACCTTAATTTACCTTAATAAAGTTTAGATGCAAGTTTCTATCTGTCAATAGATCGACTGCGCAATTAATCTGCGCAGAGACGATGCTTTGTTAATGATGTGAGGGAAACGTAATGATGCAAACCAGTTTTATGCTGGTGTCATCCTCACATGCTACGCAAATGCAGAACACTAATGTGAACTCAAACGTCTATGGCATAGTTTGTTATTTTCATCGGTAGTTTTAGTCTTCTGAGAAATAAAACTGCCTGGTATTCGATAATTAAATTAGTTAAAATGTAATATAACTTAAAACGTAACTTTTATATTATAAAATATTATCGAACACAACAACTAGTTACGTAAAATAGATTTATGAAATATAAATTATTTTTATCCAAAATGAATTAAAAGCAATTTACGCAACTTCCGAAATGCTTTATGCAAAATATGTAAAAGCACTATTTCAAAATCAAAGACACATCAAAGTTTTTAATATTGCATGAAAAATAATAAGTAAGTTCTTATGTCTTGTGAATTAATTTGCAATATAGTATCAAATTATTAAGTAAATAATTAAATTTCGTAAAATTATTAAAGGTATCTGCAGTTGCATACTGCGTAATATATTTTAATTATTAAAGTATTCAATAACGCGATTTATAATGCGACGTTATCAATTTATCTACATGGGAAGGAAGGTGAAGTTATTTGTGATTGCCTGTTATAGGAACTAAACGTGTAGTTTATTTATTCAAGATAGTAAATAATATTAAAGATTTGAAAATTTAAGACCATTATTTCTTTACTCTTTCGAATAAATATAACCAATACTAACAAACATATTAAATTAACCTCTAACATGTTCCTGACAAAATTACTAAACAGCTTCATTATACAATATTACATTATGTAACAGAAAAACATACTTAAAACAAAAACAAATATTGATCATAAGTCACAAACAATAAACAATGCAGATGAACGTAACCTCAAAGTTAGGCATTGCAGCGATCCGAGGCATGTCGCAAAGGTTGCATTCCGAAAGCATCGGAGCAAAGGGCACCGATCCACTTGACTTCAGACCCTGGGCACCATCATCTATTATTCATAATATACCCTGTGAAAGTTACTTTTACTCGTTTGTAAACGGTTACATTGAAATAATTGCCTCTTGTTCTAATGACAGCGTATATGGGTTGTAGTCCTAAGAGTTGTGGAGCTGGAAGTACTGCATTCGATTCTCAAGTCGAGCAATACTTTATATGTCTTTTTATAACATTACTTTTCCAGGATTCGCTCACTCAGAGGGGATAGACGTCAGAAAAGTGGCGAATCTTGTCTACAATTTACGTATTGGATTAAATTATGTAATTTAAAATTATGTGCCAAATTCAAATTTTTAATCATTCAAAGCCCATTCTTATCTAATCTTCACATTTCTCTGAGATCTCGCATCCTTTAATTTTTTCTATGTGCACACAATGCCTCTTTACACATATTTCACAAACTTAACAAACATGGATAATACGACAAAAGTAAGTCTTGAGCTTATTACAACATGAAGAATCAGCAAATGACTGGCAGATTCTCATAATAATTGAGCAAAAAAAGGAAGCATTATCAACAAAGAAATAACAAAAGAAATATTAGAGTAAATTATTTATAATATATTACAGTGTTTGGAAACCCGGAAGATTGGAACTCTATAATGTCGAGGCGAACTGGTCGTCACAAGAATGAATCATGAAGATAAAATTCGTAAAATATAGGCCAGTTTTGTGCTCATCGTCGATTGCTATTGATCATTTTACTAGTTCATTTATATTAAAAACAAGATCTCGAATTTGTTATTCATTATTTTAATCCTTACTTTGATGTGTGTAGAGTTTAATTTATGGCTTCAATTTTATTAATTTTCATAACGTAACACCCCGAATTCAAACCTCAGTCAAGACAGTGTGACAAAGAGAAGTTGAAAAGCATTTCTATTTAAAAAAATAATTTGGAAATAATGGCACATTTTTATTTATGAGCAAAACAATTGAAGCCAACAAACTAAAAGAAATAAAAATAAGTCAGAAATATCAGAACTTAAATAAATAAATAAAATAAACCAAAAAATACGCGATGGGTGCTTGAAGTATGACGTTATGACATTTTTGTGTTAGTCACATGTATAATCAGATGCTTGTTGCTACACTCAATTGTTGACCATTTTTGTACCGGTAATTTTATTTATTACCAATTGAAGATAGACTAACAAACAAAATGTATTATGTAATGCACTTATGTTTTTGTATAGTTACATGGCAAGTGCCCATCAAGTACAAGAAAAGGTATAAAAGTATATTGAAATACTGTGCAAGATTCAGAATCAATTATGAAGAAAAAAAATGTACTATTAAAATAACAAAGGCAACGGCAAATAATACACAATATTATTGGAATATATAATGTTCGTTCAAGTTGTTGTTATACTAATTAATAAAATGACTATTTGTAACGTTTAAAATTTGCATTCAATTAACATATAAAATCGAAATCTTTAAAGTTCTCATTAATTCCACAATTTAAACAAGAGTATTTCTCATATTTTATATAATAAATAATACCTATCAGTCTTGCATTGTTTACTGTCTGCACGACTTGACTCAGGCCTCCTGTACTTATGATATGAGTATAGAACAAATTACACTTTCGTTCTACCAAACTAAACTAATACTCGTAGGGAGAGTTTACACACTTCGGCAATTCTTACAGAGAGCTCTGAGGTATGAAGATTTTCATTAAAAACTTTTTCTTTCATCGTTATAGCAAGGGATAATTTGAACGATTAACTACGCATATACCTTTGAATAGATGTGCGAGCCCTAGGAAAGGGATCTCGTGACCTCAGGCCCGTCTCGTCGCCGCTAGACCTGGATAGACTATCTCAACTTTAAAATAAAGAGGTACCTACTTATATTATATATATATATATATATATATATATATATATATATATATATATATATATATATATATATATATATATATATATATATATATATATATATATTTACATCCAGCAACGCATTTGGCTTCATGCACACTGTGCATCAATACGGCGTCCCCCAGTTCCACTTACATTTTTTAGGATGTCTTTGTGAATATTGCTTAGTTTTTCGATTTTCTGCTTCATGGGATATTTTATTTTCCTGCAATTTTATTTGGGGCAATATTCTTTTTGCAGTCATGCCCAGACATTTTTGAACCCCGCTACATGGTCATAGATTTTTGGTTTCCTGGATATATTGATCATGATATACCTAATGCGTCGCCTATTTAACGTCCTCACAGGATGGTTGGTATTTGGGAGTGCGACGTTGCCAGCTTTGGGTTTACTTATCTCTTTCTTTTACTGTCGCTTGTCGCTTTGTCTGTTGTATACCGTTTCAACTTCAAATCTACTCGTAAGAGCTATACCTGAACGGATGCCCGATATTTATATATGTACCTACGAGTATCTTATTCTATCCTTCTAAAATTGTAAATATGATAATCTTCTTTGTTGAACTGAGGATAGATGGATGGATTGATTGTTTTGTCTCTCTTTCACGCAATAACTACTGAACGGACTTTATTTATTTATTTCAACTTTGTATACAGTAAATGAATACAGGTGACTTATGACTTAATGCCTGAGGCATTCTCTAATAGTCAACCTTTGGGTGATGCAGAATTAGTAAGGTCGCCAGACTTCATGGGGAAGTGTTCATTTTGAGCGGCTGCTTGAGGGTGATACCCCTGGTGTTGCAAGCATCCGTAGGTGGTGAGAATCGCTTCCTATCAGGGGGAGCACATACCTATCTGCCACGTTATCATATAGCTGTTGGACGTCCGTATATAGCTATTGGACGTCCGTATATAGGTATTGGACGTCTGTATATAGCTATTGGACGTCCGTATATAACTATTGAATGTCCTTGTACAGCTATCGGACGTCTGTATATAGCTATTGGACGTCAGTATATAGCTATTCGACGTCCGTATATACCTATTAGACGTCCGTGTACAGCTATCGGACCTCCGTATATGACTACATACTTACATACATATACACTCACGCCTTTAATCCCCGAAGGGGTAGGCAGAGGCGCAACTAGTGCACCCACTTTTCGCCGTTATTCCGTCCCATGATGTGATAGGGGGCGAGAGCCTATCGCCATATCGGGCACAAATTCCAGACTCCGGGCTGACACTGAATTTTAAAAAACCCAATATCACTGCCCGACCCGGGAATCGAACCCAAGACCTCAGCATTACAGTCATACCGTAATACAACTACGCCACCGAGGCAGTATATGACTATTTTATTTTTATTTTTAAGCTATTGCATAGCTTCTATTGCGAGCCTTGAGCGTGGAGACCGAATCCAGAAATTCCGTAACGAAAATAACCTGACATGTTTTTTATCTTACTAATATGAACCTTAAATACAATGCGTAGAAGCTATAATTCTTGAAACAAGTATATTTTTATTTATTTTATTTATTAAAGTCATTAAAACCATTTCTTACTAATCTAATATGAACCTTAAATACATTGCGTAGAAGCTATTTCCCCAGCGTTGGCACGGCACGAGAACAAAAGAATCGAACGTAACATTATTTTTTCAAATTTTGATTTATTCAACTTTGGTTGTTATGACCATTGCATTTCTGACATTTATCAATAACAAGACTAAACGTGCGTTGCTCGCGTTAAAAAATCTACTTTATGTGGTAAGCGTAAGATCGAATTTGTGTTTAGGCAATCAAAATTTGTGATAAAAAATGCTATGCAATAGCTTTACCGCGGCAGTCTCCGAGTGCCACACGTATTTTTTATTTTATTTATCCGGTATAAAAAACAATTGTACAATAAGTTTTATACAAATAAGATTACATATAGGAGATAATTGTACAACTAACAACATTATCCACAGTTTATACATTCGTATTTATGAATATTTGGAGCACATGCACCCGGTGAAACAAGACTAAAGGAAAATTCTAAACTACTACCATACCATACGAGCCCCGTTTTATGTACTGCCCACTGTTGAGCACGGGCCTCCTCTACTACTGAGAGGGTTTAGGCCTTATTCTACCACGCTAACGCATCTACAGCGGTGGGCATAATTGATAAACAATAGACACAATTTCGAAAAATCAGAGGTGGGTGCCTTGGGTGTTGAACCTGCGGACATCCATCTCGTCAGACCGTTCCATTCCTAACTAGACTATCGTCCACTTTTGATTATTGGAAGTCCGTATATAGTAATTAGACTTCTGTATATAGCTATTGGACGTCCATATATAGGTATTAGACGTCCGTATATAACTATTGGACGTCCGTGTACAACTATCGGACCTCCGTATATAACTATTACCATACCATACCAGCCCTGTATTATGTACTGCCCACTACTGAGCACGGGCCTCCTCTACTACTGAGAGGGTTGAGTCCTTACTTCACCACGCTGGCCTAATGCGGGTTATCAGACTTTAAATCCCTTCGAAATTATTTTTGAGAAATTTCAGGTATGTAGGTTTCCTCATGATGTTTTCCTTCACCGGTAAAGTGAACGATAGTTGATTAACAATACACACGTCACTTCGAAAAATAAGAGGTGTGTGCCTTGAATGTTGAACCTGTGGACATCCGTCTCGTCAGACCGTTCCATTCCCAATATATATATATATATATATATATATATATCAATATTTTTATGAAATTAAATGACAATGTAACGCACCACCATAAGACATTATATGTTAAGCCCCATAAAGCTAAGTATAGATAATGTCATCCAGGATGACGCGCTAAATTAATTTCCCTAATCGCTAGTCCAAGTCTGCCTCGGTGGCGTAGTTGTATTACGGTACGACTGCAAGGCTGAGGTCTCGGGTTCGATCCCCGGGTCGGGCAAAGTGATATTGGATTTTTCTATTCAGTATCAGCCCGGAGTCTGGAATTTGTGCCCGGTATGGCGATAGGCTCGCCCCCTATCACATCATGGGACGGAATACGCTTGGCGAAAAGTGGGTGCACTAGTTGCGCCTCTGCCTACCCCTTCGGGGATAAAAGGCGTGAGTGTGAGTGTGCTAGTCCAAGTGGGTAACCTTCCGCTTGTGGTTTAGTTCTGTAAATACACACTAAATACCTATGAGTGCACACGCACACCAAGATACAATAGTTATCAAAGTCCTCTTACACGCGAAATGTCATCGTGGATGAAATTGCCTATAATTGCGGAGGTATCTACTCAGATGGACACTCGCATACATTAATAGACAAGTATATGAATAAGCACATTTACTTATAATAAATCAAAACATAGCTCTCTAATGTTTAAGCGATAGGAAAAAGCATACACGCTCACTGTTTGAAAGCTCCAAGTACCAGGGCATAAGAAGAGCTAAGATATCATCAGTGTATGCAGTTATGCAGGGTGAACGCACCCGTCAGGGTCAAACGTTCTCTAATACATGCGAATTAGTTGCAGATTAATAATAAAATACGATTAAATCAGCGTGTGCAGATTTAATTAGTATTGTTTTAAGTTTATGTGAACAACATAGAGTTTTATTGCCGTTTTAGAATAAATTATTGTAAATTGCGTCGTAGATTTATTATTAAAAATACTTAATGTGCATAGTAATTCTGGTATAAAGGTCATGTCCAAAAACGGGCCTCAAATTCTAACCAAGACAATTTATATATATTTGGATAGAACTCCTAAAAACAAGCCGTTTACAATAAATCGTTTAATTTTAAAGTCCTCCGACTTTGAGATTTGTGTAATTTTATTTTGCTTAAAAAGTAGACTTAATAAGAACGTTTTTAAAAAAAGTTAGTTATGAATGGAGAGGTCTAAAGATATTTTTTCAATAAATTCAAGATGCACATTTTACCCCTTTAATATCCCAAAAGTTTGAGCCTGGTTAAATTGTGAGGCCCAGCACCCATACAAAAAGCGGACATCTCCTTTACGTCCATTCCATTTTGCACTGTCATTATCTTTCATAGGTACAGTAGTATGTTTTATGACGCTAATTATCAAAAATCTTAATAGGGAATGACTGTAAGTAATGGCTTTTCGATCTTGAACCACAAAGGGCAGTAGAGATCGAGGTTAGACTTGTGCCTACAATGGTACACTTCACCTTACAACTGTATTTACCAACACTGAACCCGTCGGACGGGGCTGAGTCACGACTCGCGGTTCAAATTTCAAACCTCAGGTCCTGAGACTAAATAAAGCTTACTCCATAAACATTTTAAAATAAGGTGGAAAAAATAACGCAGTTTACCTTGAAGTTTTATATCCCTCATGGATTTTTATTTGGGAATTGTTATTGAAAGGTTTTAGTTAATATTTAACTTTTATCATTATTTTAATAACATACACAATATTTTTTATATAATACAGCTGGTATACTTTTGTTTAGATTGTATATAAAATACACACATAAAGTTTATGAAACAATGTTTTACCTAACCCTTAACCCTTTAAAACCTTTTATTTGAGAATAAAAAAACACTATTTGTGTAAATCACTGATAAAACATATATAAATAAAGCCGATGTTGTTTATCATCATAAAAAGAATATCACACTTCCAGTTAATTTCCAGATATTATTGGAATGACGCACCATTCGAAAATGTGCACGTTTTACAAACTCAGTCATATGTGGATGAGCCTTAACCTTTTGAAGAGATCCCCGAATATCTGGTTATTTGGAGTATCTTAAAACGCTACTTGTACGTCATCGGATTCACGTGACCAGCTTCCCTTCAGGGGAGAACAACTTTTGGTCTAAATAAAAAAAATATAAGAACATTGTATAGCATTGTAACTTTCTTTATATTTTAAAATTTATATATAGAAAAATATTATGTTAATTACTATTTTTGTTTGAGTACTATCTTAATATGTGTAAATACCTATTTAAATATATTATTCAATACTCGTACGAATTTAATTAAATATTCAAATCTAAATTCCGTACACGCTGTTTTGGTTTGGACTATAAATATTTTCGCTTAATAGTATTACTTATACAATTTAGCACGAACATTAGGTATGCACGGAATTATATAAACTCCAATATCAAATAATGACAGAAGTTGAAAACATCTACTTTTTGAACAACGTAACGCATGTTCAAATGCAGACGGACAACGCAAATCTTATAAAAATCATTTTAAAATTAAATCATATCCGATAAAATAAGATTGTATCACATAGCTCGACCTTTTTAACAAAATTTATTTCGGCAAACGTGTTTGTAAACGATGGTGGACGAAAATAATGTGTCATAAAGTTCAGTGGACCGGTTTAACGGACCCAAATGGATATAAGATCACCTTGACACCTCATAAGCAAATGCCATCTCGCTAGCACTGTCAGTTTGCCTATAACGATGTTACGTAATTGAAATCATGATAATGTTTTTGTCAGCCTCTCGCATACCGCACCGACCTTTTACAAGCATCAATAAGTTTATGTTGACAAGGGTTTTTATTTTAAAGGCAAATATGCTTATTAGGACGTCAAATTAGTCAGCGAAACCAATCACTTATAAGATCCTTAAATACCTTCAGTACTCGACACCTTCAAATAACTTGTTAAGAATTTAAAAAATGTTTGTGACCACGCCTACCGACCTTTTATTCCTTTTGCGTCCCAAAAGTTGGGAGACATGACGTAAACAATTCAAGGGCAAACAGGGCGTTTAGTATTAAGAAGTGATATCAAGATGGATCTTGGATTGCCCCTAACACATTCAGCACGGATTATATTTTAACATATATATGAGAAATCTTAAAACACGTTTTTAAAAGAAAACATCACACAGGTAAAAATACTACCGGTTGTCAATCCGTCAATGAGATAATGCTATTTGAAACTGGACTTTACATTATCACGTTAAAGTTTAAAATACTTTGAAATTGGTTCAGTATTTGGCCGATCAATTATCGTCTCCTAATGTACATTTATCGTTTGTAGATACGACAATGATTATTATCACAAAACGTTGTTTTCCAGTGTATGTTTTAGCAATATCAGATTCACATCCTACTAGTCCTACTATAATATTATAAACGCGAAAGTTTGTAATTATGGATGTATGGATGTCTGGATGTCTGGATGTATGGATATTTGTTTCTCTTTCACGCAAAAACTGCTGAACGGATTTCGATGAAATTTGGCACACAGGTAGATTATGTCCTGGATTAACACATAGACTACTTTTTATCCCGGGAAAATATAAAGCGGGACTTTTATCCCGGGAAAACTCATTCACGCGGGCGGAGCCGCGGGCAAAAGCTCGTTACTTATATTTAAAAAGTTAGAATGACGTTATGTCCAATTCTGGCACAGTAGTTCTCCTACCACACGTTAAGATATCTCTAATAACACGCACATGAAGCTTTACTCTTATACTTAATATGGTCAGTGAAAACGCTTAACTACAAAAGTTTTACGGACAAAATATTTGCGTTGACATTGTAAAATTTTCACATTGCTCGCCCGAATGTTGCCAGTCGCTCAGTTTAAGTACGGACGAGTTTAAACATACTTAAGTCGTAGCCGGACGGCAAAAATGTATATTTTGATAACACACGCAGTTTTGGAACAAGCTTAGAATCCAGTTCCTTTAACCATGTCCTAGGTGTTACCAGGTAAATCTGGCATTTCGTTCCCGTAGATTCAATTGATTATTTTGAAATGATGTTTAGTCTACCACCTAAATAAAGTCCCTGGCGATGTAGTAAGTATGGAGACGATACTTCACCCACTCGTGTTTAATTGTTTTCTTACACACTATCAAAGCCGACATATGTCTGAGACTTATTAGTCATACATGTTAGACTACATTATACTTTCTTATAAATTATATTAGTTTGTAGGTATCTGTTGTGTCAGTAACAATATTGCAAATGATAATGTCGGTATTCTGAAATGAGAGTTGATGTTATTGTTGTTATTTGACCGTATCGAGCAGTTGAGTCTTTGCTATCGAAGAAGCAACATTAAATGCGATTTACTGTGAAACATAAGTGATTCCTTGAATAAATTTAATTGTTCCTACATCTCAGAAGTGGGATAGCACGGAATAGCTGCATATTTTCGTGCAGAACAACCGTTTATCGTTTGTGTTTGCGACAAATACACTTACTTGATGAAAAGCGGCCGCAAAACACCCGATAAGATGAAAAATAGTTGTGATCCGCGTTCTAGCAAAAGAAAACATCATAAGTGTAACAGTGAAACTTCTAACGTTGATAACGGAAAGGATAAGAGGAAGCGAAGCAGGGATAGTTCTGGGAGCGAAATAATGGTCAGGACGTCGTCGGCGAGAAGAAGCCGTGACGGTGTTCCTGAGCACCGTGATTCGCGACATCGGCAGCGACGCAGGAGTTCCACCAGCTCCACCCGGCATCATGAGCGGCGTAAGCGGCGCCACAGAAGTTCGAGCAGCTCCACCCGGCACCATGACCGGCATCGGAGACACCATACGCGTGACAGTAGTTCGCATAGGCGATCTCATCGAAGTGATGTACGCGCGAGCGGTGGCTCAAAAACGACGCATCAACAACCCAGCTTACCGGTAAGACGTTCCAATGACAGTACTGACAATATGACATATTTACTTTTAACTGAGTTGATGAATTCTTTAGTAAATAGTAATCGACATGAGGGTAACAAATTCCCGATGTTGGGAAATGTTATTCCAGACTTTGATCCGATGGTAAAAGGACAGACTATTCAAATGTGGCTTAATAAGGTTGACGAATGTGCAAAATTGTACAAATGGGGTGATGATCAAATCATGCACTATGCTTTGCCAAAATTAGTAGGTGTAGCGAAAACTTGGTACCAGATGTTGCCTACTATGTCGTTTTCATGGTTAGAGCGGAAAAATAAATTAGCTGAATCATTTCCTTGTAGTGAAGATTACGCGGAGATGTTAACGGAAATGTTATCAAAACGAGTTAAATACAATGACTCGTTAGAAATGTATTATTATGAAAAGATTAGTTTACTAAACCGCTGCGATATTAAGGGCACCCGGGCCGTAGATTGCTTATTGTACGGTATCTAGGATCTCGCATTAAGGTTAGGCGCTAAGGCGTTGAATTGTCAAGAACCCGAGCAAGTCTTAAAATATTTTCAGTCAACTAGACAACAAACACGGGAAACAGATAAGCCCCGATTCAATGATAAAAAGATTACTACTTTGGCCAGTAGTTCAAATATTAAATCGGTTAACAATGACGTTCGGGTTAAAGGCGCAAGTGCTCCGATAGTTTGCTACAATTGTAATGAACCCGGCCACTTTAGTTTCAGATGTACAAAAAAGATATTGAAATGTAACATATGTAATAGATTAGGTCATACAACTATAAACTGCACAAAACTACCTTCAGATCATAACAAAGGCAATAAAACAAATGAAAAAGACATATTACGTGTAGATACGGACAACGTTACCAGCAATAACGATAAATATATCATGCAAGTAAAACTTAAAGGACATTCTATATTAGGCTTCGTGGATCTGGGCAGTCAATGCACATTAATCAGGTGTAGTTATGCTAGAAATTTAGGCATTTCGTGGTCTAGTGATTCTAATCTACCCACTATGAGGGGTATAGGCAGTAATATGGTTTTGCCAATAGGATACGCTACTGTTGTTTTACAAATTCAGAATATTTCAGAGAATATCGAGGCTTTAATCGTAGAAGATACTGTTATCAAGTATCCTATATTAATTGGGCATAGTTTTACGGAGAAGCCAGGTATTGTAATAACGAAAACTTTTGAACCCTTAATATTTACACGTGAAATACGAGAGCGATTTTACCTTGCTTCGGTTTCAAACATTTCTATACAGCCTAAACAGATGTGCCTTGTCAGAGTTGTTTGTCCGATAGATTATTGCGGAACTGTATATGTGCGAGGGTCACTTCGCGGAAAGCCTGGTTTTGAATATTATCTTCTACCAGGTGAATATGAAATAGTAAAGAGTCAGGGTTGTTTATTAATTCAAAATGTATCTGATAACGTAATTGTTATGAGAGCGGACTCTTTGATAACTCGTGCACTTAGTTCAAATAATTGTATGGACATTAATGTCTTGTGTGGATGGTGGTCAATATTGCTCAGAGCTTAACTATGACCCCAATTTGTCTTCCCCCGAATTAAATCAACTAAAAGAGCTATTAGTTAGATATAAGGAGTGTTTTTCAACTAACTTAAAAGACTTGGGGTTTACAAACATAGTTAAGATGGAAATCTAGTTGACAGATAATAAGCCAGTTGTCTACCGGCCGTACAGGCTTTCGTACTCAGAGCGACAATTGGTGCGATCAATGGTCGAGGAAATGATTGAAGCAGATATTGTCTGTGAGTCTAATTCCCAATATGCAAGTCCAATATTACTTGTGAAAAAGAAAACAGGCGAGAAAAGGTTATGTGTAGATTACAGAGCATTAAACAATAAAACAAGAAAGGAACACTACCCTCTACCATTGATCGACGACCAGTTGGATATGTTGGCAGGAAATTCTTTATTTATTACTCTTGATTGCGCATCCGGTTACTACCAAATACCGATAGCGGACAGTTCTCAAGAAAAGACGGCATTCGTCACACCTGATGGTCAATACCAGTTTAAGCGAATGCCATTCGGTTTGGCCAATGCACCGTCTATATTTCAAAGAGCCATGAACAAGATTTTATCAAAATCTAAGGTTGATTACGCAATAATATTTATGGATGATATACTTATACCTGCCAGATCTTTTGGACAGGGGCTTGAGCGCTTAGAAAAGGTACTAAAATTATTATCTGAAGCAGGACTTACATTAAAGCTTAAAAAGTGCAATTTCTTTTACAAAGAAATTGATTTTCTAGGGTTTCAAGTTAGTGGTGAGGGCATACGACCAGGATCGCATAAAATTTTAGCTGTCTCTATTTTCCCAGTACCCAAAAATGTCCACGATGTTAGGCGATTCATAGGACTCGCCAGTTTCTTTAGGCGTTTTATTAAAGATTTCGCTCTAATTGTACGTCCTCTTACCGATATATTAAAATCAAATTTTACTTAGAAGTGGACCGACCAACATTTCAGTGCATTTAATATTTTAAAACAAAAATTAGCAGAACGTCCTATTTTGGCCTATACAGTCGGAAGACAAACGAGGATGAACAAAAATTGCATTCGTTTGAGTTAGAAACTTTAGCTGTGATAGCATCACTGAAACGTTTTCGTGTTTATTTGCTAGGATTAAAATTCAAAATCGTCACCGACTGTAATGCGTTACGTACAACTTTAACAAAGCGAGACCTCATTCCTAGAATATCTCGGTGGTGGGTGCAGTTTCAGGAGTTCGATTGTGAGATCGTGTATAGGGCTGGAACACGTATGTTACATGTGGACGCTCTAAGTCGAGCTCCTGTAACTGAACCGGTTGCAGGAGATGACGAGACACATTTCCTTGATGTTTTAAATATTGATGTGGGAGACTGGATTTCAACTGTGCAAAGCAATGATGAAGAAATTAACAGAATTAGAGATATTTTACGTGACAAGCTTTGTTAAGAAGTATGTATCCGCATGTCTTGAATGTGCACATCATAAGGCCCAAGGTGGCTGTAAGGAAGGTATGCTCCATCCAATACCGAAAGTAGATACACCGTTTCATACGCTTCATGCCGATTACTTAGGCCCATTTGTTCGCTTAAAGAGAGGAAACACTTATATTTTAGCTATTATTGATTCTTTTACAAAATTTATTAACATTAAAGCCGTGCGGGACACTAAAAGTGCAACGGCGATAAGAGTATTTAAAGAATATTTTAGTATTTTTGGAACCCCATCGCGGCTCATAAGTGAACAGGGTACCTGTTTTACAAGCGCGAAGTTCAAATCATTTATGGCGAGTACAAATATAAAACATATCCTTAATGCTGTTGCCACTCCAAGAGCAAACGGTCAGATAGAGAGTTACAACCGAACTATATTAGATGCTTTGAGTACCAAGTGTCATGGTAAGGGTGATAATATTTGGGACGAGTATGTCGGTGATATTCAACTAGGCCTAAACACAACTATGAATAAAGCTACAGGTAAAAGTCCTTCTGAGTTATTATTCGGTTTTAAAGTTTTAAATTCTTCTGAAAATAGGATTAATGGGGTGTTAAATGAAATTATATCTCGCGTGACCGACGATAATTTAGCAGAAATAAGATCAGCAGCAGAGATCAGAATTGAAAAGCAACAACAATATTTTAAAAGCAATTTGATAAACGTAGAAAAAATGTAACAACTTACAATATTGGAGATCTTGTTAGAATTGAACGGACGATATTCGACAAGGAGCACCTAGGTAAATCGAAAAAAAAACTTATAGCAAAATTTCATGGTCCATACCGTATTACGAAAATTCTGGATAATGATAGGTTTCTGATTGAAGACACTCCATTGAGTAGGAGAGGTAATAAGAAATATCAAAATGTTGTATCTGCAGACAGGATTCATCCTTGGCTTAGCTATAAGAATATGGATAGTGAAAGTAGCGAAAACGACAATAGTAGTGACGAAATATGTAATGAGAATGAAGCATAAAATAAGATATGTTTGGATTAGTTATTGTTAAATTAACAACTTTGTAATAACCGAATATATGATTTCGAATTTGACTAGAGTTGATCAAGGACATGACTATAACAGAAGGCGAACTACGATTGGTCAGTGCAGAGAGCGAATGGTGTCAAGTAATTGGCATCGCACAGATGACCATTCACCACACTACACACCCACGTTGGTCAGTGCAGAGAGCGAATGGTGACAAGTAATTAGCATCGCACAGATGACCATTCACCACACTACACACCCACATTGGTCAGTGCAGAAAGCGAACGGTGTCAAGTAATTGGCATCGCACAGATGACCATTCACCACACTACACACCCACCTTGGTCAGTGCAGAGAGCGAATGGTGTCAAGTAATTGGCATCGCACAGATGACCATTCACCACACTACACACCCACATTGGTCAGTGCAGAGTGCGAATGGTGTCAAGTAATTGGCATCGCACAGATGACCATTCACCACACTACACACCCACCTTGGTCAGTGCAGAGAGTGAATGGTGTCAAGTAATTGGCATCGCACAGATGACCATTCACCACACTACACACCCACCTTGGTCAGTGCAGAGAGCGAATGGTGTCAAGTAATTGGCATCGCACAGATGACCATTCACCACACTACACACCCACATTGGTCAGTGCAGAGTGCGAATGGTGTCAAGTAATTGGCATCGCACAGATGACCATTCACCACACTACACACCCACCTTGGTCAGTGCAGAGAGTGAATGGTGTCAAGTAATTGGCATCGCACAGATAACCATTCACCACACTACACACCCACAATGATCGGAGCAGACAGCAAATGGTGCCAAGCATTTGGTACTGTACAGATGATGATCCTATTGGATTGCGAAAATGACGTGGATTTGTATGAATTGTTTTAATATTTTTTTGTTTGTATATTCAGATTTCAGACTGAGTGAGGGGACTCACTCTTAAGAGGATGGCCGAGCTGTTAGACTACATTATACTTTCTTATAAATTATATTAGTTTGTAGGTATCTGTTGTGTCAGTAACAATATTGCAAATGATAATGTCGGTATTCTGAAATGAGAGTTGATGTTATTGTTGTTATTTGACCGTATCGAGCAGTTGAGTCTTTGCTATCGAAGAAGCAACATTAAATGCGATTTACTGTGAAACATAAGTGATTCCTTGAATAAATTTAATTGTTCCTACATACAAGTCATGAATGAAAAACTTCTTTGAGAAATACATTTATGACGTCACCGTAATACCACATCTGAGTCACTTCTTAGAAATAATACTGAAGTTATCAAAATCCGCCCCATAACCATGCACCTGTGAGTCATCGAGCGTTCACCTTAAACCAAGGCTTTGTAATTAGTTACTAAGTTCTAATATCAGTTGCCTTTGCGCAGATGTTGAAGTGCCTCGTGCTACAGAACGAATATACAATGCGCAATGTAACCTTAATTCTAAATAATATTTAATACAAGGTTTTGCCCGTGGCTCCGCCCGCGTGAATGAGTTTTCCCGGGATAAAAGTCCCGCTTTATATTTTCCCGGGATAAAAAGTAGCCTATGTGTTAATCCAGGACATAATCTACCCGTGTGCCAAATTTCATAGAAATCCGTTGTTCAGTAGTTTTTGTGTATAAGAGTAACAAACATCCATACATCCAGACACCCACACTTACAAACTTTCGCGTTTATAATATTAATTTAACATATATAAGCTCAAGCTTTCGTTACCAAAGGGGTGGATAAAAGTGTAAGAAGTTAATCCATAAATAGCGAGCTTAATTCCACTCTAAAAATGTGATACACATCTTAACATTTAGGACACAAATTCCAAATTCGAACAACTCAGCTGTGGTACTGTCAAATCAAAAAATCATACCTAAATATATATATTGCAAGTAGATCGATGGGGCGATGAAAAATCAATTCTTATGAAATAAATAATTAGTCACTTAAAATTATTTTTATATTATCGTAATTCGTTAACTATAATATGTGTTTTATATATATCTAATAAGGTTAGTTTTCAAATGTACCTCTAATATTTGTTACATGGAATAATGTTATTAAACCAGGCGGAAGTTCAAAAGCCATTAAATCATTTAACATAAAATGCATTAACACTCCAACACTTTTATTAATTTGTGTCTTAATTCTATAACTTATATAATATTAACAATTTATTTGGAAAAGGCGGAGGCCATTAATAATGTAATAGAAAGGTTCGAACATCTTATTGTGAAGTGTTATTTTTAAGAAGATAAGTATGTGGTCTAATTTAGTAACGCAATGTCAAAATGACCCTGTGTAAGCTGATACATAGATATATCATTCGTTAGTATTTCAAATTGTAGGTAAAATAAGCAACGCACACGTGGCCAGACAGGTGCATCTGCTTACAAACGTGTTTTGACCCCTCGAAAACTACGCTAGCTGTTGGCAGATTTATATTAAAATTTTATTATATTGTTGAGTTTTTAAAATACTTGTAGAACTCGTATCAATATTAAGTAATTAAAAGAAAGTTATCAAAGCAACAAATACCCACGACATGACAGAAGGAGATTTTATCATTTTGTATTATTCGATTTTTATGCGATAAACTTTTGACTCCCCTTACCTGGCAGTCAAATACTTTGCTGGTATCAGAAACCCAATGCTTACAAATTGGTCCAACTCGAACATTGCATATCAATTAATATTCAAATATATTTAGTTCTAATCGCATTTATAGAAATATACCGCCATTAAATTACTAAAATCCAAGCCAAGTATCCAGGTAGGCTGCAACACGCAGTTCCGCGAACAAACCGGCTGGTTTATCAACTTTTGTTATCACAGAGCGCTATTTGCCGACGCAACGACTCACTAAAATATTTGCTCACGAAAAATATGCATCCGCAGGTGCCATACCAAATTGTGCAAACCGAAAATACGTTGTGTGTCATGTACATAAATAAATGTATTGACATATATTGACATTACAAATCGGTTCGTTGGTTTGTAACCGTTTGGTGGGCGATCAAAATATTTACACCGTTTTTTAAACATTAGTGATTTTTTAACTTATTCTTGATCGGTATTTCCTCTTTCCATCTTAAAATTAGAGAGTGGCATAAGATTAAAATTATAAAATATAATATTTTAGAAAACTGCGCAAGTACAACTACGCTCAAAGCTAAGTTGGATATTAATTTCTTATGTGTAATTAATGTTCCAATGCTAATAAAAGGGTTAAACAAAAGAAAACTGATTAAAAGAATTTTCATGAGTATTTATCATCAAACAAACAATAATGTTAGGTAAATCAAAATCCCTGAAAATATCATAAAATAGTATCTTATTGTTTCCATTTCGCTTCCATAGTCTGGTCTTGGTTTACAACAGAAAAAAGTCATGATCGAATTAGAGCTTTAAAAAAAAATTAAGTAAAAACAAACAACTTTAAAACCTACAGAAAAAACCGAGTGGGTCATCTGAGGGTTAGTGATCACGGCAAATAAACACCCACACACGAATGGGGATGGGTGCCATTTAAGGAAAAAATATATTTTTTTAAGTTTGTTCCTTTCCTGACACGTACTGACTACTGACTGGATCTTAATTTCGTACGATCAGCCGTACGATGCGAAACAGCAGTTGTCGGGTCCGCATTACTTCTGTTTTCTATATAACACTGACATTATTCTGATAATGACTTCTTATATTTACGCGAATGTTAGACATTGAAATAAAACTATTTTGCGGATTTTATCGCGGTTTTTTAATTATTATTTTCTCCCGACGTTTCGAAGGCTTTGCAGCACTTCGTGGTCACGGGGCGGACTGAGGTGTTGGTGGTCCGAAAAGTTAATGTTACAATATCTACCTTCATTTTTTAATTATACATTTTTAAAAATTAGTTGTTAATGACGGTCCGATCTACGCAGAAAGAGCTCACAGTGTCTTGAGGTCTGGCAGTTGGTATTTTGGGGTCCGATTTAATAAGATGTATAACTGGATCCCAGGCTTGTGCAAGCTTCCAACCATCTTCTCTATTGAAATTTGGATGTTTTTTAATTTCAATAGCCTCGCGAATCATCCTAGGTAGGAATCGGTGTTCTTTGGCAAGGATTTGTGGTTTGTCAAATCTAAGGTAATGCTTGGAGCCTTGTTCTGAATGTTCAGCAACTGCAGACTTCGTAGAGCGTCGGTGTTTCACGTCAGCTATATGTTCTTTTACGCGGGTCCCTACGTTTCTTTTTGTTTGGCCGATATAAGAGAGGCCACAGTCACAATCAATCTTGTATACGCCTGGTTCTTGTAGAGGTATATGGCACTTGACAGGTGGTAAAAATTGACTAATCTTTTTAGGCGGCTTGAAATAAGTTTTGATTGAAGCACGCTTCAGGATGTAGCCAATCTTGTCGGTGACTCCTCTTACATATGGTAATACAACCGGGACACGTTCGACTGTGGCTGGTTTCACTCGGTTTCTGTGACGGCGGCGTGGAATTTGGAGCTTGTTGTCGCGCAGTACTTGCTTGACATGTTGCAGCTCAGCGCCCAGGTGTTTCTCGTCACAGATTCCTTGTGCTCTCTGAAACAAAGATTTACCCACGGTAGCTAACTGTTTTGGATGGTGATGAGATTCACCGTTCAGGTATTTATCTGTATGGGTCTTTTTTCGATACACAGTGTGGCTTAAAGACTGATCAGGATTACGGATGACTAAAACGTCTAAGAAGGCAAGAGATTTATTGTGTTCTAACTCCATAGTAAATTGGATTTTGTTGTTAATGGAGTTAAGGTGATTTAAAAATGCAGTTACTTTATCAGATGGTAAAATTGTGAAAGTATCATCTACGTACCGTTTGTAAAACCTTGGTGAGACCGGGGCTGTGTTCAGGGCTGTCTCCTCGAAGTCCTCCATGAAGATATCGGCGACTACTGGAGATACAGGTGAGCCCATCGCTACCCCCCTCAACTTGTACATAGAACTGATCATTCCACAACATATAGCCAGATGTGAGGCAATGTTGGAGTAGTTCTGCATATTCCACAGGGATGTTATTCTCTACTAACCTCTTAGAGACAATTTTGATGCAGTCTTGTAACGGTAAACTTGTAAAAAGTGACTGGACATCAAAACTAACCATTGTTTCATTGTCAGCTAATTGTAGGTGTTTAATATCACTGACAAATTGGTATGAATCCTTCACAGATGCTCTAGTGTTTCCTCTGAGTGGTGAAAGCACTTTAGCTACGTGCTGAGCCAGTCTATAGGTTGGCGTGTCAATCTGACTCACAATGGGACGTAGTGGAGCATTTGGCTTGTGTATTTTTGGTAACCCATACAATTTAGGTGGTTTTGCACACGATGGAACGAGTAAGTCTACGTCTAGATTTAACTTGTCGGAGTGATTCTTTATTATAGAGCCAGTAGCCTTTAAAATTTTGTTGGTCGGGTCTGTTTTGACCATTTTGTACGTACTTACATCCGATAAAAGTTAAGTTAAATACACAAGCCAAATGCTCCACTACGTCCCATTGTGAGTCAGATTGACACGCCAACCTATAGACTGGCTCAGCACGTAGCTAAAGTGCTTTCACCACTCAGAGGAAACACTAGAGCATCTGTGAAGGATTCATACCAATTTGTCAGTGATATTAAACACCTACAATTAGCTGACAATGAAACAATGGTTAGTTTTGATGTCCAGTCACTTTTTACAAGTTTACCGTTACAAGACTGCATCAAAATTGTCTCTAAGAGGTTAGTAGAGAATAACATCCCTGTGGAATATGCAGAACTACTCCAACATTGCCTCACATCTGGCTATATGTTGTGGAATGATCAGTTCTATGTACAAGTTGAGGGGGGTAGCGATGGGCTCACCTGTATCTCCAGTAGTCGCCGATATCTTCATGGAGGACTTCGAGGAGACAGCCCTGAACACAGCCCCGGTCTCACCAAGGTTTTACAAACGGTACGTAGATGATACTTTCACAATTTTACCATCTGATAAAGTAACTGCATTTTTAAATCACCTTAACTCCATTAACAACAAAATCCAATTTACTATGGAGTTAGAACACAATAAATCTCTTGCCTTCTTAGACGTTTTAGTCATCCGTAATCCTGATCAGTCTTTAAGCCACACTGTGTATCGAAAAAAGACCCATACAGATAAATACCTGAACGGTGAATCTCATCACCATCCAAAACAGTTAGCTACCGTGGGTAAATCTTTGTTTCAGAGAGCACAAGGAATCTGTGACGAGAAACACCTGGGCGCTGAGCTGCAACATGTCAAGCAAGTACTGCGCGACAACAAGCTCCAAATTCCACGCCGCCGTCACAGAAACCGAGTGAAACCAGCCACAGTCGAACGTGTCCCGGTTGTATTACCATATGTAAGAGGAGTCACCGACAAGATTGGCTACATCCTGAAGCGTGCTTCAATCAAAACTTATTTCAAGCCGTCTAAAAAGATTAGTCAATTTTTACCACCTGTCAAGTGCCATATACCTCTACAAGAACCAGGCGTATACAAGATTGATTGTGACTGTGGCCTCTCTTATATCGGCCAAACAAAAAGAAACGTAGGGACCCGCGTAAAAGAACATATAGCTGACGTGAAACACCGACGCTCTACGAAGTCTGCAGTTGCTGAACATTCAGAACAAGGCTCCAAGCATTACCTTAGATTTGACAAACCACAAATCCTTGCCAAAGAACACCGATTCCTACCTAGGATGATTCGCGAGGCTATTGAAATTAAAAAACATCCAAATTTCAATAGAGAAGATGGTTGGAAGCTTGCACAAGCCTGGGATCCAGTTATACATCTTATTAAATCGGACCCCAAAATACCAACTGCCAGACCTCAAGACACTGTGAGCTCTTTCTGCGTAGATCGGACCGTCATTAACAACTAATTTTTAAAAATGTATAATTAAAAAATGAAGGTAGATATTGTAACATTAACTTTTCGGACCACCAACACCTCAGTCCGCCCCGTGACCACGAAGTGCTGCAAAGCCTTCGAAACGTCGGGAGAAAATAATAATTAAAAAACCGCGATAAAATCCGCAAAATAGTTTTATTTCAATGTCTAACATTCGCGTAAATATAAGAAGTCATTATGCAAACCAGTACGGACTGGAAATTGCCAACAAGATACGCCGGTTGGAGAATTTGAAGACCAAGCGCGCAAGATTTAGTACATCGTTAAATTTCTTGAAGAGATGCCGTGATCATAATCTCATCCCTACGTGTGTCAAGATATCACCCAAGACGAACATACGAGGGAGCGCTAAAATTCTAAACCAGGCGAGTACAAAACTGTTACGAGCTACCATACACGAAACTCGATCTGACCTCCACTACATAAATAATTGTGTTGAGATTATATCCAACGAACTTAAGACAGATTTATCAACATTTGATTTTAAAAATTGCATCGAAACATTAAATAAGCGCGAAATATCTAAATACAACGAATGCAAAAATAAACAAATAATAAAATATGAAAAACTATCAAAATCAAATGCTAATAATTTTATAAACACCGAGTGTAGGAACGGAACGCGCGCTACCATAGATAATACACTCTCATGCGCAGACCATAAACGCGCGGTGGTAAATCTGTCAAAACAATTATTGGATGAAAACACAGTTCAGGTTTTATCGAAAGGTTTAAATTTTGCTGTAACACCACGAAGGATGCCGTATGAAGACATTATTTGCAACGTTGAGAATAGTCTTTTTAAAAACAACTTGACAAAGGAAGATTCGGAGGCTATACGCCAAGACATTTCGTCTATATTGCGTCAAAACAAAGTGCCGAAACCAAATCTCCCCAGACATCAATATATCGCTTTAAAGAACTTGCGATCAATGAAGGACTTAACAATTCTCCGTGCAGATAAAGGGAATGCGACAGTAGTAATGGATACGTCGGATTATAACAATAAAATTGAACAACTTTTATCGGATGTAAGTACGTACAAAATGGTCAAAACAGACCCGACCAACAAAATTTTAAAGGCTACTGGCTCTATAATAAAGAATCACTCCGACAAGTTAAATCTAGACGTAGACTTACTCGTTCCATCGTGTGCAAAACCACCTAAATTGTATGGGTTACCAAAAATACACAAGCCAAATGCTCCACTACGTCCCATTGTGAGTCAGATTGACACGCCAACCTATAGACTGGCTCAGCACGTAGCTAAAGTGCTTTCACCACTCAGAGGAAACACTAGAGCATCTGTGAAGGATTCATACCAATTTGTCAGTGATATTAAACACCTACAATTAGCTGACAATGAAACAATGGTTAGTTTTGATGTCCAGTCACTTTTTACAAGTTTACCGTTACAAGACTGCATCAAAATTGTCTCTAAGAGGTTAGTAGAGAATAACATCCCTGTGGAATATGCAGAACTACTCCAACATTGCCTCACATCTGGCTATATGTTGTGGAATGATTAGTTCTATGTACAAGTTGAGGGGGGTAGCGATGGGCTCACCTGTATCTCCAGTAGTCGCCGATATCTTCATGGAGGACTTCGAGGAGACAGCCCTGAACACAGCCCCGGTCTCACCAAGGTTTTACAAACGGTACGTAGATGATACTTTCACAATTTTACCATCTGATAAAGTAACTGCATTTTTAAATCACCTTAACTCCATTAACAACAAAATCCAATTTACTATGGAGTTAGAACACAATAAATCTCTTGCCTTCTTAGACGTTTTAGTCATCCGTAATCCTGATCAGTCTTTAAGCCACGCTGTGTATCGAAAAAAGACCCATACAGATAAATACCTGAACGGTGAATCTCATCACCATCCAAAACAGTTAGCTACCGTGGGTAAATCTTTGTTTCAGAGAGCACAAGGAATCTGTGACGAGAAACACCTGGGCGCTGAGCTGCAACATGTCAAGCAAGTACTGCGCGACAACAAGCTCCAAATTCCACGCCGCCGTCACAGAAACCGAGTGAAACCAGCCACAGTCGAACGTGTCCCGGTTGTATTACCATATGTAAGAGGAGTCACCGACAAGATTGGCTACATCCTGAAGCGTGCTTCAATCAAAACTTATTTCAAGCCGCCTAAAAAGATTAGTCAATTTTTACCACCTGTCAAGTGCCATATACCTCTACAAGAACCAGGCGTATACAAGATTGATTGTGACTGTGGCCTCTCTTATATCGGCCAAACAAAAAGAAACGTAGGGACCCGCGTAAAAGAACATATAGCTGACGTGAAACACCGACGCTCTACGAAGTCTGCAGTTGCTGAACATTCAGAACAAGGCTCCAAGCATTACCTTAGATTTGACAAACCACAAATCCTTGCCAAAGAACACCGATTCCTACCTAGGATGATTCGCGAGGCTATTGAAATTAAAAAACATCCAAATTTCAATAGAGAAGATGGTTGGAAGCTTGCACAAGCCTGGGATCCAGTTATACATCTTATTAAATCGGACCCCAAAATACCAACTGCCAGACCTCAAGACACTGTGAGCTCTTTCTGCGTAGATCGGACCGTCATTAACAACTAATTTTTAAAAATGTATAATTAAAAAATGAAGGTAGATATTGTAACATTAACTTTTCGGACCACCAACACCTCAGTCCGCCCCGTGACCACGAAGTGCTGCAAAGCCTTCGAAACGTCGGGAGAAAATAATAATTAAAAAACCGCGATAAAATCCGCAAAATAGTTTTATTTCAATGTCTAACATTCGCGTAAATATAAGAAGTCATTATGCAAACCAGTACGGACTGGAAATTGCCAACAAGATACGCCGGTTGGAGAATTTGAAGACCAAGCGCGCAAGATTTAGTACATCGTTAAATTTCTTGAAGAGATGCCGTGATCATAATCTCATCCCTACGTGTGTCAAGATATCACCCAAGACGAACATACGAGGGAGCGCTAAAATTCTAAACCAGGCGAGTACAAAACTGTTACGAGCTACCATACACGAAACTCGATCTGACCTCCACTACATAAATAATTGTGTTGAGATTATATCCAACGAACTTAAGACAGATTTATCAACATTTGATTTTAAAAATTGCATCGAAACATTAAATAAGCGCGAAATATCTAAATACAACGAATGCAAAAATAAACAAATAATAAAATATGAAAAACTATCAAAATCAAATGCTAATAATTTTATAAACACCGAGTGTAGGAACGGAACGCGCGCTACCATAGATAATACACTCTCATGCGCAGACCATAAACGCGCGGTGGTAAATCTGTCAAAACAATTATTGGATGAAAACACAGTTCAGGTTTTATCGAAAGGTTTAAATTTTGCTGTAACACCACGAAGGATGCCGTATGAAGACATTATTTGCAACGTTGAGAATAGTCTTTTTAAAAACAACTTGACAAAGGAAGATTCGGAGGCTATACGCCAAGACATTTCGTCTATATTGCGTCAAAACAAAGTGCCGAAACCAAATCTCCCCAGACATCAATATATCGCTTTAAAGAACTTGCGATCAATGAAGGACTTAACAATTCTCCGTGCAGATAAAGGGAATGCGACAGTAGTAATGGATACGTCGGATTATAACAATAAAATTGAACAACTTTTATCGGATGTAAGTACGTACAAAATGGTCAAAACAGACCCGACCAACAAAATTTTAAAGGCTACTGGCTCTATAATAAAGAATCACTCCGACAAGTTAAATCTAGACGTAGACTTACTCGTTCCATCGTGTGCAAAACCACCTAAATTGTATGGGTTACCAAAAATACACAAGCCAAATGCTCCACTACGTCCCATTGTGAGTCAGATTGACACGCCAACCTATAGACTGGCTCAGCACGTAGCTAAAGTGCTTTCACCACTCAGAGGAAACACTAGAGCATCTGTGAAGGATTCATACCAATTTGTCAGTGATATTAAACACCTACAATTAGCTGACAATGAAACAATGGTTAGTTTTGATGTCCAGTCACTTTTTACAAGTTTACCGTTACAAGACTGCATCAAAATTGTCTCTAAGAGGTTAGTAGAGAATAACATCCCTGTGGAATATGCAGAACTACTCCAACATTGCCTCACATCTGGCTATATGTTGTGGAATGATCAGTTCTATGTACAAGTTGAGGGGGGTAGCGATGGGCTCACCTGTATCTCCAGTAGTCGCCGATATCTTCATGGAGGACTTCGAGGAGACAGCCCTGAACACAGCCCCGGTCTCACCAAGGTTTTACAAACGGTACGTAGATGATACTTTCACAATTTTACCATCTGATAAAGTAACTGCATTTTTAAATCACCTTAACTCCATTAACAACAAAATCCAATTTACTATAGAGTTAGAACACAATAAATCTCTTGCCTTCTTAGACGTTTTAGTCATCCGTAATCCTGATCAGTCTTTAAGCCACACTGTGTATCGAAAAAAGACCCATACAGATAAATACCTGAACGGTGAATCTCATCACCATCCAAAACAGTTAGCTACCGTGGGTAAATCTTTGTTTCAGAGAGCACAAGGAATCTGTGACGAGAAACACCTGGGCGCTGAGCTGCAACATGTCAAGCAAGTACTGCGCGACAACAAGCTCCAAATTCCACGCCGCCGTCACAGAAACCGAGTGAAACCAGCCACAGTCGAACGTGTCCCGGTTGTATTACCATATGTAAGAGGAGTCACCGACAAGATTGGCTACATCCTGAAGCGTGCTTCAATCAAAACTTATTTCAAGCCGCCTAAAAAGATTAGTCAATTTTTACCACCTGTCAAGTGCCATATACCTCTACAAGAACCAGGCGTATACAAGATTGATTGTGACTGTGGCCTCTCTTATATCGGCCAAACAAAAAGAAACGTAGGGACCCGCGTAAAAGAACATATAGCTGACGTGAAACACCGACGCTCTACGAAGTCTGCAGTTGCTGAACATTCAGAACAAGGCTCCAAGCATTACCTTAGATTTGACAAACCACAAATCCTTGCCAAAGAACACCGATTCCTACCTAGGATGATTCGCGAGGCTATTGAAATTAAAAAACATCCAAATTTCAATAGAGAAGATGGTTGGAAGCTTGCACAAGCCTGGGATCCAGTTATACATCTTATTAAATCGGACCCCAAAATACCAACTGCCAGACCTCAAGACACTGTGAGCTCTTTCTGCGTAGATCGGACCGTCATTAACAACTAATTTTTAAAAATGTATAATTAAAAAATGAAGGTAGATATTGTAACATTAACTTTTCGGACCACCAACACCTCAGTCCGCCCCGTGACCACGAAGTGCTGCAAAGCCTTCGAAACGTCGGGAGAAAATAATAATTAAAAAACCGCGATAAAATCCGCAAAATAGTTTTATTTCAATTATTCTGATAAATACAACATTATACAACTGAATCATTCACCCTAACAGAACACAGTATTCTGTTATTCTTAAAATGGCAATGGGCAGGGCACATGACTCGCAGAACTGTTAACCGATGGGGCAGAAAGTTCTCGAATGGAGACCACGTTGCAGAAAGCGAAACATTAGCCGTCGACCTGATCAACAGACGACCTAATTAAGGTAAGAAATTGATATAAATAGTTTAAAGATACAGGTCACTTCCAAATCTTCGAGTCGGTGTAAAAATTTTTGGGGAAGGCCAGTTAAGGAAGTTATTTTTTTTGAGGCTGTTTGACGCTACTTTCTTGGCATTAGCCTGATGATAAACGCTACGATTGTCCATAAACAGTAGCAATACCATACAGAACTTTGAATTTAAAAGTACTGCGAAGCAGTCCGTTGCGCTCGTCATCCTAAGACATAAGGTGTTAAGTCTCATAATGCCCGGTAATTACGCTAGCTACAACGTCAAACCGAAACACAATTATCCATGCATATTGTTGCTTGACGGTAGAAATAGCCATTGCAGTGGCCTACACGGCCACTCGCATACGAGAGATCTATCAGCAACGGATGATATACGCATAGCTTCAGAACAACGCATAAACGTTACCATGACTCATCCGTCAGTTACAAAATGTTTTTGTGCCCATTGTTCGGTGGATCTTCTCATGGGATGAGTTTGTAGGAGTTTTTGTGTTGGTCGTTATCTAATTATTCTTCTAAGGATCTATAGCTTCGAATGTTTTTGCGGAGTTTGATAGTACAAATGACTTATTCGTTGTTAAGCTTCAGTGTAGACAGAATCTGCAACAGTTTTTTTTCCTAAATTTGAATATAATATATGAATTGTAATATTTTATTTGTAAAATTGCACTTTTTGTATAGAAATAAAATTATATTACACCAACTGTGCAGTTTCATCAAAATAAGTTTTACGATCAGTCAGTAGCGAGCGCGCAAAACATCACTTGAACTTTCACATTGCATCATTAGTTATGAGGCAAAACTAATTTGAAGTTTAATTACGGTTTTCTCAATAATTCTAAACCAATAAAATTATGTATAAAAAATGTATTCAATGACTCTGGTTAAAATTCTGGTCTATCGATTTTATGGTAGAGCTAAGGAGTTCCGTTTGATCTCATGGTGAATACACCTGTTGTCATAATAAGTCAAGTCAATGTTTTCTTGTGGGTAGCCTTAACAATATTCAAAATTTATTTAATTTTTAATTTATTTATTTATTTATTTATGCACTTCATATACAATCAATGTACATAGGCGGACTTAATGCCGTAGGCATTCTCTACCAGTCAACCTTAGTGTGGTGCAGAGATAAACAAGGTAGGTGCATCAAAGTTATCTGAAGCGATAAACAGATTCAAGAAAGAACATATATTACACGATAGATATACATATTAAATAATTATAAATATATTAAATGTAGACATAACTAAAATAAAGATATAACAATAATAAATATATAGAATACATACGATATATATATATATAAATATATAAAGAGTTAAGGAGGTGACTCTTCCATTCCATTCAGCAATAGTTGTCGTACCCTTATTTTGAAAATTTTAATCTGTAACATAAACACACTTGTTCACTAAGCTACGCATTTTATGTAGAATGCTCCGCCACGTATATGTCGCTGACAGAACAATAACACGTTTCTGCATTCACAACAATGTTAAGTATTTCAATATTAATAAAAATAGAAATAGGAACGTGGTAACAATCTGGTTCTACAATTTAATCACGCGTGAATCACTCCAAGTTCGTGTTGTTTCATCCTTGATCAAGTAAATTTAACGGTCTTATTACACTGGACGAGCGCGCAGGGCCTTCGCCTCGCTGTGAGCTCACTTGCAAATCGCCAGTGAATAAGAGCCTTAATTTTACCTGACCACGGATAAAACAACTGGTCTAACTATGTCGTGGATATTCCGTCTTTTGTTCGTCTAGTTTATATATGATGACTTGTTGAATATAAATATTTCATTAATATTAATAAAACGTCAGATTAAATTAAATAAATATTATCAGGATTTATTTATGGACAGTAAATAAAGTACTCGACGGTAGGTTTCTCGTCGGAATAGTAATATGCAGAGAATAGCTATACGTATCGGCGGAAAGTTTTGGTATTTATGACGAACCAGAAGCTTAACGTAGATCTGCATTAGAATATTTCTTGGTGAAAACTCATCGGAATGATATAGTTAGTGGCTGAATACATCCATATTACGTTATCTAATTCATCAAGTCTCACATACATATTTTATATCATAAAAGTAAATGAACAAAGCTTGTAAACATGCAGCAAGAGAAATTGTGAATTCGTTGGGGATTCAAATAGTAGAGAATAGAGATCCCAGAATTTCCTGACTTATTATGTAATTATGTCGCAGACCGTATCAAAACAGGGAATATACGAAAAAGGACTAACTAATAAGGCATAATTCAGCTATCAGGCTATATTTGTGTTTTTCTACTCAATATCAGCCCGGAACCTGTAATTTGTACCCGATATATCGACAGACTCGGACCCCTATCACGTCATGGGACGGACCACCCTTGGCAAAAATTGAGCACCCTGGTTGCACCTCTGCCTATCCCCACGGGGATAAAGGCGTGATGTGTGTCTTCGACTATCCCACAGATTGTATGAAAAAAAAGTTGATAAATCACGTCGGTCACCAATAGTCTCTGATAGAGTCATCCAATGCTGTAGAAAAAATATTTTACGCAATATGTAAGAACAAAGCTGAAGTCAGAATGGTTGAATGGTGATATCACGGCGAGAGGCATCTCGCACATCCTTTCATTCATAAACGCAGGTAGGCAGATAGATACGTCGGAAATGGCTTGTGGGTTTTATTATTCCCTCATTGTAGCATTAAGCTGAGGTCATACCGCGTCGACTTACGAGAACTTAAACGCTATTGTTTATTTACTGTGAAATATTAAGCTGTAGAAGTAGTCGGAATTAGGTACCATTACTATTCTGTCAAATAACATAACCATTTTAGTGAATTATGATAATTTTTTTCTCGAGCAATTTGTAAACTTGTATTGGGTTACAATAGTCTCGTTATAGAATTTTCCGAGGATTTTCTTTTTTTATTGTAATTTGTTTATATTGGCGTCACAAATAAAAGCATAAATATATTATACCAAATTTACTCTTTATATTAGTTACTGCATTTCAGAATTCAAAGTTCTTTATAGAGAATATAATCCTCAAACAATATTATGACAAAAGGTGAGTTATTTCTTGCTTCTTAGTTAGTTATTTTCTATATTTTTATGTGATTTATAAATAAATAGTAGTAAGCGCGCGCACTTATTGCACTCTTAACAAATTATACTTTGTTCAATACGGAAAGTCCTTGAACGTTAGCGTAAAAAATTCAGCGTACCTCATTAACAATTCCAAGAATCCACTAATCCAAAGTGAACCAATTCTGCATAACCATAAAATACTCTTCAAAATAACACTTGTACGATTTTTTACAAGACTTAACATCCAAAACTAAACACTTCTCAATTGAGAAGTTCTCATAATTGGAAGTACGTTTTTAAGTTAAATCCCGTTTCTCTCAGCTTATAAAAAATGCCGAGCACATTCTTACCTGAATCCGAAAAAAACCGTTTCCCAAACCCAAGAATTCGCCCACGGCGTCTGTGCTGTTCGCACCCTAAGAGCGTAAGGTCGAGATGTTTTAGTATTACCACGGCAAAGTTTATGTAAATATACTAGGACGCCTACGTTAAGGATTCAACGGTATGGCTGTTACGTCACGGACTTTGTAGGTTTTGTTTTATAATAGAAATTGTCTTAAATTCATTGTCTGATCGCCAAGTACACATAAAAATAAATACTCTGTTCCTACTCGTGACTTTTACTTTTAAAAGAATTTAACCCTGAATTGAAAAAGCTTGACAAAATCCATATTATATTTTGGAAAAAACTCGCTTTAACTTTTCTACGTAAAACCTTGAAAAACAACTGAAAAATTTCAAACTCATTGCATAAAATACGATGGACAGAACGCATCACGAGTACAAGAAACTTTTGTCCCTAAAATCGAACCCAGCCTTTAGTGAATGAATAAAACAGTCCATTGACAAAACATGTATCCCACGAAATACTAATCAATAGAATAAAATTCCCAAAGACCAGCAAGAATATAAACGATCGATAACAAAACATATCGTATGCAAGAAATAACATTTCCAAATCAAATTCCGAGTGGTAGCTTCTGTGAACACATAAATCTACTGACAGACTTCACACAAAACATTGAAATGTACAAATTGCATCGCGATTTACAACATAAATATAGGAAACGAACTTTGAAATGATATTATGGTATGATTTTTTGCAAAACATACCATGATTGTTGCCTCAAAACTAAGGCATAATTATCTAAATATCACCAGCTTGAAAAGGTTACCCACTTTATATGTATAACTTGAATATCAAGTCATAAGATGAATGCAAAATCAAACTTGAAACGTTCCTTAAAATTCACAAATCAGTGAACAGTTCATGTCAGAAAAGAAATTCGAAAATGGAATATTTTTGAAAACGGAATTTCAATAATTCCACAAATAAAAGACCGTTGACAGAGTGCATCAGAAGACAGGGTCAGCGCGTCTGCCGGTCGCGCTCCAGTGGCGAGCCCCACTTGCGCGTCACCCTCGACGCTTCCTGTTGCGCCGCATAGCGATGCCCTCACTCGTTTAAGATTGGCTACACATACCTACACATGTAATATGTGTATGTGTACTCCATTCACCTATATAACATGACACCAGTTGCCTACTATCTTAAGTATTTTCTTGTGTTAACCTGCTATTGAGACTGTTGTTTTTGTACAGAGTTGGAACTGTTCTTTGTTAAATGTTTCGTACAGTATCACCGGTGTACGGTTTTGGGACATGTTACTCAACCTTCTTTCTTATGTTTAGAATTTATGAGGTTTTCAAAAATGTAGCTGTGTTTGTAACTGCTAGAGGCATTTCCTTAGATATAAAATGTAAAATCAAAACAACAAGGTCATGCCTCCACGTTCAGTAGATAATACTTCACACTGTTCGTTAATTATGATCCCGAGATTCGAGCTATTGCTCTTAATATTAATAGCTACAAGATATTTTAAACATGTAATGTGAATAAAAGTAGGTGTTCAAAAACTGAAAAAGCCTTTTTTATCCATCACATACACCTTTCCAATAAACGGGAGCGCTTATACATTATCAATCATGATTACACAAAATTAGCAGCCAGTGTCGGATATTTGAAAGCTTTCCACCGCACCAACCGTGACTTGCGCCTACTCTATTACTGTAATTGAATACACAGCTTAGCATATATTATTGGTTATTAACATAAACATAGTCAGGTAATACACAGGTTTCGACACTTGTCGTGTAGGGCACGAAATCAGTAGTTGACCTCAATAGAGTAATTATAATTCACCCCAATTTGACCTTAGAAGTGAATCCCGGCAAGTCAAGGTTATTTGATGTTTGAGGGTTCGTAAATTGTTGGTATAGGGTTTGATATTACTTTATTACGTAATGAGAGAAATGTTAATGTTAGATTTATTATTTAATATAAATCCCAAGGAATTCATACTATTTGTAAGCGTTAGTTTGTACGAAAAATAGGTGTACTTTCTCAAAAAAAATCGTTGATTGTTTTTAGTATACGAATATATTACAAAGATTACGAACGACTATAACAAATATTTACAAACCACGGAGCGTAAAGTTTTGAAGAATTTTAAATATTTTTTTAATGTGACGTGGAATGAAACGCACTAAGAACAAAATAAAACCACAACCTGAGTGGAGTAAGTTGCTGACCTCACACGGTTATTATATCGTCATCGGGCAGGTTAAGTTCTTAAGGCTTCAGCGCATTGCGTGCCTTATTAAGGAAATTATGCGAAACCAAACGGAATTTTCCAAAAACAAAAGGTAGAGTTGTATCTAATCTCATATCCTTCAGTCACTTGCATAGAATAACTTAGATAAAGGAATTTATCTCGTAGTTTCTGATTCATTGGTTAATAATGTTTCCCAAGTCTTTGTTTACAACATAACGGAGATTTCTCATCGAAATTTCGAAAAGGTCTTGAAAAATATTTCAAGTTTGAATATCGAAAATGTATTAGTCAGTATTGAGCTAAGTATGTATTTTAAATGGACTTTAAACTGTTTTAAATTATAAAAAGGTTAAGTAGGGTAAATTCTACTTAACCTAGAATAAGTATATAACTTTCATAAGCTATAGGTGGGACTTAAAAATGTAAGAAAAAGTACAACCTCGAGGTATATGGTAATCGCGCACAATTCTGAGTATTACTCCAGGCGATACTAGCTTACCTGCCTGAGCTTTTGCCAACACCCGCCGCTCGGCGGCGACTACGCTACCGAATGCAATATCACTCACTCAACAATCCTCGCAAAAACAATTGTCATTCCGTATCACAAATATCTTATTGAAAGTATATTGGCATGTCCTTGTTGTTTTTGTGGTTTTATAAATCTGTTTGATTAATTAGAAAGGATTGGTTTAAGGTTAAATTTAGCTCTTATTCTAGTAATTTAACAATTCTAATGACTGTTAAGATATAAAAACTTTACTTAACTTTGCACTTAAATTAAAATTTAGCCAGTAGTACAAAAACCTTAGTCATCTGTGATTGGGAAGTATCTGATCGGAAGCCAATGGGTTGAGGTTCCTTTGAGTATAAAAAATAAAACACAAAGGAAGCGGAAAAGGGAAAAAACCAGTGACAGGCTGGACGTGCCTACTTCATTCGGTCGGGTAACAGGTGTCGCAGGTCGGTGGTCGAGCGCACGTGACCGGGCGCCACTCGCGCGCGCACCGCGGACGCCGCCGCTTCGAATTTTGAATCCGGAACGTTAACCGTTTCATTTTTGAAAATTTGAATTTTTTTCAAACAAAGTGTCAGTGGAACGAACTTCTTTGAGGATTTTGTGCCAGTGTTGTTTTGTGCTACTTGTTAAACAGGTTCGTTTTATATATTTTTAATGATATTTAAAAGGTTTTAAATAAAGATGAATCTAATATCATGCACTTAATTATATAAAAAGAACTATTTGTACAAAGCATCTTCAATGTTGAAATTCTGTAGGTATTTTTTGTCATAACCGTAAAAATATGTAAGATCACCGAGCGCCTTAAGAAAAGACTTCAACGAGTATCGAGAATACCGAAATTATTTTTTTCCTTATACGGAAGTATTTAGCTTTTCTATTAAATGTGCATATAGTTTCTGGAATATCTTTAATTAATTAGCATATCATTCAGTAAATAGTTTTATTTCTATAAAAACTAAAATTTGAACTTTATTGTTATTTCATTAAAAAAACACAGTTTATAGCCAGTCAACCAACTGAATCAGAAATTTATATATGGTATAAGGCTTCAGCCCAACAACAGTAAAAACATGTGTTTTTCCGTTTAAATGTCAGCCGTTACTGAATACGACGTGATGAATCTTATTATAATGTGGTGATGTAATCGCTGATTAAAATCTTTGCGACAGAATTGTAAAATTTATTCAGATAATAAAACCTGATTGATTTTTACGTCAAAGTAATCTGAAAAATATGAGTTCCAGATAGACTATTGATTTTATAGGTCTATCCGTAAAACAGGACGCCAATATATGAAGACAATTTTGATGGACACAGGTACCATTAAATACGGCCCATTTACAAATAATTACGGATAGTAGAAGAATTTTACTGCAGCTTTGGGGAGAAAAGAGCGTTGTGGTCGACGAGAGGCTGAGAAAAGAGGGAGCGCGTGCTCAGTCCCAGCACTTCGAAAAATATGTTGTCAGTATTTATATCATGACAAATTTTTATGCCATCAGTACCCTTAGTTGTCCCTGGTATCTACAGCAAAAGTCCTTTATTTTTCGTAGGCTCTGATATTTATTTGAAGTATAAATTATATTTATTTATTCGCATTACTAAAGTCCCGTGGCGTTAGTAATACTACAATTATTTATAACATGATGTAATTCCATAATTCCAAATAAAAATAAGACATATATGAACTGTGAAATATATAAGGTATTTATTTATCAGAGACTCTTTTATGTGATACATTTCCCATTGATCGTAATTCCATACCAGCCCTGTATTATATACTGCCCACTGCTGAGCACGGGCCTCCTCTACTACTGAGAGGGTTTTAGGCCTTAGTCCACCACGCTGGCCTAGTGCGGGTTGGCGGACTTCACATACCTTCGAAATTCAGAGAACTTCTCAGGTATGCAGGTTTCCTCATGATGTTTTCCTTCACGAGTGATAATTCACAAAGAATACACACATAACTTTGAAGAAAAGTCAGAGGTGCGTGCCCTTGGGTTTTGAACCTGCGGACATTCGTCTCGGCAGTCCGTTCCACTTCCAACTAGGCTATCGCCGCTTCGTAGTGATCCTTTCCAATGCTTTATCTTTACAGCAAAGGTACTCGTTTTAATTTAAATAGCTCCTATACATTGTAGACATGTTCCAATCCGTTTTGATCTCATGATGGATGACTTAAGTTTAACGACTGTATTTTTTACTTTTACTGAAATCTTGCGAAGGCTTTATACATCCTATTGGCGTCAGTCTATTCAATCGCCTTTATTAAAATATCGAAGTGGTAAAAAGATTTTCATACTTATCTTTATAATAATACTTTTTATCGATAATCGTGTTTCCTGATGGCTGTTTGTAAAAAGGATTCACAAAAAACTTATTATTTAGAATGAAAAGTGGAATTTTTGATGGTGACACTACATTTTAGAATTACTACCATTAGCATTAAAAAAAATAGATTTTTCTTATTGTATTTAGTTTCATGCTCTATTTTTTAATTACCTTATATGCCCATGAATTTATACTTACGCGACCATAGTAATGTTCAAAAAAAAACTTAGGGCGGTATTAATAAATCAATCTCAAGTTTGAGTTACATCTCAAGTAGATTATAATGTATTGAATTATCTCTACTTGAGATGTAACTCAAACTTGAGATTGATTTATTAATACCGGCCTTAGACTTACATACGTACACACTCACGCCCTTTATCCCCGAATGGGTAGGCAGAAGCGCAACTAGGGCACCCACTTTTCGCCGTGCGGATTCCGTCCCATGATATGATAGGGAGCAAGCCTATCGACATATCGGGGACAAATTCCAGACTCCGGGCTGATACTGAGTAGAAAACCCTAATATCACTTTGCCCGACCCGGGGATCGAAACCGAGACATCAGTATTGCAGCCGTACCGTAATACAACTACGCCACCAAGGCACTCATCTTAGAATATAGAAGTAATTCGAAAATAAACAAACTTTAAAAGAACATAAGACTAATTAACATCAATCATTTTATTAAATAATTTAATCATGTTTTTATTAATTCATATCTAAAAAGTGACTCTCGCTGAATGAACAACGTGACTTATCATCACGCACACTTATAAAAAGTGAAACCGTTCGTAATACATAATCGAATTACATATTTTATAATTACTTATTTCTAGAATACATTTAGTTGCGTAATTAATTTATTGAATTAAACGATTGCGTAGACTATCAGGGCTATTTTGAGTCTTCAATTTTATATGTAATAAATATATATATTTTTTTAACCGTATCACGTTTTATATTGGCCTCTGAAGCTTGGTAATCAAGAAGCGATATTGAACTGTTATAATAAAAAAATTTAGATAGTTAAATATTTATTAATTTTATTCCATAATAATCATTCCATAAAAGTTGCAGCAAACATTGTACCGGATTTTGAATGACATCATCTGTCGCAAAAATCATTGTTTTATAGACTCAACATTAAATTATTTAAAAGTATATATCTGTAAAAATATGTTGTCAGGTTAGACCAAAAGTGAGCCTAACTAGGTTTGATTGATTTGTTGACACGTTAATTATTTTGCTTGGTTGCTACTGGCCTATAATCAAGAACTCATTTATAAGATAATAAAATTGACGAGGCATATATTCAATGTGGCCCAATGTCAAATGTGTATGAACCGCAAACCTGTTCGCTGTTTGCGTGGAAATTTTCCCAAACAACACACGCTTAGTTCACAGAAGACAACACACTTGTTTCAACAATACAACACTCCTGATTTAAGTACAACAAACACACCATTTAAAAGAGACCACAACGGATGAGGTTAACGAACGCATCGTTAATCTTTCATTATCTCCCTTCAAATATCTAAATGAGTTTTTAAAGTATTTACATGTAGCTGATTTTGGGGTAACGTGGAGCCTAAATGTTTGCACGTTTGTTTTAATATTAGCTCTAGCACAGTGTCTTATGTTGTTACTTCAATATTATACAGCACTTATACCGGGTTTTTAAACTGTAGTTATGGTAATCCTCGATGTTATTAAGCTGGACGCGCTCGCAGCGCCTCATGCGTGGCGCGCTCACAGCTCTGCGAACGCGTCCAGCTTAATAAGATCGAGAAAAATATAACTACAGTAAAAAAACGGAGCCTTAGGGTATACAATCAAATAGTTTGGCAAAACTATTCAATTCTTATAGCCTTACTAAAAAAAATATCATCAATATGTGTAATAATAGGCATGTTTCTTACAAAATACTTTGATCAGTAAGACATTGGGGTGGTTACGATGCGCGCCAACCATTGTGCTATTATGAATCAGCCCCTCAAAATGTGCTTCCTGTATCGATAAAACATTGCGACGGGGAATGAATTTCGTTGCTTCGTCAAAAGTTACCACATTAAATCATTAACATTTTAAATACGTCAGCATTGTCAACAATTATGACAATAGATAATTTGATAGTTTAAAAAAATACAGAAGTCAATCCTTTTTGCAGAAGTTAGTTCATCTATGACATAGTTAAAGTATTTATACTCCGTCAACTAGCTTTTATATCTTGCTTGGGTGACTGCACACAAAGGTATAAAAGCTTAAGTTGTGTCTTTAACAGGTAGTTGTGTAGAATTTCATCGATACTAATATTATAGAGAGGAAAAGTTTGTGAGTTTGTTTAAAGTTTTGTAGGGGCTACTCTCTGAAACTACTGAACCGATTTCGAAAATTATTTCGCTAATAGGAAGCTACATTACTCCTGAGTTCTGTAGGTTACTTTTCATCCCAGTGAAATATAAAGTGGGGCTTTTATACCGGAAAAACGAAAATTATTACACGCAAGCGGGGCTGCGGGAAAATGCTCGTAGAGAATAAAACTTGATAGAGTTACATAGAGCTAGAACAAATAATACATTAATGTAAATATATTTACTAGCATTGCGTACGTTTCTTCATGTGGCCCACGCGACAAGGACGGCGCGACGTCGCTAGTGGAGCGAGAGGCTCGCGTTTCGGCTGTACAAGCGGTGCAGTATGCGTTTTTGCCTCAACATTTCTGCACTTGACGTTTGACGCAAGCGAGAAGCGGCTGGCGAGTGAATCCTTAACGTTGATGAAAGCAAGTTCAGAAGTCGAACATGTCTGAAGTAGAATCCAGATAAAATATTGATGTAATGCATTCAAAATCAATACATTACTTGACTATAATATACACTCATTTAGTGGTTGGAGAAATTAATTATTTATTCGTTTTGTGTGGTATTTGTCTTATTGGCTATTATACATCTTTATTAATTAATTGTTAATTTTTTAATATTACATAGTATTAATTAATATAAAAATACGAAGACCAACAATTCACCTGTATTATTAAACTGACCATTTTTTTTGCACAGACAAGAACTAAGAATCCATTTCAGTTTGTTAATCTATTAACTACTAGTAATTATAAATCGTATAATTACGACCTTCATTATTCAATCTGATATTTAGAATTTTAGGCACGAATTTGCAAAGATAAGGTCATATATCGAAATAGGCTCAGCTGAATAAGTAATCAATGAACAATGCTTTTAAACGTGTTCATTAAGTAGTACTGTGGTGTTAAATTTATTAATGAAGAAGATTTTAATGCAAATTTAATAATAATAGATAAATAATAATAACAGATACTTTTCTTGATATTACTCACGTGTAGATGTGTATTATGTTATTTATTTTCTTAATATCATGTTTTATCAATTCCAATTTCAAAACAGGATTCCAATTCCAAATCGCCCATCGCTCACAATCGAGAAGCGCACGTTAGACAAAAGCGGGCTGGCTGTCGGCCTTCGCGCGACCGGTTGGCGCGCCGCTTACTTTCGCATTGCATCCACTGGCACGCCCGGCCCGCTTATTTCGTGTTATTTAATTATTGCCCCGAAACGAACACTTGTCGAATTGCAGCTGCTGTAATTTCGGTCAATTTTTTCAACTAAAAGCCCATAGTAAGAGCACTAACGCCATAACAATGAGTGCATGAAAATGATTGTAGACCTTACGATTAACAAATCATTCTCTGATGAAGGCGCTAATACGGCTATGTGATATTTAGAGTCTTACAAATATGCTTCTATAGTGATAGAGCCATGATGCGCATGCTTGTCTATAGTCTCGTATGGTGTACATGTATATAGCCCGCTTTTATGAGTCAAATCCGCATACTAACTACAACTTGTCAACTCGTTTCGAAATGTCTAGACAATATGATCGCTATACGATAATGAAAAAAAACGGTTAATTTTGGACAATCCTACGCTTTAATCTATGTATGGTATAAGATTAAAGGTCGTACGAATGTCTGTGACAAAACGCAAAAAACGCCTTTTGTCGTTCACATATTAAATTCCAAACATACACATATTTTTTTCTTGTTGTTTAAACTAGAAATAAACCAAAAAAAATTGTGGTCATAGTGATCTAAGGACATGGACTTAATATCGCGTCTCTTCTTTCGCTTGCGCCACAAAAAGTTTTTAATTTTTAATATGAAATATGCCAGTTATTTTAAACGTAGTACCTTAAGGTGCTATCTGTAGGATTCAGATGTATTACTGAATGCGAAAGGATAACTAAAAATATCGTACTTGAAACTTTGTAGAAACTGGGAAATGCTTTGAATTATTTTCTTACTGGTGTTATATTTCTCTCCACTGTTGGCACCGTCCGCGAGACGCCGTAATGATTACTGCCGGCAAACAACTTGAACTACTAGTTTCTACCGCGTGGTGGGGGATATTTTTCTACGTAAGTGTCGCTGCATTTACGAAAAAACCCTCACCACGCGGCAGTGGTACAAGTTGTTTGTCGACTGTTACACAAGTTTCGTAAACCATAGATTATACTCCAAAGTCTAAAAACTCACTTCAAAATAATAACAATATATAAACAGCAATCTGTTCCGTGTCTGAAACAACATCATGTGTCACGATCGTGCCTCATAGTGCGGGTTTATTTCCTGGCTGGAATAATAAATGCAACCGTCCTTTATGCTCCTTTATCATTCATTATTGCAGGACTGTATTTATGATTTGATATTTCTTGGCTTGAGATTCCACTGCATGTTTCGTGTTCAGATTTCAAAACTATTGAGTATAAAAAAAATATTTCAAAATAAGTAGTGTTTATTTCGTTTTATACAAAAGTACGCATCGCTACATACATAATTCATATCATAACCGTTTAAAATGGTTCGCTTGTAAAATCGCTATTAATTAAAATTTTAATTCTTACTAATCAATATTTTTTTCTGTTATTCATACTTTGATCAATTATTTCCAAACCTTTGTGCTCGAAAATTGCCTCATCGATATTGTTTCCACAACAATAAACTTCCGTGATCACTTTCTACGTAAATTCTTAGCCTAATCGTATCTAGAACAATGGCGCTTGTTGCTCACGCTATTGAAATTTACAGGTTATATTTCGTTGTCATCTAAAAATCTGTTACATAACTCACTGGTGTTAACGATCTGAAATATTTGTTTAGAACACGATCGCTATCGTAGATTTCGTTCTTGGAAAGACTAGAATAAGTCAATAGTTTTAAATTCGTACTTACTAACAAAAAACTTAATAAGTGGACGATTGGCTAGTTGGGAATGGCACGGTCTGCCGAGACAAAGTTCGCAGATTCAAAACCCAAGGCACACACCTCTGACTTTTCGAAGTTATGTGTGTAGTGTTTATTAATTATCGTACACTTTAACGGTGAAGGAAAACATCGTGAGGAAACCTACATACCTGAGATTTTTTCATAAGAATTTCGAGGGTATGTGAAGTATGCCAACCCGCACTAGGCCAGCGTGGTGGACTAAGGCCTAACCCCTCTCAGTAGTAGAGGAAGCCCGTGCTCAGCAGTGGGCAGTATACAATACAGGGCTGATTGCATTGCATTGCATTGCAACAAGAAACTTACGATTTGTTTCACAATTTTCTAAATGCTGAATCTTTTTTATCAGTTATTTGGAAACTTGACTTTTCTATTGGTCGTCCTATATTATATTAACGATAAACGTTTACTTAAATATCATGAAACAGGCGCTTAGTGGAATCCTTACACATTATTTCAAAACAAAGTCCCCCATGGCGTCTGTATTTCTCTGAACGGGATAAACTCAAAAACTATCAAACAGATTTCGATGAAATTTGGTATGGAGACAGTTTGAGATCCTAGAAAGAACATAGGTAACTTTCAATACAGAAAAATATAACACCGGACAGTAGCGAAGCCGCGATCAAATCTAGAAATTTATAAAATACACAGTAGGTATATCAATTGTTTTAATGCCACACACCACCTTTCCTCACATTCCTCCCGCGCCATTAACTTTCATTAATCGGAGAACACGTTAAATATTCCTCTTTTTAAGATAAAGGATTCTATTTTAGCCTTAAAGAACAAGGCGAATGCCTCAGCTGACAGAATGATTAATGTACCCCGACAAATGCTGAGAGCATTGTACTAGTAACAAAGAAATTACTGGATTGTTGTCCACCTTCAGCGTGATAGCTTACGGAACACGTTTGATCACGTGCAGTACTAATGCTCTAGTTGTTTTCACCTTCGATACAACCTCCAAACTTGACCCTACAATTACGTGATAATTCAAATTACATGCAATGTCATTTGGTAATTTTGGAATTGAAAAACATTTTTTACGCTGAAGTGTATTTTAATATTTGTTTTAATATATTTTGTAATTAAATATATTATGATAATTATAGTATAAATTAGGAATAAGAGTTAAAACCAGTTTCTTTAATATGCAGTCACAATATATCCTAGCACCTAAGACCCAATAAAATGTGCCTGTTGAGTGTATAGTAACTATCGTGAAATATTATATGAAGACATTTAACAAGCAAATCTAGGACAAACACCAATACCAACATCTGTGTTAAACTATAGAGTTACGTATATGACTATCTTAGCTTACGCATTAGTGTTTTATTGTGCACGTTAAACCCCAAACGTGTGAATTCTGCACATTTCCTCTGAGAGCAATGAGTTGCATGACCATTGCAATTGCGTAGTTTCTCTACAACTTATATACGCAACTTATTAATGTATTCAACAGTAAATAAACATTATCTGTAAAGTTACCTACATAAACCCAAAATAAATACTGACTTGTAATTTAAAATTGCTTTATTGTTATTGCCTGTACATTATGGTCCGTAAATAAGTAAATATGAATCGATAAAGCAAGCGGGAACGAATCGAGCTCAAGACTAATGTCGCCGGTTCGATTCCAGGCCCAAGCCTAGTCATTTTCAATCACCACTCGCATTGGCTCTTGTAAAATGGCGAGAAAGTGTATACACATTATCCATCACATTTTCGAAATATTATTAAGCCTGTGTAATCAACTAAACTCCTCACTCTTCTTGCTAGTGGGAATTCAATGTCCAGTAGTAAAGTCCTGGATTAATAAATTACTGCGTGGCACTCCACTGCGGTCGTCATTCTGAAACATGTTGATGTTTATTCTTATAATGCCCAGTAATTAAACTGGCTACAATGTCTTTCCGACTGGAACACAATAGTGCATTTACACTACTGCTAGGCGGTAGAAATGGACCCTGCGGTGGTACCGGTACCTAACCATACGGCCCCTCGCATACGAGGGACCTACCATCAGTACTTTTTATCCCGGAAAAGTAAACAGTGGGACTTTTATTCTAAGAAAGTTTTTTAACGCAGGCGCCGCCACGGTCTATATTAGTATGAATTAAAGAAACGCAAATGACCCGACATAATGTCTGACAAAAATACACAGCGTCCAGCGTCCGGCAAGCTGACCTGCATACCTGCTGCACCTTTGCCACCAACTCGTAATTTTTTTTTACATAAGCTTACATAACAGTATGTCGTAATAGCCATCTGTACGTATATCAGATGAAAAGACGTTCACTATCACTGGTCTAGTAGCGTATTTGGGATGTAAACTGTGAGGATATCAGTTAAATTCCCAGTGCAGAAAATCTAAGCTTATGTGAGTTTTGATTCGTAAACATTAAACACAGACGTTGGCTGACAGCAAAACTTAGGTGCACTAACTGCACTTCTACTCATACTGGACCTACTGGTGGTAGGTCTCTCATATGTACGAGTCCGTCTGGGTGGGTACCACCGCAAAGTCTATTTCTACCGCCAAGCAGCAGTGTGCATGCACTGTTGTGTTTCGGTTTGAAGGACATTGCAGCCAGTGTAACTACTGGACATAATGAGACTTAACATCTTATGTCTCAGGATGACGAGCGCAGTGGAATGCCACACAGTACTTTGTAACTCAAGGTGCTGTAAGGTGTTACTGTTGTTTATGGGTCGTATCGCTTACCATCAGGCGAACGGCATGCTCGTCTCGTCATTCAATCCCATTAAAAAAAAAAAAAAAAATCAACTGCCGATAGTTGATCACCGCAAGATAAAATATTATACATCAGACATACTGCGGATCTTTTGAAAGTCACATCCATCCGATTTGTCAATCATTTATAACAATAATAAGTCACGATACGGCGCCTGCAAGATTATCATGATCGCGTCAGGTAATATGGAATTTTCAGCTTAAAATTTTCGTTAAACATCAATCACTAAATAGCGAATATATTTGGTATGTTATGAAATTCATATTCTCCTACAAGGTGCACGGACGACCTTGTAACGGTCGCAGGAGCCCGCTGGATGCAGGCCGCTTCTGACAGGTTGGTCTGGAAATCTTTGAGGGAGGCCTATGTTCAGCAGTGGACTTCTAAAGGCTGAAGAAGAAGAAGAAGATGAAATTCATATTATACATTATTATTTGCCACAGACGCAAAACGTGGCGGATATTACTCTTTACACAAATAAAAAATATTTGCGCATAAATTTAACAAATTCATTATGTATACACATGAAAACATTATGTTTTCAAATTATAACGTTGCGACTATCACACAATGTTTCCTCGTAATAAAATGTTGTTTCTAATGGCTGTGCCACAATACTTTATTATCTATGATTCATGTCCACACATTTTATTTATTGAAACTAGTCTATTATAGTGTTTATAATGAAGCTCCTGCAAAATGCAAATTTTATAGCTAAGAATTATATTGTAAATGATCGTCTGTTTTACATAATGCTACAACATACTATCACTTATTCCGGAACGAAATAACTTGTAAAGATCATTTTACCAAACGTATTTCCATCTCAAGAAAACTTAAAAAACCTTTTTACGTAGAAGATAAGAACCCATAATTGTTTTGGATTTCATACAACTCACTAAACAAAATTCACCCTGGAACGAAAATCTGGAATAAACAATCATTTAAAACACTGGATACAAATAATTGAACACATAATACAAACACTTCAACTACTATTTCATACTTTAAATAACAGTTGAATAACCTTACAGGAGCGCGAACAAATGTCAAAAAACGTTATGACATGTCATTAGTAAAGATATGGCACGCAAAGTTGAAATCGTGTATGCACATACATTTCTTAAGCCGTGTACACACCGCATTACGTATTCGTCGCGATTAATTACGTAAACATGTCTTTCGGTGATCAGCATGAACCAGTAGGTCAACAATTCATGACGAGGACACCCACTCTATTCACATTCGATTTGATATTTATGTTTGGAATTCGACATGAGAGCGAGTGTTCATGATGTATCGCGATGGTGTGCGATAACCTTGTCTGCTAGTAATTTACGAATTTTGCATAGAAATTACGATTTGTTTATTTGCAGTTATTATAAAGGTACAATTTATAATAACCTAGTCGAAGGTTTAGTCTGATGTTGAATATTGTTATTTTATAGTATTCATTAAATACGCATTGATTTGATTATTATATAATTATGCGTAAATTTACTATTGACAATAGTTGCAAAATTGAAACCACAACATTCCAATATTATGCTACTAGAGCAGCAACTCTCCCGCGGCGCGTGAAGGTCATCAAATGCGCTCAAACATACTTTTAACATGTTACGATAATCCTTTAAAGCTTTTCTATTACAATAAAGTTAAATAAAATCTGTTTGGAATGTTGATCCTTCGCACCTAAGTCATACATTAGCAGATTACTCAAGAAACAACCAATAGAATACGAAAACAAACAGTTCCAATAGACTAGTTTGCTAATCACCGTCGTTGCGCCTTCGCAACAGTTACAATTACGATGCATCAGCGATTTATAAAATTCATGGATCTGGCACGTATTGCAACTGATTGTTTTGCATTTTCACTTGCAATTCGTTGCTCAGTCGTGCGTTACCCAGCGGTCGGTGTGGACGGGTCTTTAGTGCCCGGTAGTATAAAATTTTTAGTGGTAACCCTAATTATGGCTTATGGGAATGCGCATTAAGTGATTGTAAGTATGAGGTCATGGTGTTAATGCGGGGACGTTAAGATACGTTAATAGGATTTTCAGTGATATTAAATGGGCAATACATAAGTCACAAGCTTGCGCAGATAATAGACGATACTCCTGGAGTGTGGCAGAACTGCGTTGTATATAGTTGTCTACAGCACGAGAACGGGCCAGCTTGGTTAAAGTGAAACCAACCAGGGAAATAGTATCTCACAGCACATAGCTTTGCTTATACGTCTCTTACGGTTAGTAATATTGTGCAACCAATCCTCTTCTCGTTCCTAATCCTCATTCATCCTCTATAAAGCTCGGCATAATATATCTGGTATTGTAAATTTTCATTGGCAATGGTGCTTGTTTACATCACAGTGCCATAAAATAGCTGCAAATATTACTAAACTCATCTCCCACGACGCTATTTGCTATGAAAACATTGTACCATCACAGCATCGAAAGTGCATTCTCACTTGAATTTCTAATTGAAAAGCAAGCAAATTAATAATGTGGCCATGAAGAAATTGTCTATTAGAACTTGTACTATTAAGCTGACAATAATCCAAACAAATATCAGATTAAAATTTTATTTATTTAATGTTATGCTTATTTATTACATCGATACTGGTAGGTATAAATATATTAATTTTCTTCCCTTTAGTGTACAGCTGAAATTCGATCAAATCATCACTAGGCTTTGCTCGCGGGTATTTTCCGCGTTAAAGACCTTTCGTGGAATAATCCAAGACATTCTCGATTTATGTCCGAAATTCCATTCAAATCCATTCAGCCTTTTCAGCCTTTACTACAAACGAACACCCAAGCACCTAATTATGTATACATCTTCACAAACTGCACTTATAGAATTAGTAAGATATAAGTAGGTACATAGATGATATATCATAAGATAAATCGTTCCCAGGATTCTCCTGGACTCTGGTGTCCACCGACAGCAGTAGTCACTAACCACCAGTTAACTTGCTCACCTGTTGTTACTTCTCGTCCACGAAGGACACACGTGACACATCGACGCTATTGACACACTAATCACCGGCGTGGCAAACACTCCGTCACGATCGTGGCCAGTGGAAGGTCGGTTACAAAACCAAAAATGCATTAATAACATCGTGATGAATACACAAATCACGTAAAAATGAAACCTTGATCGCATTAACATGAGATTTTGAACGTAGGATAATCTCAGTTTTCTTAATAAAATACAATAGCGGCGTTTGTTGATATAGTCAAATAAAGAAAGTAGTTTAATTAAAATATACATTAAACTCTTGAATTCCTGGATGTTCATGCCTTAAATTAAATTTTATTTTGATATAAATTTTAGGAACTAGGTACATACAATGAATTTTTGAGTCTAATAAAATCATCCTAAGTTCTTCCAGTCACTCAAACAACATAATTATATAGTCGTATCAGTTAACCCCTGGTTGATCCCAAGCAACGATATATTTTCCTACTCTTTGACGGTTGACCATATCTATATTGACATCCCGACATTGTCAATATCACCGATGTTCCGGTGGAGCCATAATTTAAAACAAGAAGAAGACCCCAAGCAACATCACGACTGGATGTACTTATACTTACTGGACACACTTGAACTTTTAAAGGGTTGCGAGCGCCTAAAGCGTTCACCCTAAAGTCCGGTGTGGCCAGAAAAGCCGACTCACGTCAGGATACTGGCAGTAGGGTCAATATAAAAAAAATATATAAAAAAAAAACTTGAATTTTTCCGTAACTTTGGTTGTACCCTCTGCAAGTTTAACATACGACCTTCAGAATTACAAATAGTATATGCTTTAAGAACTACTTGTAATCACGTTTACAACTAGTGACGCATTTAAATAAACCTGCGTACTGGCTACTTGTCTTTATTTGTACGTAAATATTAAATTGCTAATACATATATAAATGTTGCATTAAGGCGTAAACATAAGTGTTTATTGTTTATTATCGTTGTAAATAACAGTGACGTACTTTAATCTCAAATCTATGTCAGAAACTGTGAGGTATGATTATCGTTCGATAAAGTTTTTAAAAATAACTTTATGTGCTTGCTGTGAATAATATCTAAGAGATAGATTTTATAATTTCATTAATAATCTCAGGAACTACTAAACCGATTTTGAAAATTCTTTCACTAATAGAAAGCTACATTACTCCTGAGTGCTATAGGCTATTTTTATCCCAGGAAAAATTTTTAACCCGGAAAAACTTTTTCGCGCGGGCGGAGCCGCGAGCATCACCTAGTTATTGAATAAGCTAAGTTAATCTTAAGATAATCTTTCATGAATACAGTTGCTGAGCTATTAAGAAATTAATTAGAACGAGGCATTAGTCAATTTGTAACAAGAGATTTCGAGTTTAATCGAAAACAATGCATGTGATACAGTTTTAAAAATAGATTTTTTACATAAAAATGTCGGCCAAGTATACCTAGACATAGGGAAAATAAGTTACTAACATCTTAGTAATAAATAATAATGATGGTTTTGTTTAAAATCTGTTGGTTTATTCAATGGTAGAGCACGATCACGCCAGTATAATTTATATAAATCTTATTAAAAACATTTATTTCTTGGATCCATTTATAACAGCTATTGTTTACAAAACGTACAATCGCAAGTTTATCGATTAAAAACCGAATTATTCGGAGACATTAGTCGATTAAGTGATAAATAATGTTAATCGCCTTTTTTCTTGTTTCAGGTAGAGACGGAGGTACCGCTGACTCTGCGATATAAAATGTTAGCATAAACGTTAAGTGCATAAAGTTTTTGTCTCCGTGCATAATCGACTAGCTAGTGATAATCGACTAAAGTGAAGTGAGATCAGTGTCCCTCGCACATTGGAAGGAATTTTATTTTTTGGCGGCATTGCCTTGGTAAGTTTCTTTTTTTACACTTAATTAATCAAATTTGAATAAAATAAATCATAATTATCTAAGTTTTTTATAAATGTGTAAAACTTACTAATCTCATATTTCATAAACTCTATAAAAAAATTAACTTTTTACAAAAATTACCCACATACCTTACCATACCTCTCTCTATAATACACCAGTGTACACAAATAAAACGTCAACGTAAATTGTACACCGAAATATAAGTTCATGTATAATACCATATTGCGAAGCCTTATTTAATTCCCATTATCTTCGTTTAAGTAATTGCTTGAGTGTAGGCTAAATTACATATATTACTTGTACTTGTAGTAAATAACTATTATAACCACATGATTTTCCGCGTTATTTGTAAAATATGTAATTTGCTATCACATCATCGCGTCGTTAATTTATGTATGATTTTGTACACAATCAATACATTGACTGCCTCGGTGGCGTAGTTGTATACGGTACGACTGCAAGGCTGAGGTCTCGGGTTCGATCCCCGGGTCGGGCAAAGTGATATTGGATTTTTCTATTCAGTATCAGCCCGGAGTCTGGAATTCGTGCCCGATATGGCGATAGGCTCGCCCCCTATCACATCATGGGACGGAATACGCTTGGCGAAAAGTGGGTGCACTAGTTGCGCCTCTGCCTACCCCTTTGGGGATAAAAGGCGTGAGCATGCGTGCGTCAATACATTGAAGAATGTAAACTGCATAAATTACTCGTTTTGTGGACTAAGGGTCTTTGCACATGGCTTTTTTGACGAGTTGAAGATGCGCGTTGCTTATATGTGTAGTTTCATCCTGTCTTCTGTGTACATGTTTATAAGAGTCATTTAGACTTCATTGCGTCTACTGCGCGTTTAAATTGAGAAGCGCATCATCAACTCGTTTAATAAGGTTTCGGACGAGTAATCCTTTCGATTATTGAAAAAATATGTACTAACATATACTCTCCGCAGCCCAACATATCCTGTATTTTACTATTCAAAACGAATCTACAAGAATCTCATGAAGGAAGTATTCTCCCCAAACCACGCATGATCCCCCAGTCATAAATTGAGTTTGAGGCACCAAAAAAGTTTAATTATCACACGAGATCTGAACTGTCCTTCGCCAAAGACTAAGCTACTTGTATCATATCAATCAACTATAAAAAACCAGCTTGTTGACAATCAGTACTGGCGGTGACGATGTCAGCGTGATGGGGCTGTTCCGGCGTCGGATGTTATTACAACCACGGTCACAATACCCAAGGCCATGGCCGCGTTACGTGTAATCGCGGATTTTGACATGCGAGTATATGGGAAAATAATTATGACTATGATACAGTCAGCGATAATATTTTAAGTATAGTGTAGGCGAGACTTGTTTCGTTGTTTTTTTTTTAATCTAAGATGCTAATTCTAGGAAAAATATATCATCTTCGATAGTTTGTTCGATGTTTTGCCCTAAGAGTTAACTTGTACCTGCAGTTGCTCTAAACCAATTCAATATTTCAAATAACATATTACTTAGATGATTGAATACGGTTATCTTAAAATAACTGTGATAACTCATAGATCCCAAACTTAAATACCGCAAACCCTATTGCATTCAAACATCTCTCGCAACTAGTAAAACATTTCACAATTGTCATAAAGTTAAACTTAAAGATCTTTCATCATGTTCATAAACATGTTGTGATGTGCGTGTGGTCCGTGAAATGCGCCCGAAGGTGAACAGTCGTGGGAGCGAAAGTGTGGGGTGCATCACTGGCATATTTATGTATCATGGTGATGGTGATGGCTTCACAATCAGATTTTATCCCGAATATCCGAATTTGGACTTTGCGGATCTGCATGAAATTCTATAAAATTAATCTAGCAATATTATACCGCATAATATACGAACTCAAGATGAATTGTGGTCCTATTTTATCTTTATTCTAAGCACCTATTTCATTAAATGAAATTACGACTTACGTAAATCCATGCCGGAAACCTCACTGATTAATGTGATGTTTTCCATCTCACAATACGTAACCGAGGATCTATATTAAATAAAAGCGATCAAACACCCCGACTGTAAGGCTATAAACACCATTGCAATCTTACCCAGCGACGACTTCGAGTAAACGGGAATCAAAGACCTAACATAAAACCTAAGAGCTTTGCAACCGGTTGCGACTTGCGACGGGGTGCGGCGGGGGACGGCGGGGCAGCGGCGTGGAAGCGCGGAGGAAGGCGCAGCGCACGCGCTGGAAAGCTCACCGACCCACTTCCGAACGCAACCTGTTCCCGCTTTACATAACTCCCACTCTCGATTAATTTTTGTATCGATATGCCTGCAAATCGATTTAAGTGTAGTATCTCCATCGCCTCTCCTCCACGGTGACTTAAATTATTGTATCAGGAGCGGATCTTCTGATTTCAGCACAAGGTGTAAGCACGTATAGTAAGTTGTGGCTTTAAGTTATAGTTGTTTATAACCTGTCCACGCGCACACTGTTTATGGCACAAGTTAAACCTAAATGTCATGTTGTAAAAGTGATTGAAGATGTCTCTCGATCCATTGCGTATTTTATAATGTACCCGTTCATTAATTACCTTAGTAAATTGATTCTTATAGAAATCTTACGTAAATTAAATCTATTTGAGTGATAATCTATACTCATAAACTGCTATGTACTGGAGTTTGTTTACTGCAATGAGTACAGTCAGCAGCATAAATATCTGTACAAAATCAAACTTTCAAATCGCCTATATACGCGTTAAGTTAAACTGAAATATTTTTTTCTTCGTTTGAAGTAAAGTAAATACCTTTTATTTTATTTTTGTGAAGAGAAAAAAAATATTAGTAAGAACACAAAAGTATGTAGGCAATTTGAAATTTTGATTTTGTATAGATATTTATGCTGCTGACTGTACACGGGCAGGTTGATTTTGCGCCACAACTAGCCATCCAGTTCAATCCAATGCACTTGCCAGTAAATATTAATCACTAGTCATTTAGTAAATATTGTTAAATGTACCCTATACCTACGATACTGTTTACCTACGTGGCCGAACTTTGGTACCGTAGCTGCGCAGACTAAAGAGGTATAATAAACAATGTCTGTATTTATCTAAAATTAATTTATTCTGTAATCACGACGCGATCGCAGTCACGGGCAGAAGCTAGCCACACGTAATGGTGGCCACGTGAGAGCAATCCAACTTCACTAATGAGCATCGCATCAAAGAGAAATAGCTGCAGTTTTTCAATGCTGTCAATTTGTGAAGGTATAGAAAATTGTTGAAATGGTTTCTGCTTCTTACAAATTGTGTTATGTCTAGTAATATACTACTACTTTCGTTTCAATGACTATATTATTTGTAGGAGCCATAATACTCATTTTATATATGATTTTTCCTTTTCTTAACATTCTCGTCTAAAAATAAATAACACGATTTTTAATTACATACATACATACAATTAACCTTTTACATTATTATAATCTATATAGATTGGCTATTTTGTATACAGTTACATAGGCATATCGAAAACTAATGGCATTCAAAAAAGGTAATATTAGTCTACTAAATAAAGGTTAATGTTTTTTTATGATACTTGGACTAAATAGGCCTGAAGATGCCTACAAATGTATTACTAAAGATTAATTCTGACCTCGGATTAACAAATCAAATTAGACAAAGTGTTGGGCAACCAATAACACCAAGTTTAGAAATTTACCGTAAAGCAACATTCATTTTTAATATATCACAATTCACGACAAGTCAGTGGTACTATCGACAATTATAATCAACAAAAGATCAAGAAATTGACAAACACTGGTGGTAGGTCTCTCATATGTAAGAGACCGTCTGGGTGGGTACCACCGCAATGTCTATTTCTACCGCCAAGCAGCAGTGTGCATGCATTGTTGTGTTTCGGTTTGAAGGACATTGTAGCCAGTGGAACTACAGGACATAGTTAGACTTAACATCTTATGTCTCAGGATGACGAGCGCAGTGGAATGCCACACAGTACTTTGAAACTCAAGGTGCTGGAAGGTGTTGCTACTGTTTATGGGTGGTCGTATCGCTTACCATCAGGCGAACGGCATGCTCGGCTTGTCATTCAATGCCATAAAAAAAAAAAAAAACAGATTGAATATTTTTATCGATATTATATTGTAATATGAGGATTATGTCAAAAGTTTTTCATATTGTTTGTTTATCGTGAAGTGTAGTATGGGTGCCTAAAAGATAAGTAGATGTATTGTAAGTTCCGTTCGTGTACAGTGTAATAAAGAGCCTAACACCAACAACACGCGTCTACGTCCAATCCTTCTACTACAATCGCTAATTTTGTCATAAATTAAAGTAATCCAGAATCAGAATTATTGATATTGAATAGTGAAATAGCTTCAGCTAATATAAAATTTATTTATAGAGGAATTTGAACTAATTTGTTTATCATTAACATGATCATTAAACCAAATCCATTTCTTAGAAAACATTCACCAAACTACCAGTTCTGTTAGATCATTGATATGTAGAAAGCTCTATCACTCCTTTTAATGATCAATAAATCATCGTCATCCAAAATTGCGTAATAAAAACTTGATTGAAGCTAGCGCTGCGGATACCAGGACAGCAGAAAGTCGACGGCGGTTGATCGCCGAATATGGTTGGACAGCTTTCCCGCCTGCCAGCTCGCTCAACGGGACGCAACGGCACTTGAAAAACCAGTCAAATTGTATAAAAATCCAGTCTGTTCGTCAGATTTTATATCGAGAAGATGATTTGCCGTCGGTGTATTTAAAATATTAAATAAGCTAGTATCGAAATCAATATGCAGCTAATGGAAGTTTTTGCAGAATCAGTTGACAAGGTTACTGGACAAGAAAAAATGTCTTGCAGCCTTTTACCGAAATATTTAATTAATAGTAACATCAAAAATCTTCTCAATATTTTTCGGATACTGTGCCAATCTCAGTCATAAACTACATTCAACATACTTAAGTCGTCAAATCTTTGAGATCCTGACTTCAATTGCCAATTCGCACTACACTCATCTGAGCTATGGCTATGATTTAAAGTATATTTATTTGCCTTTCTACTGAATTGACGATTATGCCTAATGAAAGGTATGAAATTTAAAAATATATAGCCTATAACCATCGCACAATAAACACAAATCGATAGACACATCCTTTGTCAAAATCGGTTTAATAGGAGCGACGCTAAAGTGGAACATAAAATGGATACATACATACATGGGGTGTTAAAATCATTGCCCTTCCTTGCTTCGCCGTAGTCGGGTAAAAATGAATCGAAGGTTTGCAGTTATTTTCCTTACATTGCAAAAAGTAGAGCTAGGTAGAGCGCTCCAACTGGTTCTATATAACTTAATAAAAAGATCATAAAAATATGTGTATAAATTTACCGCGCAAGTAAAGATGCATAATCATAAAAATATTAACATAACGGGAAAAAATTACCACTTTAATACATTCTAAATGAAATAAGGACAACATGTAACGCAAGATTATATAGTAGCGTGACAAAATGAGCCGGATCCCAGGCCAAATATCGAAGACTGTAATGATATTTCGCTTGAATTGGAATTGTTATACCGGTCTATATAACTGATAGGCAGTTAGGAAGAAAAATAACCTAGTATTTGGCAATCACACACACACTCACGCCCGTTATCCCCGAAGGGATAGGTAGAGGCGCAAATAGTACACCCACTTTTCGCCGTGCGTTTTCCGTCCCATGATATGATAGGGGGCGAGCCTATCACCATATCGGCACAAATTCCAGACTCCGGGCTGATACTGAGTAGAAAAACCCAGTATCACTTTGCCCGACCCGGTGATTGAACCCTAGACCTCAGCACTGCAGTCGTACCGTAATACAACTACGCCACCGAGACAGTTCGACCGAATTCCGGACCAGGGAGATAAAAATACTTCTTTAGCGGTCCCCCGACGTTACGAAGTTTGGGTCAAAATATTCCTAGGTACTTAAACGACAAACAAAGACTTTTATTTTTTAACTTTTTAGAGGTTTTTGGTATCGGGGGTTATTTAAATTTTAATTTCATTTTTATAAAATAAAATAAACCTGAATAATTTATATAATCTACGGGGATTTATTTCGCTTCTTAGTAAAATCTCCATCACTATATTCGTGTTTTATCTTGATCTGTGAAACACAATATCTCCCCAGATCCTAGTTCAAACAGTTCTATGTATGTCGTTCCTGTGTGATTATGTTGTATGCTTAATTTATTTTCTATATTCGGAACTCTAAAAACCATTTACCAAATGCATTTACCATAATTGCCATATCACATGTCGATAAAATGAGATGATCACGAGTTTACACCAAGATCTTTATGTTTGCGATTTCACTAAACGTACCTACCTATATTTGCAATACGGTATAGAAACTAGTGGGTGTTCACGAGTTCCAACGTCACACTCTTGTGATGTCTCCTTACGCAACTCTTACTTCGCACCTGTTGGATAATTGTGATGGATTCCTCAAGGTAAAATGCTTCTTTGGTAGTTATATAACACCTGCTGTCACCTGCTTCGTGAATGACTTTACCGGAATGAAAAATATATGTTGAGGACATGGCCTGCGAAATAGCATTCCAATCCCTTCAGAGTTTAAGTAAGAAGATTCGTTATTATCCTAAAAATTACGATCTAATATAACCATGTGGATATAAGCATTATATAAAATGTTTCAAGCCAAGTTAAGTCAAATCAAAGTGAGTCTCACTCAGATTACCTTATCCAGAAATTAAATATGGAGAAACAACCGAAGACGCCATTAGCCTTTAGTATTATTCAGTTTTCTCTTAACAAATCTATTCTCCGTCATGAGGAAGTTAAATTTACATTTCTAATAGCATTGTATTTCTATTGTCCTCGTTTACTCCATAATCCAAGAAATAAAACAGGATACATTAGATTTCTAATTTACATTAATTTTCCCTTTGACGTCAAGAAGTGCACGCAATCAAAAACCCCTTTTATCCGCACTTAACAAATCATGGAAGTCATTGTAATATCTATAATTATGAGAATGATTTGCTAATGACTGGTCATAAAGAGACCATCTTTTATAGTCATTCCATTGGTTCTGTAGCCACTGAGAGTCATCTGGACATCATTAATTAAATCGTGGAATTAAATAAATTTATCTGAACATAGCGGTGCAGTGTAGTGTGAAATAACTTATGGATTCGGTGAGTGTGCTTAATATAAATAATTTCATGGTAATTATCCTAGTGAAGTTCTGATTACGACAAAACCCAACTTAAGTATTTATAAAAATATTAAGTAAGTAAATATTTATAATTACCCAATGTAATTATCAACATTATCAGAGCAATAACCAGTTCTATGGCTTCTAGCTACAGAACTTAAAATACACTGTACATAAAATAAAATAAATAAAAATAAATAAAACACTGAAAAAGTAAGCATCCAAATAATGAAAACGGGTTAAAAATATCAAGTAATAAGGATTATACGCCAGTCAACGTACGGTTAACGCCCCGTATATTGCAGATGCTCATGGGCGACGATGACCGGTGTGTCCAATGTCCATATAATATTAAACGTTTTATTTACTCTCATTCGGTATTTCTATATACTAGCTTCGTCTCGCGGCACTGCCCGTGTGGATTTCTGTTTGTGAGAAATATTAAAATAAATATGTCATGTCCTGTCTTTGGGTTGATGTAGTAAATATACCAAATTTTAACGAAATTCGTTCAGTGGTTTAGTTATGCAAGCCATGATAGCGGTACACACAGTCTTGTCTTGCATGTTTTATATTAGTACGGATAATACCTACGTTATTTAAAAGCTCTATAACAGATTATAAAATCTGAAAGTAATTTTTCAAACCACATATTTAAACATGGATCATAAATAATATATTTTCTAGCGGACGCCAGCTAATGCTTTAAGCGAAAGTGAACTCTTATTAACACCCAAACTTTTACTAAAACACGGCCTGTCCATCCCAGTGTTTCGAAATCACACATCTGCGACTAACTCTGCCATTTTAAAATGCATAATTTTGCATATGAATTTTATTTATGATGTTGATGTGATACTTTTACATTAATAAACGATTAACAGCGCAAAATGTGACATGTACAAAGACATTCAACAGTATATATATAGTTAGTTAGACATATAAGATCAACTAGATACTAAGATAGATAAATACAATTTATAAGCAATAGTCTCAGACAAAAAAAATGTTATTTATTTTGGTCCCCGTCGTAATACCACTGACTATTCCATAATTTGCATCATTTTATACAAAGTTAATATAAAATAACACAAACAAGTCACCAAATTCAAGTGCAGAAATCTTACTAAAAAGGATGATAAATAAATTGTAATGCATCAAGTGGGTTAAGTCGATGAGACACTTTGAAATAGGAACAATAATAGAACTACACAATAATATTAATTTGACGCAAAAATATACCTGCCATATTATAGTCAAATTTTGGTTTGCAAATTTTATGTAAAATATTTACATTATTTACAATTTCAGATAATACAAAACAGCTATTAAAGTAATTCAAAATCGTCTTTACTGCCTACTTATATAAAATGCACATTATACTTATCGATATAGTAAAATAGCATCTAATTATTGCTAGTTTAATTTGTGTGTACCGAATTATTAATACTACAGTGTGTATTTAAAATGACCCCAATAGTCTCTCCCAATGTATTAATAGCTAATAGCCATAGGTTACCAAAAATTAAATATATTATTACTAAATAACCTATCGATTTCCAGCCATTTCAAGAAATAATCCCAGTCTTGATCTTCGATACGATCCGGAGAATAAACCAATCAAAATACATCATTTAAAAAAAACTGGTTAGTAAATTTTTGCGAAGGATAGAAAAAAGCCATTGGGATCGTTCATAGAGAACCACTGTTAGACTGTGTAGCGTTTGAATCTTTGAACCATTTTGGTACACAAACTTTGAGAATCTGCCGCTTATAGCTGCTGTCTTGAGATCTCTAGATATTGATAAACACGATACATTAAAAGATAACTTATCATGTGCAACACCGTCCTTTCTCTTAGCTACGTCGTCAATTTAGATGCAAAAAAGACACTGAATAAATTAAACTTAAAAAAAAAGATACCGATTGAAACAAATTGCTTTAATGTTATTCAACAGTATGATCGGTATCAGAACGTTTGGGTTATCGTTATGGGATTCTTAATAAAATTGCTATCTTTATTTGCATGTGAATAGATCATGAGCAATACCAATAGAAAAGGATTATTCTGTATCATAATATCTCCACGGAGATGTATAATTGTTATAGACATGTAGGATTTGTCTGGAATACAAAAATAAAAGCCACTAGCATTGGTTTTCTCAAGGATGTTAAGCAACCAAAAGAAAGGTCGTAAAATTAACTAATCAAAAATAAACATATTTTGGATAGTAAATTTCAAAGCTAAAGTGCAAAATTACGAGGAGTTCATTGTTCCTTTACTAGAAAATATGTAAAATTACGATAGACAATTATTAAGAAAATACGAAAGCAACTATTATATTGTTTTGTAAATAAAGCAAGACCACTTAGCGCCAAAAGGCTAGTCGACCACACCAAATTGATTGTATAATGCAGTCTGCAATATTTGTTCGAGTGAGAGCACATGATGTAATAAGTGAACTTTCTACGTGCACGATAATGGGGACGAGTTGTTAAACGTCTATGGACCAAGACGTTTGACAGATTCATACAGCCCCACTGATCGAAACCGGTTACGCGACTAAACATGCGATTATCGATTACTCGAATTTAAAACACGTGTCCTACACTAGTGAATAGAGATACGCAATTGTTTTTTAATAATAGTGTAGTGGAAACATAAAATAAAACACATTGTGCCAAGACTTTAATCACAGTGTGTAAAATTGTCGCATTTTAATTTCAATTGATATTCACAAATAAACTACATCTGGCTTTTTATTTAAATTGAGGTTATATTGATAATTTACATTTTACAGCCTTACATAAAATAAATATTGTCGATTCAAACATTTGTTTAACAATACAACGATGGAATTATGAAATCTTTAATTACATTGACATATTACCAACATTCATAATAGTTATATTTATACTGTATAGATGTAATACCATAAACTTAAAATGCGATTTATTAAATTTATTAAGCACCTTCTTCACAGAAATTTTACTTTTGTGCGTGCATTTATTTTCTCCTCTCCGGTGTTTTAAAACACTACATAAGGTTACGTGTATCTCGTAGGTAATACAAGCTTTATGATTTGCGCTAGCCATAAAATAAACCTTTGTATAAACCGAAGTACCTTTGTCACATCTACAAAGCTGTATTGTTCTTTAGAACTCTTTACTGTTATCCAATCGGCTCTAACATTGTATTTTTACAAAGATGCATTTTCATCTCAAAACCGTTTCGAAGCTTTAAAATTACCTGGGAAAAACGTTTTCTCAACTGCAAATATAAACTTGTACGAGAAGCTAAAGCCTACGATCGATGCAATGCGACCGAATTGAAACGAGCTTAATATGTATAAGTTCAATTTAGCGAGTTCATACTATTTCAAATTGTAGACTAATATGGTTGGTTCGGTTCATTGACCAAGCTTATTAACACTTACATTTGGCCGAAAGATTAAATCGGACTATTTTGCTTAGCAGTACAATGGTATCACTTCCTTTGGAACCGTTATGTACAAACCAGAACTGTTATACTATTAACACTGCCATAGATAGACAAAATGGTGAAGAACTGAATAGTATAATTTATTTCGAGTATAAACAAAGCAAAGTTCGCAAAGTTAGGTCGTAATTATCTTTTAGTCTGTTGAATTTTGTATAAAGTATGTTAATTTTGGTGTCTTTCTGGTTAATATTTGGTCCACGGCTTTACAGATCTTCTTTCTCTTATACTGTGCAAAATTTAAAGAGTGGTTTCGACCGCAGTCCAATTAGTTATATACTTAGCCCACGGTGTGGTCTGGTCACGAAAGATTTTATTTTATTACCACCACACACTCCATAAATATGGTTATTTAAATGAAAGTCTTTTTATGTTCGTGTATTATTACTTCTGGCATAATTGGCGTGCATAATCACTTTATGTCATTATTTATATTTGACTCAAACACATTTTTCAGAATATTTGTAGGTCATGTTCTTGTTGAACATGATATGCGGAAATACTTTATAAATTCTTTGTACATATTAATCGCTACACAAACGGAACGTATGCGCTGATACATGAATTCAATGCACATGATTTATGACAGTATTTTTATACTGTCATAAATCATGTGCAAAAACTCTATTATATCTGTTATTAAAGCCTTAATAGCAACAAAAACAATGAATATAGCATAAAGGAAGTAATTTTTCTCTACTAAAGGTAATAAAAGACATTTCCTTCCTTTTTTCTCAAAAATAAACGGCTACCATTTTGGGCTATATGTCATAACGAGTAGTCCGACATTGAAAACACTCATTAATTGCTCACAAGGTCGAAGGAATTCCAGTAATGGCGATAGAGATCATGTCTCGTGATTTATAATATCGCTTTTGACATGTTGCTAATTAGTTCTACAACCAAGTTAAAGCTGGGAATAGACTCCCGATTTCATTTCCGATTGACTTATCAGACTATCGGATTGTATTCGCCCAATATAAATAGGTCCTAGTGGCGATTCTTATTAGATTCTAGCTTTTGTCCGCGATTCCGCCCACGTGAATTTTTTTTCCGGGATCAGTCCCGCTTTATATTTTTCCGGGATAAAAGACCTTCACAGGCTATCAAACTATCGCCATACCAAATTTCATCAACAACAAACAAACTGATCCTCTTTATAATATTAGTGAAGATATGTTTTAACGCTGTTTCCGATTCGATGACATGATCCATCAATATTTTCTGGCACTTTGCACTTGCAAAAAGTGTTGAAACGATTCCTATTAGTTGAAATCGTTGGGCGGCTGAGTCGTACGATACTATACTCTATACCTACTATCGGATACAATTATCGTTATGTATAAACGGATATAAATATGGAACCTCCCATCGATAAATAGTGCTTCTAAAAACCCAGCGAGGCTATTAGCATACGTAAAAATACTTTCCGGTAATGAAATAATTTTAGCAACAAATTAGACACACATTATTTACAAGCATAAGTTATCAATTTGCGCGATCCTTAAGTGATTTTTGCTCACGTGAGAATTAAACAAAATTTACAGTTGCATAATAGATGAATGTTAAGTTAATTGTGCATATTTAACAGTTAGGCAGCCGCGGGCGTAGTCTCAGGGTCGCAGGCCCACACACTCTCGGTTTCGACAACATTTAATAATCGTACCGACGAGCCTTCACTTAGGACATACAGTTACATGTGTTAGGTGTAGGTGTTTTTGTAATGCTTGGCAAACTATAACACTGTCATAAAGTAAGAAAATTGCTGTTAAATTAAAAGTGGCAATTACATATTAGACCTCCTTGTAAAGAACCTACCATATCCAAATCGGACAATAATTAAAGAGTAATAAAAAAAATATTTGGTATTTGTAGAATTCTTATAAATACGAATTATCATGGTAGTGGCACAATTATATCAATGAGTAAATTATTTTTATCTATTAAACCTTATTATCTAAGTAAATATTGACAATATAAAACCTGTTCACATTGCATTTGCGTCCTGTTACAGCGGAAGTAACGGTAGAGCGTCGCACGCGCACGTGTGCGGACAGGTATCGATACAATCGACTAAAAATATCGATTATAGCAATACCGATTCTTATATCGATAGCTGATCCGCAAATCCGAGGTCGGTCCAACTCAATATCGGTTCATTGTCAAGTAAAAGTTGTTACACAGGTCTTATTTCCTTATGCAACGATATCATTGAATAAAAATAAACGAAAACATAATCGATTTAATTGTATATGTTATGTAAAATCTGCTTTCGCGTACATGAAAGGGATTTTAAAACGTTCACTGCAAAATTGTCTTAAACATCTCTTGAAAGGTTAATATTTTTATTTGCGGTCAGTCGTGGTTATTCATCGTATGTATCACAAATATCAAAGGTGACTGCTGACTCAGCGGGTGCGGCCTTTGTAACAAAATCCTTTTTTTCTTCTCTCCGGATATCCGGCATTCTAAATCTAAAGTTGTAAAGATTAATTATGTAAACTTCTATTCCTCTGGCATACAGTCAAAACATCATGACAAAAGTCATCTCAATGGCTTCTTCTTCGCGATGTTCCAGTGAAACCAATACAGCTTGCACGATACGATAGGCTTGGACTCGCAGCTCCGTGCAGAGCTAGCCAGATCAACACAAATCATGTTCTCAAGTAAAATAAAAAACCATATCACTTTGGTGGTCTCTCGTATGCGAGGGGGCGTCTCGGTAGGTGCCACCGGAATTTCTATTTCTACCGCCAAGCAACAGTGTGCATGCACTATTGTGCTCCGGTTTGAAGGACATTGTAGCCAGCGTAATTACTGGGCATTATGAGACAATGCAACGTCTAATGTCTCACCGTGATGATCGCAGTGGAGTGCCACGCATTATTTTGTAATTCGAAGATCTGTATGGTGTTGCTACTATTTATGGGCAGTCGTATCGCTTACCATAAGGCGAGCGGCATGCTCGTCTCGTCATTCAGAAAAAAAAACCTTATAAAACCACGTTCTTAATTTAATCTTATAAATGTTTTTATTATGACGTCAATTCAGCTCGCGGCAGGTTCATTGGGAAAGTAATCGATTCGATTGTAATGTCGAATCCGGAAGACGTGACCACGCCCAGTTCGAGATTGTTGCTCGATGATGCGCTGTTGGGAAGTGTCACGTAACCGCACACCTTTAACAATAAAAATACATTTAACATAAGGATAGAATCATAAATACAGAACATCTTTTTTAAGTCTGTTAAAAGCTGGACAGATGCGCACAAAAAATAGCGCGACATAGCACCGCTTTGATATATGTTGGGCGTTATTATATTTGTTATATACATAGTTATTATAGAGTTCCTTTCTACCATTTTGCTATTGAATCATCGTTATTTTTGAAATCCGGCAAACCTACCATCTAGTTAACAGTGCCTCCACGTTTACATTGTATTTCGCATCCAATGACAAAAAGTACATTCGCAACCACAAAAAATTCGCGGACTTTCCAGTAAACAAAAACCCAATGTTATTTTTTATATCGCTGTATATCTTGTATATAAAAGGAGTTAGTATAAACTAGGAAATGTAGGCAATCACGTTTTTCTTTGTTGCACTTCCTTACGACGTTGGAATGCAATTTATTACCAAAAGTAGATAAGTCATAGAGTTATTAAGGTAATGATATAATTAATGTGCGCAATGTGAAACTGATTAGATACTAGGTTAAATTTCTATGCCAAACAGTAAAATTAAGTTTGGATTTTTTGATCTGCAAATCACAAACTCAGATGAGTTTCCTTATATAAATACTATGAAAATACGACGTCTTTCGCGTTCTGACTTCTGACGTAGTGGCTACGATATATCGATTTATTTCTTTCACAGTTAATGAAATGATTAAATATTGAAGTGTATGAAAATAAATAAAAAATGTGGCAAAGGTCCTGTTCCTTTCAGAGCAAGGTCAGCTCGTTCCGTTTGACGCAGCTTGAGCGAACAGTCACAGTGGAGAACGTAACCGCTATGAATACCTTTTATGGAATGTTGCATGAACAAAGACGACATAGCTTTGATATTCAAATAAAAGTTTTGTCAAAAATTATGCGTTCTGGAAATATGTAGTTTCTAAATTGGTTTATAAAATAGCGTCGTTTTATTTAATTTGACAGAGACTTTAAAAGATTAAAAAAACGTGTATAAGTCAAAAAATTAAAGCAACCTCCAGAATACGTGGGGTCGACCCAGCCATTTATCAATTACTTTAACCAACTCATTGGCCGCAGACACGACCACAGGTGACATACAGCCTTCGTGTTCACATCAGCCAATTTGCCGCCTCGTAAAAACTCCCGAGTACCGGAGCATAAAACGTGATTCAGTCTAAATCGAAGTTGCTGACCACTCGCTGCCCACGACGTGCTGGTTCGTTTACCCCGACTATTACTTGGTCACTGGGAATAGAGAAAATCGATATTTTATACTATAAAATTTATAGTATACGGTAGCTAAATATTACTGTTAGGTTATAAAAGGCGGCACAAAATACGAAAACAAGTTTCTGAGAAAACATAGTTATGACAAAAAATAGACACGAAAGTCTTCGAAAATGTAAACGGTTTCGAGAGTCATCAAGATAAGTAAGCAATGCAAAAATATTACTATAAAGTAAGAAAGTCAAACCCGTCATCGTTACATATTCACCGGTAAGCCATACATACAAAATTGATTACTATCCAAATACGAAAGCAATACGTTTACAGGTCAGAACCGTTATCATCCTCAACACGACACCTTACAGTTACTCCAAAACTCGGCTCGACTTGCTTCCTCCTACGTGACCGCTCCGTAATGACTGATGATGATCAATCATCATTTCCATCCGAAACAAAAACGAAGCCAATTTTCAATGAAAAAAAAAAAAAAAAAAAAAAAAAAAAAAAAAAAAAAAAAAAAAAAAAATTGATAATTTACAATGTATGGGAATCGTCACTTTTTACGTCGTATTTTTTGCACATCAATGATATTAACAGTACCTATCTGGGTTATTTAATATCAATTTTAATAATTTACAGATTATATTTAATTATTAGTTTAGTAGTTAAAGCGAGTAATATTTGACATTTAAAAATACAGTGAATAAATTCCAACAAAATGTTATTTGACATCCGGTTGACACGTAATGCACATTCAATTGCAGGCTGCGAGGTACCAATAAGTAATAAATATTATTATAATCAGTACAAGGCAATAATCCTTAAGCATTTGAAACAAGTTTTCATTGGTATATAATATTTATAAGTTTGTAAGTTTGTTTACGTTTTCCCACTTCATGAAAGACTGTAATAAAGATTTAGGAGATTTACTAACAATTTAATATGACAAAACATTCAACCAAAATCGACCACCTAATAGTCGATAGATTGAATTGCCAATCAGTAATGAGTCTTGTTGAAATAGCCCATTTTCAATAAACAATAACGAGTAATGTTTCTCAAGTAACCAAGTAATATTAGGATCTTGGCTTGCAATTAAATGCGTCGTGATGAGTTTAACATTCTGCTGCATTAGACATGCATAAACAACTACAGCATTTACAGAGAATTTGTAATAAAATACGCAGCTTTGACGTTTTGCGTCGTGTTATAATATGTTTATGTAATTAATCACAACATATATAATACAGATACGTAAAATACATTCTAAACAATACTATAAGAAGTGCCATGTTTATCTCCAATTTTGAATAGTCATAAAATTCATCCATTACTTCATAGAGCGTTGTAAATGTGTTGCCGATTCTGTTTGCAACATCAAAGATCCAGATCGAGCAGGATGCTACTTCTGTCAGACAGAAAACTATCTTGAAGTAACAGCTCGGCTGTTGTTTTGCATGATCAGTTTGTCGACAGCCCTAAGCTTGTCCCTTCCGCCCAGTGGCCTAACTATAGGGTGGCAGAGGTGGCAAAATGCCACGGGCCCCGGGCCGTCGGGCGCGAGTTCAGATATAACAAAATTTTGATGCCGGGGGGGGGGGGGGGGGGGATATACGTAACTTATTTTTTACTGGGGCCCCATCCAATGATTTTGCCACGGGCCTCAGATGATATAGTTACGCCACTGCTTCCGCCCAAATAATATTATATCCTTTTTAAAGTTAGACAACGCAGTCCTCTGGTGTAGCTGATGTGAAACATTTGTGCCTCTACCCCTTTACAACAAAACCTTTCCATTGCATTCAGAAATGGCGATTGATTGCGATGTTATCTGAAATAATGTAACTATATCTGATTAGAAACAAACTTACTGCTCAACAATGTCTGATTGATGTAGCCGTCGCGTCGGTACAGTGGTGTACAGATATTCATATAAACGATCTAGTAATAAAGGTGTTTCAGCAAACTGGTTTATTGCAGGTTTACTGTTAGATTAAGAGTATTGTTTAGACTTTAAAGATACTGTTGTAGGCCAAATTTAATTAAAATAATTTAATTTGATTTCATTATTTTAATTATCAATAGCTACGGAAGATTGCCAGGTAAACAATAAATCAGCGCTTGATATGGGCTTTTTAAGGAAAATGTAATATATTTTATTATTATAAGCAAACTATAATTAATAAAATGAATCATCTACATAACTTTTAGTCTTAGAAGGGACCCATTCCATACGTTATAATTTCCGAGTGACATTCCGAAGTCCAGTCAACACGAATGCACCACGCCGATCCAATTCAAAGTCGCGGCGAGGTCGGCTGGTCACGAAGCTTGCGACACTCCTTCACTGGCTTATTGAACAGCATTCCGCGCACACTGCGACAGTTTAACGAACACTTCACTTGAATGTGACATGGCCGAGGAAAACAGGGAAATTGTTCCTACTACACGAGGTCTGATGACAACCTTGTGACTAGCATTTGTGAGTTTCGGGATTCATTTGGAGATAGTAATAGACACCTAAATAAGTACTCAAACAAATAACTAAGTCATATAATAGCAAAATGTACGGAAGGAAAGTTAGCCCATGAAAACATTCTAAAGTTATCTAATCACTCTAATTAGACGTAACACTAAACATTTAAACCAGCTTTCAATGTTTTTGTCCCACCGTATATCAAATTAGCATTTACGTATGTGAACTTTCAAATGGTTTATTACACCTTTTACGCTTCACAGGCATATCTTTGGTGCTAATAAACGATATTGCGTAACACATTTTTATCACCGTACTTTTATATGTATAATTGTGCTCATAATCAAGATTAACCATGTTTGGTTTGATAAAATGTTATGTCCTCGCAAGGCTACCTCGGTTGTCAGGTTGAGAAATACAGTCGTTTTGTTGCAGTTTTTGCACCAGTTCACAAATAGTTTCTATTTTGCAATTCCCTTCATAAATATTTCAATTGGATCATGGCGCTTTTACGAAGATTTTTTTAGAATAAACCGTTGTCGGGTGTTGTTTATTTTTCAGATAAATTATTAGTTCTATCATTCTCCTTAAAGCAAGGGTATTTGCTGTTTACTTACTTACTTCGCTAAACATTACAAACTTCATTAGTAACAAATGAATCCTCATCAAAATTTACATTCACTAGCTCATCACGCCCACGAAGAAATATTTGAAATTGCTGACCAAAATCCTAAATCAAGGTTGGTTTCTCAAGCGATGGGTGGGATGCGCGTGACTCAGAGCTTCACCTACAAACTGGTTGCTATTGTCTGAGATACTACGACGACCTCTAGTCTTGTGGGTTTGGAACTTTAAATTGCAACTGCACAATTATCAATGATGCGAGAAAATCAAGGTCCGTGTACTAAAACTTTGTTTTAGGCAGTTAACTTCTAATACCCAACACATCAAAGTGATGTGACGTACTCTTGTTGATGCCATTTATCATGGAATTAATGGCTTTTAGCGGTTCTGCGGTTTCTGACTGTAAAGATCAGAGACGTAAAATATACGGAGTTTTCATATTAAAGATTTTAGTTTCGGTCTTGTTTAATTTAAACACATGTTATCTCACATTTAATTTCTTTGTATCACTTTTTATGTTTTTAAATATTCTTTTTCTATATAAGTACATATAAATCGTTATCGTTATAGGAAAATTTGCATCTAAAATAGTAGAGGTTAATCCTAATATGATTTTCAAATCACCCATATTTATTAAACCTTTAACTTCGTCACGGCATAGAATATTAAAGAATACGAATAAACGTAACAGATCATAAATGTTTTGATTTCCAGTTTATGTATTCAAAAACCAAATTCTTTTTTTTTATAGCGTGGAATGACGAGACGAGCATGCCGTTCGCCTGATGGTAAGCGATACGACCACCCATAAACAGTAGCAACACCATCGAGCATCTTGAGTTACAAAGTACTGTGTGGCATTCCACTGCGCTCGTCATCCTGAGACATAAGATGTTAAGTCTCATTATGTCCTGTAGTTACACTGGCTACAATGTCCTTCAAACCGAAACACAACAGTGCATGCACACTGCTGCTTGGCGGTAGAAATAGACATTGCGGTGGTATGTACCCACCCAGACGGACTCTTACATATGAGAGACCTACCACCAGCTATTAGATTAAATTACTCAATGATTTATCAAACTAATCTTATCCATCACGTAGTTCTCATGCATATGTATAAAACAGGTGACACCGAAGCTCACAAACTGCATACAAAATGTATTGCGTAAGCGAATAATGATGTGAATAACGTCAAAACAATTAAACTCGAGCGAGGGCGAGTGTGGGACACGTCTAGGACCGCCAGTAATTAATAACTTAACTAGGTTTTGTTGCAGTTTTGATTGTGAATTTATTGGAACTTTTACTAGAAGTTTGCGAAAGCTCTCGCATAAATTGTATTGTACAATTGAGTGAGGCTAGTGACCTTTGCCGATGTGAGTTTGTGGCCTTCTCGTCTTGTTCCGCTTTTTAAATATTAACTTTATTTGTAGAGCGGTAGGTAATTGTTTTGTTTACCATAGCAACCCCTAACCTACTATACCTTACATGTACGAACGTTTAAAACCGGCTTTGATTAAACCACTTTACGTTTACTTGCATTCATAATTTTTTAGATTAATTCACATATATAGATAATTACAAAAAATTATGGTCTGGTCTAGTTTTTTCTGAATATATTCTCGTTCCCATGAAATCAACGAATAAATGATAGACTTTACGAAAAACATGGAAATGACCAGGATTTTCATTTTTATTGCCACCAAAAAGATGAATTAACTATCACCACAATACGAAAAATAAATTCTCGTAGTTTTCTGGGTTTTACCGACTTGGACGGCCTCAACTATTTTTAAGTGCCATTGACAGGTCACCGTAGTAGCGATGTGGTTTTCTTGTTAAACAAACAGACACACCAAAGGTCGTTTTATATAGCTTTGCAAAGATACAAATCTACCAAAACTTAATCCGACTAGCTGGATTCAAAGCGCGAACAATTAAAATAGATCCCACGCACACTCCTTGAGAACTAAGGTTACTCTTCGAGAACTGTTAGACACTAATTCAATTGAAGCATTAAAAGTTTATGCTTAACGAGGCCAGATGTTTGATTCTCTTCGTCGTTATCAGAGGTATGACCTAAATTACAGACTTATTTGCCTACTTAGTAATTAGTAAATGTGTGACTTATGACTTATGCTAGGTTTATACGGGGCGACAGTCTTACTAGACTCAATTCCTGGATTAATAAATAATTTGAGTGATAATTTAAAAATATTATTTGGTAACTGCTAACCCGCACTAGGCCAGCGTGGTGGACAAAAGCCTAAAACCTCTCAGTAGTAGTAGGGCATGGGGGAGAGCCCTCATGCCGCCGTAGAGGAGCCCTGTGCTCAGCAGTGGGCTATATAAAGGGCTGGTATTGTTATTATTTAGTAACTTCTTTAATATTTCTCATTGTTATTGTTTTGTGATAGCCTGAGACCTCCGGAATGCAGAGTGAAGATGGCCTAGCCTAAACGAGGTCTCATCCGGGAAATATCTTCAACAAAATTATCCTTTTCCAACCTTCGTTCACGAGTTAGTTAATTCAATACATGTACAAGGCCTTGACGAGGCGCTTAAGATCATACAAATGGCGTCAGTGACACCATCCCATCACAGATTCACGTCGGGGCGTGTTGCACCCGATATTAGGCAATTGACGATCGCTTGCGCCATGTACCATCTACATACAATTACCGAACGTGTCAAGGACAGGGTTACCGCTTTGTAGTTTCCTTGTGGATTATGAGGACAAAATCTGATAAAGGAATAGTGATTGTAGTAAGTATTTTAGATATAGTGGTAACTGGCCTAGTGGTTCGTTATCTGGAGTACCAGATAACTGTTACAATAAAATTATAATTTTGAAATATATCAAATTATATTTAGATCATTTTAATTGTCCCTAATTTTTCGGTCAACAAATTCTGCTTCAAAGCATCTTGGTTATAGACCCGATTTGAAAGATGAGTAGGCTGGTTAATTTATCTAACTTCTAATAATGTGTAATTTTAATAAATACTAAATTAATACGCATGTTTTTCACGGCGGTAATATATTTTTTTAGAGTAGCAACCCTATCGGCCAGTTCTATCTGACCGCCTCATCTAAAGACTTTGAAGGGATTTACCGAGACTTAAGGGATAATGGATTCTATTTCGGCATACACAATGATCATTTAACTTAAAAAAATCCAGTCAACTGTAATTGAGAATTACGTAAATCACATAAAATACGCGAGTGATTAACCTGTTATTTCAAATAGTATTACTTTAACTTTCTTATGTAAATCTGACGATATTCAACTTAAGAGCATACATTTTAATAATGCTATAAGTTATGTATGATGAAGAGCTAGGTCGTGAGGATTTATAATGTGGGAATATATTAGTTTATAATCTTCGGACATTTATTATATCTTATCTATACTACAAAGCAAGTAGTGTGTTCATTTTTAAGCGACTTCAGCAGGAAGAGCTATTCGTCGTTATAATTTGTTCACATATCTCTTATATACGACTGGTCGATTTTCAGTGCATTGGGCTTAGAATGTGCCAAAAAACACGACACGATTACGTTTCGTTTTATTGGATTGGTTGAGAGACTAACACGCACTGGTAATAGGTCTTTCATATGTAAGAGTCCGTCTGGGTGGGTACCACCGCAATGTTTATTTCTACCGCCAAGCAGCAGTGTGCTTGCACTGTTGTGTTTCGGTTTGAAGGACATTGTAGCCAGTGTAACTACTGAACATAATGAGACTTAACATCTTATGTCTCAGGATGACGAGCAGTGGAATGCCACACAGTATTTTGTAAGTCAAGGTGTTGGATGGTGTTGCTACTGTTTATGGGTGGTCGTATCGCTTACCATCAAGCGAACGGCATGCTCATCTCGTCATTCGATGCAAAAAAAAAACGTGACCGACGAAGTGGTCTCTCGATCAATCACAAACATAAAAGTTAAACGACATCGTCTTACGAGTTGCGTTTTTTGCCACATTCTAAGCCCACAGGCTTCACATCGTGACAGTAAAGAACGCTTCACTATAATCTATGACCTCTCACCATCGATTTTTTAAATTACTTTATATAATCAGAGTTTTATCGGCAGATACAAATAACTTTTTGCCGTCAGCAAACACTTTGTTTTTGTATTTCGATGACGGTAAAACTTAAAGGAGTCATCGCTAAAAGGTATTTCAACGAGCGGTAGGTAAACCCAAACGTTTATTATGCCTAACACAATCTAACACTCGTCAAGATCAGGAAAAAAAACATTATCCTTCGTGTGGTTAATACGGGCTTGAGTCATGAGGATTTTCCAATTAGCTTTGTATTTCAACGTAGTGTGAATACCTTTGTAATTTTAATTTAAGGCAATTTATTTAATATGGCGCGCGGCTCCGCCCGCGTGGAAAGTTTTTCCGGGATAAAAAGCATGTAACACTCAGGAGTAATGTAGCTTCCTATTAGTGAAAGAATTTCCAAAATTGGTCAAGTAGTTCCTGAGATTAGCGCGTTCAAACAAACAAACAAACTCTTCAGCTTTATAATATTACTATAGAAGTATAGGTTAACATAATCTTTCATGGCCTTTTTAGTCTAGAGATATGATTTATGTAGGCTGTGGACTGCTAGCTTGCGGGATCGATTCTCTGATTGGGCAATATGTATAGGGTTATTTGAAAAATATTTAATACGCATATTGCCAGACTATTTGTATTAACCATATCCAGTAAATGTTTGAGTATCCAATATACAACACACTCTTTAATCCAAGAATATACCGGGTGACAATTAAACTGTTATACATTAAGCAATAAAAGACACAATGTGTCGTGGGATTTTTTTGCACTTTCTCGATCTCAAACGAGACGTGATGTCACCACTAAAGATTTTGCACCTAACCCGGATATCGAAATTGTGGCTTGTGTCAACAAACCATTATTTGTGTTGTTAAATATTTGTCATGTGAACATCTAGTAAAGTGCGAAGCTTGGATTAACCTATTTGAATTCAATTTGGGACGTAACGGTTAAAAGTTTACTTGAGTTTTATAACATATTTTGGTCACGACGGTTACACGCTATAAAGAAATCTTTAAAAATATGGGCCATTTTATATAAAATTTTATTTATAACTTAAATATAACCTGCAAGCAGCTTCTATTCCGCGTAGATGAAAACAAGCAAAAGTCCGACATCCGCTGTTACCTTTCACTGTAACAGAACAATTGCAGACAAAACAAAATACGCGAACACGGTTCAATGAGCCCACATAATGCTGACCGCCGCAGCTGCCATCTCAGAAAGAGAAAATGCCATAAATACATACTGTGTGTTCCGCGCCAAACTTGCTAGTATTCATACTAGTATAGTATAGTATGCATGGCCAGTACTGCCTTATTTATAACTTATAACAGATATACTACCTGACTTTTAGCAAACACTATGTGGTATTATCAATGGTTTCCCTTTCCTTCCCTTTCCTTTCTTATTTGACACAGCGAAGAAGTTACGGACTCCTAGTTTAGTTAGAAAAAGTAGATCATAAGATAAAATTCTACACAATAAAAAGGTGATGAACTGGTTGCTTCACTTCAACTTGTTATCGAACGATTAATATCACTTTTACTCTTCTATTAAGTTTCTACGCGCATAATAATCGATTCAATAAGGAATACATTACAGAACAAAAACTAAATGATCAAGAATTTACTTCGGTTTTTGCGGCAACAAAATAGAGATGTCGTAAATATAATAAACGTTGTTTTTGCTCATCTCTTGCGCTGAGATAACATTTAGACGAGATTAGCTTCAAGTTTCAACGCGATTTAGTTTTTACAGTAACATCGTGTCAACGACCGTCAGAGTACGTACACCTTTGATGTAATTTACCAAATCAGAGACAATTGCTCGCCATTATATTAATTCTACAATTTACTAAAGAATGGGATTTGAATTGATCTTATCAAACAGTATATGAATAATAAAATATTTACATATTTTAGATCCTAAATAACATTCATCTGAGTGCCATCTAAATAGACAACTAAAGAAAACCCATAAAAAGTTCTACAAAATTAAAGAAAAAAAAAATGCGCTCTAAATAAGATTAGCCGAGACCAAAACAAACGGAATGTTCAAACAAAATTATTATTCAAAACATCGTTTACTTTATAACTATACTAGCTTTTGCCCGCGGCTTCGCCCGCAGAAAAGAGTTTTTCCTGAATAAAAGCCCCGCTATACATTGTTCCAGGATCAAAATTAGCATAAAACCTTCCCAGGGTCTCAAACTATCTCCATACCAAATTTCATCGAAAACCGTTCGGTAGTTTTTGAGTTAATCGCATACTATACGATACAAACTTTACCACCCTTTTAAGCCTCTTACAGGTTGAATTTCGCAAAATCCCGTCTTAGTGAGCACCTACGTCCTAAAACCCCCATGCAAAATTTGAGACTCCTAGCACTTGCAGTTTCTGAGATTTCGTGATGAGGGAATGAGTGACCTTTCGCTTTTATATATATAGATTTAATATCTCACATATTAGCCCTAAAATAAGTTAATGATCGGATATTATGTAACTTTAATAAGCAAACTTGGATGTTATCTAGAATTAATTAGGTGTATATTAAGCATACATTTCACAAGCTATTCACAAAACATATGTTCTAGGGATTGCACGTGTTAAACAGGCTGTAAATGTTATGCATTATATGCGGCATAAGTGTTTCTCAACATGTGTAGGATTAATTAAATTAATATAGTACTGTATCTTATACGTATACGCCGTATATGAGAGATTTGACTGCCTCGGTGGCATAGTTTTATTGTGTACGATTTGCGCTCTGAGGTCCTGGGTTCGAATCCCGGGTCGAGCCAAAAACATTATGACTGGGTTTTTCCATCTTAAAAAAAAATTACTCAGTCGCAGCTCGGAGTCAGGAAGTTGGCGGTGTGATACCCCCGTGCCTCGAAAAGCACGAAAAGCCGTTGGTCCTGCGCCTGATCCGGTCCGGATCTCTCCGGTCATGTCGGATTGCCGTCTCACTGGACTATGAGAGTGAAGGGAATAGCGAGTGCACCTGTGTATTGCGCACACACTAGTCCACTATAATATCTCCTGCGTACCTGGCTGATCTCCGTTGAGATTGGCCGCCGTGGCCGAAACTGGCTAGCAGGAGATTAGAGAGAGATATGACAGACTTAATAAAACCAAAGAGTTCTATAACTATACTATTTAATGTCTTAGAATAAAACTGATAAATGTACATGGCGTTCCTTGGACTGTCTCGGTTGCCTAGGTGTATTGCGTGGTACGACATCGCTCTGAGGCGCCGGGTTCGAATCCCGGGTCGGACAGTGATATTAATCAGCCCGGAGTCTGGATTTTGTACTCGATATAGCGATGGAACGGAACTTGTCGAAAAGTAGGTGTCCTGGTTTACCTCTACCTACACCTTCGAAAATAAAAGTCGTGATGTGTGTTTGTTTTTTTTAATGAAAATTTACTGTACTAAAATTGCTAGCAGTACACTATATTGTATACAACTAAGCTGGAACTATTTATCTTGTGTAATGCTATTACAAAAACATATTATAGTTTTTACGTGCATTTGAGATTTAATTGAATGTATTTGAGATTGGGAAATTAAATTATCAATTGTAAACGGCGGCAAAACGTTTTAAAACGAACTTTTGATCAATATCTTACACAACCGAATACTAATGCAAATTAATCGCTGCATCTGCGCAGTCGAGCGTCTCTGGCAATTTGACTTGCTTGTGTAAACTAAAACGACGTAAAATTATAGACATAAGCATTATTTTTGCTTACATCGTTATACTTCTAAACGACCTTGAAACAATTTGCTTTTAATTCTTTAAAGTGCTGTGCATTTGGAAATCTGGTGAAATTAATTAGCACAGTTTTATTATTTACCATTCAGCTTATGCGCTCTTAGCATACACTGAACATTCATAAATAGTCGGTATTATTTATATACCTATTTTAACGTCAAAAACGTTCAAGTAATAAAACATAGTTTCAGAAAGAAAATAACACCTCCAATAACAATTCGCATAAGGAAAACTATCCTATTGAAATAGAGCATTCAATTAAAATATTATTATTTGAAGAACAAAATTCCATTTGCCTTTTCATAACCATATTCCGTAATGCTTGCTTCAATACTATCGCAACTAACCAACTTATCTGAAGGAAACTGTGTCCAAACTTCGCGCAAGGCGTTCCAATTAAGAATTATGCATGCTGAAACGTTGGTGTCTGTACAGTCTACACCAACATTGCATTTCGCCTGTGAAAGTGTCGCATGCAATTCCAACCAGTTTAGGTAGTAGTACAGCGCGAACAGCCTAGGTCATTTACGACATTGATTTATAGTTATCCTGCAGTCCTAGATTGACTGGAGTATAATCAAAATGTAGTTTACATAATATATGCTGATTGCTGAGAGGCGTCAATACAATTCTACGGCAAAGATGCTAAGAAGGTTGGTTTTAATCGAGATTATTGCCAAGGCAGCAAGCTACACACAGTGCAAATACCTTTTTTGTTTGACTACGAAAATCTAGAAGTAATAAAGTTAATTAAACTAATAGTTTATTTTTTCTAAAGAGCACAAGCCATGGCCATAGTTTAATAGTGACATAGCATTTAATTTGGCAAGGTTTTATTCTTAATGTGTCTAATATCGTCGTAATTTGCCAAACCCACTAAAAATAAAAAAAAAATTAAAATATTTTTATTAAACAAGAATAAAACTTGTTATTTATTGTCGTGGCCTGATCATAATAAATGATATTTTATTGCATTATGAAGTCCAATGTTTAATCTTATATCTATCCTCCATGAATGAGACAATAAAAGAGCTCACAGACGTCGTCATTTTTTATATCTTTTTCCATACCCATACCATACCATACCAGCCCTGTATTATATACTGCCCACTGCTGAGCACGGGCCTCCTCTACTACTGATAGGGGTTAGGCCTTAGTCCACCACGCTGGCCTAGTGCGGGTTGGCAGACTTCACATACCTTCGAAATTCTTATAGAGAACTCCTCAGGTTTCCTCACGATGTTTTCCTTCACCGTTAAAGCGATTGATAATTCACAAAGAATACACACATAACTTTAGAAAAGTCAGAGGTGCATGCCCTTGGGTTTTGAACCTGCAGAAATTCGTCTCGGCAGTCCGTTCCACTCCCAACTAGGCTATCGCCGCTTATATTTTTCGGTTACTACTAATTATGTTCTCCATATTATTTTCCATGCATGTATGCTAAGGAAAACACTATAAGGTAAACTAGGAGCTTTAGGTCTAACTTTTCTTTGAACGTATCTAAGCGTAGACTTAAATCGCGTCCCATGTTTAAATCCCAAATAACAAAAATAAACATGTGGCATCGAACATCGACGGCTACATTAAAATGCAGTTAGTCTAGTATTCGCTAACTAAGGCCGCAGCCTTTCACAACTGGATGACTTGCATTCTTGCATCATGGAAAATGAGCCCGGTTCAGACTTTACAGATTACTTCTGTGTCAAGTAACCGACTCGTGGCATCAACGTATTGATCGGTAATTTGGACAAATGAAGTTTATTCTGATATGTTTACATTAAAAAGCATTCTCTATTTTATATATTCGTTGAAGTCGATACAGAGAGTTAATAAATTATTAAAATTCGGGGGTTATTAGGTGTTTCGTGTCCAGAGCCAAGTAACATTTTTGATTCCTTGTATCATCTCCTACTTATAGCTTATTTGTAAATATGCGTGTATTAAAACGTCCATACAACTACATGTTTATGTTAATGGCGAAATTACAATTGAATTATGTATAATGCTAGAACCATTCGCAGTAAACGCAAATTGTGCCGATTATCCCCTTATTCGTCAGTGTTATGTGAATGACAGTGAGCCGCATCGAGCTGTTATTCTTTTAGCATGAAATCATTAGTGTTGAAAATATTGGTAATACAGTATGATACGTTTATCTATTGAAATTGATCGTATGGAGTATATTTGTTGCTTATTATGCTGTAGCCTCTCAGTAGTAGAGGAGGCTCGTGCTCAGCTGTAGCCAGTATACAACATGGGGCTGGTATTATTATTAATTATTCTGTGGACGAACTATTTAGTAGCAAGGATTCTTAAACTTCCCAAATGTTCATAATAGTTGACTACCACCATAATAATCATAACTTCTTTTGATTGCTTAAGTCGACCCATTTACCTATTTATTACAATCTACATATAAGCGTAAGGTCACTCACTCATAACTCATCACTCATCACGAAATCTCAGAAACTACAAGTGCTAGGAGTCTCAAATTTTGCATGGGGGTTTCTTTTAGGACGTTGGTGCTCACTAAGACGGCTTTTGCGAAATTCAACACCCAAGGGGGTAAAAAGGGGTGACAAAGATTGTATGAAACTTCTATAGTTTTAATAGGAAGCTACATTACTCCAGAGTGCTATGGTTTTTATCTCTAGAAAATATTTATCCTGGAACAACTTTTATACGCGGGCAGAGCCGCGGGCATATGCTAGTAATTTCATAAAATGACTCTCATATTTAGAAATACACAAGTTAGTAAAGCGCCTCAATTATACGTTTGATTAAGTCTGCTTAAGAAACGGCTTAGTGGAATAACGACGCAAACAATTACGGAATTGAATTGTTCGCAAGACATACGTAAGTAGCGGAAACTGTTAAACTGTGCACTGAAAATCCGCTATTCATATAAATCTAGGTTTACTGCCGCTTTTGTTACAGTATTCAAGTATTTTGAAGTGGCAACAAGAATTATTTCGTGCTCTTATTCTTTTTTATCGTTTCCTTCTGTTTGTATCATACAACACAGGCCTAGTGACTTTACGTCTTCTTTCTTTTTTACTGCCCTAGAATGCGCTGTTCGCATCCAGATTAAAATATGGCAATAAAGTTCTAGTCCATTCTTCTACTATATGGCTTGATGTCAACCTTCCATTTCAAGTACTATTGTAAGTAAATTGCTTACGTACAATGCGTACATTTAAAACACCCTGTCTTCATCACGAAGCAACAATATTATTGTTTACATGATTGTTTTCTTCGTCACACGAATGCAGCGCGGTGTCAGTCAACGCGCGTCAGTTCTATTATCGGAAGAATTACTTCACTTCTCTTAACAAAACATCCAAAATGTGTCTATTCTTGTCTAAGAGGTAGGATGTGAGTGAGCAAGATGCCGGGTGGTGGGAATCTGGTTAGATATGAGAGGTATCGGAAGGCTCCAAGGACCCCTCGATCGAGTCATGCCAGATACTACTATACGAGATCTCTCGTACTGGATAATGCTAGAAAGAGGAGCCAAGACGATCTGAGGACGAGGTAAGAAGTGTTGGATTAGTTTAAACACTCGTTCCACTAAGCTGAAGAGAAACTGCTCTGTATTTTCTTTAGTTCATGTTTTTATATAATATGATGATTTTCGAACTGCTCTGTAGATGGACGCTGTTGTTATGACGGCTTCTTATTAGTTACACTTTTATCAATAATATTAAAATTGAATTTCTGAAAGATGTCTTTGATTGCAATAAATGAATAGTGTTGTTTTTTCTTATTGTTTTTTCGGTCTTTTGAAGGTGATTGTTGTTTGATTGACATTTGCTATTTTTCTCGAAACGTTTTATTGGTGACATTATAAAGTTATTAAAGATAAAATATATATTTGCTATTGAGAAAGGATAGAATACACTTCATTGTATAAATCATGGGTATATTAAATCTATGAAGATTTATATGTCTCACACACATCACGCTTTTACCCCTCAAGAGGTAGGCAGAGGTGCAACCAGGGCACCCACTTTTCGCCATTGCGTTTGTATTCCGTCCCAGGATGAGATAGGCGTCGAGCCTATCACCATGTCAGGCACAAATTCCGGACTCCACGCTGATATATATAATATAATAATACCAACCCTGTATTAAATACTGCCCACTGCTGAGCACGGGCCTCCTCTACTACTGAGAGGGGTTAGGCCTTAGTCCACCACGCTGGCCTAGTGCGGATTGGCAGACTTCACATACCCTCGAAATTCTTATCGAGAATTCTCAGGTATGTAGGTTTCCTCACGATGTTTTCCTTCACCGTTAAAGCGAACGATAATTGATAAACAATACACACTTAACTTCGAAAAATCAGAGATGTGTGCCTTGGGTTTTGAACCGCCGGACATTGTCTCGGCAGACCGTTCCATTCCCAACTAGGCTATCGTCCACGCTGATATTGAGCCGAAAAACCCAATATCACTTTGCCCGACCCGGGATTAGAACCCAGGACCTCAGAACGGTGGACGTGGTGGAACGGGGTGCACCACGCACGTAATACAACTATGCCACCGAGGCAGCCTCTCGTGAAAAAACAGCATACATGAATAAGAATGAAAGAAATAGATCTAGTTGAAGTGAACATCGAGGATTGCACCACTGCGATAGAAAATACCTCAATAACCTATTCGAAAGGTTACACCTTACCCAACAATCAGGGCTAAAGTGTTATTTACGTGCATCTATTGAAGAAAATAACTAATTACCTACAAATACATGATACAAACAAAACAAATGCAACCCTCTATTTTAAACGTCCTGGGAACTATTCCAATGAAGCTGAAATATTTTAGAAATATTAAAAAAATTGCGAGTTGGAAATTAGAACAAACCTTTATTAGTTATGTAATTACCCTGTTTTGCTAAGATTTGATAAACAAAGTAATAATTTAAGCCTCATTAGACCAATTAATTGTTGCCATATATAATCGTACGCAGTTTTTTTTTTCATTTCAATTTAATTACATTTTGCCATCAAGTTTGGTTAGTCGTACGCAGTTATTGCTAAAAGACTACCCGTCTGAACATGCGCAATGACGGAGCAATTTTCACCCGCATTCACGTATACGAGTCTCTTGACTGATATTCATAAAATGCTACATTTTACTGGTAAGTCTCTAATATGTAAAAGTCCATCTGGGTGGGTACCACCGCAATGTCCATTTCTACCGCCAAGCAGCAGTGTGCATGCACTGTTGTGTTTCGGTTTGTAGGACATTGTAGCCAGTGTAACTACTGGACATAATGAGACTTAACATCTTATGTCTCAGGATGACGAGCGCAGTGGAATGCCACACTGTACTTTGTAACTCAAGGTGCTGGATGGTGTTCCTACGGGCGGTCGTATCGCTTACCATCAGGCGTACGGCATGCTCGTCTCGTCATTCAATGTCATAAAAAAAATATATATTGATATTTTGACCAATAATCATAGCATTAATTGCGTATGATTATTGGTAAAAATAATTGCTTTGTCTAAATGAGGCTAATAGCTAAGTGCCACGTTACGCAAACTTTGTCAACTTAACATGAAACTGACAGTTTCATAGTAGTATAGAGTTTTGGGCAACAAATTGGATACGCGTGATGCTTAAACTTTAACACTCATATATGGTGTTTGTAAATTTCAACCAAACTAAAAGAAGAAATTGAAATGCCTCCCATACGCCTTACATTTAATTGCTCAACAATTTCTATGCCAGGGTTCCTGACCTTGGATTAGATAGAACGATTACAAGTCGGTGCTGAGTAAAGGCAGCCGACCTCGGCGACACCCGCTTCTATCGGGGGCAGCTTATTTTGTAATAAACAAACATAGTGTTAAAGATCATTGCCTTCAGTTTTTGCTCATTAAGATTGACATTACCTATATTTATGCCTAAATTTATCTAAAAAGGTTTAAGCAATCAAACGGTATTGCAAACTAATAACTGTTTTACAACAGTTATATACAGAAGTGTAAAGGACATGTCCAAAAACGGTCCTAAAATTGTAACCAAGACAGTTTATATAATATATTTGGATAGAACTCTTAAAAACAAGCCTTTTACAATAAATCGTTTCATTTTAAAGACCTGCGATTTTGTGATTTATATCATTTTATTTTGCTTAAAAACTACCTACACTTAATATGAACATTTTTAAAAACGTTAGTTATAATTGGAGGGGTCTAAAATATGTTTTTAATGGATCGAAGATCCATATTTTGTCCCTTTAATATCCCTAAAGTTTGAGCCTGGTTAGATTTTGAGGCCTAGCACCCATACAAAAACCGTACATCACCTTTAAAAACATCATGCACGTTTATAATAAGGCCAATCAGTAAACTGTCTTAAACAAATTATCAATTCACATCAGTTTTCTGTGAGACCTACCTCGGTTGAGCCGACCCATTCATGCTTGAAACAATTAATAGGTATGTCTACAGCCTGATACTTTTATGATACCCGTATAACCAGTCATTGTAAGTTATGATAGTAATAGCTCAGTACGTATAGCTTCACACGAATACGTGATACCAAGATTTATATTTCGCTTCTAAGAACATAAATGCCAGCCTAACAAAAAAATAACCGGCACCAAAAGAAGCAAAATACGCGTGTTAAGAATAAAGGACACACCAGTATATTATGAGCTCTATTTATTCACGTAATAAACGAAAATATAATGCCATCTAAAAAATATGAAAACTACTTCGTAAAAAAACTATTGATGTCCTTCAATGCTATTCTATATGAACTAAATAAGGTAGTCAGCGTAGTGTAAAATAAGGAATTCATACTTATAATAAGAACGATACTAAAAACCTCTGATAATAATTAAAATTATTATTTAAAAATGATTTAGATGGCAAAACGTTACCTATTTGATGTGATTGCTATATAGCACCAATACCATGGCCTTTACCATAGACCTTACCAAAGGCCCCACATATTCGAAATCCTGTTCTCGATATGTATATTATTTCAACAAAAAATGTCTCATTTACTAAGAGAAATCTAATACGATATAATCAGAAAGTAACTGGCCTTGAGCAACATCTAAGTAGTTAGTCTACAGCTACCTTTGGGCTATTAATGTTTGTAGATATTATCATATTTTAATAATTCATTAAATGAGTAATAAATAATTTATATAATAATAATCATTATTCATAATTGAAATAATATATTTTGTTTGAAATGCAAGAGACGCTGCGTGTTGCGATGGCTGACAGAGGTATGCTAGCCTGCCAGGGAAGGAATTATGAAAGCTTTTCACTCTGTAGTATACGATCAACACCAAAAAATAGAAACCAACAAACCTTATTAAAAATTACTCGGTTATGTTGTCTTTTTTCTCGGAACTGTATTAGTTATTCCTTAGTTAAAAAATTGTAAAGTTAATAATAAATTTCCATAAACAAAAATCCTAATATAATAAACTACTCATATTATTTGCGGAAATCCGATTTAAATATGAAAAGACTCCACATCATACAATACCTAATGTTTGACAATAACATTATTTCCAAATCCAGACACGTCCGTCGCGACGAATCCATTTCGAGGCAAATTGAACCAATTCCAACATGCGGCTCTAATGTCCAATGTTGGAATAATAATATTTTCCAGAGGAGTTATGTTTATCTTGCATTATTGAATAATAACATATTTATCTCGTTCAAATTATTGCTAATGTAATCTACCCAATATTGAAACGTTCAGCAAATGTAGTACTGCAGTCAATGGAGCACCTGACAGATTTAACCCGAGATGACAGGGGATTAAAGCGCGTTTAATGACTTTCAATCGAAACTCACTATGGTGTTTACGCCATGGTATTGCGCGTCAACGAAACCGTTCGAAGCTATATATATACACTGCAAAAATCACCTATTCAACTGATGCTTGCTTAGCGTATTAAAATCGAAAAAAGTGTTTTGACATTAATAATGTGTGATAACTAATAAATATTATATATTATAAAGTTTTGTAATGCTGCTACTTCGAAAGAGCCTTTCTCTTATTCTTGCAAATAATAGAAACGTATATGCAACTCTACATTAGAATTAAGAATAATGTTGTTAAGCAATTTATAAACCAAAGAAATCATCTCAATTCGTTGCAACGTTATTCTTAATATTAAACAGTGATATTTCTTAAAAATCTTAAAAAACCTATGAATAACCAAAGTTTACAAAAAAATGCACCTTACAATAAATTACGCTAATTCATTGACTTTACATAAACTAATTTATTGACTTTACTGCCTCAGTGGCGTAGTTGTATTACGGTACGACTGCAAGGCTGAGGTCTCGGGTTCGATCCCCGGGTCGGGCAAAGTGATATTGGATTTTTCTATTCAGTATCAGCCCGGACTCTGGAATTTGTGCCCGGTATGGCGATAGGCTCGCCCCCTATCACATCATGGGACGGAATACGCTTGGCGAAAAGTGGGTGCACTAGTTGCGCCTCTGCCTACCCCTTCGGGGATAAAAGGCGTGAGCATGCGTTTGAGCATGCGTACATAAACTATGAGAAATAAAATTAATTAAAAATTAAATCACTAACATAAACCATTATCTTTCCAGATGTCAGTCCGCTCCAAAAGTAATGGATAGCCACAGCAGATCGGCGTCGCCGCGCGAGCCTATACGGCCCCAACACCGTCCACCATCACCGCCTTCCTCGCCAGCCGCCTTCGACAACAGAGCCTACCAGCACGACGAATCAGACCCCAACCACAACGACTCGTTCACATCAAACGGACCACAGCAGAACGGACACACCAAGGAGCCTAATGGCGAAACGAAAACACTAGAAGCAGTCAATCTAGAACTGATAAACCTCACGCCCAAGAATGGGAATGCGAAGAAGAAGGACGTTGAGGTCGATATGAACGCTAGTAACCCTTACGATGAGTACTTCGTGCCGGTCAACGAGCACAGGAAATATATGAGGTGAGTTTACGTTTGGTAATTTGAAATATTTTTTAACATATACATAAACAAAAGAAGCGCTGGGGGACTTAAGAGCTGAAGCTAAGAGAAGCCTTACCTTAGAAGGTAGCGCAAGGTTGACACCAAAGTACTAACGTACAGTCAGTCTTTTCTTGTAGGTTAATTATAAAGTGATAATACTGAAAAAAAACTCTACAGAAAAGCCCCGGGACTACAGAAAACCTTGACTTAAATCCGTAGTAGGCAATACTTATGATGTTCTGATGGTACACGTATCTACAGACTATAGATTGATACAATCGAGCATGCAATACAAACAAAGAGCTATTATTGCAGCGTATGCGATTTGATTTTTTATAGTACAGTTATCTACAGACGTTGTTACTAGTAGCAATTTAACAACTGCGTGATTGAAATTGAAATTACTGTATATTTTAAACAAAATGCTTAACCAGAGGTAACTTGCTTGTTTGCAAAATATTAAACACAACCGTGTCGTATTTCACACAATACTATTAAAAAAATTCAACTACTATCTACGTTAATCTCTAAGCTACATTGAAATTTCTAGTACTATTTATCATATTCAAGGACGCGAAAAAATATTGATTATTGTTTTAACACTACATCCTCATTTATTATAATGATGACTGACCAAAAATCCTTTGCATCATCTACATTTCCTCCTAAAGCTTCATAAATTTCGAAGTTATAACAAACTCAGCAAATTGCATGGTGAATCTTAAAATTGAAACACAATAAAACAAATCTTACGAGCGTCAGTTTCGCGTAATCACTGATGAATCAATTTCAATGTAACCAGTTCGGACCATATCGGCGGTGTCTATTAGTCACGCATCGCTTCTCCGCTTCAGTCAACCACAAAGTACCTTTGAGGTCTTTAGCCCCTCTTCGCAAATAGCTAACACGATGGCCACAAAACTGCTCATATTTGCGATCATCTACTAATTTTTACTAGACACTATAATAATTGATTTCTTTGTTTATTCCTATTGATTGGTAACAATAAAAAAATATATATTATGTAAGGTAAAAAGCCAAAAGTCTACCTGTAGCTAACAAAACAAGATGCAATAAACATTACCGTCATAACTTCGTAAGTTATCGTAAGAAGAGTCTATAATACTATGATTTACAAAAATCTTTCACAGAATAAATGGATATAGGGAATTTAATAGGCACTGTATACGTTGTGCTTGAAAATTGCTTAAACACCATTTTTAATTGTAATAAACAGAAAGAATATAATTATCCATAAAGTATTTTCTTCATAAGTGTATTTACAATCGAATGAATTATAGTAAATATATTTTGTAAAGGTACGATGAACTCGTGTAGACTCTTAACGATGCAAACCCTTTATTTATTTTATTTTATAGTAGTTTGAGAGCTTATAATCTATACACATTGATAGTAAAGTCAATTTTTATAGCAGAAGGATATAGGAGAGGAATAGGATGCGTTTTATTGATGCATGTATATACACGTAACTAACTTAAATGGATATTGAAACAGAATATACTCCATTTAATGTAAAAAAAATCGACATTAAATAGGGAAATATTATACATATCAGCAATTTTTAAGTAAACGAAGCCGGAAACTCGTAATTTGAAATTAACTTCATTAATTACTAAATTTTATCGATTTCCTAAAATGCTTGGAATGTGTCGGCATCAGTTTTCAAATGAAGCTATTAATCGTCGTTAAATATAGGCTTCCCGTCAGTTGCCTTTCGTGCTATTGCACTAGCTCAGTAGAAATCAGTTTACGCAACATTCGCTAAAAAGAAGGCCTTGCTCAGCCCGCTGGCGAATGTACACAAAATATCGTGATAGTTTCCAATTTTAGAAACTATTAAAACCTGTAAAAATGCTATTCTTGGCTTTGACTGAAGTGTCTGCCAATTTAATTCTATTAAACAACAAAATTTTCGCTAGCCGATGGACTCTTTGTTTTCTATATAAAGCAGATCTGTGGAAAATGAAATATGCTACTACAAAGTCAGGAAATGTACATGTAAATATATTAAAACCATGTAACATAATTTATCCGTGTGGTAGAATATAACAAAACAAAATAAAACGCAAACTACGCGTTTAAATTAGTTTACATTTTAACATAAAATCTTATTAATTTAGATATCTATCTAGTGCCTACACCTACATGCCATACATTCTTATTTTAAATCCCTTAATCTATATTTAAAGCCACAACATTTTTTTATGATAAAATTAGAAAAAAAGAACCTTAATCAAATCATTTGATATCGAATCACGTCAAGGCACAACGAACTGGGTTGATCGTGTCACTTTCTGCAGAATGCGGTTTATTGGTGGTGAGCGTTATGCAACAGTGTCTTGCCCACTCAACTGTCACGTTAAACTGTTGCAAATAAACAAGTCATTGTTAATTTAATCGTTTATTTGGTTTATTTGTATAAACGTCTCGGCATAATGACATACACGTACAATTATAAACAAACTCAATCTAATACTCTCAAAGGAAGATGGCTGTCGTATATCATAATAACAAAAATTACAATATATTATGGTGACACGGATCACGGCTATTTAACTTTTAATCAAGTATGATAATTATTGCAATGGATATGGTAAGTGATGATTTGACACCAAAATTAACTATGTCATCTCAAGCTACGTCAGGCGTTGGAATTCCGGTATTCACAAACAAATATTCCCAGAAGTTATAATCAGCTATTCATAAATCAAATTTTTATAACAGCTTAAAAGACTAATGGAGACAATTATGGTAATTGAAAAATAATTAAATTGAGTTTTCTAAAACATATCCCGAACTCTTTTTAAAACGTAATAAAGCGCTCCGACACCTAAAGGTTCCCGCATGAGGCTCGTCCTTGACCTTGAAACGTAACCACTAATTTAAAATTCCGACATGAATTTTATGGACGTTACATTCTTATATCCCTTCTCTGAATTGCAAATGAGCAAACGACTCAACCCGCGTGAGGCAAATCTTGGCTCAATATTTGAGTTGTAAAAACATGATTCTAATTTTAATACAATGGGAACTGGTTTTGACGACTTATAGTTAATAATTTTGATAGTGATAGTAACGATTGTGTGACCAGAGGAATTAAAAGTGCCAAATATTTTTTTCGGCACTCGTGTCACGCATTAGGTATGTTTTACAGTGGACACTTATTGCGTGAAGTTATATAATCATGTATACTGTATATATTCACAACGAGTAGAAAACATTCAGCGAACCTTCACAAGATATTTGGCATTTCACTCGTCTGGCATAAGTTATCGCAGCAGTTACAAATCACGTTTAGCCTTCATCAAAATGAACACCCTAGCTGATCGACGTAAAATAAACGACATTATTTTTCTGTATAAATTACTCAATGGCATGCTCAGTCACAGTGACTTAATCGATCAGATCCGCCTAACAGTTCCTCACAGATTGCCCAGAAAACCCATAACTAAAACTTTTAATAGACCTTACGTTCGCTCCAACACAGGACTTAATTCACCAATTATAAGAATTTGTAATGTAGGTATATAATATGCTCAATAGTAAATGTCCAGATCTCGATATATTTGGTACATCACTACCCAAGTTCAGAAAATCGTCAGAAATGTAAACGATTTTGTCATTTCCTGTAATTTTGCTAATGCATATGCTGCTGATGTGTCAATTGTATAATTAAATAAGCAGATCTTATGGGGGGCAAATTTTGATTAAAATTAATAATATAGAGACATAAATATAATCTGAAAATTAACTTTTGTTTTACATTGACGATTATTGTTTTTAACCAGGTTTCTTTTTTATTGAATTGAATGAGACGAGCATGCTGTTCGCCTGATGGTAAGTGATACGACCACCCATAGACAATAGCAACACCATTCAGCACCTTCAGTTACTAAGTACTGTTTGGCATTCCACTGCGCTCGTCATCCTGAGACATAAGATGTTAAGTCTCATTATGTCCAGTAGTCACACCGGCTACAATGTCCTTCAAACCGAAACACAACAATGCGTGCACACTGCTGCTTGGCGGAAGAAATAGACATTGCGGTGGTACCCATCCAGATGGACTCTTACATATGAGAGACCTACCACCAATGAAGAATGCAGGTAATGGGCGCATCCGTGTTAGAAAAATATATTATATTCTAAAAATATATAAACAAGGAACTTTTATGACCTGATTAATACTACAAATAACGTGCACTATACAGTAATATATCGTTTCAATAAGGGTACTCATCCTTTCACATATTATCAGTTACGAAACATGCATCAATATTTCACTATTAAATGCCAACATCATTTATTTCTGTGATTACGTGCTATGCGATGCTTCCCATTATTTGACACTTTGTACTCAATTATTCGTCTTTGATATTATCTTTGAATAAAAAAGACGAAAATTTGTTAGGCTATGCAAAAAATTGTGTTGAAATAAGTTTACAAATAATAGTAACTTTAAAAAACAATAAGAAATTTAAGAACATCAGACAATTTTCGTAGACAACACGAGTTATTCTTTTTGTTTAAAAATAAACCTACTCAACTGTCATTCGACCTTATGTACAATAGTGGTAGGTAGAGACTTGACGGTCTGAAGCTGTGCCTAGATTTAAATTACGTCCAGAAGAACCCCAGTAACTAAAAATCTTATCCAATATTATTAATTTTACATTTTGGGTAGACAAACAGCCTGTTTAGGCATTTGTGCTTACGTTAAAGTAAAATAATATACTTTTCTGTTCATATAGTAGGTATCCTGATTTTGGTTTCTAATATCCTAATATACCTACCACCAAGTACACTCTAAATTATAGATTACATTGTTTATAATATAATTCATTTTGCAATGCCAGTTGAAATTTTTTAATAAATGTTTTCATGAATAACTAAGTTTAATTAGCCGGCTCTTCACCTCTGTGGTTGAACGACTTCCTTCGCGGCTTTGTCTAATCTTCCTCAAACATTTAACATCTCATTGTTACACTGTGTAAATATTATAATTATGATTTCCTAGAACAAAGGAAGCTACGATGAGGATACGCTAAACATCTTTTCCTGAAATGCCTCATCTTTTTGTAATTAATTTTCCCTTTTGTAATTTGTTACATCCTGAGCCGAATTGTATCCGTAATAAATAAATTACAAACATATTTCATTAATAGGTGTAGGCATCGTTTTTGTCACATATTTATTTTACAAGAAAAGGAAATATATAATAATCAATTTTATTTTCCGGGTCTCATAACACCATTCACCTTGATATCCTTCCGCAAGCTAATAAATTAGGTAAAAATATTAACAGAATGTGCCTTTATACACTAGATTTACAAGTTACATTAAATTATAAGCTAGATTTATAACAATAATTCAATGCTACATGCTGATGTTGCATATTGATCCATGATACACAGAAATATTCCATTGTTAGGCATAGCAGCCCAAAAAGAATTAAAATTGACTCTTAAGGCCATTATGATATTGCCGGTGATATTTTGTGTTACATTATTTAGTTTAATACCAGCAAATACATTTTCACCCATCACTCATTAATGTCTTCACTCAGGCCTCTACAAATCTCATGTACACTAAAAATTACTTTTCCTATCTCGACAGCTTGCCATGTAAACATGACATTAATCTATGTATTACTAATTACTTGAGTTCACTTTAACCAAAGACATTCAACGGTATAGTTAGCTATAGACCGGACATCACGCCCAAATTTTTCGTCCAAAAGTTATTACCAATTGGTAATAAATCGCTGTCTTATCGGACATGTCCATGTAACAAGACGTCTCGGTATGCTTAAATTTTGTAAAGAAAACAATATTTTGGAAGGAAATATGCCAATTTACGCATTACGACCATCAAAGTATGTTCTAATGAATTTTACATAGGTAGGTATTTTGTTATTTCACGGTAGATTGAGTTACTGACGAACAGGCTCAAAATTTTTGTATGACAATTTTCCCAATGTCCGCTCTACATAATCTTAGAACTCTTTGATCTCAAATAGCTTTTGCCCGCGTCCCCGCCCGCGTGAAGTTTTTTCGGGATAAAAGTCCCGCTTTATATTTTCCCGGGATAAAAAATTAACCTATGGCACTCAGGAGTAACGTCCCTTCCTATTATTGAACTAATACTACTACAAACAAACTCACAAACTTCACCTCTTTATAGTATTAGATATATCTTAGTTGATATTAAGTAATTTGTTGTTCCGAAAACATCAAAGACTGTCTATAAAGATTAAATTTACATATGACAGAACATTTCAAATCCGTATATGTATTTGAATATTTGACCACCCACAGCAGCGACACTTTAGATGCAAGGTAACGCACCCGCCTACGTAACACTTTTTAACTAGGCCGACTGCGTTTATGTATAAATGAAAACAACTTCGTTTCTAGTGATACATAGCTTGAGTAGGTATAACTGTATTAGATAAATATTAAAGTTATTTGTGTTGAATTTAAAGTACAGCAGTTTCATTACTAATGTAGAGCCAAAGAATTTTAAGCAACATATCCATAGCTTATGGAAATAGCTCTGTGTCTTATCCTAGATTTTGAGCTTAATTTTTATTTTTGTACCACTCTAGACACCAATAGTCTCTTTGTAGACTCACGAATCGATACATGAAGCTGAATATTATATACGTTAAAGGTCTATTTCGTAACGGCTATTACCAAATCCCTTTACGTCAAATTAGTTAAATGTCTATCATATCAAAATATAACCGTATCGAAGGTTATGCTTGTAAGAATAGCGGCAAGGTCGTTCGATATACAATCTAAAGCTACTGATACGTTCACTTCGTGCACTGCGCTCGTGTTGCTTGCAGAGAAATGCACTGCCACTGCTTTGATAGCGTCATAATTGCATTTATAGTGTTAATAAGTTACTAATGTATAGAACTTATTTAGATTGGTCGTTTAATATTTCTAAGTAACATTCATATTTTTGGTCTTCAAAATGCAAAATAATATCGCTTCCGACAACTTTGCCGAGCATTCCATAGCCGCAGGAAGGTTTTTATTTATTCCATAACTTGCCAAGGCCATTGCTTTCCCACTGTATGATGAATGCCCCTCACCTGTCCCGGTACTTTTATTATAGAAGCACACGTGACAGGAAACCACCACGTCTTGGGTCTATACGTAATTTATACTATTTATAGTAAAACTAGCCTTTGCTATCGGTTTTACCCGCATGGAATTCAGTTTGTGACAAATCTAAAAAAAAACAATTTTTCCATGGTCCCATCTATCTAATATCTACATACCAAATTTCACCAAAATTATTTTAGTGATTTGGTCGCCAAACAGACAAACAGACAGAGTTTATTTCGCATTTATAATATTAGTAAGGATATACTGAATATATTACAAAAGTCATTAATAACACGCATTTTAAACAAACGATAAAATCAATTCGTTATCGTTCTGGTTCTTCGTCTTGAAATATTTAAATGCTATTCTTTATATCCTTTTTCAAAACAATATTCAATATTGTATAAGGTCTCTTTTCTGAAATTAGTTTTACCTACCTACATGTAGAATGAAACTGATACGGGATATCATCAGTTTCATAAAGTCTGAGTTACAGAGGGAATAATTATTATACCACTTTTAAACTTTTACTTAAACTTTATTAATGAATTCCTATGCTACTGTAAAGGCTAAGTTATTTTTAAAATTGTTTTCATAGCTTACAGCTAAATTTCAACCTGCACCGGGCGTTGACTTCCAACCTGCCGTGTTTCACTAATCACGGCATAAAACTGATCTATTTGTACATATCTATGAGACTTATTAGGTCTTATACCTTCAGATACAGTTCAAATCTAGATTACGTCTACAAAACTTAGTTTTAATTAAAACTCGATAGTAAATTAAACCAACAGAAAATTCTATTACAACCTCTTTAAAAAGGTGTCATCAAATAGCAACCAGTATTCAAATAAACACAGGCTTTCACCTTTAACCAGGTTCATTTTGATCCCACGTTGGTTAGAATGACGTGAAAAGGCCGGAAACATAGACGAAGCCCACATCACGAAGACTACATTGTTATGCAATAGTTTGTACATTATTGTACAACATTCACGGTCGACTCGCCTTCATGACATCAAATAAAAGTCGCCGACGCAAAGGTACCAAACCTTAAATCCGTAAGATTAATATTAAACATAGTCTTTGGTAAATATGAAAACTAATTTTCTGTTAGAAATATTTAATAGCATAGTCTTGCAATAATATTTGCCAAAGAAAAAACACTAAAGCTAAATAATGAAGATGGAACCGCGGCTAAACACTAGAAGTTAGAACTATAAAATAACCCGTAAAAACACCACTGTCTCAACATCGCCGAAACAGTTTCGAACATTAAAAAAGCTACAAGATGAAGTAACAATAACACGTAACCTAGGAACTAACCCGATTTAAATAATTCAACACCAGCATACAAAGCAATTCCCTTGACTTTCAAAACACGTTACAGAAAATCAGTTTCAGGTTACACAACCGTTCGCTTATTGTTTCAAATCCGGCAGAAAGTTCTCAAAAACAACAACTGGCTGCACTAGTTGTAAACAAAAAATAGTTCGACTATTTGTTGGTAGAAAGCGCTTGCATATTCAAAGCAGCAGCACAAAGCAAATGTGTCGAGGTATGAAAGAAATTCATAACAATGGTTTAAGTGTATGAGAAGCGGCCGGCCGGACCGTGGTGGAAACATTGACATTGCATTTGAAAGACGGCGTTGTTTCTGAGCTGGAATTGTTCCCGTCATGTGGAGCAAGGATAGTGGCAGTAGCTTACCTGCGGGATAAATGACATTTTATTATGTACCTTGTTTGAATAGCACCGCCATGTTACAAGTTTATGTATATTGCCATCAATTAATATATCATCAAATATAATACAACTCAATAAACAAGTAACAAATCACAAATATATTACGAACTATACAAATAAAAGCAATAATTTACTGCTAATCTCTTTGATCATCACACTAAACAAGGCCAAATAGAAGAATGAATTCATTAAACAGCTCTAAATAGTTCTATTCACATTTTTATCCTCGGGCCACCGCAATTCGCACAAACAAAATTAATTACTCATACAGTTAGTTGATGCGTATTGAGTGGACAATAAGTGATTCCACGCACGTGTGTGGGAATCGCGCTGTCCAAAACTGTACCGGCACGCAAACGAGAATATGAAACGGAGCCGTTTAATGCCTTTTTGTTTGCCGAAACAGCGTTTAAGGACTGTCATGTTTAATACATAATAGTAATGGCATTTCCGAGAATTGGTCACTCTCAGCTCCCGATGTCAAGGATAAAGGGTTCAACAATGTGAGTCGGTATTTTATATTCGTGTAAGCGTGTCTACCATAAGCTTATTAAAAATGATCTCTGTGATGGACATTTTTGAAGTGAAACTTCTTTAACGACGTACGGAAGAAATCTATGTTAAAAAAATCGTCACACGAAAATCGTCACATTTTCTATCACTTTGGACCGTCACGGCGCCGTGTTCTAGGGTTATTATTTAATTATCAATAGTACATCTATATTTTTTTGCACTTATCCTATTAATATTATAAACGCGAAAGTTTGTAAGAATGTATGTTTGTTACTCTTTCACCAAAAAACTGCTGAACGGATTTCGATGAAATTTGGCACACGAGTAGATCATATCCTGGATTAACACATATGCCACTTTTTATCTCGGGAAAAAATAAAGCGGGACTTTTATCCCGGAAAAACTTTATAACTCGGATGGAGCCGCGGGCAAAAGCTAGTAAAAAATATAAAAATTTAAAATTTCCAAAGTAATTATTGACATATGGTAGGTGTCGAAGCCAAATGCATTAAATCGGCGCATATCGAAATGCCTCCAGGCCAATTTGATAATTAGTGTTGCATGCAAAATTGTGATATTAATATTTACGCTACTGTAATACGAATGCTGAGTACAATGTGTGCATTGTCATTAATTCAGTCCAAAGGTCACTTACCTATAATTTAAATTTAAGTGAAGGCTTATTCGGCTTGTGAGAGTTTTTATTTTATGTTAACCCTACTTTTGATTGTAAGTATTAGTAAATGTATATTCATTTATTGATATTAACCATAATTTAAAAATATGACTGTCAATTTAGCAGGCAATAATATTAAAATATACTTAAATTAATAATAGTAATAATAATTTGACCGTATGGAATACAATAATTATTATAAGAACAGTGAAAACAATGAATTGATTGAAAAAGTTTCACTTCATACGTGTGCACATTAATACAGACACACTTTTTTAAATTATTCTCTGTTTGAAAACAACTTATGTTTTTATCGCACCTTTTTTTATTAAACTTTATTTGACCTTCACAAATCAATGGCAAGATATTTAATAATATAAAATAAAATAAGGTTGTTTGGAAGAAACCGCCAAAGATGATACCGCCATTTATACCTATCTCTTCTTGTTGAGTCTAGTCTCTATTGATTTCTTTTTCCTCTTTGCCTTAGATGTACAATAAGTGTTTATAATAAATAAACCAGCACTACATAATAATATGTAGGTAATGAGTGCCTATCTGTTTGTAGGACACCCTATCTCCAGTATTTACAAGGCATCTTAAATATTTTTAATTATTTTCCCGTGAGACTGGGTGTTATTAGATTTTCCCTATTGGATTTTCCAAACAAGACAGCCACAGGGTCTTAGTCTCCTTCGATGGTTGTCCTTTATGCGAGGTCTGTTAACTCATCTATATTCAGTAGGAGTAACACTGCCCAAACCTGTGCATCATCACCAAAGTCAACTGGCCGATGCCTGTTGACTTTGACCAATGCATTTCCTGTATTTTTGTTTACGTTTCTTCCTTGATGTCATCGGATACAATAAGTAAATTATTTTTAGATGTGATTATTTTTTCATTGCCTTAGCTGAAATATATTAAAAAATAAATGAAAATGCCAAATATGTAAGTAATTAGAAATCTGTGTTATTTATAATCAGACATAAACACCCAATAATTAATGCCTAAAGTGGACGATAGCCTACTTGGGAATGGAACGGTCTGCCGAGACAATGTCCGGAGGTTCAAAACCCAAGGCACATACATAGACTTTTCGAAGTTATGTGTGTATTGTTTATCAATTAAATTATGGTTCGCTTTTACTTCTCGAGAATTCTCGATAAGAATTTCGAGAGTATGTGAAGTCTGCCAACCCGTACTAGGCCAGTGTGGTGAACTAAGGCCTAAAAACCCTCTCAGTAGTGTAGTACTCAGTAGTGGGCAGTATACTATATAATATAGGGTGCAATCATGCATTGCAATTAATGCCTAACAATATTATCTCTGTGAAAGTATATGGATTTATATCCAAATATAATATGAGACCTAGTTAACATGTATGTATATGTTATGAATAGTTACTGGGCGGCTGAAAGCTTATGATCGTTCATTGTGACATGCAGTTTGTATTGTACGTTGCGTAAGTCCAAATGACACCGTGATATTTGAATCATTCATGATTTGAATAGGAATAGCGACGCTTGCTCAATGACTCGTTTAAAGTTAGTTCATTGATCACTCATATGAGAAATTGGGTCATTTGTAAAAAATAATACAAGTCTAACCTCATTAACAAATTAAGAACTGGATTCCGATTGTGAATAAATCATTTAGGTAGATATTGAAAGAAATGTAATTATAAAAAATCTATTAAACTGATTGCTTATTGTATGATACTACTAGATTACCCAACACTACAATGTGCTATTATGACCATGTAACATTAGTAATTTAATATTAAAGTCTAATTATGACAAAATTAATTCCCATCACGGAACATTGTTTTTAAATTTACTGTCGAATAAGCTTGTAGCTACATGCAACATTTCAATTCAGAGGCAGCGATTTCGAAAACTGTAATGGGTCTGAAAGCATTTCCAATAATCTCCAAAAAGTAATCTTAATTCAGATTTTTGTAATCATTGCTCACTTTATTAGTCTATCTAATGCCACTTATTCTCATTATTAACGTTACTTAAATTAAATTAAACTTCTTATGCCATTTTTAAGCAATACGTCATGAGTCATGACTCATGACAAATAACTAACTTATTTAATGCTTTTAACTAACCTGAATCCCTATTATATTAGCAATTGTACCTACTTATTATTAATATTAGATTGCTATGTAATTTCACATTTTAAATATTCCAATGGTTGAAGCTTTGAAAGATATTATATACTTGCTACTCATGAGTAAACGCCTTAGTAAAAACACATAAAGGTTTTGCGTGGAAGTTTCCTCTTTCTTGCTAACATTAGCATTAGTGTGATAGTGGCATTTTGCCATCATGCTCTTCTAAACGACGGCTCACGTCCCGACGCGTCGAAGGCCTAGGACCATAACAAAACCGATTGTTTCGCTGCGAGCAGAGGGGAGGAGGGGATTGTATTGCCAGCACATGAGATTTATCACTTATAAGGAAAGTGTAGGGAGTAAGTAGCACTTTTACTTTACTTTTTACTTTTTTTTATTTATCGAATGTGTATGTTTGTGTGCACTTACCCATCTGGGAAAAACTAATACTCATTAAACGTAAAAACGATATACAGTAACCGAAAATACAAATTGTTTTACGACAGGTTCGTTCAAAACTACACTACATACCTACGAGGCTAAAATGAAATCAAAAATCGGGAAATGCTGTCGAATCGTCCATAAACAACACGTAATATTTAGAAATGGTAACACTGGGAAGTGTTTGCAAACGCAGGAACAAAGCTCGGGCCATCGACCCCCGGCGCTCGCTTCACCTCGCTCCAACCTGGATACCGAGTACCGACGGATTTTATAATAACCGACATGTCTCAGTTCTACATATCTATAGATACGCACGTCAAACAAAGCGAACCCGCTGAACTTGACTGTAGCTGTATACTTGCCCTAAATGCATCGATCGAATAGACTATTTAGGAAAGGAATTTAACGTACAGAGAATAAAATGATGAAGTATTTTATAACCATTGCCAAAAACACTAACTATTATATAGAAATCTGTATAAGAACGGCAAAGAGCTTCACAATTTTTATGTGGTGAAAGCATTATGTTTATCAAAGCAGTCTGATGTTGACAACTTTTCAGGCATTTTATTGAGTCAATTTCAGGTCATGTTTACTTCTGAGCTGTGTTTGCCAGTAATAAATTAACTTTTACGTTTTCCTTCCGAAAAACCTCGTCTTCACCTTTCCAAACAAGGTAAGTGACTTGTCGAAGGTTTTTTGACGGCTGTATCATTATGGATCATCTTTAAAGATTTGCGTTTGGTATGGTCAACAGACAACAGTGTTAAGAGCACAACCACCTTCCGGTTTGATGACATTAATTCTACCAGACGCAGTTGGTGTAGTTTAGTTTGTACAATTTATTATTTTTGATAAACTAAGTTTAAAACATACCTAATGATATAGTATTTACAATTTATCAACTTATTCGCTATTATGGAAACTAAATCTCAAAGTCTGATAAAAATTAATTTGTACTTATTTTTACTCTTGATTATGTCATACAGATATTGTAGATAAGTAACTATAGGTAAGTATGCATAAATCGGACTCGCTAAGACCTAGTCATGACAACCTACCACTAATCATGTGATAGATCGCTGCTCCTGTCTACATGGTATTAAGTGTTTTTTAAACTACGTACTTACTAAAACCATCACGATTCGACTGCATTTTTATGTTCTATTTTTTTTTTATATCCTTTTACTTACCATACCATACCATACCTACCATACCAGCCCTGTATTATATACTGCCCGCTGCTGAGCACGGGCCTCCTCTACTACTGATAGGGGTTAGGCCTTAGTCCACCACGCTGGCCTAGTGCGGGTTGGTAGACTTCACATACCCTCGAAATTCTTATGGAGACTTCTTAGGTATGTAAGTTTCTTTACGATGTTTTCCTTCGCCGTTAAAGCGAACGATAATTGATAAACCATACACACGTAACTTCGAAAAGTCAGAGGTGTGTGCCTAGGGTTTTGAACCTCCGGACATTGTCTCGGCAGACCGTTCCATTCCCAACTAGGCTATCGTCCACCTCTTTACTTGACGTACCCTTTTTACTTGATGCATTAATTCTCTGTAATTTTTTTACGGTCTATTAATCATTGGGACAATGTGAGATATAAGTATTCGGTGAATTTATCTACATATAAAAACCTACACAAAAAACTTCTAATAAAAGTCATTTAATTTATTAAAGAAAAAAAAAATATTTTAGAATTGGCTATAATATCTGTAATAAGTATTACAAAGCCAATACATAAACTCATCCAAATAGCCAAACCCAAGATTCCAAGGTACTTTTTTCCTATCCAAAATATATATCTACAACTCACTCATGCACTTTAATATGTGTAATTTGTATTTAAAGTATGTGACCGGTGAGTTATGCATCCAAACCTATAAATAGTTAAGCACAATGCTGTATTTGCATAGGTGCAGCGAATGAGACATAAGTTTAAGACAAACGCACCATGAGGAATATTTATATAAATACTAGCTTTTGCCCGCTGCTCCACCCGCGTTAAAGTTTTTCTTTACATTTTCCGGGGATAAAAATTAGCCTATGTGGTAATCCAGGACATGATCTACCCGTGTACCAAATTTCATAGAAATCCTTTCAGTAGTTTTTGCGTGAAAGAGTAACAAACATCCATACTTACAAATTTTCGCGTTTATAATATTATAGTAGGATCTATTTTTAAGACAATGAAGTTTTTAAAAAGGGTATTTGCACACTGATTATAATTTACATACATTGTACAATATTGAACATTATATACTATGCTGAACTCCATTTTATTCATCGGCACTTAACCTAATCACTTACGCCCCCCGAGGCAATTCTTGTGCTTTGGGTCTTCACACCCAATGCACGCCCATGCGCGGGGGGACATTAGTCGCGGGCCGAGGCACACAGTTCAGTGTGTATACCTCTTGGTTGTAAAACACATTGAGGCCTAAAAGGGCCCGCGAACATTTCCTGGCGCCCTCTCTTTCCGCCCATCCTGCGAACCTTCCTCCCTTCCCCCACCTTCCCATCCATACTCCTCTCCACTTCCTTCCCAGGCCCCTGCAGTCGTCAAGCCGGGGGACTCCAGTATCCCATTCGCAGGTATCCCCCGGTGTTGAATGCAGCATCGCCTACCTAAAAAAAAAAACCTAATCACTTATCAATCACATCTTTCTTCACAAGGACAACACTGATTAGATTAATCTCTACACAAAAATATTTGTCAATGTAATTTCCGCTTCTTCATATTATAAAATATCTAGGTAATAAGACGTAGTTCTTCTGAGTTGTCTGTGGTAATAAGTGTTACTAGAAACTTTAATATTTTACACTGTAGTACTATGAAGTTTACATTTCTTTCTTAGTCTATAATTTTACTTTTTATACTGCCATTTAGTATTATTTTAACGACCAATGTAAGAAATGTTAAATTCAAATTAAGGGCGTAAATCATTTTATGCAAAACAAATTACCGGTAGACGTTGTCTATTACAGATTACTACACTTTCAAAAACCAGCAGGAGTAACAGTAAATATTTAGGAAGTATTTAATATACCATTTGAGGCTAAATCGTGATTATATTCGGCCTCCGGGTAAGCCCGTCGACAAATTACCGATTTTCTACTAATTATCCATTTACTAATGTGAATTGACGTTTTTATTTTACTTCAATACAGAATGACATCAAATAATTATATTCATCATGCGTCAAATTATAATTAATTTGGACACGAGAATTAAAACTAAACTGCTTTTTCTGTGGATGAATTTATATCGTTATTATAATAAATATTTAAAATTAAAAATATTTAGGAAACATTTTTTACTCTAGACAATATTTTTTTGTATATCATACGCTGGCCATCCTTATTAAAATAAAAAATGAGGGTAGTTGTATCGGTAGTTTTTGATTTAAAACCGTTTTCCGTTAGTCGTTGTAAGCCACCCTAACATGGAAGGTCCACCAGAAGCCCAGAAATTACTTCACGCAGATATTGAAAGCCGCGGCTCTGAAATGTATGTACTTTTATATTTTCCTTCTGGATACGATTTCGGCCCATTATTACAAACACGAGTAGGTGTTATTAGCACCTATTTTATCTACCGTGCATCTTCTCGGCCTTTCGTTCAAACACTCAACTATATATTTTTAAGCCTTATTTCTAGATGAAATCAATGAAAAAATAATTTACTTTACATTAGGTATACTTATTTGTTAAGAGCTAGTCACAATAGTATCCATTGTTACACCTAAAATGAATACTGGACCGTAGCGATGACAAAACCATTAACTCATTTTAGGTAGATTTAAGAATTCCGCTATACAGTCAGCAAATGCAGCTCGTTTATTTACTAACAGGACACTATCTAAATAAATTGACTGGCGTAGTTGTCTAGTAATTCGCCTTTCTCTTGCATGTTCACTCTACCCGTTGAATGGCTGTATTATTTATTATCCCATTTTAATTAATCTCAACTAGTTGCTGTGGACATGTTTTATTATCCTACATTGTATTTGAATCGTGAATCGATGGCATTGATGCTGTTATTTGTGTGTTTAGTGCATACATACTATTTTTTTTATTACCGCCACCATATATAATTAATAACGTTGAAATCGACATACAAATTCTGAGTGATGTAAGATTTCGGAAAAGAATCATAACTTCTCACTTCTTCTTCTTAGGTTTATGATTAGCAAATGAGATATAGGGAATTTTAACTGCGTTACATCTATACCTAATCAAGGTATTTAAGAAAAATGGGGGACATTAGTAGGCACTTAATGCCTCTAATGCACACAATATGATGAAACTTCCTCAATCTGCTCATTATTAAATTAACGTTTTTAGGCTGTTCATCGTCAGTATGAGTAAAAACGAACGAGTAAAAACCACATGCCTAAATTTTTAAAAGAAAAATACACCATAATCTGATAAGTGATCATTTCTTCACAACAATATGTGTAAAGCAGCCATTTCAACAATTAGTATTTCCTTCAAAAAGCCTAACATCTACTTATTTTTGATGCTGTCTATTAATATCGTAAATCAGAATTATTTCATATTTTTTTAAATTTTGTTTACAGAGGCGAGAAACTTTACGTAACGGCGGACAAGCGAGGCGAAAAAGGCGGGTGCAAACGACCCCTGTGCTGGACACTGCTGGGCTTGGTGGTAGCAGCTATCGTTGCAGTCATCGTATTAGCAGCCAGTAAGTTTCAACGCATACAATTAACTTTTTAAATGCAAACGCAGAACTAACAAGTTGAGTCCCATATACCTACCTACCTACTCAAATTTATAATATGTTACACTATTTTTAAATTTTTAAACGTATTAGATTACCTATATCTCTGAATTCTGTATGACTTTCAGCATGGGCCTCTCCAACTGCCTCCATTAGTCTTTGTCGTCTGCCACTCTTGTCCAGTATGGTCCCAAGGTCAGGCGAATTTCGTCTCCCCATCTCCTTGTTGGTCGTGTCCTCCTTCTAGTGCGGTCTCTTGAGTACCACCGCTAACTATTCTTTTATTGTATTCCCTATAAAGATTTTCTTGTACATACTCCAAAACTATTTTCATTCACTTCGATGTTGACTTCTATGGAATTAGTTATCGTTTTAGTTCACCCTAGATTAATTTCAACATCGACTTCCTTGCTTTTCTCTAATAGGATTTGCACCATATATTCTAATTTACTGGGGTATTCTTCTATCAGAACTAGATCATCAGCGAATCTCATCTAAACTGCCTAGCATTTATATTCAGTCCATAGTCATCCCAGTTTATTTTTCTGAAGATTTTGCTCTACTAAAGCATTGAAAACTACCGAGACATACTTACCTAAATAGAATTGCTATTGCGCTCGGATACTTACACAATAAAAATTAAATCCACCACACGAACTCATATAAGATATCAGTACGAGCAGCAGTAGCAGCTTACTGCTTCTGCATAAAAAATTGGGAGTACTCAGAGGTTCAATATTTTACACATACATTCAAATAGATATTATATATATTATATTCACATTTATAATATGTCCCATGAGTGACAAGTCTCGTATTTCCCGATCTTTTGTTCTACAGCCAACAATCTTAATATATATAAATCTCGTGTCACAATGTTTGTCCTCAATGGACTCCTAAACCACTTAACCGATTATAATAAAATTCGCACACCATGTGCAGTTCGATCCAACTTGAGAGATAGGATAGTTTAAATCTCAAATTATAGTCGCAATTTTAATTTATTGCTAATTATTTGTCTGTTATTATTTGACAGTCACAATTATCTGTTAACTCCAAATGATTCTAACAGATGTCGATACCTTTCGACTGGGTTGAGTAAGTAATCAATAGATGGCGCTGCTATGAATGATTCTAACAGATGTCGATACCTTTCGACTGGGTTGAGTAAGTAATCAATAGATGGCGCTGCTATGGTAAATCTACGAACGTGTCATATAAGCTACGGGTAGATTATGTATACTTTTTATACCGGGAAAATATAAAGCGGGACTTTTATACCGGGAAAACTCATTCACGCGGGCGGAGCCGCGGGCAAAAGCTAGTACCTTTATAAAATTTTAATTCTCATCAACGAATATTCCAGCTGGCATACTGTTCACCAATTCGCCAACAACCCTCGAGCAATACAACACGTCGATCAGCTCGGCACGGGCGCTGGGCGGCATCGCACATGACCACAACCACGACCATCACGACCACCATGATCACGACCACACGATGTCTCCCCAACCTGAACACGGACCAGAAACGCAGAACGATGAAGGGCATGAACACGTAGCGTCGGATGAAAGTGATTCGTCATTGTACGGTAAGTAACTTTAGGTACTGTTTTTTATAAATCGCTTACTAAGGAAACTAGCAAGCCGCTCGCCTAATAGCACAACGGCTGCCCATAAAACAGTAGCAACAGTATCGAGAACTATAAAGCACTAAGTATTAGTAGGTCCTTACATATGAAATTGGCGTTTTGTCCTACTTAGCCACTTTGATCTTAAATGTGTCCCCTTCGGTTAAGAATTCCAAATTAAAATTTATATCTAAATGCATTTAACTGGTACATTTGAGCTTCGAAAACAGTCATTTATTTGTTTTTTCCTGATTAGTTTTTTCTTTGGCGTCTTTCATATCGCACAATAGAAAACATGAAATACTCATGCCTTTTATCCCCGAAGGGGTAGGCAGAGGCGCAACTAGTGCATCCACTTTTCGCCGTGCGTACTCCGTCCCATGATGTGATAGGGGGCGAGGCTATCGCCATATCGGGCACAAATTCCAGAATCCGGGCTGATACTGATTAGAAAAACCCAATAGCGCTTTGCCCGACCCGGGGATCGAACCCGAGACCTCAGCATTGCAGCCGTACCGTAATACAACTACGCCACCGAGGCAGTCAACAGAAAACATGAAATATCGCTATATTTATGAGTATGAGTTCCACCGAGGCATCAGTGCTGCAGAAACAGCTCGATAGATAAACGATGTGTATGGCGCTGGTGTCGCAAAAGAAAACATACGTTTTTGGTTCCAACATTTTCGTTCTGGAAATTTCAACCTTCAGAACAAGCCCCGTGGACGGCCGAAGACCAAGGTGGAAAATGGAGGAATTAAAAGCTATTGTGGAAGCGGATCCATCGCAAACCACTTCAGAGTTAGCTGCAGGCTTCGGTGTGAGTGATAACTGTTTTAATCCACTTGAAGCAAAATCGGGAAAGTAAAATAGCTTGAAACAACACACACACTGCACAACAGGTGGCCGCTAAACTAGAGGAGCTGCAATTGGAATGTCTGCGACAACCACCTTACCTACTCTCCGGACCTTGCTCCAACAGATTACAATTTTTTATTATTACGTAATTTGGATAACTTTTTACAAGAAAAAATTTCGACTCCGATATGGCAGTCCAAACCGCCTTCAGAGAGTTTATTGATTCTCGCCCCCATGTTTTTTTAGTAAAGGGATCAATGGACTCCCTTTGAGATGGCAAAATTGCATAGATAGCAATGGTGCATACTTTGATTAATTAATTATATTTTATAAAAAAAAATCTACTTTGTATTCCTCCCATACAAAACGCCAATTTCATATGTAAGGACCTAATATAAGTAGGTATACTTATATGTACCTAATTATTATAATTAATGTTTCCAGTGCCGAGGACCGTTGAAGGTGAACTGAAGATCGATAACGAAGAGTTCACGTCCATGTTAAAGGACCTTGACAGCAACGAATACAAAGAATTTGTTTCGACCTTCACCGAAGGACTGACGCGAGCACTTTTCGATAGAAATACTCTAGACTACGGCGATAACGATATCACTGTTGAAGTCGTACAACTAAGGTAAGTGAGCTTTATACAACCCACATTTTATTTTTAAATATTTTGTATTAAATATTATTCTAATATTTATGTTATTCATTACAGAGAGGGCTCAGTCATCGTTACATACAGGATCCATTGGAAACCGAAAATGAATGTTCAACCGTCAGAACATTTACTTACACCTAAAACCTTAGAAATGAAACTGGAAAATTATCTCGATAGTAACGACAGAATGATTAGCAACTACCACGTGGCCGAAGACAAAATGATCGCGCGACCGGTTCTTGATATATGCCAAATTAACCAAAACGACTGTGAACACGGATGTGAATTCAATGACCGTACATTAGACTTCACTTGCACATGTCCACCCGGTCTTATGTTGGAAATGACCAATCCGAAAAAATGTATGTCCATTCTAGAGGGCCCAGTACATGATGTACAAGAACCAAACGCGGAACCTAAGAAAGAGGATAAGACACCCGAGTCAAATGAGACCACAATGAAACATGCGCCTGAAGAAGAAAAAGCAGCTACTGAACCCCCGCATGATAATGAACACGAAAACACCTTTGACTGGAAGGAAACTCATCACATGATGCCCGTAACAACCACTGAGTCCGAAGCAGATGTCAATTTTTCTCACATCTTTGGCCATGAACATCATGAACATGGAACTGAGAGTCCAGTAGAAAAACATTACCTAGAAGAGCATGAAAAAGAAAAATCTGAAGAAGAGACAGAACCAAAACCGGAACCAGAACCGACCTCCGAGCCACAACCTGTTGAAGAACCCCAGCCGTCTGCAGAACCACATCCAGCTGCTGAACCTGAGCCTACTGCTGAGCCTAACTTGTCCGTAGAACCACAACCAGAACCTGAACCAGAGCCGGCACCAGAGCCTGAACCGGCGTCCGAGCCTGAACCAGAACCAACTGCGGAACCACAGCCAGCGCCTGAGCCAAAATTAATTCCAGAACTACTACCCACGCCAGAGCCCCAACCAGCGGAAGAATCTCTTGCAGCAGAACCACATGCAACGGAAGAGCCCCAACCGACATCTGAACCCCAACCAGACTCAGAAAACCAACACGATATGGCAGATGCTAAAGAAATGTCCGAACCGAAATCTGAACCAGAGCCAACTTCGGAACCTCATGTACAAGATGATTCAGAAAAAAATGAACAAGAACATTCTGTGCACATGTTCCAACCAGAACCGGAACCAACTCTCGAACCCCAACCCAGTGCTGAACCACAACCCAATACTGAATCCCAACCCATTGCTGAACAGCAACCCAATGCCGAATCGCAGCCTAATGCTGAAGCACAACCTAATGCTGATCGGGAAACACAAATTGAAACAGAAGTCCAAACTGAACGTGAATTTGAAATGCAAACAACAACTAAAGCACAAGCGACAGAAGACCACCAAATTCCAGCGCTAGTGCATGAAAGAGAGCATGAAGAAAGTGCAGGGGAAAGCACCGGCCGCGCTTTGGACCAGGAAAATAATATTACATCAGAAGAAAAACCTATCAGTCTAGACAAAAATGTTGAATCCAAATTGTCAACTACTGTCAATACTATGGAAATGACTACAACGAGGATATCAATATCGGAGCCTAATATTATTAATGAACCATCATACGAACCCAAACCCGAAATAATTTCAATACTTAATGATAACAGGGAACCAATGAACGGAGCTGTATTTGTTACAAGCGAAACTAACGAATTAACAACTAAAAAATATAATGATTGGCTTGAACAGACCACACAAATCAATGTGAAAGATGGAGCTGGTGAAATCGAAGAAGAAAAAAGTACGGAATCGAATTTTCCCTCTAATTTAGATGCAATTATGAAATATCTAACACCCGACCATGAACATGAATCGGAATCGCGATCATTTAAACATATTGATAGTGAGATAGCAACGGAAACAACTACCATTAAATCTACTTCAAAACCCGGAGAAGAAGTACCCATAGATATAACAAAAGAAAATGAAGTTCCGGTGACAGAATCTATTGAAAAGGTAGAAGAAGAAACTACAAAACCCTTCTTATCTATGCTTCCTGTTACGAATATACAAGAATCTGAACATGAAATAGATTCAAATGAAGAAAATGGTCACGAATCTACTACCACTCATGCAACTTTTCTACATGACCATAACGATCAAGTAACAACCATACATGATAATAGGATAGAAGATAATGCAGAATCTGCGACTCAAAAACACGATGAAATACTAGAAAAAGAATCTAATGTTACTTCTTTGATCGAAGAAGCAAAGTTGTTAGACTCGAATACCGTAAGACCACTCATAACTACCACTCTACAATCGGAAATAGTAACAGAATATTCTATAGTCACACATCATCAAGGCTCTGAAGAAGACAAACAACTAATGGATGCACTTGAAAACAATAAACATCTACAATCTAATGAGACTTCTGTAGAAAGCAACGATGTACCTGATGAAGGCATGGATATTACTTTCGATGCTATCAGTCAGCTATATAATCGTTCATCAAAATCTATTGAAACGCTAAACAAAACAAATTCTGATTTATTGGAAGCCAATAATAGCCTAATAGATGATGCCAGTACTACAACTGAATCTGATTGGTTGTCTGAACCCGTCACCGAAACTAATTATGAAGAGGCAATGAATAAAATGGAAAAACATGAAACCACTGAGGCAACTATGGTCAAAATGGATGATATTATGAATCGAGAACTAACCAAGGATGATTTCGAACCTGATTATTTAAATAATATGAGTCCTAGTATCAAAGGAACAGAAGAAGAGGAACCTGCTTATGGTATGGTTCATGATTATGACAATGAAGATTCCAGAGTTAAGAGAGTACATACGGAAATGACCACAGGTTCTACTGAAAATAAAATTAACAATATAACTCATGAAATTACAACTGAAACTAGTCCAGCTACAAATGTACCTATCGAAACTACTACAGTTAGTGAGTATATTTATAAATCCGCTGAACGGACTTCAAACCAACCAGAGGAGGACACTATCAAACAAAACTCTAATGAATCGGTGATGTCCGTAATATCTCACTCGCCAGTCACCGCTGCACCAGCTCCGGTCTGGGAGGAATCAGAAGGAGAAAAGGAGTTAGCAGTTAAAGAGCTCAGAATTAAACAAAATGATGATATTACAACGCAACGAACCGTTGTGATCGATGAAATAATTGTACCGACCACAATAACGGCAATGCCCACGACCATTAATCCTACGCCCACTACCCTCACCTCTGCACACACTCTCTCTACACTTACCCCAGTAACCACCGCTGTATTGGAAAATAAGATGGAAAACGACAGTGGCAACGATTTCGCTACACCAGAAACACGAAATTCTTCTCAACTTAACAACTTAAACGTGACTATTTATGAGATATCAAGCCACATCAGTAACTCCTCTGTAGCATCACCAAAGTCGGCAAATGCCAACTCTGCAGAATATGATGATCATGAAACAGAAATGAATCCTTTCTTGCCAGAAATTGAAAACAATAAAAGCCTTGTCAAGAAATTACAAGAAGGTCATGATATAGAACCACCCAATCTGAATGAAACTCAAAATGAAAATGTTGAAGAGCATTCTATGCCATCTGAAGGAAATTCATCTTCAGACGAGGGTTCGGCAGTCATATCTAAGGGCAATGAGGTAACATCGATTACTACAACTGAATCTTCGACAACAGAAAGAGATACATCCTTCAATGAACTACTTATGAGTGTTAACTCACACGAAAATGTAACCGAGCCTCCCAGAACAAATGCACCTGAAGTAACTACAAAGTTAACCGAACCCGCATTAAATGAAGAAAACAACAGGATGGTCAAAACAAATGAGAAAGAAATTTTGCCAGTTTCAACTTTCTTAATGGACACTGATGATTTAGATACATACAAGCCCATTGCAACCAAGATCGATTCCGAAGGAGTAAATGCCGTTTCGCCTGTAGTTCCTGCAAGTGTAAATAGTGATAGTGAATTTCTTAGTGTAGTGCCTATTGAGGAAGAGAGGAAAGAGGAAGAAGCATTGAAGGGAAATTATACAAAAGAAAACATCCAAGAACTTAATGATATAAGTGATTCGCCAAAAAAGAGTGATAGGAGGACATTAGATGAAACCAAATTCGATGCAGTAATTAATAATGAAGCGTAGTGGACACTTACTGTTTAGTTTACGTGCGCAATTATGCTTGTATATTGCTATGTAGTTTCCTGTGATGCTGTCAATAGTGAACATTAAAAACTAACAGAATATTTTATACCAATGTAAATGCAATATTATAATACAGATTTATATTAATCTCACGTAATGTCTCAACGTAAATCCCGAACTCTGTACCTTGAACATTTGCGAACAAATTTTCATTAGACTAGTCATGCTACGAAAGAGTCATCTCCTTGAAGATTTTAAATTTATTTATTACTTCGTACCTAAAAAGAACGAAATATTTATAAATCCATAATAATGTGTATAAGCATAATGAGTTTATTAAACGAGGTACACAAGTATCATGTTATAATTAGGTCTCTTTGCAGCAAGAATATTTAAAATATCATAAAGTTTGTTACCATAGCTAAATGTATATCGTTATTATTTTATTAAAATTATACTTGAATCGGTTAACTTGGCTGTTGAATAGAAAAACGTAAATAAAGATTACGTGTTAAATTATTCTGGTGTGATGAAAGAATTCGTGCTCTGCCATGATAGAATGTGATAAGTCTCATATGTATACATTCCACAAGCACTTAGATGTTTTAACTTAGTGATGTAATGCAGAAGTGAGGTCTGATTGTAAAATAATAATTAATTTAGTACTTGTTAACTAAGAAATATTTTGTATAAATGGTTGATATTGTAAAGAATTACGTTGTAAATAAATTTAAAGTTAATAATAATTATACACTGAGTTTTCTTTTACTGTTTCTCCACAAATAAAACCCAAACCTAATATAAAAACAGTTTGTATTTCCTAAAACTAAATATCACATTGAATTACAACTATGAACTATAACATTTTGTTTCTAATTAGGTTTATTTATCACATAATCCTTATAATCGTTTATCTACACAGACTTAATCTCTTGATTGTAATATTAAGCACTATATCAGTACCAATTATAATTTAACTGTACAAAAATAATTCGCAATTGTAGGTATATTATGAATATTGTCAATTATTCGTAAAATATGTAATCTGTACCCACTGTCTATACCAGCGGTCGGCAACCCACGACCCTCGGCCCTCTTCTTTGTGGCTTGTGGCTGTTTTGTAAATAAGTTTAAAATGTTATATTATTTTTCCTTATCTGTTGTAATTACATACTCCTAACGTATTAATAAAATCCTGCGTGACTGCCTCGGTGGCGTAGTTGTATTACGGTACGACTGCAATGCTGAGGTTCGATCTTCGAGTCTTAGGTTCAATCCCCGGGTCGGACAAAGTGATATTGGGTTTTTCTACTCAAGTGACAGCCTGGAGTCAGGAATGTGTGCCCGATATGGCGATAGACTCGCCCGCTATCACATCATGGGATGGAATCGAAAAGAGGGTGCACTAGTTGCGCCTCTACCTACCCCTTCGGGGATAAAAGGCGTGTGTGTGTGTGTGTGTGTGTGTGTGTGTGTGTGTGTGTTGTGTGTGTGTGTGTGTGTGTGTGTGTGTGTGTGTGTGTGTGTTTGTGTGTGTGTGTGTTTGTGTGTGTATTTGTGTTTGTGTGTGTATTTGTGTTTGTGTGTGTATTTGTGTTTGTGTGTGTGTGTGTGTTTGTATTTGTGTGTATTAATAAAATTAAAATGAAATATTTTTACATTTTCAATAACAATATTTCTAGGTACTTATTATTAACATTGAGAACAAGCGCGATCTGCCTTTACTTCATTTTGCCGCTATGTAGCCAAGGGCGCAGCCAGCTTTTAATTAAAGAGGGCGGGGGGAGGGGGTGTGGCAATATCTCAAATTTTGATACTGCAATACGAAAATTATGTGGCCCTTGCCTGCCAAAAGGTTGCCGACAGCTGGTGCATATGAACATTTTATCAAATATTTATCACAGTACTGTATAACTTTGGGTCACTAGGATGAGGCACTATTTCTTCTATTTCTTCGGGCGTCACTTGCTGTTCTTCTATTTTCATTTTCATGCAGAAGCAACCTTCACCAATAGTTGCATTGCCACTTACAATACAATTACCTAACACAGCCTTACAACTGTTGTATGGAAAAGACTCCATTTCATTGTGTCTAGTTATTGATGGACTATAAAAATCATTTTTTAAGTCAATGTCAAATGTTTCTTTGAGTTTAATAGCACCATTTACACCTATTTCTATATTAGGTTTAACATTATCACCAGGGTGAAAGAAATTCAATCCCTGTGGTTTAGAATTGCTAAATGAACAAACACTCGCACATTCACAATCTTCATAATTGTCTGTACAGGGGCTACAATTGAATACATTATTATTGGTGGGTTTTTCTTCTTTATCTACAATAGGTGATAATTCATATGGTATCTCTGTATTCTCGGACATTTGTGCACACAAACAATTGTTATCAGATTCCGATTTCATAAGACATTCTCCTACTGCAGTTTTACAATCGATTAAATTTTTTACATATGATTCTGAAGCTTGTTGCTCAAATTTTATTGGTGGCTTTGCTGCAGATTTAGTTGTTTTCTGTGGTTCTGGTATGGTTTTTTCCGATTGTGTTGCGATGTTTTTGAGTTCAGTATTCCTTAACTCACTATCACCAACCATAACTAGAATAAAAAATTTGGACAACATTAATTATGACAAGAAAAGTATTTTTAACAGAGGGCTAATTGTTTTGTTTTTTTAATAGCTTAAGATACTTGACTGCCTCGGTGACGTAATCGTATTGCGCGTGCGGTACGACTGTCGCTATCGTGATGGGCTCGCCCCCTATCACATTAAGGGACAGAATACATACGGCGAAAAGTGGTTGCACTAGTTGAGACTCTACCTACCCCTTCAAGTATGAAAGGCGAGGGAGAGAGTGTGTGTGTGTTTGTGTGTGTGTGTGTGTGTGTGTATAAAATACTTGCATAACCCATACTTATCGAAGAATTCCTTGCTGGGGATTCATTCCTAATAATATCTAATTGACTAGTATTTTCAACCTCTGCTTTGACTTCTGTAAAATAAAATTACATTTGAAAACCTTAAATATGATTAATTATAAACGCAGATGATGAAATACGTACTGTGTGTAAGTAAATGTCTCTTTCTTGCATATTCTGAGGTAAATTTTTTCTTACAGTTGGGTTCTATACAGTACAACCAACTGCCTGGCTTATGAGAATTAAGATGCGCTTTCAGGTGATGCAATTGTATAAAACCTGCAATAATCATTGATGATTACTAAAAAATATTGTATAATAACACAAATTATATAACAAAAAGCGCTACGGCATGTTTCAATGCTTATACATATACATATTTTATTTTATTACATTGTATATTACACTTCATAGTGTAAACACCTACACAGAGTCACCGTCATTTTCCATTAGGTATTTATAGCCGAATGGTATGATGGGTCATGGGACCTATATAAACACATGGTAGTTCATGCTAACATGTGGCTAATAAAAATATATACCTACAAAACAAATAATAAACATAAATGACAGAGCAATTAGAGCAATTAAAAGAATAATATAAGCAAGTTAAAAATTTGAAATGTCAATTAAAATCAAATCAACAGTAAAATAATATTTTCTTAATAACACAATGTCAAACCATGCAAAAGTACCGATTAAATAAGTTAAATTTAGAAATATTATAATTATACAACATGAACAAAAATAAATATAATTATACAACATACATGCACTAATTTTATGTGCTTCTCTTTGACTTCCAGGACTCAACCTGATGGAACTTACAAAATAAAAATTCATGAGTGTGGTAGTTCCGGCTTGTGCAATTGTCCAACTATCGAAAAAGTAAACAAAGCAAAGTACTTAGGCATTGTTTTGGATCAGCGTTTGTCTTGGCATGACCACATTGATTTAGTATGTACCCGTATTAGAAAATTGTTTTGGATATTTAAGCAATTGAGACATGTGGCCTCTGAGGACCTTCTTAAGCAAATATATATCTCTCTGGCTCAGTCTGTAATGACCTATTGTATATCCATTTGGGGAGGTGCTTCCAAAACAAAAATTTTAGTCCTAGAAAGGGTGCAACGTTCGCTATTAAAAATAATGTTTTTTAAATCTTACCGCTTTCCTACTGATTGCTTATACAGTGCATGTGGTTTATTAAGCGTCAGAAAGCTTTTTATATTAAATTGTACTCTAAAAATGCACAGAAGTATAGTTTTTGAATCCCGAAATCTTATAAAAAGAAGAAAGTATGATGTAGCTGTTACGAATAAATTCAAAACATCTTTTGCACAGCATCAGTACTTAGGACTGAGCAGCTATCTATATAATAAAATTAATAAAATACTAGAAATTTACCTTAAAACTAATAGAGAATGTAAAAAAACCTTAACTGATTGGCTCATGTCTCTCACATATGATGAAACTGAGATAATTCTAAATCGTATAACTTAGTTTAATGACAAAAACAAGAGCAAATTCACACATTCACTCAGACTCGAACACATCCACGCACAATTCACCACACATACTCAATACGCATTTACTATCACACACAAATATACTGTTTTTATATACTTTTTTGTTGAGTTTTATATTATTATTTGTAAGATTTGTATATATATATATATATATATATATATATATATATTTTTTTTCTTTTTTTTTTTACTTTTCATATTTCTTTGTTTAATTTAGTAATGGAAGAGGGGGGCCTTTTGGCACAGGTATAATTGTTACCTAAAAAAAGGCCCCTGACAGTACTGTTTGTTAAATAATTTCTTTGTAACAAATAAATAATTTCTAATTTCTAATTTCTAACATAAACATCAACATTTGGGGTAGCAACTTTCCTTTTTTTGGCAATATTTTGATATAATGTCAAAATTAGCTACTATTTTGTGTCAAAATATTAGATTAATCGTAATAATTACATGTGAAATGTCATGTTACAATGTTTCTTATGATTATCCGAGATACTGTGGCATCCGTTTATTGCATAAACCGTCATTTTAAAATAAAATATTGAGAGCTGCTAGCGCTACGATTCGACCTTGAGCACTGACGCGGGCTGTTCAGTGACTATGGCTTAGTTTTACTTGCCTCACTACACACAATCAGACAACCACAACAAAACAGGTAAAGCATATTGCATGTTCTCGGGTTCTATGTGTTATTATTCTAAGCTTTTTATCATGTTTTTAAAAAATATATTACCTTTTTTACACACATCACAGTAATGCTGCTTTGCGTTTGTATGAGTAAGTACATGATGTTTTAAATGATGGTGGAAGTTGAATGATTTCCCACAACCATCAAAAGTACATTTGAATTTTCTTTCAGACTCCGGTTTGTGTGTCTTCATGTGTGTTTGTAACGCTGTGTCACTACAAAATGATGCACTGCATTTCTCACAATTAACTGTACCTGAAAATTATTAATAAGAAATTTTAATTTAATAGTGATTGAAGTTTGTACATTATGATGTATGTATAAGTACAGCGTCTTTTTAGTGTGTGTGCAGTGCGATTTACACTCTACAGTGTCGGGTTCAAATCCTAGGTTGGACAGTGATATTCGGTTTTACTTCCGAGTGTCAGCCCGGAGGCCTGAATATGTGCCGGATATGGCGATAGGCACTAAAACGTAGGTTATAGCTGAATTAAATCGAATTATTTGACCATGATTCTTAATGAAGTAAATTAATGTAAATAATATTTTGAGTCATAACTCATAATAAGATAGCAAAAAAATATTATTAGCAATATCTACAGTAGAATTATCAGTAACATTGACCAATCACCAATACTGCACATGTTTTATATTCAGGGCCACTTTATTAACAGAGGGTGTGGGGTACCTTTGTGTGCATAGTTGATGTGTCGCTTGAGCAGTATTTCATCTCGAAACTTTTTACCACATGTACAGTACACATTGTTCTTTCTATCATGCTGCTTCTCGTGACGACGCAGCGCTGAGCTATAAAAACAAACTCTATTGAAAAATCCACGAAAAAAACAAAGTTATTTAGCACAATCTTTGAGTATATAAATGTAAATACTCAAAGAGCCCAATATATTATAATTCTTTCTTAAAAACTTTATAACACAGTTACTTACAGGAAACTAAACTTTTTGGAACAAACTCCACACCGAAAATTTGGGAAATGGCTATCTTCGTGCCTTTTCCTCTCACTGTCATACCTAAATCTCTTGGAACAATGTGAACATTTCAACGTCATATCTCGTAATTCTGAATACCTAGGGAAAAAAATAAGAAAACACTTCATTTATATGACGGCAAGAACCCAACGGAACATGACGTTATTAATACTGATTTTATCGTTTTATCTAATTATTTATCACTATGCATGTAATTTATAGAATACGTAGATAAATGGTAATCTTCTGTATAACCTATAATGTCAATTGTCAATCGTTGTTTAGTGTTTTCACATGACAAGATTTACTTTCAGTAGTATTATAATCACAGAAATATAACAAGCATAGAAACCGGGCTAAAATAATAGTTGCGAAACATCAATCTTATTCATCTCTGATAATACAGCTTTTACACGAGAGTGAGTGAACCAGTGAATACTCCATGGTTTTTATTGGAACGAAGTTCCTTATTGCGCGTTGTGAAAGGGGGCTGGACGGAAAAGTTGTCACGACACTTTTTGCTATTATCTTACTAATATGAACTTAAATACATTGCGTAGAAGCTATTTCCCCAGCGTTGGCACGGCACGAGTACAAAAGAATCGAACGTAACATTATTTTTTCAAATTTTGTTGATTTATTCTACTTTGGTTACTGACATTTATCAATAACAAGATTAAACGTGCTTTGGTCGCGTTTAAAAATCTACTTTATGTGGTAAGCGTAAGAGCGAATTTGTGTTTAGTCAATCAAAATTTGTGATAAAAATGCTATGCAATAGCTTTACCGCGACAGTCCCCGAGTGCCACACGTATTTATTTGTTTTTTTCTCTAGAAACTTATGTATTGGAACGGAAATAGGAAAATATTTATATATTTATATATATACACACTCTGTTATATAAATAAAATTTTATTACAATTCCTTCACTAATTAATCGAAAGGAACTACGTTCCATCCGGGTGTCCCTTGACACCTCTCAAGTTTTTTTATTTCTAAAAAGTCAGAAAAGAAATGTCAATTTGTATACATTGGTTAAAATTATGCGTGTAAATAATAAATATCCGTTCTTTATATGTCATTTTTCGAAATGTCATGTCACATAAATTTAGTTGGATGCTAATGTGTCTGGTGCATTGTGGACGGTAAACTTAAAATTGATTTAAATATTTATTTACATTAATAATTTAACAAAAATATTATATAATTTATGTGTCGATACTATGTCGAAATTAGTTTTAAGCATGGCGTGTGTGGTAGTTAGTTGTAAATCACATACAGGGTGAAAAGAAAATACGAAGGAGCTGGTGACTTTTCATCGGTGAGTTTCTTGCAGTATTTGTATTTTTATAAAATAAGTAGATGTTCAGAATATGCTTTTAAATTGTATCAACTACAGTGTCCGCATAAAATTCGGTTTCTTTTATTGTATTTTTATTAAATATTTACAAACAAATATAATTATCATAGAGATGTGACAAATGGGAGATATCGATAATGTTGAGAACATTATACGTTTTATTTTAGATTCCCGAAAGATGAAGTTACAAAAATATATGGACACACCGCATCGCAAGGTGCAATTGGACACCAAAAACGTACAGTCTTATCTGCTCTTAGCATTTCACCAAAGACTCATTTGTTCTCCATGATACCATAAAATACGGACGATTGAAATTAAACGCTACTCCTACATTAAATACCACTGAAGTAACAGTACACCAAACTTACAAAATAATCGGCCCTGTGAAAGTAGGAAATGAGCTGATTATCCTTAAACGCCTGAATAGATCTTTCCAAATTATAGTTAAGAACTAGTGGTATATTACGAATATCCGCATTCGCATCTTTTTTAATATTCGCATTCGCAATTAATTTTGCGAATATTTTTGTCTATGACATGTGCCAATAGTTTATAAAATAACATTACAACAGATTGTGTTTACAATGTATAAATAATAATTTTGTTAGTATTTATAATACTCATACAGAATAAAAACTATATATTTTGATAACGATAAACTTCCAACTTTCTAAACGCACCTAAGTACTTTATACATATATTTTTTTTACCGAGATCACAACGTGATAGGATTTATGTTGTTACTTATTTATTCGACATTTCTCTATTATTAATAAAATATTGGACAATATTATAAGAATATAACTAACACATTAAAATCTTTTAAAACATTATAAATTATTGATGTTTTTCCTTTAATGTCAGTATGTCAGTATACCTTTTAAATCCTTCAGTTGCACTGATAGCTCACTATTTGCTTATCCTGAATGGACTAGTTATATTTTTTTTACCACAATTAGTGTTTTTTTCTTAAATTGAAATAATTAGGTTACCAACGTCGATATATGGCGTTGCAGTCTTCGGAGGACGCTGAAGCATATTGGAAGCTCGGGAAGTCCTCCTGACACGACGTTCGTGTTTGCAATGTTGAAAGCATCAAGAAGACGTTCGAGTGGAACAAAGGCTCCAAAGTGTTGAGGGCCACATTGACTATTGGTACATTAAAGGGCTGAGGTGCTTGTACAACAACGCCAACATGTCAGCCCAAGTACAAGAGCAGAGCACGAAAGATATTCGACTACAAAGAGGCGTGAGACAGGGAGATGTTATTTCTTCGAAATTGGTCAATGCCGCGTTGGACGACATCTTCAACCTTTTTGATTAGAAATGATTTGGAATTAGCTTCAATGACATTACTCACCTTTGATTTGCCGCAATATTGTCGTCTTGTCAGAATCATTTGAGGACCATAGCATTATGCTCAATTGCTCAAATACCTTAACCAAGTTTCCCACCAGGTAGGCCTTAAAATAAACAAGACCAACGTCTTGCTCATTTTGTGCATATGCCAATTAGTGTTGAGAACACAACTCTCGAAGTTGTCGACGAATCTGTCTATCTAAAAAAGTGGTCCAGTTAGGCAAGTCTAACTTCAAGATAGAGGTCAAAACCAGCTCCGTTGAGCAGCGTTCGGGAAATTAGGCAAGGTTCTCTCATCTAAAATACCTCAGTGCTTAAAGACAAAAATCTTCAATCAATGAGTGTTACCAGTGATGACGTACGGCTTTGAGACGTGGCCTCTGACTATGGGACACCCGAGACTGATCACAGTCCTTAAGCGAGTCATGAAGATGCTCGGTGTTTCTCTGCGCAATCAAATTGGAAATGAGGAGATTCGTAAGAGAACGAGTATCACTGACATATTTCAAACAGGCCACTCTATCTGGACTTTACGACGCTTACTATCAGGTGCACTGGAGTCACTTTGCAGCTATTATAATTTCACGTAAAGTACGATAAAATATTTTGATGCCAAATAAAAATCCCATAGTCGCATTCGCATTCACGAATATTGGAAATTGGACATTCGTTACATCACTATTAAGAACTATCTCGATCACATCAAATTTCAAACAAAAAAACCGCATTGAAATCGGTCCATACGTTTCGGAGCTACGATGCCACAGACATACAGATACACAGACATACACCTTAAACTTTATACACCCCTTTTTATTCCAAGGGGGGGTAAAAATTAATGACAAGACCAGCAAGTTGTTCGCCTATCCATAAACAGTAACAACAATATTGCACTCCACTTGGTCACCCTGTGATATTAGATGTTAAGGGTCGCATGGTGATAAATGCTATTCGTCTCATAAATATATAAGCCAACCAAACACAAATGTTACATTCTAGTCTAGGAGCATAGATTATTTATATTTATGTGAAAAATTGCGTTGATCAGGAACCGGTTAAACTAGCCCTTAATGTCATAAAGTCCAGTTAAATTATTCAACTGGCTACGATGTTCAAAGCCAAACACAACAATGATTGCACAATACTGTTTGGCGGCAAAAATAGACATAGCGGTGTTACCTACCCAGCTGAAGTTAATTGTTGTTGTTTAATTCTTAATTATTGTTGTAAATCGTCATTTAATAAACTATCGCCCGAATACTCAAACGCTTCTTAAATATTTGAGATGGCCTTGCGGATTTAAGCATTCGTTATGCTTGAAATTGGTATACTGAAACGATACTTATCTCCTAACCTTATATTTAAGGCGACTCAGTTTAAGGTCCGCTTATTGATTCAAACGGTATTCACAAAAACTGCTTAAAGTTTGACAGGTATGTAAGGCCTCCTCATATGGCTGTTAATCGAGATTAATTTGAGAGTGTTTCAGACTAGTCTCAAAGCTTTATGTCAAATCTTTAATGATTTTATTGCGCAATAACTACTTATTATATTCTCTTTTGATTTCATAAAACGACTTTTTCTTCACTTTAATCATTTTCTGAGAAGGAATATAGTGTCAATCGAAGAAATCGAGAGAAATTAAACGCTTTCGAAGAATACAATAATGATGAATTTAAGAGAAGATTCCGACTCAGCAAGGAAACAGTTCTTCATTTATGTTCCTTAATTCAGGACAATATCCAGCCGATCACAAAAATAAATCAGACAATGCAACCGATCAAGGTCATCGGGGATATTTTTCACGGGAAACAACCAACGGTAGTACATCGTATTGTGCATAGCGTGGCGATTAAGTTAGCACAAATAAAAATGAGATATATAAATATGCCTACTTCTGATGATAAAAACGAAATAAGAATTGTGAATATTATTGTTGTTGAGTTGTTTAGTTTTTTTCCAAAGTGGCTAATGTCAACACTGTCCATACTGCCAAGCGGCAAATATAAATAAGTTACAATGGGTTCATCATTTCAATGTTAAGAATATAATAATTGATAAACTATTCTCATAATGGATATGCCATAGCCCCTATAGGTATTAAAAACCATTCTACGTAACATTTTTACTATGTAGCATCTGCACATAGTACATAAAATACACACGAAAATTAAATATAATAGTCATATAACATTAAAAAAAATTATTAAAGTGCGTATTATGTTATTTGATTTATTTATTTTTAAGAATTTTAAAATTATGTTGCGTGAAACGACACCTAAATATCAATTTTATAAAAATATGTAATCGAAAACAAACTTTTTATAATCTATAGCAAAATAACTGCTCCTCAGCTGATTTTTCCGTCAAATATTTTAAAGTACGTTTGAGAATGCCATTTAAAATAAGAAGCTTGTTAAAATTAAGTAGGCCTCAGATAACTTGGTTGGTTGAGTAGTGTTTCAGTATTCGGGCGTATGAGTTGTTTCTGAACATCGTCGTCATTTTTCGATATTACTTAAATCGACTCTATCTCATCTCTAGCATAAAAAAGTTACGTGAAAACTAGTGACAACCTTGCAAATTTCGAATGCATGAATGAGTATGCATCTCTTTCTGTCACCCTATCCAAGCCATAAGATAAAATAGTATCAATATATATATATAATGTAGCTATTTTAGCGCTACGTCTATTGCTTTAATTATTGGTCTGAGGTTATAATTCTCTTTGAAATTTACTGATGAACTTTTTTTTGTTAATTTATTCATGTCCTTGGATACAAGTCCTTCAGACGCATACTTGTTTCTTTTGTTATCCTCCTCAGTAGGGATGGTGCGTATTTACGCGACCAGATTTTTACTCCAGGTATTTCCTTGCAAGTACACAGACCAGCTAAGAGCATTTAACATTTAACAGGAGATGGCATGACAAGGCGAACCCTTTGTTGTTCGTGCATGCGTAGTTGGTCATAAACTTTTATTAAAACCTATGTGACTTGCGATCTCAGTCATTACGTTATACAATAATGACATTAAGCGGTACTCCACAGAAATTGTGATTTTTGCTGTGCTATTGTGCAAAAGGCGACCAGACCAGTACAGATTTATAAGATCATGTTTTTTTCTATCATGTGTAAGCATTATTTTTGTGAATTGTGATCATAGCTTTATATCATCCTAATATTAATGACCAACATTTTTTCCGCCAAACCACAATATTTTTTCCACAACCGCAAGAGCAATATTTTTTCCGCCAAACCACAGAACTATATTGCTTGTTATAGTTCTGTGCGCCAAACGGATATATTCGTATCATAGCAACGGACTTTTTTTTTTTTTTTTTTTTAACCTGACTATCGTTTGTTAGCCTGACGAGGGTCGGCTTATACAAACAAACCGGACTTTAGGGTGAGCGCTTTAGGCACTCGCAACCCTTTAATTTAAGTGACCATGCTGAGGGCAACCCACTACGGGTTACGGACTTCGGCTCAGGACGGTCACTGGGAGAGGATGAGACATCAGCGTTTAGTGGGGAAGATTGGGGTTTAACCTAATCCTATCCATTTATTTCGTCGGCACGCGGGCCGGAACTGTTAGGAGGGTCGGGGGGGCGACGGGGAACGCGGCGAGGTCCTCGGCGGCGAGGACGGAACTGCGGTCGTGTGGAGTGTAGGAGTTTTAGGAACTCGTTCTTACTGCGAATGGCCAGAGTGATATCGTCCTCTGGATCGGTTAGGACTGAACGTGGCCGTCTCCATTTGGCGCGGTCGAATGGAGTGCAACGGACTAGTAGACGGTCGAATAGTTCTTCATGTACGTGTCCCTGCACTACAAGCAACGGACTTGTAGTGCAGGGACACGTACATGAAGAACTATTCGAACGAACTTTCTGATAAAACATGATATGTGAAAGTATTTTTAATAAATAAATAATATTTAGTTAAATGTGTCAATATTATTCAAAACAAATATTTCAAGGTATTTTACAAATTTTAACAGGTTACCTAGAAATCTATATTATGTGAAAAAAATGTGTTTGGAATGTTGTAATAAAATTGATATATGAGAATTAACAACAACCAACGTTATTTCTTCAAAGCATTTCACCATTCAGGAAATTTTCAAACCCCTCCAAAAGATTTTTTTTATTGCATTGAATGACGAAACGAACATGCCGTTCGCCTGATGGTAAGCGATACGACCACCCATAAACAGTAGCAACACCATCCAGCACCTTGACTTACAAAGTGCTGTGTGGCATTCCACTACGCTCGTCATCCAGAGACATAAGATGTTAAGTCTCATTATGCCCAGTAGTTATACTGGCTACAATGTCCTTCAAACCGAAACACAACAGTGCATGCACACTGTTGCTTGGCGGTAGAAATAGACATTGCGGTGGTACCCACCCAGACGGCCTCTTACATAATGAGAGACCTACCACCAGTGAATGATATGTTTGTATTTTCGAACTATGAAATGCAATCAGCCCTGTATTATATACTGCCCACTCCTAAGCACGGGCCTCCTCTACTACAGAGACGAGTAAGGCCTTAGTCCACCACGCTGGCCTAGTGCGGGTTGGCAGACTTCACATACCCTCGAGATTCTTATGGAGAATTCTCAGGTATGTCGGTTTCCTCACGATGTTTTACTTGGCCGTTAAAGTGAACGATTATTGTACGGGACACCTCTTATTGATAGGCAAATGATAGATTGTCTTTGATAATAAACACTTGTATTTGATATTTACTTAGTCTATATGATAAATGATAATGAGTACGCGTTTGCCGTCAATCGGGTCTTTTGACGCACTGATTGTAAAAATTGTTTATTGGGTAAAATCGATGCGACACGCCAACGTGCTAACGCTGCAATAATTTTATGTATGGTGAGCCCATACATGCTCCCACGCAGGGGAAGAAAGATGATGAGATGACTGGAGATATTTAGTAACGAAAATGATTACAAGATGATTGAACAATCTAATTTTAAACATTAAAATGATTTTGTTAGAAATGCGCACTATCACTAAATCTAATTGTTGTATAGCTAGGCGTAGTTTCTTTGTCCAACACGTCATGCACTTTAGATAAATGTCTAAATTGATCACTTGCGCACTGACACACACTACACTGTGGAACATTTTCACTTATACACTGAACACTGTCGATTCTTGATACCCGAGGAGCCGGAGCCGGAGTCGGCGCTGGCGTTGGAGCGTGCGTCGGCGCTGGCGTTGGAGCGTGCGTCGGCGCTGGCGTTGGAGCGTGCGTCGGCGCTGGATCTGCGGCTAAAGACGGCGATCTGGTTATAGTGTGTAGCCGGCGTTTGCGCCGCCATGCGTACACTGCGCCCGCCGCACAGACCGCGCCAATTACCGCATAGATCACAGAATAATGATGAACATCGTGTGCTGATAGTGGTTGCAATTGTTGGTCGTTTGCTTTCAACTGATCGATTTGCTCTCCAATCTCTTTAAGTTGTAGATTCTGATTGTCGTACTCTCTAGACAGATTTGGGTACGAACTGGTGTTAGTTATAGTGATATTTATAATGTTGTTGATGGGTGGAATATTCAATTTCACAATGGGCGCATTCGAATTCATTTTATTAGACGGCTGATTTTGAGGAAATATAGTAAATGAATGACCCTTGACGACGCAACCAGCTTCGATAGATATAATGCCTGCGTCTTTAATTTGCTCGATTATAATCTGAGAACCACAAATAAAGCGAAGTGTACATTGACCACAACAACTGAATAGATATGTATTTATCGTGGTTAATTCTTCCCAAACATCCTTGCATGGATAAGTAACAGTCTTACATCTATCATCTCGTTCCTTGAGACATAAATTTTCGTCGCGCTCCAGGTGATAGATTGGCCGGTGCAACTCGCATAGCTTCATACTAGGGCTGAATTCAAGGCATTTAGATAAGTCTGCTTGGGACATTGACAAGTATGTATCTTTCTCAATGTCTATTGCAATGTAGTCGGATCTGGGAACTATGCTCACTGTATGGTTTTGTACAGTTTTTGTAATCGGGATAACTTTGTGAATTTCAAATGGTTCCCTAGATATCAACGGAATTTTTATTTCTAAGATGAGATATTGCTCGCTTACCTTTGTTTTGACCTTAAGTAAGTTATACACTTCTGATATATCAGAGTGTATATTCTGAATCGGTAAAGATAAGTCCTTTGACAAGTGGCTAGAAATTATGCCCAGCTCATTTTTCAGTTGATCCGGAGATATTAAATGAATGTCAAATTTTCCATGATAAATGTCAGTGATAGTATCTAACAGTGTAGTTTGTATATTCTTCACATTCATGAAAATGCTGTTGGTTATGAACATCGATAAGGTGAAGTCAGTGATTAATTGTAAATTTTGAGTTTGATCTTTGAGGACGCTAACATTTTCCTCTAGGGTGTTCAAATGTCGATTAAATAGTTTATGCTGCTTTTCCATGACGCCTTCCATTCTTTGTATAAAATTGTATTGAGCTTCCATTACCGAGGTTTGATTTTTCAGCAAATGCGAAAGATAATTTTGATTTGCTCGAACCGAATCTATATCCTTTTGATATTGTTCCGCGAAGTTGTCATCCAGTATACCGAAGAGACTGTGTGCCAGATTTCCCACTCCGTTGATAAGGCCTCTCCGTTTTCTATGTTGTTGGTTAGATTGTTTGCCGAGTAACACTTTATTATAGTAATTCAACTCAACCGCGTTATGACGTAGCTGCAATAAGATCATGTCGCACTGTGCTTCATGACGTTGCTTTGCGCAAAGATCTTCCAGATGATTCAAATATTTATTAAATAATTTAGTAGCTTCCCAATAGGGTTCCATATTATAATACACAATGAGTTTCCAATTATCTCGTACCAGATGCATGTCAGCTATTTTCTCAAAGTAGAGGCTTTGATCGGTTCTAAATTTTGATATGTTGTGTGTGGCACATTCCGTTGTCGTAGCGAGCATGGCAAACAGCACGAAACCAAATGTTATTAGATGAGTCCACTTGCGTCTGGTGGCTCCTGTTGATTTAACTTTAGTTACTGGGGACTCCTTTTTTTCTTCATTGCTCTGTATTGCTATTTCCTTTTCAATATGGTCGGACTGATTGATGTTAGTTGGGAGTATCGATAGTTTGGTGATTGGTCTTTTGAGGGTACCGTTTTTTGTTTTCACCGAGACTACTCTTACATAGCCGTCCTTTCCAGGGTGAATTTCGATGACTCGACCTAGGGCCCATTTACCTGCGGGCAAATTTGCATCATGAATAATAACAATATCATCTACATTGAAGTTGAGCTGAGGTCTTAACCATTTGCTCCTAATTGTTAATTGACTCAAGTATTCCGCTTGCCATCGTTTCCATATATCTTGATATATTTTTTGAACTAATTGCCACCTTTTCCGTTCATCCCTTTCAGTCTCAACAATTGTCAGTAGAGGACCGCTTGATAAAAAATGCGATGGTGTGAGGTAGTCAATGTCTTCAGGATCCTCTGTTAAAGCGCAAAGTGGTCTTGAGTTAAGACAAGCCTCCACTTGTGATAAAAGTGTGTTATATTCCTCAAACGTAAGCTTCTGCTCTCCAATCACTCTAGGTAAATGGTATTTGAGGCTCTTTACGGCCGCTTCCCATAGTCCTCCCGCACTAGGCCAAGACGGGGCGTTGAAGTGCCAGTCTATTTCCATTTCACTAATGTGTGCTAGAAATTCCTCGCTAATGATTTTCTTGAGTTCGACAATCTCCTGCTGTAACAACTTATTAGCGCCTACAAAGTTCGTACCATTATCGCTGTATATATGGCGAGGAGTTCCTCGCCGAGCTGCCATTCTTCTTAAAGCTGCCAAGAAGCAAGGTGATGACAAGTCTGATACTAATTCAAGATGGATAGCTTTGGTGACCATACATATGAACACAGCGATATAGCCCTTAGTTGATTTAGCATTTCGCCCTTTACTTGTTCTTACTTCTACATATCCTGTAAAATCCACTCCTACATTATAAAAAGGTCTGGTTGGATTAACTCTTGATTCCGGCAAGTCTCCCATCATTTGATGCTTGTATTCTGGCGAATGTCTTCGGCACGTAATGCATTGTCTTAGCCTCTGTTTGACTATTCGATTCCCTCCTACAATCCAATAGTGTTTACGCAACCATGCTAAAGTAATTCTGGCACCACCATGAAATACTGCTTTATGGGCATGGTCAATAAGCAGTCTCGTTAGATGACAATCACGAGGTATTATAAGCGGATGAATCATGTTCTTATCAATATGCGCATTTTTAAGACGGCCTCCGACACGGAGCATATGAGACTATCCCGCCCTCACACCCGCCACTACAACTCCTGTAAGCCAGGATCAATAATGGCACGCATTTTATGACACCAAGCGGTGAAGCTCGGCGAGTCTCAGGGAACACTAGTCTGTCTTTATCCCGCAACGAAATTAATCAAATAGAAAGATAGGGAGGAGTTGGAAATATTAATTGTCCACTTCCCTCCATAACAAAGCGGGAGACAAAATAATGAACTAAGGAGGCATTTTAACCTCAAGTATAGGGACGTTTACAACTAGAGAAGCCAGTTGTAAAGCACCACGGATAAAAATTAAATTAAAGGGTTCTATCATTTGAGCTGTCAATTTTGATTCCAATAAAAGGCATGGCAAAAACGCCGGAAAGCACGGAAATTTCGTCTAGTCTCTACAAGGTCCATGTAGTATACAGCCCCGGATGTTATTTGCATACTATCTAACATTATCTTGCGCTCATCATGCCAGAGACTACACTCCCAAAGTACATGATGAGCGGACTGTTCATATTCGAAAGCAGCTGTAGAGCATGGACACACAGGAGAATCAACCAGCCTAAATGAGAACAGTTTACCCCTAAAATTACCATGGCCGGTAAGGAATTGCGATACACAATGATCTATTTCTAACCAGGTTTTAGTTAGGCGATCGCGAACGCACGGAAAGTATTTATATAAATGACGCCCTTTCGAAGATGCGTCCCACCTACATTGCCATTCGCTTAACAACTCATTATGTACGTCAGTGTGCGGTTTAAATAATCTATTGATTCTTAAGAATTCACGCGACGTAAGAAACCTTTTATCCATATCCTGTCTGGTTGAGTAATACATAGCGGCGCGACGCTGTACCTCCAAATCGACTGGGAGCACACCCGCGAGGACAGGCAAAGCTTCCGTACTAACAGTTCTATACGCCTTACACAAGAATATCAACGCCAAACGTTGACTCTGTAGCAGTTTCCTGCGCACAGCACCGATAGTAGCCCTATCGGCCCATACAGGTGATCCGTATGCAATACACGCTAGATAAGTTGCTCCATAGATGACTTTGAGCGTAGTGAATGAGAGTCCCCACGTAGAAGTCGATATCCTTGTCAAGGCGTAAAAGTTCCTTTTTGATTTTTCCCCAACATTTATTATATGCTCTAGAAAAGAAAAATTTCTTTCTAAAATCAACCCTAGGTAACAAACTGATTCTTTTCTTTTGACAGTAATATTATTAAATTTAATTCGCGGTGGTGATTTTAATATTCCTTTTAATAGTAGTTGGAACGTTTTCTGAGGTGCGAACGTAAGGCGGTTTCTTTCACCCCATTCGGATATTAATTGTAAACACGTATCCGCCAAACTTTCCAGCCCCGTTCTACTATTAGACTCTACAAGTAAAAGGCCATCATCCGCGTATCCGGTCAAAGTGCACCCTCCCACCACCCACCACCCACCCACACGGAGCATATGTTGCTCGTCCAAAAATGGGCTTAAGTTGAGTAATTTGCTTTTGGAATTAACTCTTCCATGCTTTTGTAATGCTTCCACTTCCTCCCTGAAGTGAATCCACTGTATGTGTTTTATAATAATCATTCGCGATCTTTTTAATTCATCAGGTGTTAAAAACAGCTGTTTGCTATTATATTTCACTCGTAGTATCCACGCGAGTATTCGAGTTACGCGCATAAAGTTGCTGTGTTTGCTAATAAAATCGGTAAGGAAATCTTTACATGGATATGTCGAAATATTTATTTGTTTTACTTTTTTAATTTCTTCTTCTGTAGTAAAAACAGGACGATTTTCAATATTATCGTTGTAGCTTGATAGCCACTCGGGACCATGCCACCAGCAGGATTGCTTGATGAGTTGATCGACTGATAAACCTCGACTTGCACAATCTGCTGGGTTTTGATTAGATTTAACGTATCGCCAACAATTTGCTGGTAAAATTTTACTGATGTGTCTCACTCGATTAGCGACAAAAGGTTTCCATTTGTTAGCATCTCCTTTCAACCACCCTAGAACTGCAGTTGAATCAGACCATCCATATAATTTTAAATTGTGCTCATTCAAAGAATTTGTCACCTTTTGCATTAAATTTGCCAACAAATATGCCGCACTGAGTTCTAAGCGAGGTAATGTAATGTCCTTTTTCGGTGGCACAAGTCTTGATTTGGCTGCCACTAGGCTAACTGAGGCCGAGGAATATCCATGTTGGTCTAGCCCGTTAACTTTACAATAAATAACGCAGGCGTACGCTTTGATTGATGCGTCACAAAAGCCGTGCAATTCTAAAGTATCGTGTTTCTTGCAGTTCAACCACCTTGGAATTTGAAACTTATTGATGTTTGTTAAATCTTTCTTGATTATATCCCATTCTTTGTTTAATTCAACTGGTAACTGTTCGTCCCATTGAAGTTCCTTTAACCAAACTTTCTGGAATAAAATCTTTAGTGCTGTCGAAATAGGTGTAAGCCAACCTAATGGGTCAAATAGCTTCGAGATTTCTGATAAAAGAGTGCGTTTAGTTTGTTTCTCTGCTGACGCATTTAATTTAGATTGGAATGTAAAATAATCCTTGTTGGATTGCCAGTACAAGCCTAAAGTTTTAGTAGATTCTTGATACTTAAAATTGAAAGTTTCTTCCATGTTCTTTGATGCATCTAAATCCGTTAATAAATCTGGACAGTTTGAGGACCATTTTCTTAGGTTCATTCCACCTGATTTTAGTAGTTTTATCAAATCTGTTTGCAAAAGCTTTGCCGATTGATAGTCATGGTGACCACAGAGTAAATCGTCCATGTAAAACTGTTCCTCTAAGACTTTGGTAGCTTGGCTTTCTTGATATTTACTACTCTCGTCTTTGGCCAATTGTTTTAAGGTCATCATCGCTAAGAAGGGCGCAGCTTTCGTACCGTACGTGACCGTTGTTAGCCGATATTCGCTTAGAGGTTCTTTCGGTGAATAACGCCAAATAATTTTCTGCAATTGCTGGTCCTCTTCGTGGAGCAAAATTTGACGGAACATTTTTTCAATATCAGCGGTATATGCAAACTTGTATTGTCTCCATCTAAGGATTAAGGATAACAAGTCCTGCTGCAAATTAGGCCCACTACTCATGACGTCATTCAAACTATACCCTGTTGAAGTTTTTGATGACGCATGGAATACGACTCTCAGCGCAGTGGTCTCCGACTCCGAACGAAGAACACAATGATGTGGCAACAATGTGGTAATAATTCGGTACAGAGCTTGCAGTCGACTTGATCATGTGACCTAATTCTTCATATTCTTTCATAAATTCTTGATAGTTCAGCTTAGTTTCAGGTTGTTTTGTGAACCTTTTTTCTAACTGTAAAAACTGAGCTTTCGCCTTGCGCTTTGAGTCTCCCAGCCTTTGGTGGACATTTTCCATTAACGGTAACCTTACTCGGTATCTGCCGTCTTTCTCACGGATAGTTGTAGCTTGATAGTATTGTATGCATTGATTATCTTCGTCGGTCAAATCTGAATAATTCGCGCTGGGGGGAATATCTTCAATTTCCCAAAAACGTTGGATCTGATATACGTCATTGATGATAACGTTACATTGTAAAGTCTGTTGTGCGACATTGCCACTTAATATCCACCCGAGGTGTGTTTGCTGAGCTACATAATGAGAAGACTCAGGTTTAATAATCCCTTCTAAAATTATAAAAGGATATACGTCTGAACCCAATAGAATGTCGATAGAGCCACTGACGTTAAAATTTTCATCTGCTAACTGAATGTTTTCTAGACATGGCCATTCCGGCCTTTGGAATGTGTGAAATGGTAAATTTTTAGTTATGCCATTTATTATGAAAACTTCAGCTGTAAACTGATAGTCGCTATTGTTAGACAAACATGTAATATTGAGCATTCCTTTGCAATTATTTTCTTTTCCACCGACTCCAAAAAGAACTCCCTTACAGGCTTTCCGTGGTAATCTCAATTTTTGAGCTGCATTTTCTGTAATTAGAGACATTTGTGCTCCCGGATCCACTAAAGCGCGCATGACGTAAAGAGTTCCATCTGCTGCCTGGACTTTCAATAAAGCTGTTGCCAGAAGTACATATGGATCATTGCCGGCGCTAACATGCGAGGCTCGATTACGTGGTTCCGCTGAAGTTATTGCTGGCCTAGCATAAGCCTCGTGCAGTAAAGTATTGTGATGGCCATTGCACTCTTGGCATCGTTTTTCAGAAATGCATGGCTTGCCTTTATGATTGTATAAACAATTAGTACATAAATTTAATTTCGCCACCGCAATGCGTTTTTCATTACTTTGCAGATTAAGGAAACTATCGCAGTGGAATATTTTATGCAGTTTTTTGCATAGTGGGCATGTAGATTGCGCAGTTGAATTAAGCCTTTTTGCTGTGGAAAAATTTGATGCGTTTTGGACATTATGAAATAATTTATTGAAATGTGGTTTCTTGTTAGACTTGGCTTCTGCTTGAAGATGAGTTTGTTTAGAAGATTCATGTTTTTTACGACCAGTCTCTAGCGATGTAAATTTGTTCTCTAAAAAGTCCAAAAAATCCTTTAATGTTGGCAAATCTCGTGGCTTGGCCAGTGATTGTACATATTCATTGTGGGTATCCGCATCTAGTTTAAGATCTAAAATGTGTACAACAAACGGATCCCACGTCGAAATATCTACACCTAGATTTTTCACTGCGTAAAGCGCTTCCTTTGCGGTGTCGTGCATATTTTTGATATGAAAATACGATGGTTGACTTATGGTTGGAAGGTTTAAAAGAACGTTAATATGAGACCCAAAAATTAGTTTCATATTATCAAATCTATGGCTAAGTATTTCCCAACAAACTTGATAATTTTCTGAACTGATGCGTAAGTGTTTTACCAATTTTTCTGGTTCACCCCTAAGTTTGCTTTTTAAAAATTGCATTTTTTGGGCACTGGACAGTGAGGGGTTATTGTGTATGGCTTCACAAAATAAATCTTTAAATGTAAGCCATTGATGAAAATTTCCGTTAAATATAGGGATGTCCATTTGCGGTGTAGATTGGTCTCTATGTTTTGCTGACCACATTTTGCTGTTCAATGATTTTTTGATCAAATGGAATTTTTCTTCGTAGACTGCAAAAGTTTGATCATAATCAGAGTTTTCTCCTAACATTTCGCTATCTATTTCCCAATGTAAGCTGTCAATTGCCGACCACCTAGCCTGAACATCTTTGAGCATATCCTTAAATTCCCATTTCTCCGACATTGCTTCTAAATCAATGTTCTCAATTGTCCGCGAAAATGCCTTAAAGTTGCTTTTTTGCCGACGAAGCATTTCATCTAACTTGCTGCTAGTGCTCTTATCTATTTTACCAAAGGACGTTGATGGCATGCTGAAGTCTTCTGATTGCTTCTCTGTCCCAGGTATGCGAAGTTGTTGACCACCCGGTGACGGAGTTCTTGCAGTAGGGAAGGGAGTTGCCGCCTTTAATATCACCGGAGTCTTAGGTTTTTCACCTTCGTCTACAGATGAAAACCTTAGTATATAAGCCCGAGTGTCATTATAAAAACTAGCACCTTGCTGATAGTAATTTTTAACAAAATATTCGTGAGATTTATCTTCTATAGAATACAATTGTTCATGGTTAGATTGGAACTCTTGCCAGTAAGATTCTAGCGTTTCCAGTCTTCTTTTGACATAGTCCGGAGTTTTGCGCTCAGGACCGTCCTTTTTGAAATTGCGGAGGAGCTGATGCATGCCCTCCAATATTTGATACTGGGTTGTTATAACACCCTCCATGTTAAAAAAAATAGCTTGAAATAATAATTGGAAAGATCTTACTTGGATGCTTGTCACCCCCTGTCAGATAACTTAGCTGTGGCGAGCTATGATGCGCTGCAGTTTCCACGTGCTTGTTTTAGACGCCACGTGCACAAGTTTTTCTTCATAGAATTCACTCGCGACGTAACGATCCGGCTCGAAGGACCATTAAGATGTACGGGACACCTCTTATTGATAGGCAAATGATAGATTGTCTTTGATAATAAACACTTGTATTTGATATTTACTTAGTCTATATGATAAATGATAATGAGTACGCGTTTGCCGTCAATCGGGTCTTTTGACGCACTGATTGTAAAAATTGTTTATTGGGTAAAATCGATGCGACACGCCAACGTGCTAACGCTGCAATAATTTTATGTATGGTGAGCCCATACAATTATAATTGAAAAACAATACACATTACACACGTAACTTTAAAAAGTCAGAGGTGTGTGCCTTGGGTTTTGAACCTCTGGACATTGTCTCGCCAGACCGTTCCATTCCCAACTTGGCTATCGTCCACTTGGAACTATATCGAAGATATTTTCATATGATCGAGTTTATATTAAATCCCTTTTATAATTTGCGTTTTCGATTCAAAATAAGAATATTCCCATCAGAAAACGTGATTGAGCGAAGAATCGATGACACCAAAGAAACTCAGAACCTGCATATATTTTACAAAATCAAAATGAGTAGACTAGGTTCTAAAAATAAAATTACCTACCTACTTTAGAGGAAATTTTAATAGAAATATACAAAAAAAAATTATGGGCAAAGGAGAACAAGTATTGGAATAACAAATGACTGACGCCAGTAAATTATCTTCAGAGCCAAGGTCTTTCTTGTCTTTGAAATCCCTCAATCTGATCTCCTAAATTATCACCGTGTCCTAACACCCTCGTAGTTTTTTATTAGACTACCGAGGTTTAATCTAATTGACGTCATGATAAGTTAATTTTGTTCTAATTAAATAAACTTACGGATTATATCATGTCCTGAATTAACATACTTAGTATAGGCTTGCTATATTAAAAAAAAATGCAAGGTGGCACTTTTATAGGGGTTTTTAATGCCAACCCCTACATTACTCCTAGTAAATTTATCTATACCTACTAATATTGTAAAGAGGAAAGATTTGTATTTTTGTATGTTTGTAACGAATAAACTCAAAAATTGCTAGACGATTTAAGAAAAATCTTTCACCAATATAAAGCTACACTATCAGCGAGTACTAGGCTTCTATTTATCCCGGGAAAATATAAAGCGGGACTTTTATCCCGGAAAAACTCATTCTCGCGGGCGGAGACGCGAGCAAAAGGCTAGTCACTTATGTGCCGAGGTCAGATTCCTTGTAGTATTTGATTTGCTCCATCAAAATTTACGAATCTACACCTACATCCAATTACATCTTGATATCTCCTAACAAACGGCTAGTAATAAATAATTTGGAAAGGATCCTATGTATATTACTATGTGGGTAGGTGTTTCGTCGGCTAGAATCAGGCTTAGTAAGTACTCGTGCAACGGCTATTTCTGCAGTGAAGTGTATCGATGGGTGCAAATATTACAGAGTGATTTTACAGATATGAATCATTCATACGAACTATAGTTCAGATAACTATTACGGAGAATTCGTCACAAATGGTCATCACTAGAACTTTTGTTTTAGTGTACGTGTAAAGAGTGTGTAGTTACGCTAAATTTAATAGATGTATGCGTGTTATGAGTTGGTTTTGCGGGCAGGGCCGCGCCGTCTCTGTGTGCGAAGTGTGCGGCGCACACAGGCGCCAAGGCAACAGGGGCGCCGGAATCAGGATGAGATGCCCTAAGCGAACTACTCCTGTGCACCCCCCTCTCCCCGAATAAGGCCTTTTCTGCAGCATCTTGTACTTTTACGTACGTCGAAACAGGACGACAAAAATCAGAGGCGCTTTATAGATTTCGGACACAGGCGCTATCTTGGGTCGGCGCGGCCCTGGTTGCGGGGACTGTCACAGTGTGCGTTTGTATGCACTATATTCAGCCTTGCCGGTGTGGATTTTTGTTGTTAAATGTGAGCTATCCGTGTTTACCTCGCCCCCCTTCAGGATTGACAGAAAAAATTGTTTGCACATTATTGCCATTTCATCTCCATTGGTAAAAACTCAAAGCCGACCAGGTGCCGACACGAAATACTTGCAAGACTTGAAAGTATTTTACTTGTGTCCGCGCTCAGGCTTCGTCGTCCGCAAATGCAATTATGGTTCTTATTTTAACGTAGCAAGTGTACAATTTCCTATGCAAGTATTAAAGTCTCGAGGCGAGATTACGTGACTCGTTCGTGTCGCGAGGGAGTAGAGCCAAGTGAAATACTTTCAAATCTTGCAAGTATTTCGGGTCGGCTCCTGGTCGGCGTACTTGCAAGTAAATAGCTGGTGTAAAAACCTGATCGCGTAAATACGCACCATCCCTAGTGCACTAGTTGCGCCTTTGCCTACCCCTTCGGGGATAAAGGGCGTGAGTATGCGTAGACGACACCGTGACGGTCCATAGTGACAGAAAATGTGTAGATTTTCGTGTGACGATTTTTTTTAACATAGATTTCGACCGTACCATAAAGAAGTTTCATTTCAAAAAATTTAATAAACGTTCTGTTTCATACTGACATGCGCTCGCTTCGCCACATTATACGGAAGGTCTGACGTCATTCATTTAAAAAAAATGCCCATTCCGCAAAGCTATGCTCACTGAACACTACAAAAAGCACAATACAGACTACTGAAAGAACACTGTTTGGCTGCGTAAAATGAGACGTCTCGTCTAGTTCTTTTTTTGCTAAAACTTGCTGGGTTCATATATTTTCAAAAATAAAAAAGGTGGTTTGTCTGCAATGTTTCCTTTATTGACCCAATTTTCACATATTTTATTAACATTGTCAAATAGGAGTGCAAAATTCGAATGTGGAGCGTCTGTTAATGAAATTATCAAAAACAGACTTTCCAGTGAAACAGTTGCGGGTTAACTTTTATGAAAATTAAATATTTTAATAAGTGAATAAATTCAAATTTGTTTAAAAATAACAACGTAAAGAAATAATTCAAATAAATTGCATGATAAAGCACTTGTTTCATCCAATATTACCCCTCTTTACGGCATTTATAAAAAAAAGTATGTTTTTTTTTTTTTTTTATTTATTATTACGGCTCTGGATACATGTCCATTGAGCCAGTCTTTCATAAAATACAATTCTTTTACAAGTATCTAAGTTACACGGTTTACAAACAAAAAGTTACAACGTTTCAATTGTAGATACTGGTGGTAGGTCTCTCATTATGTAAGAGGCCGTCTGGGTGGGTACCACCGCAATGTCTATTTCTACCGCCAAGCAACAGTGTGCATGCACTGTTGTGTTTCGGTTTGAAGGACATTGTAGCCAGTATAACTACTGGACATAATGAGACTTAAAATCTTATGTCTCAGGATGACGAGCGCAGTGGAATGCCACACAGTACTTTGTAAGTCAAGGTGCTGGATGGTGTTACTACTGTTTATGGGTGGTCGTATCGCTTACCATCAGGCGAACGGCACGCTCGTCTCGTCATTCAATGCAATAAAAAAAAAAAAAAAAAAAAAAAAAAAAAGATCGCACAAATTTGAACAGTGGTCGGTAAAATATTCTTCTCTTCAATAATTCCAGTACTGATTTAGGTATATTAGGTTCTGCTTCTATTAATTCATTGATGAGGATGATTCTTTGCAGGTTGAATTTAGGGCAGGATAAAATGAGGTGGTCGAGATCAGCGGTGGGACTGGAACAATGTGGACAACTTTCTTGAGGAATTATTTTCATTTTATATAAGTGGGATGGAGTTCGGCAATGACCAAATCGCATTCTGTTTATGGTTGTAATGTATTTCCTTTCCGTATACGGTTTAATATTAGTATACCAGGGGCGGGAGGGCAGGTTATTTTCTATAGAAGCATACCATCTTCCTTTCTTTTGAGAAGTTACTTCCCATATAAGTTGCCATAGTTTTTTTGAATTATCCTTAAGTATAGGGAGGTAATCTGTAAATGGCACTCTTAAACTGCCTGTGTGATCTTCGTCCCACATAGATTTCGTTGCTTCATCTGCTTTTTCATTCCCGAAGATACCGATATGAGAGGGCACCCATTTAAACGCTACCACTTTGCCTTTACTATTTATACATTGTAACAATTCCTTTATGGAAAACAAAATATAATTGGTTTTGTACTGTAAAGTTGAGCCACATAAAGCCATTAAGACACTCTGGGAATCAGATATTATTACAAATTTGTTATAATTAGGTATGTCACTTATATATATCAAGGCTCTGTAAATGGCGTACGCTTCGGCTGTAAATATGCTGCAAATACTATTAATTTTATAATTCTTAGTTATTTTAATCTGGGCATCATAAAATGCAGAACATACAGTATTTATATTTTTGGACCCGTCAGTATAGACTCTATAACAACTATCTTTATCATCTAAGCTTATTCTATATAAAAATTTATTACAGTCTTTAACTAAATCCAATTTTGGATTTATGTTTATTAAGGCCTCATATTTACAATTGTATACAGGCCATGTAGCATATTTACATATATCTGTACACAATTTATTTACATGGGCCATTATGGTGCATATTTCAGGAAGTTTGTTGTGAATGATGTTAGACGGATTAAGATCTGCATGATGGATAAGATTATCAGGAAGTTTAAATGAATTCAAGACTATGGGATTGTAATTTGTTATTGATTTTAAGCAGAACTTTTCTGCAAAATGCAGTCTTCTGATAACTAATGGAGGGATACAAAGATCGGCCTCTAAAATATTTATAGGGGTTGTTTTCATAGCACCGCTTATAATACGTAGTGCCATATTTTGGATTACATCTATTTTTTTAAGTAATGGACCACTGGCGTTTAAATAAGCTAAAGAACTATAGTCAAAATGGCTTCTCACTATGCTTTTATACAGCATCGATAAAGTTTTAGGATCTGATCCCCAATGTATACCCGCTAAACTTCTCAGAATATTAATGTTTTTTAAAGCCCTTTTGGAAATGTATTCGATATGATTATGGAATTTCAGTTTATTGTCTATAATTACACCTAAAAACTTTTTTTCATTTACTTGCGGAATACCTATATTATTGTATTTAATATTCACTAGCTCATCACTGCCAAACATTAAATAAGTACTTTTATCTGGGTTTATGCTAAGTTTTAGCTTATTAGTGTAATAAGTACTAAATTGACTTAAGGCTAAATTCATTTTTTGTTCAGCAACCTGTACATTTCTGTCTATTGTATACAAGAGAATGTCATCCGCAAACTGTAACATTTTTACATCGGCGGTCACATATTGGAGAATTTGAGAGGTATACAAATTGTACAAAATGGGAGACAAAGAGGCCCCCTGCATTAGTCCCTTGTTTACAGTGTTTGGCCCATGTATAATATTATTAAACTTAACAAAAAAGGAACGATTAGTCAAAAAATTAAAAATCCATTTCAATAGCTTTCCGGGTAAACCTATCTCTGACAAAACTAACAATAATTGGTGGATATTTACATTATCATATGCACCTTGAACATCAAGAAAGGTACAGATAGCAGCAGATTTTGAAAGAAGGCATTTCTTCATATCTGCAATAAATGTAATGAAGCTCTCAGGGGCACTCCTACCCTTCCTGAAGCCAAATTGTATATCTGGTAAGAGATGATGATGTTCTACGTAATAATCAAGTCTTAGTTTGATCATCTGTTCCGTTAACTTGCCAATACATGAAGTAAGTGATATGGGTCTATATGAGTTACAGTCAGTAGGAGATTTATCAGGTTTTAAAATTGGAATTATACACTGTGTCTTCCATGAATTAGGAATTATTTGATTACTCCAAAGGGAATTCAAAATAACTAATAATATTTTTTTGCACCTATCAGGAAGTTTTTTTAACATAATATAGGGAAAGTTATCCAACCCAGGAGTAGTGTCCTTCCTTGAATGAAGTGCTGTAGAAAATTCTTGAAAACTGAATGGATACAATAAAACAATATTACTTTCTTTGTCATTATACATATTAAATAACCTATTGTCACATAATGTATCATTATTTTCCTTAAATGCAATTTTTTTTATAAAATCAGGAATCCATTTATCTTCTCTCAACCTATTTATAACATTAACCCTTTTAAATCTACGTATATAATTCCATATTTTAGTTACAGGGGTACTTCTATTTAATGAGGCACACAGATTTTTCCAACTATTGCGTTTTTGTTCACTAATTGTTCTTTTCTTTTTTGCATCTGCTCTTTTATACGCAATAAAAGACTCCATTGTCATAGAGGATCTATACAGCAACAAGGCTGACCTAGCCTGATTAACAGCATCAGCACAATCATCACTCCACCATGGTACAGGTAATTTCGTAATATTTGTCTTATGCTTACTTTTAAATATAGGAATACATTTATTTCGTAATCTCTTCAACATTTCACAAAATTTATTATACATTGTAAGGGAGTCTGATTTTGAAAAATCTGATTCTCTTATTAGATTTTCAGCTTCACTGCAGTACTTGGCCCAATCTGTTTTATGGAAAATATACCTTTCTATATTATTGTTTATCTCATATTTACAGGGAGAAAGGAGGATATCAGTAATAACAGGGAGGTGGTAACTTCCCATTGGATCGTCACCCACACTCCATTCACACAGTGGAGCAATGTCTGCACTGACACAAGTGACATCTATAGCTGATTGATTTTTGTTTGGTGCTGAAATTGTTGTTGGACTACCATCATTTAAAATGCAAAGATTACTCTCATCAAATAAATCAAAAATTTGTGAGCCACGAGCTTTTGTTGTTGCACAACCAAAAGCAATATGGTGAGCATTAAAATCACCTGCTACCAGACATGGTTTTGGCAACCTATTAACTATGTTCCTTAATTTATTAATTTTAAACCTATTGCTTTTAGGAGGACAATACACATTCAATATCGACAAGAAGCCTGCCCGAGTTTGGATAGAGATAGCAGTACCTTGTATATCTTGATAAAAAGGAATATCAATGCTTTTATACTTTATGCAATCTTTAATTAAAATACCTACACCTCCATGGTTGTTGTTAGCATTTTTATATAAAAAATTGTATCCTGAGAACTTAACATTTAGACAGTTCTTTTCATTCAGCCAAGTTTCATTTAATAATAATATATCTATATTTAGTTTGGACAATAAAGACTTTATTAATGGCTTTTTGTTATTTATGCTCTGTATGTTATGAAGAACAATTCTAATAGAATTATCCATTATTTAAATGTTTAAGTAATACTTCTTTAATTTTTAGTGTTGTATTGGGTGCGTCTTTACTATTTGCTAGAGTTATGAGTGTTTTAACTAATGCATTTATTACTTTCTCATTATTTATTATTCCATTTGTCTCGTTAAATTTATGAACCTTTTTTAATTGGATTATCGGAGCTGAAACAGAAGTGGAAGATGGCACTTCTGCACTGTTCGCCTTAGGTACAGGTAATGCAGGGAAATTCTTTGTATTATTATTTATAATTAAAGAATTAGCTGTTGTCGCCGCATAAGTCATATTTATGTGTTTTATTTTGTTTGCTTTAACTGGGCATGTTCTTGATATGGCTAAATGGGCACCCCCACAGTTGGCACATTTAATTTCATTATCCTCGCATACCTTGTAGGAGTGTTCACCAGCACATATCGAACATATCTGATTATTCTTACAAATCTTAGCAGAGTGGTTAAATTTTAAACACTTATAGCATTGTAAAAGAGGCCTTCTGTAAGGCGATACTTTAAATCTCCATCGGTCCAAAAAAATGAATTCAGGCAAAGTGCTAGAGACAAATGTGATAGAAATCGTTTTTAATGGTTGCCTCACCCCATCAGTGTCTTTTTTGGTGAATCTTCGAACCGCAACAATTTCATACTCGCAAGTTAATTTTCTATATAGTTCCTCATTACACAGTTCAGGTGGGACATACTGGATAACTCCAATTTTCTCCACGAATGATGCAGGGATGTATGCTTTAACATTATGCGCTTCTAAGTGAGATGAGTTGTTAAGAAAATCGTTTGCCGTACTCGCCTGCTTAAATATGATTTGAATCTTGTGAGCATTGACTCGGCTGATTTGATGTTCACCCTTAATATATTTTCCGAGAATACCCTGAATGTATATAGGGTCTTTATTCCCAATTTTGTCATTTTCGGAACTCTCTATATATACTGGAAAGTTAATGCTAGTTGTATTATCTGGGTATTGTCGCTTGTAGTTAGGCTTAAAGTAAGGCTTTTGCCAAGCATCTTCAGGTGGATTATTACTAGAGGAAGAACCCGCAGTATGGGCATACTTCCTCTTCTTTACTTCTTTTACGGAGTCCCCATCACTGTGGGGACCCATACTTGAGAATCGAAGTGTATTATAAAATTTAAATTGCAAAATCAAATTTAAATTAACCGCCCTGTTTGACTTCCCGCCAAAAAGTCAACTCAAAAAAAAAAAAAAAAAAAAAAAAAAAAAAAAAAAAAAAAAAAGTATGTAGATCTATGAACTTTTTATACGTAACTAAATCTACGTAATTTTCTACTCTGGTAGGTCTGGTAGGTTTTCTACTCTAAGAGTTGACAACACTGGTCTGTGGGAGTTTTTTGGCGGGAACTTCGAAGTGGGAGTTTTGGCGGGAACTTGGAAGTGTCATGAGGTGCTCTTGTTCTAATTCATTATTTTGGTGATACTTAGTGTTATATTGCATAATAATGGTGGTGTGTTATCCAATAATAAAGTTCTACTAAAGGGCTCAAACGAAGTGAATTGAAATAACTGTGCTAATCAAGTGTTTTTTTTTGTTGCCGCCAAAACTCCTCGATAATCTAGGTAAGGTAGTCACTGCTTTACTACGACGTACTACTAAGGAATAAAAAAAAACAACAAAGTATACGTCTGAAGGACTTGTATCCATGGACAAGAATTTATAAAAAAAAAAAAAAAAAAAAGTGACAATTGACAACTGACAATGGACATTGGACATTTTAATCAAAATATTTTTTAAAATCTAATAAAATTATCATATTTTTGTCTAAGCATTTGAATCTTATTAGCTTAAAATATTCGATACTATGTACATATAATTAGCAACAATAATAAATAAGTGACTACCTTGTAGTTTCAGTGAACACAGCTTTAATTCGAGCATGTAGAGGTTATATCAGAGGTGTTCACAAGTTCGCACTGTTTACGTAATACGTAAGTGTCGGGATGCTTGTGAATACGTCCAATCATGGAAGGGGGCTTAGTACGGATCGGGCCACTCGGCGAGCGAGCTGCTGCGGATAACCGCTAGCCGCCGTAAGGTCAATTTTCGCGCCCTTCCGAAATAACATTTAAAATCGTGCCAAAATGCAAGATTGGATAAAAGTGACGCTTTTACTGTGTGCGTTTGGCACGTTGAGAGAAATACGTCCATCGGAGCCGTTTGTTTCGGAGTTCCTGCTGGGAGAATGGAGGAATATAACTGAAAGCCAATTGACCAGGGAAGTTTATCCAGTCGGGACCTACTCGTATCTATCGCTGCTCGTTGTCGTATTCCTCATCACAGACTTCTTGCGATTTAAGCCTGTCATCATATTATCAGGTGAGAATTAAGTACTGACACAATAATTAGACAGAGGCGCACCCACTTTTCGCCATTTTTATTCTGTCCCATGATGTGATAGGGGGCGAGCCTATCGCCATATCGGGCACAAATTCCAGACTCCGCGCTGATACTGAATAGAAAAACCCAATATCACTTTGCCCGACCCGGGGATCGAACCTGAGACCTCAGCATTGCATTCTTACCGTATTACAACTACGCCACCGAGGCAATACTACACAAAACTTTGAATTACCAAGTACTGCAGGTCTCAATACTATTATAGTCAACCATTTAATGTCTATTAAAACCTGGGTCTAATTAAATTACTGGGTACGAAGTCCTTTAATCCGGAACATAGCAAGCTTTTGCACAGTGCTGTTTGGCCCCCGAATTCTGTCAAGTGCACCTGCAAACAAAGTGTGGATCCCAACGGGCCGGAATCTTGCGCACGAGAAACTTACCACGTACAAGTAATTAAATTACATTATTTGAGACGCTTCGAAACACGAGAAGCGTGTTGTTTCTGCTGATCCCTATGGTTCGACCACACATGAGCGACCATGCAATAAGAAAACTGCAATAGGGACTGGTATAAAGTTACGCTCTGAAATCAATTATTCGCTTTCTTTTGATGTATAACAGAACCGGATCTATGTATTGTTGCTAGGGGTGCATAAATTGTCGCCCGCAGTAGCTTATCAATACTTAATTTTGGTCTACTTTTTATCATAAGAAACTACTCAAAGTCTGGTCATGGATCTTGTTGCACTCTAGAAGAAAGCCTTATAACTGCAGAACTGTCAGTACTGTCACGCTGACTATAATTGGCTTAAATATACCTAGCTACCTTTGGGCAATCAGTGCCATATTCAAATTATCCTGTTTTGTCGATACTATATATTTGTCACGATAGAATAATCTGAGATAGACACACCGGTTTGGCGCACATTGACGCCGCATTTCACCAACATTTACAACATTAATAGCTAACAGAACGAACACTATACAACACAATGTCTTAAAAAATAAGCCACTACCGCATATGCTACTCATGTCGAGGCGGTAACCAGTCTCACCATTTATCGCATTCACTATCAACAACTTTACTAACACCAGGTGTTAACAATAATTTCTTTCAGGTCTCAGTGGTATCGTGGTATACACTATCCTGCTATGGACGACCAGCTTAGAATGGTTGCAGGTGAGCCAGTTCTTCTACGGTCTGTACATGGCAACTGAAGTCGCGTATCTCACCTATATTTACGCCAAGGTAATATATAGACATAACTTACTGATATTTTCGCATAAGTAGTATTATAATTATTAAATTAAATGATAATTATTCTTCTGCTTCTTAAGGAGATTTTACTGAGAGATTATGACGATATACAATATTAAAGCTAGCAATTAATACGAAATGCTCTAAGACTGTCGGTCCATTCTTTATTATATGTACATTTTATTCGTTATACCTTGCAACATGCCAAACTCTTGGCTTTGAGCCAATTCCTATATAACAATCATCGAATCCTAATATACTTAAACAAGCTTAAAAGGAAAGGATAATATTGTGTCTACTGAACAAACACAGCAATAACAACGTTTCGCGACAGTAATAAACTGCTTGAATTGATGAAAATCAATCTATTTGAAGTAACTATCGAGGCGCCATTTGCGTTTGAACTTTGAGTTCAAACAGAATTTGATACACCCGTGCTTCGAAACAAAATAACTATCTACGTTTTTGACATAATAGAAAATTATAGGTACATTATTTTATTATTTCATTGATTACAAATGGAATATTTACTACTCGGAACCCGGCCTCCAGATATCTCACTCGCTATATGAAATGCAACAGAATGATGTCACCTCTGTCTCCAATGTCTGTTTTCGACGAGATTGTGGCCCTGGTCGCGCAATTGGTAGCGAGCCTATTGCCATATCAGGCACAAATTCCTGACTCCCGAGCTGATACTGAGCAGAAAAACCCAATATCACTGCCCAACCTGGGATTCGAACCCGAGAAATCAGAGCGGTAGTGCCTGAATGGTAGTCTATGCCACCGAGGCAGTAAATATAAACTCAATAAAATGTAAATACTCCGGTAATCAGGCTATAAAGCTATGGAATCTGTACATCCATCAGTCGGAATGCAATAGCATAAAATAAAAGCTGGATCCAGTACAAATACCCTTACGTGGCCGGCTTAAATTTGGGTATGTTAATTAACAGTTATGTTGATCGTTAAAAATAAATCAAAATATGGAAGAAAACTCAAGTTTTCCTAAATTGTACTTACGTTATAGCAATAAGATTATATTTCATTTTATTTAATCTATAGTAATTTCAGTAATAAACCTGCTGGAATATCAAGGGTGGATCCAGAGGGGGGTCATTCGGGTCATGACCCCCCCCCTTGGGCTGATATTTTTTTTATCGATTAGGAGTCAGTCGTGACTAGACCTCGACAATATAACCGCACCTGAATTGAAAGCTGGATCCGCCCTTGTGGAAAACCTAAGACAATGCATAAGTGAATCACCTCTCATGACCAACATCAAACCGGCCAATTCAGACTGGGTGTACTCTCCTATGCGTTGCTAGTTGCTAGACAACAGTCAATATCCGTTTCAGTAAGAATCGTCTCGCGTTTGTATGACGCAGGTGGATTCCGGGAAGTACCCGGTGGTGTCGTCGTGCACACGCATCGCTGCGCTGACGGGCCGATTTCTATCAGGCGTCAGCTCACAACTCCTCACACACTTTGGCCTGATGGACTATCGGCAACTTAATTACATTACATTTACAAGTATGTATTTCTTAAAGATTTGATCCGGTTATATAATAAAAATATTTAGAATTAAAATTGAGATAGTCTAAAGAATGTACTACTTGGAAATTAGTCTAAAAATCAATGACCCATATTAATATTATGGCTTGTATCTATTGAAGGTTAGTAATTTTTGGTCAATTTATTACATACTGTCTCCAATATATTATTTCATCTTACATTTCCTATATATAGGCACTCTACTTATAGGTATCCATCCGTCCCATAACCAAGCAAAATTGTTTATACTTATTTTACGTCACTAATCACCAGGTATAACTTCTGGGAAACTTTCACCCATCCCACTTATAAAGTTGATTTGGCAATTGGCATATAATTGCACCATCGCCTACTCATTGTTTTACGCGTTGAACTTGTGATTATTTATAATGGTAATTCCAAATATACTGCTGAAATACCTGCAAATTATATAAATGGTGGCTCAAGAACGTCTTGGCCTAGTGGTAGCTACTTGAGACTGTCATCCCAAAGATTATGCGTATGGTGCCCAGATCTGGTAACTAAAATGTATGAGATTTTTCTATTCGATACACACCTGTTGCCTAAGACTGCAATTTATGTGAGATATCCACGTAAGCTTAAAAGGCAAGATCATGGCGCTTTTAAAAAAAAAGAAAAAAACATTATTTATAGTTATGAAGATATTCATTCATATTTAAATTTTAAGCCTCAGAGCGAATTATCTTATCAAATACACTCTAGATTCAGCTGACAAGTGACAAGCCTCATATTATAAGTAGATACTAGATACCTTTTAAGGAAACTGGTGGTAGGTCTCTCATTATGTAAGAGGCCGTCTGGGTGGGTACCACCGCAATGTCTATTTCTACCGCCAAGCAACAGTGTGCATGCACTGTTGTGTTTCGGTTTGAAGGACATTGTAGCCAGTATAACTACTGGACATAATGAGACTTAACATCTTATGTCTCAGGGTGACGAGCGCAGTGGAATGCCACACAGTACTTTGTTAGTCAAGGTGCTGGATGGTGTTGCTACTGTTTATGGGTGGTCGTATCGCTTACCATCAGGCGAACGGCATGCTCGTCTCGTCATTAAATGCAATAAAAAAAAAAAAAAAAAAAAAAAAAAAAACCGTATTATAATGTGGAGACGACATAAAAAATCAATTTATATCATTAATGTAGCTAGTCTAAAGTCCATGCGCCTCGGGAACAGTTCAAAGTAATATTTCGCACGCAACTCAATAACACATGGCTCAACTAATAGCTAATTTAAACTTTAGTCATATAAAGATTAAACTTAATTATAAAGACTGCCTTGGTGGCGTAGTTGTATTACGGTACGACTGCAATGCTGAGGTGTCGGGTTCGATCCCCGGGTCGGGCTAAGTGATATTGGATTTTTCTAATCAGTATCAGCTCGGAGTCTGCAATTTGTGCCCGATATGGCGATAGGCTCGCCCCCTATCACATTATGGGACGGAATACTCACGGCGAAAAGTGGGTCCACTAGTTGCGCCTCTGCTTACCCCTCCGGGGATATAAGGCGTGAGTATGCGTATGCGTTAATTATAAAGATACATACAAAAGGGCTACTGCGAAGCGAAAAGATGTCTTCCAACGTACTTTCTATGAAAACTATTGTGACATTTACATACCTGTTTTTAATTAAACATAAGAGAAAAAATAAACAAACATTACCCACTGTTTGCCTTCAGCATTATGCAAATACAAAAATGTGCATTAATAAATAGAAAAAAGATTGCATGAATTGCTGAGTCAGTCGGGGTTTTGCGTCGTAAATTGTCGACGTAGCTTAAATATGTGTACCTAATCTCGACGAACAAACTTTACTCACGTTACAATAAAAGGTGGAAGGTATTAAGTGTTTTAAATTGCTTTTGGTTTTGAAAATTTATCATACTCCTTTTCTTGATAGGTATGCCAATAGTTGCCCAATAGGGAACGTGCACGTCGTAAGCTCTGCCATCTGGTGGCACAATCTGATACTTCAAGCCTATTCATTCTTGGCATTGACGTAAAATATTCATATTAAAAGGATGAAAAATAACGTGCCTAATTAAAAAATAGGACTGCCTCGGTGGCGTAGTTGTATTACGGTACGACGGCAAGGCTGAGGTCTCGGGTTCGATACCCGGGTCGGGCAAAGTGATATTGGATTTTTCTATTCAGTATCAGCCCGGAGTCTGGAATTTGTGCCCGGTATGGCGATAGGCTCACCCCCTATCACATCATGGGACGGAATACGCACGGCGAAAAGTGGGTGCACTAGTTGCGCCTCTGCCTACCCCTTCGGGGATAAAAGGCGTGAGCATGCGAAAAATAACATTTAAATGGTTGATAATGTATTGCTGTGTATCTAGATGCTCCAAAACCTAAAAATAAACACATCAAATGGTGTAAAATTCTATTACGTTCCCCAGTACCTAAGTGCTTACATTCCATGCTTATGTTAAAATAGACAAAAATAATAAAACTGTATAAAACATACATAAGTATGAGATCCAAAAGCATTTAGAAATGTTTCATCACGTAATTTATAAAAATAAAGAAGACTTGAAGATAATGTTCAATACAAACAAATCTGTATTTCAGGGAACATAACCTCCTATTTTTGCTTTAATAACAGCAAAATAACTAGCTCCCGTCAAAGACCATGCTGCCAAATTATAAATTTGTAGTATGACCGATGTGTCTGTTTTTGTCGTCCAGCAGTAGTATACTATACGCACTATTGTCTTCCTGTTTAAAGGACATTGTAGCCAACGTAATTACTGGGTATTATAAGGCTTAAAATCTTATGACTCGGGATGAGAGTGCAGTGAAATGACACGCAGTGCTTTGTAATTCTAAATTCTGTTTCATGTTGGTAATTTGAAAGGCGATAATTTTGATTACAGTCATCATGCAAAGAACATTATATTATATTCATAAAAATCAGGCAAAAGGATTGTGTGCCTTGTCATTCAGTTTTATGAAAAAAGAACATGACAAGCAATAAATATTCCTCAAGTAATGTAAACATCTTTGCAAGAACTTGCGCAAGTTAACTCGGTGGTCACTTGCAAAGGCGTATTGCTAAAGAAATATAGCCACCAGTGTAAACGCATCTGGAAGTTCTTGTGCAATATATTGCTGAGAGAACTTACCAGTCTAAACTTAGCTTTAGAATAAAGTTTGTTTGATATGGTTACAAATGACATGTGTTTTGATTGAAATCTTACCATTTATCCCAAGCTAAGGATTGAAATCGGCCGTTAGGCTATACTTCTTTACAAAACTTCATAAAAGTATAATATTTTCCAGCTCAAATACTGGCTACATTCTGGGCTCTGTGGCTACCGCCAGTTAATTATGGAATATATTTTCATAGAAGAAATTCGGCAATCAGTATACCTATGGAGAAACAGACACAATTACAACAAAATAAAGTAAGTAACATATTTATTTTTATAATAGGTTATATATAAGTAAAGATTAAGGGATAAAATAGTCTCTAAGTCTCAATAATAAGGAAGCTTTCTATTAGTGAAAGAATTTTCAGATTCGGTGCAGCAGTTTGAGAAAATAGCTTATTCAGACTATTAAAATATGAGGTTTATAATATTCCTTTATTTTCTGGAATAGGGTAAATAATTGTATTTTTTTTAATATATTTACCAAAAATATAAGTTATCCAAAATCTAACGGAAAATTCATTTTCAAAATCCATGCATTAATATATAAGTTATAAAGTTTTCGAATTTGGTAGAAGGGAAAGCTAGCAAATAACAGTAATATCATACTGTAACGTCACCGAGTGTCACCGGCCATTACGCTGAGTGTGTGAGAAGGAGATAGCGCAATATCCCCACCACGTGGCCAGTTTTGGTTACAATATTTCAAATATGAATACTTAACTGCTTTGTTTTTAAACCAATTTTGATGCTGATTCCATCGAAGAATTTCTTTTTTGTACGTTTACTATAACACACAATATTATACAAAATCAGATATAGGTAACAACCCTATTTGAAAATGAGAATATTTTTACAGCTGGGAATCCATCAAGTGGGTCTCCTGATGGAAAGTAATCAACTGCGCCCATGAACAACTGCAATACCAGAAGGATTGTGGGTGCGTTCTTGACATATTGACTGGCGACTGCCTATATAATATGCCTCTGGCAATTTCACTCACACCAAAACGCAATACTTACGACAGTTTTCTGTGGAGATATTGTCTCATTCCGGCTGATAAACTGTACGCAAAACTATAGTGCGTGCCAAATAACATGGCAAAAGGAAGGTATCACCCCTGCCTACCAATACACACGAAGATGTGATAATATCGAAACTAATTTGTTCCCGAAATGAATGAAAGTAGTTACTATTGCCAACCATTGTAACGCTGTACCGGTCGGCTAGGTTTTTTTTATAAATTCCCCTTTACCACGATGCTTAACGACGTCACTGCGACAAGTTTGAATGAATTGGCGATAGAGATACCGAATTGTATACGTGTGAGAGGTAATGTTGAGTTCTCTGAATTTCGAAGGTGAAGTCTGCCAACCCGCACTAGGCCAGCGTGGTGGACTAAGGCCTTAATCCCTCTCAGTAGTAGAGGAGGCCCGTGCTCAGCAGTGGGCAGTATATAATACAGGGCTGGTATGTGTAGTGTAGTTAGATGTTTATAGATGTATAAGTTCAATATTGTCTTAATGAGGGTAATCAGGCAGTCCGCAATAAATGGTCAACTAGAACACACGCGTTTCATTGTGCTCCTAAATACAGTATATTACAGTATGGTAGAGAGGTAATGACCGCTTTTGCGATATTATTTGGCACTCACTATAGTTAAAGCTTGGCCCTACAAAGTTCTATTGTTGTATGTAATTATTTCAGCAATCATTCTACTCTAACTTGGTAGACGCGTCGAGGTTGATCGCGCGGCACGCTCGCGCCGCGTACGCGAGGCCCAAGGTGCTGGCGTGGTCGGCGCTGTACGCCGCCGCACTCGCGCTGTTCGTGCAAGCGCAGACCTACGTACAGCTGCTCTGGAGGGAGATACAGAACGAAACTAACAATCCGGTTAGTATGTCGTTAGTAACGGTAACATTAAAGAACAAAATGGAAAGAAAAGATTTTTTTAAGAAATTTACACTTAATAAATCGGATGTAGGTCTGATCCAGTCTATCTTGTCCTTCCCGAGTACTGATGTGGCAAAAGGAATATGTAATTTAGCGACCAACATTTAGTTGTAAGACCAACATTTTGTTGTAAATTTAGTTGTGTCCAAAGTAACAATTTTTTGACTTTTTTATCTGTGTGTTTATACTACTATAAGTTACAATAGGGTTGATATGTTCTTGTGGACAAAAACCCTAAATAAATAATAAAAAAAAAGAAAAACGGTAACATAGAATCAGAACAGATTAGTCTGATGTAGGTCATCATATCATCATCATACCAGCCCTGTATTATATACTGCCTACTGCTGAACACGGGCCTCCTCTACTACTGAGGGGTTAGGCCTTAGTCCACCACGCTGGCCTAGTGCGGGTTGGCAGACTTCACATACCCTCGAGATTCTTATGGACAATTCTCAGGTATGTAGGTTTCCTCACGATGTTTTCCTTCACCGTTAAAGCGAACGATAATTGATAAACAATACACACGTAAATTCGAAAACTCAGTGGTGTATGTCTTGGGTTTTGAACCTCCGGACATTGTCTCGGCAGACCGTTCCATTCCCAACTAGGCTATCGTCCACTTTATAGGTACCGAATGCTGATCCTTGGTGGTCCTTTCCAACCAATATTTGCAAGAAGCGCTGATTTAGTAGGATCTAAAATACCGGGAATGAGACTTTGTCGTTAGTAAGTTTTATAATCGTCAAAGGACATATTGGTCATACATCTAAAAAATATATGGCACTGTTTCACCGCCTGACTTTACCTACATTAAGAACGTAATATCGACTAAGTCACTGCATTAAGTTATTAGGTCAACATTCCTCAAAATTTCTCGGATCTCGCGCGCGGACTGTAGGTGTAGTGCAGTCTCTGTTGAAATAGTATAAACATGACGAATAGTACTATCTATTAATCATTGTGACAACATGAAGAATAAACTGGTTATATACAAAAGCAAAACACACGCAGCAAGTAATCCTAAGATAAAAACCAACACGCCGTTTATCGCAGCGAGCGTTTATCTTGATGGAAGAGATTAAATATTGTATATTTAATCGTCTTAATTTAGATTTGTATTATAATACATACATACATACACTCACGCCCTTATCCCCGAAGGGGTAGGCAGAGGCACAACTAGTGCACCCACTTTTCGCCGTGCGTATTCCGTCCCATGATGTAACAGGGGGCGAGCCTATCGCCATATCGGGCACAAATTCCAGACTCCGGGCTGATACTGAATAGTAAAATCCAATATAAAAGCAGTATATAATACAGGGCTGGTATGGTATGGTATGGCACCGTAATGTCATAAGCCGATAATGCATCTCTTTGTTGTTTTTTGACACTCACACATTCCACCGGATTAGTTAGTCAATTTTTTTTTTATTTGAACCATATTTTGATATATACGTTAGATTTTATATACCATCATCAAAAAATAAATAACATATAACCGAACATAAAACCTCCCTCTTTTTTAAGTCGGTATATAAGATTGCGTCAATACCCTTTTAATTGAAATTGAACCGTCCACGTGTCACGTGCAGGTGGCGTACAACGGCGCAGTGGAAGCGGTGCAGACGCTGCTGGGCGCGCTGGGCGCGTGCGCGGCGTCGCTGTGGGCGCGCGCCGTGCTGCCCGCGCCCGCCGCCGCGCTGCAGGCCGCCGCCGTGCTCCTCGCCGCGCACGTGCCCAACGTGTACGTCTCCTACGCCGGCTACATCGTCATGGGCACGCTCTACCATTACACCATTACTCTGGCCAGGTGACCATACCGACATATATACATAACTAGCTTTTGCCCGCGGCTCCGCCCGCATGAATGAGTTTTCCCGTGATTAAAGTCCCGCTTTATATTTTCCCGGGATAAAAAATAGCCTATGTGTTAAATCAGGACATAATCTACCCGTGTGCCAAATTTCATCGAAATCCGTTCAGTAGTTTTTGCGTTAAAGAGTAACAAACATCCATACATCCAGAAATCCTTACATCCATACTTACAAACTTTTGCATTTATAATATTAGTAAGATACGATGAAGCGCACGTATCAGCCTGGAGTCTAGAAAATGTGCCGGTTAATGGTAATAGGCCCGCCCAGTAGCGTAGCGTGGTTGAAGCGGGGGTCGTGGAGGGAAGGGTCAGTCTGCCCGGACGGCACTTTTAGGGGGGGTGGCAAAAGGCATAAAATAAATCCTTTTACAAATTTAAACTTTCGGTGAGGGGAGAGAGGCGCACGCATGACTCTTATTTGTTGAAATGAGCTTATTTTTGTTGCCTTAGGCGGCAAGAACCCACGCTACGCCACTGGGCCCGCCCCCTATTACATAGGACCTAACATAGCTGGCGAAATGTTTTTTTTTTATTGTTCTTAAATGACGAGACAAGCATGTGGTTCGCCTGATGGTAAGCGATACGAACGCCCATAAACAGTAGCAACGCCCAACATAACTTTGAACTAAAGCATAGCATCACACTGCCTTCGTCACCCTGACGTCACGTGACTCGTACCTACAGATTTAATTATAAATATTCAAAATTATAATATGAGCCGAGGTTATTTCTTGAACTAAACTAATTCTAAAAAGTAATTGCATTCCCTTTATTATAATTTTAAACAAACAAAGAAAATATATTTATTAGTATATGACATTTTTGACCATACATCGAATTTTGAAGCACATTTTGAGTTTTGAACGAATTATTTTAAAATTTTGCAATTTTTATACCAATCTTAACTATCAGCCTAAGTATAAGGTATCCAGCAGAATAGAATTATGTACTTACGTAATAAAAAGATACTCAATATCCATATAGAACCAAGGCACAAATATATTTTTAATTTGTCCTCAGCGCCAAAATAGCAGATCAACTCAGCGACGACAGCTGCTTCGGACTCATTTTTGGAATCAACACGCTCCTGGGTACTGTACTACAGTCTCTCCTCACATATGTACTCATACAGAATCTAAACGTTTCCATATACATCCAGTACTATTCTTTGAGTGGCTTGTTCTTATTACTAGCCTCGTTATGGATTCTGGGCTGGATGGTGCACATGTGCCGGCAGAAACAAAGTATTCATATAAGTAATCACTGAAAAATGGTGGAGAACCTAGATTATTGTCTATGGTTTTTAACAGATGAGGTTAATATTAAAACTATTTAAAAAGATAATGCGGTATGCATTCGATGACTAAAATGGAACGGAAATAATGCAATCAGAGATGTTATGCTTTTAGTTTAAAATATTACATATGTTTTATTATTTTTTAAGTGTGGAGGAATTATGTACACAGTATTGGATAGATAAGTAATGGCACTGCCAATTTACTGTTATTGGGAACAATTTGATGAATCAAAGTTTGATCACAGGAATCAAAGTTATATTATTTGTAAAAAAAAAATATTTTATTATTTGTTCAGTAAAACTGACGATTTATGAGAATCTGACTATTTTATTTGAATTTCTTAGTACTTAAACATTATCAATTTATTGGTAGAAAGATAATTTGTCTATTTTATTGACTAATGTAAATAATTTTTATTAAAAAAAGGTTGTAGTATTACATATTTATGGACCCATATTACTCATGCTATCTGACCAACCCTTTTTTTTTTAACCGTTATTTGAGCACGCAAAATATATTTTGGCTATCCTAACACATACGTAAAAATAAAGATAAAGGAATCGGAATACAGAACCCTTGATGCGTGATTCCTACACGCACTTAACCTGCTTTCGTTGACGTCAGCAGAAAAGGTCAGTTTTTTGCCATAGGAGTTATTACTAGGTTGTATGTTAGTATTAAATCAATATAAAATATACATTTAAGCCAAAGGTAACTCGCAACCTTCTGCAATACGACCGATATCGGGCAACGGCACGCTAAAATGTACTTATCTCATACTTTTTACGACTGACGCATTGATCCGTATTTATTATGTATGTTACGTGGCAGCTGCTATCAATTCTTATCAGAAGTATCTTGATTAATATTTCCTTTATAAGAACAAAATTTATTTTAACAATTATTGAATGATCTCCATCATTAAAATGTACCATAAACATGATATTTTACTGATAAGACAGCCTTGAAAACACTTGGATAAGTATTGAACCAACTGCAATGACGTTCGTAGGCTTAGTTAAACAATGTGAAGACTCGTACAGTACAATTTAGTAATTCCTTGAACAAATAATAAGGCTTAGACTGTGATAGCACATTTAGTTATAGCAAAGTTACATAATAGAATTAAGATCATGTAGTCTATAAATTTCATGAAGATGCATTACCCCAATTCTTAATTTTATTTAATTTTTCTTACTGCTGTGCTCTATAATGCTTTTAGGCGCGTATATAATTGATCTACTGGCTAGAGTTACGACTCTAAACATACATCTTTACTGGTGGTAGGTCTCTCATTATGTAAGAGGCCGTCTGGGTGGGTACCACCGCAATGTCTATTTCTACCGCCAAGCAACAGTGCATGCACTGTTGTGTTTCGGTTTGAAGGACATTGTAGCCAGTATAACTACTGGACATAATGAGACTTAACATCTTATGTCTCAGGATGACGAGCGCAGTGGAATGCCACACAGTACTTTGTAAGTCAAATTGCTGGATGGTGTTGCTACTGTTTATGGGTGGTCGTATCGCTTACCATCAGGCGAATGGCATGCCCGTCTCGTCATTATCTGCTATAAAAAAAAACTTATAAGTAGCGGGGGGGTGCGTAAAATAATACCTTTTAAACATTTTTACTTTTGGTGATGGGGGGGGACGGGGGACGCGTGACTTATTTGTTACAATAACCATTTTTTGGTGTCCTGGTGCTGCAAATATTGCATATTAGTAGTATCTGCGCATATGCACTAAAGGGTGTTAGAATTGACAAGTCTTCCTGAAATTTATGGGCTATAACAAACTTTATTCAGTTTTTGAAAATAATATATACAGATAAAAAGTTTGTTTGTGAAGTATTCTAGTAAATTTGTTAGTTTTGTTGTAAATTGAGTTTTTACATTGTATGATGTAATTATACATAATTATTGCAGCTTTTTTTATTTTTGTGAACTATACATGTAGTTCAAAATGAATAAATCTTTCCACATTTTGTTTTTATTCCTTTTATCATTGTATCCATATTTTATGTAAAGTTACAATGTGCTTCTAAAACATAAATAATTTTCAGAAGCAGGCTAGAAGTGTAGTTTTTAAAAGAAAAGGTTTTTTTCTGTCTGCTTGTATTTGTTCAAAGATGTTGGAAGCAAGATATTAAATGTCACTAAGTTGGTACTCAATAATATCTAATGATTGAAAACCTATAATTATAATAGCTTCAATTAATATAGTAATGAATTTACAGACATGTACAAGTTGTCTTTCAACATGTTAAAATTCACAATAACTTACATAAAATGTCTGGGTTGCATGGTTGCATGAATTTTATAAAGATAAATCTTTATAATCAGATATGTCTTAATTGTTTGAAATATGTTTCTTATCTATTATATTTTTTGGAGATTATCTGAGGTGATTTTAGAAAATAGACTCGGCTACAATTGTAGCCATTTCAAATGGTATCTAATAAATTATAAAACTTTTAGACCTGCCAAGTTAAAAAGTCTAAATTGCAGGAAACTAAATTTCGTAGGGGAAAAATTAAAATATATTTTATTGGCTTAGGTTGCACAAAAAACTACATCTGCATTTGGACCAAATTCAAACAACCAAAATAAATACATAATATAATTATTTTAATAATTTATTATTTACATAAAATTTAATATACTTTTAAACATGATATGTCTAGGGTATGGAATGTTTCAATGTTTTAACACGGTATGTACCACAATACCCACTAAATATTACCATATAATAAATTTACAACCTTATAAATATTCCAACACCAAAACTCTGTATGTGGCATAAATGATTTACTGTTATAATATACAGCGGCTCACAGATCTTATTTCCATGCAAATATTACGCGTATTGCATTGTAGTCGGTCTCGTTTTGACGTACACATAAAAACATATCAGCATAACAATTAACACGCAAGTCGGCAATACCACTGTGTGGATCTGCTGACGCATTTTAGCAAATTCTTGTTTCCTTTCTCTCTTCTGCCTGGCCGTCTCCTTAACTGGTCCCTTTAGCTGTCTCATGCTGTAATTTGAGTAGTAGATTGTTGTAGAACAATTATTTTAAATCCTTACGCGCAAAGAAACATAAAAACAATATACACAGAGGCGTAAGAATTACATTGAACTCGCTTAGAAGGAAACATTCACCTGATGTCTGATGTGGAAGCAAATAAGTAAATAAACTCCAAATTTTCAAAATTTGAAGATTTGGCCGATTAAACTACAACACGTCACAATGTCACAACAGAACGTCAATCAAAGAGCATTATTTTATAATACTACGGAAACGTCAACTGACGTGTGCGGCAAAGAGTATAATAAACACAATAATAAATTGGAAAGTGTGCAGTCAGCAGTGCAAACTGCAAAGAGTTTTCATCATTATTAGACCAATTTTCCCCCCAAGGGGAAGAAAATTGATATTTCGGGTCTTGCCGTAGGCCTGACCTCTGAGATTACCTCCTCTATTTACGCTCACGAAGTGGGTGTGTGTACCTATTACCTATCCCTTTCCTTCCCTAACCTACGTAGTTATCGCTATCTCCTTCTTATGCTGTGCTTGGCGGCTAGGTTCGGGCCGCTCCGAGGCGGAAGGCCCGCCATATTTCGTTAGTACCATCAGGCGGCAAGTAATTGCCTTGGTCAGGCCTACGGCAAGACCCGAAATATCAATTTTCTTCCCCTTGGGGGGAAAATTGGTCTATTTCGGTTCTGTGCCTACGGCCTGACCTCTGAGATATGTCTTCAATCTGCCGGCCTGCTAGTTAGCGGCACAGCGGCGTACTGTGATAACTAATAAATTAATCACTTAGTGGAACTGGATAGGTTTAAGAACTTAGGTTGCAACCCAAAAGGGAAACAGATCTAAATTAAGATTAAAATTATAAAGTTTCTTCATAAGTATTATCATCATTTTTATGTAAATTATTATTATTATAACATACCTAAGTATGATACTTTAGAATCTCTTAATGTTAAAAAAATAAGAATAGCTAAGTAAGTATTTGAACTATCTATTTCTGTTAGACTTGTGTAAAAATCAGGTAAGTTCTAATGAAATAAGGATGGAGCCGGTCTTCTCATTTATGTCACAGTTCAGATAACAAAATTAATAAATCTTCTAAATAAACATAGGGTTTATTTTCATATAAGTAAACCCGCAATTGTTTCACTAGACAATCTGTTTCTGATGATTTGATTAACAGACTTCTTAATTTCTTATGTCATAATGTAAATAACCTTACATTAAATCTCTAATAAAACATAATTATAAAACTCGAAGTAAGAAGGAAATAAATCACATTTTTAAATACAACAAAGTTACGCAAAATTTCGTGTCAATATTCTTAGTGATATTCTCATTTCCACTCCTTAGAGATGTACCAATCGATTAATGATAGGTTATGTTTTAAGAAGGTGATTGACGACCGGGTGCTACCTGCTGCTACTTTAATTCTTGTTGACACTAAAACTGCTCGTACCCATCCTGCAAAGCTACTGAACGAAAGGCCCCATCGATTCTATTATTTCTCGTGTCATGACTCATGACGAATAAAAATGGGTTTACTTGACCATTGATATGTCTTTCTTAACTTTGATGTCAGTGTATTTTTCAACAGAGACAAATAAACTAGATTTTTCAACCCCATTTAATAGTTTATCTCATTTTGATTTTTGAGGTTGCCAATGTTTTAATAATTGCTTGTCTTTTAGCCATATTATGGCCTGAAAAATTACATTTTTGTAGAAAGTGCGTTGCAAGTGTTCTTGCTGCCACATGACAAGAAATAATAATCAGGTATACACCCCCCCGACTGCCTGTCGAATAAATTTTACCTAGCTACCCGAAGCTAGTTTTTCGTTAAATATCCCGTAAACCGTTCGAAAGATAAGTTTAGAAAACTTATACAAATCCGTAAGATATGACGGGAAATCCGTTAAGTTGGCAACACTGTTTGTACCAAAGACATTAAAACATTAGTGGTGCCAGATTAGGCGACTTTTCGCCATTTAGGCTACCCCGGAGGGTGTCCGAGCGACCAAAAATTGTGAATGGCGACTGGTCGCCGTTTAGGCTATGCGAATGGCACCCAGTCGCCAATTTGGGCTACTTTGGAAAATTTGTGTTACAAACCTTGTTTTCTTCGGACTTGAGGATTTTTTTTTTTTTTTTTTTTTTTTTTACTTCGCCTCTATATACGGTGCGGCGACTTGAGGCGACTTCATAATGATTTTTCGGCGGCTTCAACCGTCATACATCTGGCAACACTGTAAAACAGTATAGTCATACACCGGACATCAGGCCCTAATGTTTCATCCAAAAGTTATTACTCGTGGGTAATAAGTCGCCGTCTATCTGATACCCAAATGCGCAAATGTTGTACAGTAAACAATATTGTGAAAGGAAATATGCCAATATGCGCCTAACGAACAGGGTCAAAATTTTTGTATGAAAAATTTTCAAATGTCCTCTCTATATATACTTAGAACTCTTTGGTTTGTGCCTACTATATAGGTACTCTGTATCTATTCATGAAACGTTCAATTCACCTTTTACTAGAAAATCAAAGTATAGATAAACTTAACGTCTCAACGTTTATGTTTATCTTTTGCGTAAAGAATTCCGAACGGGCCTATTCTGCTATATCTGTCACTATGACAAATGACACTGACAAGTGAGATAATTACTCCAACCAAAACAAATTGGAATTGGATTGGAGACAATTACTGACTACTGAGATGCATTTGAGAAGAGACAAGTTTATAAGAAGTTTAAGATTACGAAACAACTCTTGTAAAACATTGTTTGTATCTCGAGGAGTGCGACACGCCCAATAACATATCTATGTGCCAGATTTTCGTCTAATTATAATCTGTGTTTGATTTTGAGGTCTCTTATATTATTGTTAAGATTTTCTCAGCATTTAGATAGTTTTAAAATATTGCTATCGTTAACTTACTCTACAGATACCTTAAAATTTGGCATCTTTGCGATTTTTTTTTTTTTTTTAGCAGTTTCCAAAGTGTTGACAATTTTTCTAGAAAAAGTCTATTGTGACTATTTTCTATTGCTTTCCGAGTATTGCCTATTCATCTGTATAATACGTGGGCACAATTTAAGACAATACTTCAAGATAGTTTATGGTGAAATTAAACAACACATATGGCAAAATTACCAAAAGGTCTTACAGGAGCAGAAGACAAATCCGTAGATGATAGAACAAATTCTCAATTCATAACCCGTCTAACAGAAAGCATGTATGGATTTAGTGTATTATGTAACAAGCAACTGTACAAATTATAAATCTGTTTTAGGGTTATTAAAAATAACACAATGAATTTATTTTTAAAATACAAAGTTTTAACAACTTTAGCAGAAGATAAAATCAACAAAAAAGTCTAAAATAAAATCAATCTGAAGTAATTTTGCTTTAACTGAATTACATTGAATCCATGTTTGAATTTTCTTTTATGTACGCATGAAAATTAAAATTACTTCTTCTCTATGACATCTTAGGCAAATGTTTTATTTTACAAAGGAAAATTTAAACCATTTATAACAATTCCATCCTACTTGTAAGTAGATTCTTATTATAAGACACCTTTTTGTGCAGTCTTGAGGAAATTGACACCCCAAAAAATTACAAAAGCAAACAAAAATCATGGCAAAATTAAAACATCATATATTGCTATTAATATATGGTAATTTTACAAAGCATTTTAAATAAAATTTACCCATCATTGATAGTAGGTGGTTACAAAGGTGTATATGCCTGCATTCGCTATTGTACAATCTTAATTTGTTAAATTTCTGGAGCCCTCACGAATGAAGATAAGTCAAGAAAAGGTCATTTCGCCCGTGGTAATCATAATTTTGCTAGTGAATATTGCTATTTGCAAAGTCACTAACCATTAGTTTAGTTGCCAGGTTTTAAGATAGTTATTTCAAAATACAATTCTTATACCAATAGAAGTAACAAGGTTATTGTGCCATTTCCATGGGTGCTGATCGTTTTGGATTTCTCCCTTATTCTATCCTGGCTCATCAATATTGTTGAGTGAATACAAAAGTTTTTCACCAAATTAACCCATTGTACTTTCATGATTCCAAATACAAATCTTGTATCTTGGCCGATTGATTTGAAGGATTATAATTAAGATACCTTAATTGGACCCTACTGTATAGGGCTCTCTTCTTGGGGATCGGATGCCAAGAACCATTTTCCCATTTAGGGACTATTACTATGAATGTACTTTGACTAACGCACTGTAGCGTTCTGTGTATTACGGTGGAGCTGGAGATTTCCATCCTTGTACTAAAGTCTTACATAATTGGGAAAGCGTTTGACGTATTCTGCGACTACTACATCAGTAATAGTTGCAGGATCATCTTTAATTAAGAATAAGTTGATGAATGGCGTGCCCGATTTCTTGAAGACCTCTTTTAGTATTGCATTCGATAGATGCCAGCCCAGTAAGCACTCACCCCTTGTGGGGCTAAATTCGCATATAACATTGTATTGACCTTGGATATGTTCTATTTGTATTTCTATGCTTCTATGTTTTGCGAGGTTCAAGATATCTCCTGCACGTTTCAGGAGTGTTATAAATTTGGTACCATCTTGTTTTTTGAATTAGCAGATATCTTGCAATCTAATTTTCATATGGATCATTTTTAAAATTTCTACATGTAACTAGTAGGTGTTTGGTGATTTAAGGCTGTGATTAGTTGTTTTCGCGAGAGCCGAATTACGTAGCTTTTAGGGATCTTTATGACGTATTTCGTAGCACCCAACTTTTAACGCCTAATGGGTGGTCGGTTAGTTGTTCTCTCCGGAAGCCTTTGTGGTCAAGGATAACCCAACTCACCCCCCCCCCCCCTTTCTTTAACCTTTAGTAAGTAAACTTTTCGTTTAAGGTTACTTGATGTTAAGGCTTTTGGGGGATGCAGTTCACTGTGGGAGACGAGATGTCGAAACTGCCTTTTCTTTTTTACTGTACCTATAATTTTGGATTATACGATGATGAGGAGGCTTAACAATTTTCGAGATTTTGTGTAATTTCATAGTCTCTTACTGTTTCTCTTCGTCCCGTAGATGGGTTCCCGACGGTGAACGTTGGGATCTTAATTAGAACCGGTAATAATTAATATTTCGGTTTTATAATTTGTTTGGCAGAAATTCATTAACTTTAACGCATTTGCTATAAGTGTATCCACAAGTGCAATTAATATCTTTTTCAGGCTTTCAGGGACTTCTGGGTGTTCTGCTACTTTTTTAGGGCAAACCTCGTATCAAAAGTCCATATGTGTTATGGAAACATATGCAAATTAGCATAACTGATGTTTTAGATTTTTAGGTATAATAGACAACTTTCCAGTGTTTAATACGCCGGAAGTTTCAATTAGATGATTATATTAATTTTACTCAAAAATTAGTCGTCATCCTCCTCACAATTACGACGCGATTATCATCATGTGTGGTTACATTTCCCAGGTCACCACCAGCTGTCATTTGGGAAAAGGGAACTTTTAAAGTATTTAGCTATCTTCGGTTGGCTAGTTAAGCCAAAAGAGTAAGTCGTGTACAATTTTCCGTCGGGCTACGCTCCGGATGGCCCTCGGCTCACACTATAGGTCCGGTCCAGCCATACTAGGGACACGGTCTAGCCCAACTACAGGCCCTGTCAGGCCACGTTACAGACTCGGTTGAGTTAGACTCCGGAGCCGGTCGGGCCAGAATCCGGAGCAGGTCGGGCCAGGATTAAGACCCGGTCGGGCCAGACTTCGGAGCCGGTCGGACCAGACTCCCACTAACCCGGTCGGACTAAACTCCGGACCCGGTCGGGCCAGACTCCGGGCATGGTCGGGCCAAACTCCGGGCATGGTCGGGCCAAACTCCGGACACGGTCGGGCCAAACTCCGGGCAGGGTCGGCCCAGACACCGGACACGTGCGTGCCAGATTACGGAGCCAGTCGGGCCAGACTCCGGACATGGTCGGCCCAAACTCTTGATCCGACGGTCGGCCCACTTGATCCGACGGTCGGCCCACTTGATCCGACGGTCGGCCCACTTGATCCGACGGTCGGCCCACTTGATCCGACGGTCGGCCCACTTGATCCGACGGTCGGCCCACTTGATCCGACGGTCGGCCCACTTGATCCGACGGTCGGCCCACTTGATCCGACGGTCGGCCCACTTGATCCGACGGTCGGCCCACTTGATCCGACGGTCGGCTCACTTGATCCGTCGGTGGGCCCACTCGATCCGACGGTCGGCCCACTCGATCCGACGGTCGGCCCACTTGATCCGACGGTCGGTCCACTTGATCCGTCGGTCGGCCCACTTGATCCGACGGTCGGCCCAGAATTCGGGCCCGGTCGGCCCAGAACTCGGGCCCGGTCGGCCCAGAATTCGGGTCCGGTCGGGCCATTCCACTCGGCCGTACGTATATGTTATACGTAAATTGAGACTATAATAACCGTCTGGGATTGACCCGAGAGCGGAGTCTCATTCGTAGTTCACATTACCAACTACATCTGGTCGCAAGCCGAGATGAGTGGATATTTAATACATTCTTGTTACGATCGTCGTATCTGAGAAAGAAAATGAATTAATACACTTTATTATACTTACCAATAGTATTTTTATTACTATTAATATTGTTACGAACGTCACACAACGTTTAATTAGGATTTTTATTACATAAATATCTATATAGATGAACACACACCACTCGCTTGCGTAAACAAAAGCGTACTAACGAAATATGGCGGGCCTTCCGCCTCGGAGCGGCCCGAACCTAGCCGCCAAGCACAGCATAAGAAGGAGATAGCGATAACTACGTAGGTTAGGGAAGGAAAGGGATAGGTAATAGGTACACACACCCACTTCGTGAGCGTAAATAGAGGAGGTAATCTCAGAGGTCAGGCCGTAGGCACAGAACCGAAATATTTAAATTATTAAATACATTGGGAAGTGCAGTGTGTCAACTGTCAAATCACAAATGTCATTTTTTTTATAGTGTGGCTCATTTTATTATGCCGATGGAGTGATGTTGGCACCCCTGTCTGACAAGATGGACATTATGAAGACAACTATGCAGATTTTTTAAATTTTATTTTGTTCTGTATCCGAAACATTAAGAAATAGTGAAAGAAGGACGGCGTTGAAAGTGGAGAGCCTGTGTGAGTATGAAAAAAGTAAAGAAACCCCACTTATTCCTTTAAAATGTTTTCAGGCTCGTATTGCCGCCATTTCAGTTTAAACAAGTAGGGTTACCAGAGGATTCATGTATTTCCTTGAATAAAATTTAAAGTATAAAAAATAATTATATAGCCAGTGTAATGATAATTAATAATGTTAAGTGCTGGGGTTCGGTATAGACAATTAAAACGCCGGTATTGCGATAAAAGCACCAATTAGGATTTTATTGCCACAAAACCACAAGTAAACTAACGAAAACACTGCACTAGATACTACAATATTCAAATGCACTTATTATAGTCACTCCCTACACGTTCACACACAAATCACAATTCACACTATTCGCTTCGAAGTCGCTACTCGCTCGTAGTCCGCCTATCGCTCGCTCTTGATGCGTCGTAAACAAGACAATGCCCGGCGCCGGCCGCGCGCCGCCTTTTATACTCGGCCACAAGTACCATCGTAGTTTGAGTTACATTCTCGAAAGATCTAGAATAGAGACCATCCCGCCCTCACACCCGCCACTACAACTGCTGTAAGCCAGGATCAGTAATGGCACGCATTTTATGACACCAAGCGGTGAAGCTCGGCGAGTCTCAGGGAACACTAGTCTGTCTTTATCCCGCAACGAAATTAATTAAATAGAAAGATAGGGAGGAGATGGAAATATTAATTGTCCACTTCCCTCCATAGCAAAGCGGGAGACAAAATAATGAACTAAGGAGGCATTTTAACCTCAAGTATTGAGACGTTTACAACTAGAAAAGCTAGCTGTAAAGCACCACGGACAAAAATTAAATTAAAGGGTTCTATCATTTGAGCTGTCAATTTTGATTCCAATAATAGGCATGGCAAAAACGCCGGATATCACGGAAATTCCGTCTAGTCTCTACAAGGTCCATGTAGTATACAGCCCCGGATGTTATTTGCATACTATCTAACATTATGTTGCGCTCATCATGCCAAAGACTACACTCCCAAAGTACATGATGAGCGGACTGTTCATATTCGCAACCAGGTGTAGAGCATGGACACATAGGAGAATCAATCAGCCTAAATGATAACAATTTACCCCTAAAATTACCATGGCCGGTAAGGAATTGCGATACACAATGATCTATTTCTAACCAAGTTTTAGTTAGGTGATCGCGAACGCACGGAAAGTATTTATATAAATGATGCCCTTTCGAAGATACGTCCCACCTACATTGCCATTCGCTTAACAACTCATTATGTACGTCAGTGTGCGGTTTAAATAATCTATTGATTCTTAATATTCTAGAATAGTCAGGAACTCTCTCGCAAATATAGGTCAGTTACAGTGGCGTAACTATATCATCTGAGGCCCGTGGCAAATTCACTGGATGGGGCCCCAGTAAAATTTGTCACGTTCACGGGCGTAGCTATAGCTTTCACATAGGACCCTCGTCCTAGGAAACCAAAATGTCACGTATACATCAAAACTTTATGTTTTATCTGAGCTCGCGGCCGGGGGGCCCGGCCGTGGCATTTTGCCACCTCTGTCACCTTATAGTTACGCCACTGGTCAGTTATCGCGTTTCCACGACATTCTGGAGACATCGAGACCTTTCGAGAATGTTCCATCGCCGAACTTTCCACATTCGGATAGTCCCACTTCTAGCCAATAGGTGGCGCTACTATCCGCGAGTATTAGCGCGCGTAACAATATGTTTAGTGTTTTATGTGCTGACTTGTCATTATTACTTTTCAATAATTACTTACCTCCATGACTCATTAAAAAACGAATGTTATTCCATTATGCTAAAGAAATATTCGTCTTGTTATATTTATTAATATGTTATCCTAAATCTATAAATGTAGTTAATAATGGTTTAGTAGATAAATATACTAAAGTTTATTTAGCGGCTAAATATCTACCCACTCATCAATTATGTTTATAGTGTTTGATTTACTTCCGTAAGTTGCAGATTAATTTCATAGTGTAATTTCGTGACATAACTATTTGTAGGTTTGCACCATACGTCTTAGAAAAAAAAACCATTTATTGGAAACTACATAGCTAGTTAATCATTACTTATTTACGGCAGAATTCAATGATTTTAATAATAAATTATTTTAGAAGTGGGTACATACTTTATGCTTATAAATTTTAAAATTTATTTTGAAAATATTAGTGTTTTTTTACTAAACAAAACATGTTCCCAGAACAAGAAAAAACCTTTTTTTTAAGGTAACACATTTTGTGTGATGTAGCAGCACTGCAATGCATATCATTGCTGCCAATATCACGCCATCGGAATTTAAAGTTGAAACGCATTGTATTCAATTTGCATTATCTATGGATTCCATCGATTCACTTCTATGGGCTTAGTGCAGGCCTCATAAAATTAATTGAATTGTCGATAGATATTGAAATAAAACTATTTTGCGGATTTTATCGCGTTTTTTTAGTTAATATATTCTCCCGACGTTTCGAAGGCTTTGCAGCACTTCGTGGTCACGGGGCGGACTGAGGTGTTGGTGGTCCGAAAAGTTAATGTTACAATATCTACCTTCATTTTTTAATTATACATTTTTAAAAAAAATGTTGTTAATGACGGTCCGGTCTACGCAGAAAGAGCCCACAGTGTCTTCAGGTCTGGCAGTTGGTCCTTTGAGGTCTTTTTTTTGTTTTTTTTGTTTTGGCCCTACCGGCCAGTAGCCTGACGCGAGTCTGCTTTTCTGGCCACACCGGACTTTCGGGTGAACGCTTTAGGCGCTCGCAACCCTTGATTTAAGTAACCATGCTGAGGGCAACCCACTAACGGGTTACGAACCTCGGCTCAGGACGGTCACTGGGAGAGGATGAGACATCAACGATTAGTGGGGAAGGTTGGTGTTTAACCTAATCCTATCCATTTATTTCGTCGGCACGCGGGCCGGAACTGTTAGGAGGGTCGGGAGGGCGACGGGGAACGCGGCGAGGTCCTCGGCGGCGAGGACGGAACTGCGGTCGTGTGGAGTGTAGGAGTTTTAGGAACTCGTTCTTACTGCGAATGGCCAGAGTGATATCGTCCTCTGGATCGGTTAGGACTGAACGCGGCCGTCTCCATTTGGCGCGGTCGAATGGAGTGTATATTGACGCTTTGCGGACTAACGTATTTGGGTGTTTAACCGCCCGGTCGAAGTAGCGTTTGCTGGTCATTTGCATGAAATGCCTGATGGTCGGCATGTTACGTACCACGGGGCACCAAGAGCGTGTCGAAGAAAAATGTTTTGCAATACCTGCATACGCTTAAGACGAGCAGGCGGTATATGGGCGAACACGGGCGACGCATATGTCATGATCGGTCTAATACACGTGGTAAAGATCCTAATCTTGTTGCGGATGGACATTTTGCTTTTCCTATTTATGAGCCAATGCAGTTGGCTCATCGCGAATGCGGCTCGCGCGCGTACCGCATTTACGTGTGGGATGAAGGTCAACTTCTGATCAAGGGTCACTCCTAAATATTTGGCTTTGTCCGTCCAGGGGATTACCTGGTTGGACATGCGGACTGAGTTGTGAGGCACATGGACTCTCCTTTTCAAAGTGAACAGGATAGCCTGGCTCTTTGTGGGATTGACGGTGATTCGCCATTTGCGGAACCACTCACTGAGCTTGTCGGCGGCGGCCTGCAAAGTGCGCACCACATTGTCGGAATCTCTACGTGAGGCGTAGATTGCGGTGTCATCGGCAAAGAGCGCCAGATGGGCGTTTTTCGGTTTAGGGATATCGCTGGTGTACAGCGAGAAAAGAAAAGGTGAGAGGGCGGAGCCTTGCGGGACTCCAGCCGTGATGGCGTGACGGGAAGAGAGAGTACCCTCCACGCGATATTTGAAACCGCGATTCGACAAAAAATCTCGTATGATGTGCACGAGTTGAGTGGGCACGTTGAGAGTGTACAGCTTGTAAAGCAAGCCGTTGTGCCACACCCTGTCGAATGCTTTTTCAATATCGAAGAAGAGAGCACCGGTGGGCATGCCTATCTTGAATTTGTCGTAAACGTGCTCCGTGATGCGGAGCACCTGATTTACGCAACTGTGCCTAGCACGAAAACCAAACTGTTCGGGAGGGATCAGATTGTTGTTGTGAGCGACTATTTTGAGGCGGTCGAGGACGATCCGCTCGTAAATTTTGCCCAGAGTACTGAGCAGACTGATTGGCCTATAAGAGGACGGTTCGGATGCGGGTTTTCCCGGCTTATGTATACCTATCACAACTGCCTCCTTCCAGACCTCTGGGAAGAGGCAGTTTTGAAAAGCAGCATTGAATATCGCGGTGAGCGTTAGGACCAGATGCTCCGGAAGCATCTTAATCATACGGGTAGGGGCCTTTGAGGTCCGATTTCATAAGATGTATAACTGGATCCCAGGCTTGTGCAAGCTTCCAACCATCTTCTCTATTGAAATTTGGATGTTTTTTAATTTCAATAGCCTCGCGAATCATCCTAGTTAGGAATCGGTGTTCTTTGGCAAGGATTTGTGGTTTTTCAAATCTAAGGTAATGCTTGGAGCCTTGTTCTGTGGACCTACTTTCATTTTGAAGTGAAACTTCTTAATCCACGTATGGGAGAAATCTGTGTTAATAAATCGTCATATTTTCTGTCACTTTGGACCGTCACGGCGCCGTCTTCTAGTGTCATTATTTAGAAGAGAATCTTGACATCGTGATGTAGTAATTAGCTCAAACTGTACAGAGCCATCTATTGTCGACAAGAGTAATCAGTTTAAATATTATGCTACACTTATTGAAATTCATTTAAATAAGTATCGAAAGTGAGAGATTGTTTTTTATTGTTTTGAAAAATCACCACGTGATTGTGATTTTGGTATTATTTTTATGTTAACCTCACTTTTGATTATAATTATTAGTAAATTTATATTAATTTATTGAAATTAACCGCATACACACGCCTTTTATCCCCGAAGGGGTGGGCAGAGGCGCAACTAGTGCACCCACTTTTCGCCGTGCGTATTCCATCCCATGATGTGATAGGGGGCGAGCCTATCGCCATATCGGGCACAAATCCCAGACTCCGGGCTGATACTGAATAGAAAAATCCAATATCACTTTGCCCAACCCGGGATCGAACCCGAGACTTCAGCATTGCAGTCGTACCGTAATATAACTACGCCACTGTGGCAGGAAAAATGTTCTTATCGCATACTTTTTACGACTGACGCATTAAGCCACCGAGGCAGTCAAAACCAAAATAAAATATTCAAATTAAAATCTTGTTTCTATCTTTTCAGTTCTTCAATGAATTTAATAAAGATGGCAGATATTGAAGCAGTCGGGTTTTTAATTTTTTTTTATATTTCCATGTTTTTTTGGAGGTAGGAAATAGGTTTAATCCTGTTTTACCCGTTTCCGCGGGAATACCGGCATAAAAAGTATCTTATGTGTTAACCCAGATTATAAACTACCTGTGTGCCAAATTTCAGCCAAACCCGTCTAGCCGTTTTACCGTGAAGAAGTAACAAATTTCGCATTTATATTATTAGTGTGAAGTGTGATGTGATTTATTAGCATTTCTTATTCCATACTCCAATTAAACATATGTTATGCATATATTCGTAATCGCCGTAAAAATCTTTATTTTGATACCACACTCGATGTATTTTGACAACTTTTTTTTATTTAGATTCCTTTTTGACACCAAAAATCCTTTTTTTTGTGTTGATGTACCCAGTACCACTCTCAGGACTAAGACGAATCTATTGACACCACTCACATAAAAATACGAAAAGCCGTTTCGGCTCTAGGGCGTGCCAAAGAAATATACATACATACACTCGAAAAACATAACCCTCCTTCTTTCGCAATCGGGTAAAAAGGTTTCGCAAAGATCTGTTGTATGAAGTCTCCACAGCATATTATACAATTCATTTAACTAAGCGAACTGGGACTTGCAGTATCAATTTTATCATAATTAAAAGATAATTTAATAAATTATGTATTAACACTTTATTAAACATGGACAAAATAATAAAACTTATACATCTCACTATTATGTAAAAATAAGTTTGAATTAATGAAGCGCTTTATTTTATTAACATCACACAGTAAACGTAATTTTACCAAACACTTAATGATTTCAGTTGTAACAATTCATTCTTAGCATCAGTTAATCCTAATTATTTGGGTGCTACTTTTATATCAAAAATAGATACAGTAAGATTAAAAAGCTAGATGGACATCACATGGGAAAAAATGTACCTGGATTTGATCACAAAATCTAAGTAAAAAGTTGTTGAAAAGTTAAAGTTTCTTAATACCTACTTGACTTTTCAACCTCAAAAATGTTGAGGTGTTGGTTGTGTCAAAAATAGCCATGTAAAAGTACTCTGTGGTCAAAAACTTTACCCATCGCTTGAAGACGCAAATGCGAAAAATCTATATAGTACAGTCTGTCTCTGTGTGCAGTTGTCCACGGGGAAGCACACGCGGGGCGACGGAACGGCGTATGGACCGAACGATTGATGGATCAGTGGGCTTAGAATGTCTCCAAAAACGCAACACTTATGTCGATGTCGTTTAATTTTCATGTTTGTGATTGATCGTAAAACCAATGTCAGTCATGTGTTAGTCTCTCAACCAATCCCAATAAAAGGATACGGTGGTGTGTCGTGTTTTTTTGCCACATTCTAAGCACACAGGCAACTTTTGCCTGCCGTACCCCGCTCTAGCTCCGCCTACTGGGTCGAGTCGTTTGACACCATCCATACATTATTTATTTTAGACATTATATCATCGTAGGTATAGGTGCTATCTAAAAATGTTGATCAATTTGGTATAATATTGGTACAACGAATATTTATAACAGTAGTGTATTTTAAGATTTTGCTCTGCCTTATAGGGAACGTGCACGTCGTAAGCTCTGCCATCTGGTGGCGCAATCTGATACTTTCAGCCTATCGATACTTTGCATTGAAGTAAAATATTATAAATTAAAAGTTTTTTTTTTTTAAAAACAAGCTTTTATTTAAATGCTCTCAAAAAAAACTTTAAATTGAATCAAACTTTGTTTATTACTATGAAGAGGTAAAAGCTTGTCGCGAGATTAACTTTTGTCAAGATCAAGTTACATAATTATTGTATTATCTACAATAACATTTAACATACATACCTAAGTTCGAGTTCCAAAAGCATTTAGAAATGTCTCATGTCATTTATAAAAATAAATAATTTTTGAAGATAATATTCAATAAGTACAAACAAATCCTACTAATATTATAAACGCGAAAGTTTGTAATATACGGACATATGTATGTTTGTTACACTTCACGCAAAAAATACTGAACGGATTTCGATGAAATTTGGCACATGGGTAGATCATGTCCTGAATTAACACATAGGCTACTTTTTATCCCAGGAAAAAAATATAAAGCGGGACTTTTATCCCAGAAATATTTTAACGCGGGCGGAGCCGCGGGCAAAAGCTAGTCTGTAATCAAGGGAACACAGCCTCCTAATTTTGCTTCAATAATATCAAAATAGCTAGCTCCCATCTAAAAAAAAGCATATTCTGGCTACGCTGGGTATCAATAATATTAAAAGTACATATAAATAAATTATTGTTCTAAAAAGTTTTTTTTTATCCACATGTGGCTCTTGAGTCTATTTTGTGCTGCCACCAGCTCGTGCATGTTCCCTATACATTGTAAACTATAACTAAAGTTATTCCAAAATACTTTCATTGGTAAATGTATGTACATTGTTATAAGATTTATTCAAGTGTATGTAGTAAATTATAAAAAATGGTTAAGGTATGAAAGTGATTAATGGTTGCTATTGTATACATGATTCATTGATTACTATACTTAATCATTCACACATGATATTCACCACCATCTAGTTTCTCATCTGATATTGTAGACAAAATACTAACAGACGTGCTTTGGGAGAACCATACGAGGGCCATGAAAAATCCTTCAAGCACACCAATACCCGTACCAGCCAATACATCTAAAATATAATGCCGTTCAGACACCACTCTTGATATACACACTGCAGTGGCCCAAGCCATAATTGGCGGGTAAAAGAAAACTGACACAGGATCTACATATATTAGTATAAATGCAATCATCATAGCTCTGCTAGCATGGCCAGAGGGGAAGGAAAATTTGTCAGGCCCAACAGCCAACAGTTTGTTCATTGGGGTTGGACGACGTCTGCGAACTATCGCCTTTATTACTGCTATGATGACTATATCCAATATTAAGGCTGAAAAAAATTAAAACAAAATAATAAATGATAGAAATTACAAGCTATAAAGATAATTTATCTTATAGCCACACAAATATTAATTATGTAAAAAAAAGCACTGGCTTCAATGTTGCAGAAAATTATTCTAGGACAGAAAATCAATTCATATAAAAGAAAACAATCTTACCAAAGAACATGTTAACTTGTAATTGATATAAGTCTTTATTGTTGAAAAACCATATAAAGCTGAGCCAGCCTGCAAGCCACACAACGCCATGACATGACACCTAAAAAATTAAAGTCTTGTATGTAATAAACTAAAACAACCTTATTCACACACACACACACACACTCACGCCTTTTATCCCCGAAGGGGTGAAACTAGTGCACACACTTTTCGCCGTTATTCCGTCCCATGATGTGATAGGGGGCGAGCCTATGTCCAGACTCCGGGCTGATACTGAATAGAAAAACTCAATATTACTTTGCCGGAACCGGGGATCGAACCCGAGACCTCAGCGTTGCAGTCGTACCGTAATACAACTACGCCATCGAGGCAGTCGCACCTTATTCATAAACAGTTTATAAAACTGTTTTAGTTATAAATGTTTTGTATTCTTCCTTCAAACTCAATTCAAAATACATTCAAAGAAGACAAAACATTTGATGGTTAAAATAGGTTTATAAATGGTTTTTAATAAAGCCGATAGTCTTTAAAGCATGTCAAACCTATTTTATCAGGCTCACCATAATACCATAATGTTAAACAAATGGAGTATGATCTTGCATAGAAGCAGAGAAAGGTGAAACACAGTTGAATAAAGGAATAAACATTTTACTATTTATTTTCCAGAAACATAATTCATATTCTATGACTATTTTGGTGACTATTATTCCATTTTCCTTGCTTTTCATAAAGTGAGCATAAAACATGAAACTGATTTGCTGTCAGTAGGATACTAGTATCTGCCCTAATAGCGAATACTGTACACCATTTTTAAAATCCTCCATAGAGGCCCATGTAAGTGTGTCAGATTCTAGGATCAGCCTGTGTATGTCTGGAATGACATATACGTGCGAAAGACTTATGGATCGGACGTCATTCGCAAAAATCTTTTTGTTTTCTATTAGCGTTAACATTTATAGAACAGCATATTTGCTACAGGCTCTGGTTCTAACAGGACAGTATAATTGTGTCAACTGGTAATGGATAACCAGCTCATGTCAGCCCACAGTCCATCTGGACCCCACTCCACTTATCAGGTGCAGTGGGGTCATTTTGCAGTGTCTGCGTATAAAAAAAACAGACTTGATTTTGCATTTTCTTAAAACAAAGGAATCAGGAAGTTAAAACTTTATTATAAGTATAATAATAACATTACATACCTCCAGGAATTTGGCATGATTCCTTAATGATCTCAGTGCAGTTGTTTTAAGTGCATTCTCAACAAATCTCTTTGTGATTTGCACATCATAATATAATATTTTCTGCAACATTGGTGGCACTTGTCTCTTTGAATCTCCCTCGTTAAACTGAAATATATTTGTTTGATTATTAAAAAGCAAAGAATCGAAAGAAAATCAGCCTTATTCATAAACAGTTAATAAACCTGTTTTAGTTATCAAATGTTTTGCATTCTACGGACAAACTTTTAATTGAGTTTGAAGGAAGAAGACATTCTATAACTAAAATAAGTTCATAATTAAGACTGCCTCGGTGGCGTAGTTGTATTACAATACGACTGCAAGGCTGAGGTCTCGGGTTCGATCCTCGGGTCGGGCAAAGTGATATTGGATTTTTCTATTCAGTATCAGCCCGGAGTCTGGAATTTGTGCCCGATATGGCGATAGGCTCGCCCCCTATCACATCATGGGACGGAATACGCTTGGCGAAAAGTGGGTGCACTAGTTGCGCCTCTGCCTACCCCTTCGGGGATAAAAGGCGTGAGCATGCGTAAATAAGTTCATAAACTATTTATGAATAAGGTAGAATATATTTTACATGCAATTATCTTGTTTTGTTATTAGATTATACAAATGCAAATGGTGTAGAGATTGTTGGTAGTAAGTAATATTGTTGGTAGCCTGTCAAAAACTCATAAAAACATGTTTCAAGATTTTTTACCAGACCTAATTGTACTTAAAATCATCATTGCATGACTATTACTCATTACATAGACATATTGAAATCATTAATTTAGTAAATGATCATTATAATCATCAAAGTGATGTTCAGCAAGGTCTCTAAGAATTAGCTGTTAACTATAATTTTAACAAGAATAATTATTAACAATTTCCACTTCGATTAGTAGAACAGGCAAGCCACAAATAGGTACAATAGTATTAATATCTAAAAAATGTAAAGGCTATATGTAGGCTCAGTTTATACATCTTAAAGTCTTAAGATATATGAACTGAAATACAAATGAGTTTGAGACACTAATCAAACAAAAGCATTGAGATAATGTATAATAATATATAAATAAAAGTATAATGTAAGGCAGCATATTATACCCTTTGGCCCGTATTCATGAACATTACTTGGCTATGTATACAGCAATGCATTACGCAATGATAATAAGTCTGTTTCTCAGTGCTTTCAACATCACAATCTTTGCAGAGCGAAGGCATAGGGGTGATATGATTGGCTAACAATGAACAACTTTAGTTAAGTTGGCTATCAGATAAAAAAAATCTGAACAAAGCCAAAGAAAACTATGAAATAGCTGACACTATGTGTTTGGGCGCACTGTGCATCCTCATAGTATTGGTTGCCAATACGGATGTTTTGTACATAAAATGTAAATAAATAAAATAGTGTATACAAAACGTATTTTTAAATATGACTCAATCAACTACAAATTAGTCATGTTAACACATAAAATAGGAGCGTGACATGATTGAGCGCTATCTTAATTCTTACCACATCCATGCTGAATTAATTGCGTGAATTATTTACAAAGGAATGAAAGCAATCACTTGTGTAAACGGAGGTAGTAATGTTAAATTATGATTACTGGCACTATACTATATATACTACGATTCTACGACGCTCTAAAATAAAGTATGGCACACCAAATACAAGACAGGGTTGTTTCTAGAAGCCGTATTTTATTACAATACTTTGATCTATTCGTGCGTAAATTTTATAATGTTGCGGCACTAAATTAAAATTAATAAGAAAATTAACTGCTAAGTTTTCTAAAATAAAACAATTCTGATGTGGAAAACGGATATGTCAAAGAAGTGTCAAGTGTCAACTGTCACTGTCATAGCAGAAATCAGAAATGACAGCTGACAAGTTCCGGTCTAGTGAAAAAGCGCTTAGGGCCGGGCCGACCATACAGCCTCTCAGCGACCATTATATAGTCTCTAGACGCCGAATAACAGAAGATCGGTTTCGGGTAAGACGTCTGACTAATAGATCAGATGTAGCTAGTCGTTCAATATCTTCAAGTCAGTAGCGACCACAACTGTGAAACATAAATACTGCCACATTATCGATTTAATAAATATTATATACAAAGAGAATTTTAATACATAATATGACTAGATAATCTGAAATATTATTTAAATCCCTGTTGTAATGTAAGAAGCCATAAAGACAAGTATTATTTTATTATTCACCATAAAATTCCTCAATCTTTCTAATCTTAACCAAATTTAGCCATTGATTATTGTAGGTAATAACTGATACGAGCACATAGATTTTTTTACAATAAACTTTTTGCAATAATAGTTTTGTTTGTCAGTCCATCCGCAGACTAGAACGTTTATTACTGTATTAAACGGTATGTAGGAGTTTCGGCGGGAACTTGGAAGTGTCATGAGGTGCTCTTGTTTTAATTCATTATTTTGGTGATATTTAGTGTTATATTGCATAATTATGGTGGTATATTATCCAATATAGTTCTATTAAAGAGCTCAAATGAAGTGAATTGAAATAATTGTGCTAATCAAGTGTTTTTTCTGTTCTTATAACGACGATCGGATATAGCGTTCAGAATCCAGATTACAGACGTATAATGAGATACTTCTCTTTCATGAAGCTTATTTGGGTATAAGCTTCTTGTTCTTTTTATATAAATACGTCTGTGGCGTAGAGCATACTCAAAGGTCTGTGGTCCAGTTTAGGTGGTCCTTTCAATGCTTTGAGTTAAAGTTTCAATGTTATTATAACCGGTTGTGACCTTTTTGACTGTAGGTATATAGTTTAATCTTTCCGTAGTATTATAATGCTCTTTGGTTTAATCTTTGAAGTTTAATACACAGATACAAGAAACAAAATTTTTGAGTGATTTGACTTTTATGACATATAAATAACATCAAAAATAACATAGTTTCATACAACTTTTGTTTTGATATATCGCAAATTTTATCAAATACCTATATCTATTCTATTGTAATTATCTTTGCACAAAACGATAATTGATGGAATTTCTTGGATATACATTATTTGGGCCACAAAAATTTATAAAGAATATTATGAGAGAAGAATATCAAGAACCAATGTCGAAAGATGACGTTAAGCCCCTATTACAAAAAATTCAAGAATATTCTACTCTGCCAGCAAAGGTATAGATACTGCTAATTCTTCCATTTAGGTAAATATCTACCATAATCATAAAAATAACAATAAGAGGGAATCAATCATTGTAGCCAGTATAACTACTGGACATAATGAGACTTAACATCTTATGTCTCAGGATGACGAGCGCAGTGGAATGCCACACAGTACTTCGTAAGTCAAGGTGCTGGATGGTGTTGCTTCTGTTTATGGGTGGTCGTATCGCTTACCATCAGGCGAACGGCATGCTCGTCTCGTCATTCAATGCAATAAAAAAAAAAAAAAAAAAATCAAAACGTGGGAGTTGTAGAAAAAAAGATCGTTAATCAAATTTGAATGCACAGTTTTAAGACATAGAGATATACCTAGGATAGAATACAATTCTTCTTAGTTTCCCCAAATCTTTTTTAACAGATAGAAAGGCCCAATGCTGACGTAATTAGAGTCATCGTTTGCTATATTGGAAGAGTAAATGGTTTTGCTTATGGTTCCAAGCAGAGATTTATTAAAATGAAACGTAAAGGAGTTATTAAACCAGTTGGACCCTGTGACATGTACAGATTTCCACCAACTTCATCTGTAGAGGTAGATACAGATTATTTTTATACATATACGCCACCTCTAGATGAGGTGGAGGAGGGATACTTTCTCATGAAACCGACTTTGTATCCAATCCACCATAATTTGCCGGAAATTAATAATAATATTTAGATGTCATGGTTTATTTAATTTTATTGGTATTGGATCGCATTATCAATGAATAGAGAATCTCCTCTTTTTTAGGAAGTCGGTCAAAAAGGAAAGTCGCCCCCGGGAAGGGAGGTTGCAGCGATGAAATCGCAAAACGGCCGCGATACTCTCGCGATGCTGTCGTTGGCAGTCCACCTACTTCCACGATTCTGTATCGCTACAAGAGCTATGCTGTTGCGCTTCAGTAGCAATAAAAACCGTAAATGAGTGATTCCTATCGCACGCGATAAACTGCAATTTTTGAGAAAATCAAACTAAATTTACTAGCTATTACATAAAAAGCAGAATTATATTACTTCATTAAAACAAAGAGGAAGGACACACAGAAAAGTACTACAATAACTTATAAATTTAAGTGAAAATTAAGAAAAAAGTACCATGGAATTCATTCCCGAACCCTGTTCCACAGTGTTTGCTCATCTCGCAGGCATCCTATTTTCATCTTTATATTGAATATTTAATAACTCACATTAACATCGGATGTAAAAAATAGTGTAGATTTATGACCTAAAGTACAATAATTTTGTATAAATTATAATAATTATAAAGACGGTATAAAGTTTTACCACGCTACATTGATCATTCGCCTCTTGGATGATAGAAATATTTTTTTTTAATATGTCCGCGTGTTGCTAGTTTTTTTTAGACCCGAGCCCTGACAAATTCCATAACACCTAAATTACCCACGAGCCATTATAGTGAGAAGATGTGTTATTTGAGGAGTGGTGAAATATTTTCTTTGGTTTTGAGAAATGTACCACGGTAAACGATCATTCGCCTCTGTCCAAGAAAATTGATAAAGTATACAACTAAAATTATTTAAAATATTTATTATTATACTAAATTCAACCCGTGTTGACACCCACCTTTCCCCGCTATGATTTCTAGAATATTCTAATAGAAATATCTGCGAAATCGAAATATTTCATTCCCCTAGAAGCCATTCTCCTATTTTCATGAAATATGGGAATGAAAACATTCCGAGGGGAATGATATCTTTAGCAGTATTTATTTAGAGTGCAATAAAAAACGCTTACTTAGTTCATGTTACGAGTATGCTTAGTTTAATATAACATTTTAGCTGTCGATTTAATTATGTAAATTATCATCAAACATTATATTCTTTAAAATAGTTTGTAACTCTACAACCTAACTAACCTAACTCGCCGACTCGTGGTCTCCACTCAAGAACTTGTTAACTTGGATCGTATACCCCAGCGGCTAGGTTATTCGACAGACATAACCAGCCAACTGCCACTTCAGCTTACTAATCCATTGTGCTATGTCGGTGACTTTGCTTCTCTGTTCGATAACCCGTTACGAATTTTATCCTTCAGAGGAATTCCGAGCATAGCACGTTCCATAGCTCCATAAGCGATTTTAAATTGGATGACCAGCCGCACTATGAGTGTTCACGTCTCATACTGTAAGTCATGACAGGCAGGACGCACTGGTTGAAAACTTTAATTTTAAAACATTGTGGGTAGAAGTGTCGAGAAGACCCGACGTAGTTTGCCGAATGTTGCCCAGCCCAGCAGGATCATCTTCTTAACTCCTCCTCAATGTTTTATGTTCGAAGACAACGTCGAGCATGTCGTCATTGACAACGACAGGTCTTGGATCTAGGTGGTCGTTGATCATGACTTTGGTTTTATCCAACTTCATTTATTCGTTGTGAGGCTGATGCTAGGCTGTTCAGCATCTGTTGCAGCTCTTTCAGCGATTCCGTCATTAAGACTTTAATATTGTTGGCGAATCGTAAGTGAGAAAGGTAATCTCCATTTATAAGTATGTCCATACCTTTCCAGTCCAGCGTCTCGAACATATATCCTTCGGTGCGCTTGTGAACGATTTTGGGGATATGACATCCCTCCGTCTGACCCCTTTGCGTAGCTGGATTGGCCCCGACTGCTGGCTCTTGGGCACGCATAGTGGCAAATTCGTATAGATATTCAACACTTCGATATAGCGATAGTTTACTTGGGAACCCTGTAATGATTCGAGGCTAATCTAAGTTATCTAAGATCCAGCTCAATGGCACATTGGTCGATGTCTGACCGTTCATCGCTGTAGTGGCGTGGTAGGCTGTCTCTTGAATCGTAGTCATCACACTGGGGACAAACAGTATGAGCATCTCATAAGCAGCCATAGAAGTCCTCGATCTCATTAAAAATCTCCGGCCTTGACAAAACGGTTTTGCCCTCGTGTTTCGTTAAGTTAGTTCTTCTAAGCTGCTGAGTGAATACCTTAGACCGTCGGTTTTGCTCTATCGCTTCTTTAATGACAAGAATATTGGAACTCTGAAGATCTCAGTGTATTATCTTTGCTATGGGTTTATTTAGGTATAACCTCTCCGATGAAGCAACCTGAGCAGCTTCCCGTCTTTTAGCCATAATCCATAGTTTCATCCGAGAGTTTGGACTTTTTGCTTCTGGGTTTGGCGGAATTTATTACCTTTGCCCTATCTACATCTTCACTGGGTTTCAAATTCCAATGTAGCGAGTCCGAGTATTCCAAGCATCCTCCGGAACTTTTCAGAGCCAGCCACGATTTGGATTGGATTAGGTCGCAGCATGGACTTCATTAGACAGTTTCTTATTCATAGAGTTTCGTACAAGTCGGTGATCGAATGCAGCTTACTTTACAATTAAACTTTTTGATCACAGACATTTCTGAATATGTGCCTATTGTCTGTTAGGATGGAGTCGATCTCGTTTTTCTATTACCTTTGGGGTTTCTTCTTGAAGAATTAATTCATCATAAAGAGCCCCTCTTTCTCAAGGAAGTTGACGAGCATTTTTCACCTGTGATAGCGACATCAAAAACCATGAGGTCTTACTCTGGATCCCCTGTGGCTTTGAATTTCCACTTTAGCATTGAAGTCTCCCAAGACAACGCTGAAGTGGGCTTTAGTGGTATTATGCAAAGCTTTTGATATGTTTTTGTATTTGTTATTCATGGTAGACCCCTTGGATAACCGAAACATCGAATCCGTTACCTGGTCGACACGCTAGAAAATTCTTCAACGTTTTTAGTGACAGTCCTATTGATGAAAAAGACTACCACTTTGAGATTGCTGATCGATTATAATTTGTTATTATTTTGTTAGTTATTGGGAAGTTAATTGGAAGCAAAAGTATTAATATACAAGTATGATAAGACTACCTTTCAAATTTGTTTTTTCATTCCCCTAGAATAACTTCATTGCAAAAATTAGAATTTCATTCCCGTAGCGAAATACATCATTACCCCAAAAAACTCAATATATAAATGTGAATATCTTTTTAGTTATTTGGCAGATTTAAGTGTCCTTAACACCAAAACATTTGGTTTTTAATTAATTTTTTTTTAATATACTTAGATGGAAAAAATCGATTGAAAAAATTGAATTCGCAAAATCACCAAATTTTTCGTGTGCGATGCGAATCACTCTTATGCGATGCAAACGTGCAGCTGTGGCGAGGCAAATTGGATACAGGAATCAATGATAACGATACCGTTGTACAATGGACTCTGTCGAGACTCGAGACAACTTCAAATTAATAATTAAGAATGATTACGTTTTCTTTGTTGCTGCTTTCATGCATCACTTTTGCGCGTATGTATCGATACAGTAGTGATGCTGTCGCACATTTAAATAGCGATACAGAAGCACCTTTATGAAACGCGCGTTAGCATCGCTACAAAAAGTAGCCGCGGGCGACCTCCCTAAAAAACGTTAAGCGGGGTTTACATTAGGAAGAAAACTTGCAGAAGTTATGTTGCGCCAGCTATTTTTACCGTGTAAACAGTCAAGGCAAGCTGACTTCTGCAACATTTTGAAGCTTGCAGGACTTCTGACAAGTCGCATGTGTAAACACCATTTATAGAACTTGCGCGAGAACTTGCAGTTTTTTCTGCATGCAGTTAAAAAATTTATCTGGCTGAGCTAGTAGATAACGTTTTTTTTATTTGTTCCATACGGAATGGGCTAAGGTCAAACACCATGCTGCCAAGTTATAATTTTGTAGTATTACCGAAAAGTCTATTTTTGCCGCCAAGCTGTAGTATACATGCACTATTGTGTTCCTGTTTTAAGGACATTGTAGTCAACGTAATTAATGGGAGTTATAAGACTTAAATCTTATGACTCAGGATCATCCAAACAGCATTATATTAGATTCATAAAAAGTAGGCAAAAGGATTGCGTGCCTTGTCATTCACTTTTATGAAAAAAGAACATGGCAAGCAATAAATATTCCTCGAGTAATGTAAACAGTTTTGCAAGAAGTTGCGCAAGTTAACTTGGTGGATCACTTGCAAACGCGTATTGATAAAGAAATATTGCCGCTTGTGTAAACGCATCTGAATGTTATTGCGCAACATATTGCTGAGAGAACTTGCTAGTCTAAACTTAGCTTAAGTTTGCAAGTGATCCACCAACTTAACTTGCGCAAGTTCTTGCAAAGCTGTTTACATTACTCGAGGCATATTTATTGCTTGCCATGTTCTTTTTTCATAAAACTGAATGACAAGGCATGCAATCCTTTTGCCTAATTTTTATGAATCTAATATAATGCTGTTTCGATGATGATTATAAACAAAAGAATCGCCTTAAAATTACTAACATGAAACAGAATTTTGAATTAAAAAGTACTGCGTGGCATTTGACTGCGCTCGTCATCCTGAGTCATAAAATTTTAAGTCTTATATTTCCCGTTAATTACGTTGGCTACAGCCTACAATGTCCATAAAATAGGAACACAAAAGTGTAAGTATGCTAGTGCTTGGCGGCAAAAATAAACATTAATCAAAGCATATCGGTAATACTACAAACTTATAACTTGGCAGCATGGTGTTTGACCTTAACTCGTTCCGTACGGAACAAATAAAAAAAACGTAATCTACTACCTCAGCAAGTTAAAAATTTTATCTGCACGCAGAATAAGCTGCAAGTTCTCGGGAAAGTTGTATAAATGGTGTTTACACATGCGTCTTGGAATCTTCAAAATGTTGCAGAAGTCAGCTTGCCGTGACTGTTTACACGGTAAAAATAGCTTGTGCAACATAACTTCTGCAAGTTTTCTTGCTAATGTAAACCCCGCTTTAACATTAGTTGGCTAAAGAAGATTTTTACTAATAATTCACCATTTTTCAGTATGGTTGGTGGCAACATGACCCTGTAATCACTAATACTACATGGCACCACACTTATCCGAGGCATCCCCAACCAGCGTCTCCAAATACATTAATATTGGACAAAGTTCGGAAAAATAACAAATACGCTACTCTGTTTTAATACAATATTTTCTTCTACCAATATTTTAAAATAATAATACTAAATTTTGTTACGTTTCATTTTGCTATAATTACGAATAGTCGACTTTTATCGATTTAGAATCGAAGAAGAAGTTTCAATTAATTAAAGTATTACGTGAGCACAACCCTAACATCTGTCTTTCAATAATTTGACGTCGGTGTGAGTGGTCGCTCCTCGAAAAGATGTCGTAAGTTCATCTATTACTATCGTAATAATCCTATGTAATTTAGTTATTCTGAGATATAACGTATGTTAAATTAATAACTGTATCATGAAATATATGGTTCTTTTCTGATTTTATGTAAAAACGTAAACATAACCTTAAATATTTTTCAGGTCCAAAGTGTCTCGTGATACACTCTACGAGTGCGTAAATGCCGTGCTCCAGAACTCAAAAGACAAGAAGCGTAACTTCCTGGAGACAGTGGAGCTACAAATTGGTCTGAAGAACTATGACCCCCAAAAGGACAAGCGTTTCTCCGGTACCGTCAAGTATGTTTACCTGAAAGGAGCATTTTTGTGGGATATTTGTTGATAAAAATTCCACCAAAGTGAATCTGGACAGGGAGTTGGCGAAAGCTGACGGGACTCTACCCAGAGTCTTTAAATAATGGGTAGGCAAGCTTCGGCTTCCCAACTTTTACGAAATGTGAAGCTATTTGGTGAGGTATGCTTCCAATGCAAAACATCCATACAAGTATCTAGATTAGAAATCTAAGCTTGTAGTAAATTATTTATCCCCTAGCTTGTCAGCCGGCCACACTCTACTTTCCCTTATTCCCACATAACCTCAAAATTCCATGTTTTTCGTTTATGATTAGCATCTTTATATGTTAGCTATTGCTATTTCCTCAAGATTAACAGATCTTTCACCAAAAATTATGCACACCAGTAATGTTGATGTAAATTAATTCCTAAAATGATGTTCCAATATGCATGTATTATCTGTTGATATTGATGAAACAATTTCCACTGATATGACTTCAATATTATTATTATATTTTCATATTTTCTTTGTTCCTAAATGCATGTAACTTTTCAGGCTAAAGTACATCCCCCGTCCCAAGATGCAGGTGTGTGTTCTTGGAGACCAACAGCATTGTGATGAAGCTAAACAGTTGGTAGTGCCGTGCATGGATGCTGAAGCTCTTAAGAAACTGAACAAGAACAAAAAGCTTGTCAAGAAACTGGCTAAGAAGTATGTACTTAGATTTTTTCACATCTTGTCAATACTGCGGGCATAATCCCAAACTGATAGGCATAGATACCTAGATTAACCATGCCCAGTATCGCAAATAGTAATTCTAGCCTAGGAGATAATTGTGACAATGAATTGCAGGCAAATTGGGTGTTTATTTAATTGAAAAATCTGAATTTTACCTTGTGTTATAATATTACTAATGAATACTGCCTTTTATTTCAGATATGATGCATTCCTTGCCTCAGAGTCTCTGATCAAACAGATCCCACGTTTGCTGGGTCCTGGTCTGAACAAGGCAGGCAAGTTCCCTGGTCTGCTCTCCCACCAGGAATCTATGACTCAGAAGATTGATGAGGTCAAAGCTACCATCAAATTCCAGATGAAGAAGGTAGGGTAGATAGTGTAGTAATTCTGTTTTGGTGTGAATTTGATTAAAAATAAAAAGCATCCCTGAAAAGTAAAATATTCACAGGGTAGATGTTATAGGTATAGTTGGTGCAAAATAAATATTTTTTATATATTTTTTATATATTTTTAATAAGAAGTATCCCTAAGTGTTGAACTATCTACATTGTTTTATGTCATAAAAGTGAATTGAATCAAAAATCTGCAATTTGCCAGTGTAAACCAACAAAAATGAATTTAATGTATGTTATTCTTTTCTAGGTACTGTGTCTTTCAGTAGCGGTAGGCCATGTGGACATGACACCTGATGAGCTTGCACAAAATGTGCACTTATCAATCAACTTCCTTGTTTCCCTGCTTAAGAAACACTGGCAGAATGTGCGCTCACTACATATGAAGTCCACTATGGGCCCGCCCCAAAGATTGTACTAAGTTGACGCAATAAATACAGACTATTATGTAAAAGTATTTTTTATTTCTTACACATTAGTACTAGAGTATTCCACATATTTTATCGAAGAGAAACCACTTGCAAGAATATTATGGAATTGGAGGAAATTAGGTTTATTTTGAATTTTAGGGCATTACAAAGGTGGTACACTCAAAAAAAATACTAAAATGTAAACTTTTGAATTGTCCAATTTCGGGCAACATACATGGGTGTTAGTCGATGCACATAGAGATCCTCTATCAACAGTTCAGTGGGATAATTCCTATTACACCTTGTATATAATTTACACTTTACATATAACTGCCGTGTGTAATAGGCTTTACCCAGATTTTTTATTACAATAAAGTAACAAGACTAGCTTTCTACTCGACTGATGGTAAGCGATACGACCGCCACCAGTGGGAGTCTGCCAACGCGAGGCTTCGGACGGTAGGTGTTTGCGCGGGGCCTTTTTTAACCGACTTCCAAAAAAGGTTATCAATTCGTAGTGTTTTCGTTTGTTACCTCGGAACTCTGTCATTTCTAAATGTATTTGGTTTTTTTTTTACTTTAAGTATATACTTCCAGGTTGGTCCCAAAGAATTATTTCAAAATTGATTCAGCAGTGGCTTAGCGTTGGTTCTTACCGTACCAAAAAAACATTTCAAGGCAATTCGCACACTGCACCGCATTACGCAGTGTAGCGCGACAAGGCGTGTTCTTACGTTGCTTGTAAGTATCTCTCTTTGTATTGAAAAACGCGAAGTGCAACTTTAGAGCATAGTGCAACACATAAAAAAAGGAATTCACGCGCAGTGTTACAGATCACGCGCCTACATGGAGAGAAACTCGCGACCCCGCGCGTGGGTGCGGTGCAAGATATGGCACACCGAGTTCTGCTGTATGGTGCGAGATTTCTAATTTGAATATATAAAAACCAAACGGATAATAAAACTTTTTTTTTTATTGCATTGAATGACGAGACGACCATGCCATTCGCCTGATGGTAAGCGATACGACCATCCATAAACAGTAGCAACACCATCCAGCACCTTGAGTTACAAAGTACTGTGTGGCATTCCACTGCGCTCGTCATTTATTTATTTATTAATTATCTCGCACACAGTCATGACAGAAAAATTTCCAAGGCGACAATGCGGGGTAACTATTATAATCTAAAATTTTAAAAAAATATTATAAAATTAAAAAATAAAATAAAATCAAAAACATTATTAAAACAGAACAAAATAAAACATAAGATTAATAAATACTAATTATTAGGTATTATAACATAGAACAAATAACAAAATCTTTGCCAATTCACTCCACGTACATGCCAAAACATCTGTTTTGGCATGCACCTTATTAATGGTCCTAATCGCTCGGGTGAAAGACGCTGTAGCCAATAGATTAGTCCTGGCCGCCGGCACCGACAGCAGCGGCGGGCGGCGCCGCCTCCACACGTACCGGTCCGGCACGCTCAGGCACAGGCGGCGCAGAACCCCCGGGTTGTGCTCTACGCCACGCAACAGCTTCACCGGGTATGACGCAAGGGCGAATTCGCGCCGCACCCTCAACTCATTGTACCCGACCATGCCTAGTACGAATATTGTGGGGTACATCAGCGGATATAGCGGATACACCCCATAGAGTTTCATGTACAAATGCGTCGTAAACTTGTTCTGCACGCGTTCCAACATGATCGTGTACTTGTCGTCTTGCGGGGCCCAGACGACCGCGCTGTGCTCTAAATCCTGAGACATAAGATGTTAAGTCTCATTATGTCCTGTAGTTACACTGGCTACAATGTCCTTCAAACCGAAACACAACAGTGCATGCACACTGCTGCTTGGCGGTAGAAATAGACATTGCGGTGGTACCCACCCAGACGAACTCTTACTTATGAGAGACCTACCACCACTGACCTATACACTGATTACCTATTTTAGAGTCGGTGACTAATTAAAATTGCTAGCTAAGCCAGATGAATGAATACATGAACAAATATACCAAAACAATTTAATTTTAAATTAGTCACTGTTTCCTAAATTGGTAATCAGTATAGGTAACGTTAAATTATTTTGTTTTTAGTAGTTTTTAAGGTGGTTATATTTTATGTTAATAAGTTTTTCTTTTACATTTTACATATATTTAGGTACCTACTTATTATTTATTTGTTGTTGTATTTAAAAAATCAAAATGGTAAACGAGGAGGTACATACTCAATATATTTATTTAAACAATATCACTTATCCTACCTTCAACATCAGAACTAATCTCATCATCTGTATTTTCACTTTCATCTTCTGGTAGTTGTTCGTCACAGTCTTCAACTGACTCCTGATCAACACTTTGTTGTGACGCTATAACTTCTCCATGAATATCTTTATTCTTTAGATTTCCCATCCAAAATGCTTCAGAGCAGTCATTAGCTGCAAGAACAGCTTTCACTTTGTAAATCAGGGTTTCAAGTAAGTGTCTTACATTCGGGACCTTACTCATCAAAGTTTTGTCCTTCTTTAATCGAGAGTGACAGCACAAAGACTGCAAGAAACGAGTGGACTGTTGCAGTATTTTTAGTATTTCCAAAACTTCTTGTGTCTCGTTCTTAAATTGTAGTTCAAATATTGGTATTCCTTGAGATAAAAATAATTTCAATATTGGTAATGACTTATTAAAAAACGCAGCCAGGTTATTCCTACTTTCCACAGTTTTAGCGACATCGGACATATACTTCATTATCGTGGCTACATTCTTCCATAGCTCCAGATGTTCAGAATTAGTCATTCCCTTATTCAGACGTGCTTTAGTAGCTTCGTGCAATGATGTGCCGAGATTACGGTATAATATCGAAAAGTTAGATTTCGTTATGCATTTGAATGAGTTCAAATGATCATTTCGTCCCTTTAGCACTTTAACGTCGTTCGTTAACTCTAGGGCTAAATTTTTCAGTTCCAAAATTTCATTATTTATAAAATAGACAGCAGCCAAGCAATCGACACTCTGATTGTAATATAATCCAGATTCTAGAGCGCCATCCGGAGTTCTCCACTGCTGGGACAAAAATTGTTGGGCCAGATTTCTTAGAATTTTTAATACTATCCTATTATCACAATAACTCTGTATAGTTTTAAGAAGCTGTATTAGCGCCACGGCAGTTGATAATTGCAAGCAGAATTTTTGGTGCGTTTTTAAATTGTCAAATACATTAATCACTATATCTTTTAAAGAAACAGCAGTATTGTCGTTTGATTCAGCTACTGTCCTCAGTGAGCTTTTTAGTAATGCATTGTTGTGGTTTCTAAATCCTATCCATTTAAAGAATTTAGTAAGCATGTTATAAATATATTCAATACAAACCAGATAGTCCATAATTTCAGAGGTAAACAAGAATCCAAGTTCATCACGAGTATTCTCTTTTGTGTGGTTTTCTATGTATAATGTGACAGACTTCAAATGTTCCATTAATCTAGGAAGTACTTCACTGACTGCTTTTGCGCATTCTTCACTCTTTTTAGGGTCATAAATTACACTGTCTTGTTTAGATAGAAATGTTACCCTTTTTATTTTTGATATCAAAATAGTTTCTAAATTGCTATTAATACAATTCAATAAAAATTTCAAAGATTTGACATTTAAATCACTCTCAGAATCAACATCTTCTGAAAAGTCAGTATTCAGCAATTGCAGTAAATTTAAATTTAATTGCCTAAAAGGGATATCCTGAAGGCCATTTAATGTGCTTCTTACTGTCACAGGATTGTTTTGGGTTGCTTGAGATCTCAATGTTTCAGGAAGCACAGTATCATCTGCTGCTGGTTTTTTACTTACTTTCTGCTTTGAACTATGCGCTTTATTTGTTTTTCTATCTAGGTTTTCTCTTGTATATTTGGTTATATTCAATGTGCTGATTGGAGGTTTGTATGATATTTTACTTTTAAACAAAATTTCTGTAATAAGTAATCCTAATTTATCAACTTGAAGAACTCTTTTCAGAGTTTTTGTTTTTAACGCCTCATCTTGTTGTGTAGCAAACGCATTAAGTAGTTCCCGAAACCAATTTACAGTATGGACATGACAATCCAGGATGTTGCTTACTTTGGCTGGATCCATATCTTCAATAGCATCTATATCATATTTAGGCAATATGACAGGACATCCTAGTAATGCATCAATACTAGATAAATCACCATTATTCTGCTTAAAATGCAAAGTCTGAACTAGTTGATATAGGGGCGAAAGGATACCTATACATATTTCTGCTTTCGGTTGTAAAGTCAATCCAGCAATGTTGATAGCAATCATTTCATTCATTTCACTATCTGCATTAATACAATATTGCATAGCCACTTCCAAGTCACAAATCTTTTGGGTATCCATGGAATCTACAATGAAATTCTGTTCCAAATCATTCGTCACTGCATCTGTCAACCATGACATGAAATTTTTATTTACATGACTTGCTGAAGATATGATTTTAGACATTTCATCATAGAAGAAAGCAATCATGTCTGGAAATTGTCTTGTGCTGCGGCTGATTAACTCAATGATTTGAGCAGCTTCACGGAGGTCACCTTCAGGTAGATGTGTAACTGAGCCATAGCTTACATCATTTGACAACTCTGTTGTTCGATCATTGTCTGTATTTGATGCCATTAGATATTTTACTGCATAAACACCAGCCAGAATTCCTTGAATCTTAATTTTTGGGTTTGAGCTACTCAGTTCTTTTCTGATTATCATGTGAATATCATCTCTTATGAGAGAATTTTCATAACTGTAAGCAAGGCCACATAATAAATTCATAACAACCCTAATTTCAGTCAGTGGCATGTCATCCATTCTGTCCAATAATGTCAACATTTGCATGCTTTGTGGTTTTAATAGGGACATGTCTTTTGTCACAACATTGTTCAATATAATTAATATACTCATAACACATTGCTTTGAGTCTAAACCTAGTTGTAAAAGTTCAGCTACAATAGTTTGGCCACAATCTTCAAGTTTAGAAAACATTAATGTAAACATGTGAGATGCAAATGACTCTACAGCTGGGTCACCTTTAGTTTTCAGTAAAGCATTACTGAGATTTATTAGATTTTTCAAAGAATCTTTAAGGACAGGTTGGAATTTTTCAAATGCTTCATCTAGTAATTCTTCTTTTAAAGTATTTAGTTTGATCTGTTTCCTAGTTAAATTTTCCACCTGTTTTTGTCTCTCTTCTGAAGTGGAAAATAATATTAACAAAATAATAAAATCTATGGGCTTGTGATCAGTATGTACTTTGCATATAGAAACAGCTTTAAGCCAAGAGTTTGCTATTATCTTTGATGAGACCATAGAATTTCTGATTGCTGTAGTAGTTAACACTTGACTTGTTGCTATATCTTGAGGTTTTGCTAATGTTTGTGACCAGCCTAATGCACTTCTTAAACCTAGAACTGCTTCAAAATATGCATTATCACTCAGACGGCCTGGAATTAAGAGAAATTTCACAAAATTTGGAAAATAGTTGCATTTTGACAAACTTGAAAGTATGTTGAGGGTTCTCTTTTGAAGTTGCTCATACTGTTCATCAGATAGACATAAATATGTAAGGCAATCCAAAATAGCTGGAATTAAATCATGGTCTTCACTGAGTATTCTGCTCATTTCTGTAGCAATATTATCATGCTCTTGATCTCCGATAATATCTGGTATAGCCGTTATTATCTCTAGTTTGTCCATTTTTTCTGACGTAACATCCAGTAGGTTTATGATATTGGTAGCTATATTTTCACTGTCAACAATACTGTCTAACGTAGTGAAGCATTTTAGTATCATCTGAATCCAGGGACCACAGGCAGATGAGGCTGCTAGGTCTATAGCCTTCTCAAAGACATAATCAACTAACTTAGTTTGTAAGATTGGTATACTGAGAAGTATTTTTATGACGCTGTCGCTCACAGGATGTTCTTCAGAGCTCTCACTGGTTATCATCACGATATTGGGATACAAGTAGTGCTTAAAAATATCCATATTTTGACATTCTTTCTCTAAATTAGATAAAAGTTCGGCGACATTGCGAGGGTATTCGAAATGTTTCTCCAGATTTTTCTTTATTTTACCAATTAAATGTATAGTTTCATGTGAGGCAACGCACTTTTCTGGTGGGCGGTTCAAAATAAGACCGCTTTCTTGTAAAGTTTTTTGCAAACAATTATTTCTGTCAATGGTCCTTAACTTTTTATTCTGAGTCCCGAAAACACTGTTAGATCTTTGTGATAAGCTTCTTTTATGTGACATATTTATTAGAGATAATAATTAATGATAGGTTACAGGTTCTACAATAAGCAGGTACAATAATTGTACATTATAAATGTTTTATGATTTTAACAGCGCGCCATAATACTGAATGTCAAAGAGAATTATGCTATACCATATGGCCCAAAGTCATATGTTAGACGCTTGTCATATTTAAATTTTGTTTTCTTATATGATCAACAGATAGCACTAAACCTAGATTTCACAATAATTCAAAACAATAAAATCTCTTTTGTTACATTCTTGTTTCGTTTTCCGGTTTCGTCATTTTTAAATTATTTTCTTTCGTTTGAGTGCGCCAAATTGACACCGTCAATTATTTTATACACACTCATTCACGCCCTTTATCCCCAAAGGGTTAGGCAGAGGCGCAACTAGTGCACCCGCTTTTCGCCGTGCGTATTCCGTCTCATAATGTGATAAGGGGCGAGCCTATCGCCATATCGGGCACAAATTCCAGATTCCAGGCTGATACTGAATAGAAAAACCCAATATCACTTTGCCCGATCCGGGGATCGAACCCGCGACCTCAGCTTTGCAGTCGTACCGTAATACAACTATGCCACCGAGGCAGTCATTTTATATATTTTGTTGTAATAAGAAATAATAATGATGATAACTTATTTGAAAGGGAAATTACATAAATATTTTGCCTTTGTTAATTATCGCGGTGAGTAAATTATTTTTTCTATAATTTAATGGGAATAATATTATGTCAGTTACAATAAACGCGTGTCTTCAATACATGCACTCTATTCACACGCAAAATATCAGTAAATATATCGAAAAATACTATTAGATTTTATTTGCAATACCTTAATTATTGACATCTTCCTTTACATGTACATTTTATTGTTTTAAATTGTATTTATTTTATATTTTTAACAAATTTATTTCATTGTATTACAGGAACAGGTGCTATCCATTACCTTAACCCAAAAATAAACTAGAAGTTTGGCGCAAATATTATGCGGATTCTGATACAGAACAAGTATTTGATACAATAGAAAAGCACCAAAATATATGGATATGAGTTTATCCCACAATCAAATTTGAATAAATCTTAAAACTGTATGGGAATTCGTATTTTTGTGCCAAACAAAGCAATTCAAACATTGAATAACAAATTGATGAACATTCTTCCAACCAAAGGTTTAGAAAAGATATAATATAAGGTCTTACAATTGTAAATTATTGATATAATAGGTCGGGGAAAAAATCTTTTCGCATATAGTATGTATAAACTTGTAATAAAATCTCTTTGTCTGTACTGTTTGCATCTGGCTGGTTTTGATGACATTAAAAAGGTTACATTTCCGAAAAAGAAACAAATTAGTAAAATGTTGTTTTCAGCTATTTTTCATTTATTTTTCTTTCAATCAAAATGAGGGAATCTAATGAAGATTCGATATTTTTAAAATTTCGATACACATATATATATATATATATATAATACGATACATTTTAAAATTTTATTATAAAAAAGGAAATTGGATTGTAACATTTTCTTTATCTCTACCGACATTGCCGCTGATGCTCCGGTACGATATCTTTGTGCGTTTACTCGAGAGAATTTTGTTATCGGGGGAATATTCTTGAATGGGATTCTGTAGCCCTTTAATATTTTTAAAAGGTTTCCGCTTGCGCCTTTCCACCGATGTACAAAATTGGCTAGACGCCCCGCAGAGACGTAGTCACTTTCGACCACCCCTATCCTTTTTGCTTTGGTGTGTTTTGGAGGGGAGGGTTCTTTGTTGGCGTCCCTTTCCTTCTGTCTCTCTGGTAAAGGGTGTATTTCTTTTAGTGGTATTTCGGGTATCACGAAAGCGATAGGGCACATTTTGAGAGCTTTTAGATTTAGTCCCTTGTGGTACTGGTTTTTTGTTGGGATATGCCTTTTTCTTGCTGGGGAACAATTTTTGCACACCTCCTAATTCTATTGTAACTTCAGTAAGGGATTTGTCTTCGAATAAATGGGTCCTTGAAGGCGGGATGTCATGAAGAATTTCTCGGAAAGTTTTACTAGAAGGTTTGTAGACCTCCCTTCTTTGTTTTATTACTTCTGCACGCCGCCCACACACATACTGCAGAAGAGCATCCGAATTCTTTCTAAATCCGGAATTTGCTGCTACAAAATCCCGGCCCACAATACTCTTAACCTCTGTTGGTAAGTTCTCCAAAAGGTTTTGAAATATAATCCTCTGCTGAATAAGTCCGTTTGTAATAGCACCTAAAGTCAGATCGAATTTCTCTAAAATCTCTACTGATTTCCAATTCGGAGTAAATTCAGCTAAAAGGTTGTTTGTCTTTAGGGAAGTAAAGACAGGAGTTGCTTGAAAATGCTTTTGAATCTCCGAGAATCTTACATTACACCAGCTACTGTCACCTAACCTCTGGCAATTCAAACCATGCTTTACTGCTGTTGGGTCTGCTCGTGCGATCTTAGGTTCTTGTTCCGTGGTGGCTGGCGTAAAGTCGAATGCAGTTATGTTAGGATTTTTGTCTTCTGCTAATACTGCAAGTTCTCTTTGTGCATCGGCAATCTTTTTCCGTAACTCAGCTTCTTTGGTCCCCTGGTTATCAGGTATGTGAGGATTGATTCCACTGTCTTGGACTGGCTCATCCTTCTCTTCATCAGATTGTGTACTGTCCGGAAGAGAGTCGTAGGACTTATTAAGACTCTCTTCGCAGGGCTGGTGTGTGCTCGACGCGGTGCTCACTTGCTGATTGTGAATGATAGTTTTAATGTTTTCGTTTTGTTCTGATTGCATGCTGAGCAATTTGTTGAATATTAGCATTTGTTGGTTCAGAACAGTCGCAAGAAGAAGGTCGCTGCTACCTTGTGCTGGGACTCGAGATTCTGACTGGATAGGTGAACTTGAGACATTTACGCAAGAGGAACGTTTCGCTGGGCAATGATACACTTCAGTAGGAGACTCAATCGAGCGTTTCGTACTCCTGGACGGTCCCACACTAGTTAGTGGGCTGAGGCGTTCCAACTCCTGTGACGCCTCCCGTCTTTTTGAGAGTTTTGGTTTATGTTCCTTCACGGTACTCATAAAGACCTCGTAGGCTGGCGAATGAATTTTTTCCATTAAACTGTGCGGCGCATAGAGTAGTGCTCTTCCTAATGGCCATTTCAAGAAAGAAGCTTTTATCGCTCTGTATGATCGCTCGGGCAGTGATGTAGCGGAAGGATTGAAAGCCCGTGCCAAATCTATTGTGGGGATGGCAAATCTGAGTTTGGCTTCTATTGCTGGTGGAACTTGGCTACCCCCGAACAGTTCCTCAAAGGTGTAATTAATGACCTTCCAATCTCTCCAATCAACAGGAAATTTTCGTCCAACGAGGCAATAACTGCCAATAACCCGTTTTCGTTGTTTTCCCAAGGTTCTGCAGCAAGCGCTCCCATTGACGTTAGCTCCGCCATGGTTCTGGAAATGAAAGTGCTGTTTCATGCATAAGCACTAGAAAGAAAGGACACCTCAATTGGTACGACGATCGCCGCGTGCAATATTCAATTTGATGCAACCGGTGCGACGACTCAGATGTGACGACAAATTGTCTCACTTGAGACTACACTCGGTCGTCCCAATCGAGGCGACGGTCAGCCCAATCGAGGCGACGGTCGTCCCAATCGAGGCGAGACGGTCGTCCCAATCGTGGCGACGGTCGTCCCACTTGATGCGGCGGTCGTCTCGTAAAATATCGTCGTTGGGCCTAAAAGCGCCGAACGGAAAAATAAGGTACTTACACGTGTTGACTTCACGAATATTGAAAGCGTACTGAAGAAACAGTTAACAGGCCACCGCGCGCTGCCTACCAAGTGCGTGACAAGGACAGGTATAGTTATGGCAGGTTACGACATCGCAAATACACCTAGAGAGTGAGTGAGATAGAGGATGTTGACAATGGATATTGGAACGTTAATCTCAATGTGGTTCAAGCAGCGACTATATAACCCCTAGACTCCTAATAACAGACGATCCGCTTCGGGCAACACATCTGACAAAAAGATCCAATGTAGCATACCGTTCAAAATCTTCAAGTCAGTTGCGCCCACAACTGTGAGCCGTAAATACTTCCGTGTTGGCGAATGAATAAATATTGCAATGGCCCCATGCACAATACGATGGTGTGGTAAAAATAGCCAAAATTCAAATTTCCAAAAAATGGCATTACATTTCACAGGTATGTCAATAATGACACATAATCATATTTTATTTAAAATTTTACGGAGTTCATCTTATACCGGCCAAGCATTGAGGCCCGCGCCATCTTATTATTACATCTCTTTCCGACGAAAGTACTTTTAAATTTTCTATTTCGTTTTGTTGTTGAACATTATAAGTAAGTGATGCACCAAAAGGATTTGTCGATAGTTATATCGATAAAATTAATGTTATTAGGATTATTTTTTATTTTATTGTTTGTTGATTTTACCGATTGTTTTGAGTTATTATTTGTGTTATTCCTACAAGCCAGCCCAAATATTCTTGTTAATATCGATGAGGTTTACTTAGCGCCATCTGTCATTCGACAACATAAATAACTTCGTAACTTTTGAAATACGAACGACAGTTAAATTATTTGGGTATTGTTCATATAAAAATACTAAAATCGCGATAAAAAAATGGGAGGGTGGGGGTAGGAGGGTGAAAATTTGGGAAATAGGTATTAAAATATTAAAAAAACACTGGATAGGGATACCCTAATCACCTAGCGACCAACGACCAATTCCCATACCTACAAACATTATATAAAAAACATCATAAATATCGATCGAGTCGGAGGCGTGCGACAAACACCGTGACACGAGATTTTTATATATTAGATTAACTTTATTATACTTGATATTGGCATACATCATAGAATAAATAAAAAATAAGAAGAAGAATGCCATCAGTATTTATTTTAATTAAATAGGTACCTTGACAGATTTTTTATTTCTTTTGTGCTTTAACAGAATTATTTTTAGATTATAATATGTTACTTACTTTGAGTAAAAAGACGTTTAAAAAATAATTATATTACTATAAAACCTTATTAAATAAAAGTAATATCGATAAAAATATCGTGTTTTAATTTAACTTGTTCCATCCCTAAGCTATGTTTCCAACCAATCGTAATGCAGTACCCCGCTTCCTCATACCTCAGGTAGTTGACAGAATTAATTTGAAGAGAAATATTGAACATTAATGGGTTCAAGCATAGGCTCGAACACCTAAATATAGTATTTTTTTAATTTTGATGTACCCACTACCCAGTGTCACTCTCACGACCACAGATTACTTAGAGAAGCTACGCTTCTCACGTCTAAGACGAATCCATTGACACCACTCACATAAAAATACGACAAGCCGTTTAGGCTCTAGGGCGTACCAAAGAAATATACAAACATACATATATACATACACTCGGAAAACATAACCCTCCTTCTTTCGCAGTCGGGTAAAAAAGAGAAAACAAGACAAAAAATTTTATTGTTGTGGTGGTTATGGTCTGTTTATGGTCAGAGACTAGTAAAGTTATAGTTTGGTAAACTACCGTACATTTTAGGTTAGAATTTAGAATCGAAATAAAAAGTATGAATTTAAATATATCCACCCTTGGAAAGTATGTATGGAAATCTCAAACCCTTGCTGGTTATGGGGTAAGTAGCAATGGATATACGATTTGTGCTTAAAAGTAATTTTATTGCATTATACAATGTAACTTTCTTTTACCCTATTTTGATCGTCATATTAGTAATCATTCGTAAGTATTTTGCAAGGCATGTAATGAAACAAAACTATTAAAAAAACATAATATATAATACACACACATTGTTTTTTTAATACCTATAACCTATAAATTTTAGTATCAGCAAGTAAGGAACAAATGGGTCAACTGGATGATGGTTCGTGATGTAAAGAGGCGACGTATGAGCGCTGAGAACTTTCTAGAAAGAACTAGAGTCAACGCTTTGAGAAAAAACGATGTACTGCCTGTGGAAATCAGAGAGTTGGCTGACAAGGACATTGCGAAGTTTGAATTAAATGCCGCTCCCATGAGAATTAACAATAGATGCGTTATTACATCAAGGTAGGTATTTATTTAAATTACCACATTAAAAGCTTAACTGCTAGATATGTCAAATATTTTTTTTATAGCCTATAAAGGCAGGCAATCTTATGGAGCCACCCAAAAGTATGTAGTCACTATCAATCATGAACAACAGCATTGCCATGGACACAGAAGAGCCGCTGCCTACCATTATAGGACAACTTTTTTATAAAGGCTTAAGAGGCTATACTTCACCTATGACGCAATTAGTTTTTTCATGCAGCTTGTACAGCTCTTACCTGACATAAAAACTAAAGCTAAAAAATATTTTTCCAAGATGACTTGAGCTGTTTACTACCTCTATAACAATAAAATTATTAAGTTAATTGTGAATACTTTTAAAATTTTAGATCAATATTTTTTTTCTTTTGGCCTTTAGTAAAATAACTAAGATATCTTTATAGCCCATATAAAAATGGCTGAGTACAAGTCTGAAGTACACTCATATTGAGCGGGAGCTAGACAAGCAATTCAACAGCTCTGATGGAACTTGGTATATGAAATCCCTAGTTATGTATTTAACCTATTTCTATTATTTTCAGGCCCAGAGGTATAGTAAAAGAGTGGCGCATGAGCCGCATTGTGTGGCGTCATCTAGCTGATTATAACAAATTGTCAGGAGTCCAGAGAGCCATGTGGGGATAGTTTTATTGGTCACATATTTATTTGTATAGAATTATAATAAAGTTTAGTTGTTACTTATTGCTTTTATTAGACCTACCTACTACAGTTCTCACAATTGTTAATAGCCACTTGTAATGTGCGTGAAGTTAGCAGGCTTAACTATGAGGAAGATCTATGCAAATCTATATTAACCTGATTAGCAAAGGGTTTTTTTATGCCCTGGGCAGTTCCCCTAACGATGCCACTGGTGACTACAATCACGAGAAGTGACATTGGAAATGCATTTCAAGGAAGTACACTGACTTTTACATCACACAACCAATAAAGAGATGAAACAATTTTTTCTCTGCATACTTAGAAGTTAAGACTATACAAGTTAATGTAACATTATTTTTATGGAGTCGCATTTATACATCTGTTTTTATAAATTTTGAACCAAATTAAGACTCAATGCAGTATATTATACACTTTGCATAGCTGTTACAAAACAACTTGGCCCATCACTTATAGATGCCTGGAGCTTCATGATGTATCAACCGAATCATTGGTTGATCAGGCAACTTCTGCGTCCCGCACTTCACTTAGGCCCTTCCTACTGGGTCAAATTGTTGACATCTCTAGCAGACAAGAGTTACGTAAAAAATACAGAATCCCCATAGAGCATGGCAATATAATATGTTGTGTGATGTATTTTGCATTCGTATGTGTGTTTTTGGATACATAGCAATAGAATAAAAAAAGTTTTCGTGTTTAACCTTTTATAAAAGTCATTTCCTTATAACTAAAAGCTTCACAAAAGCCGAAATGGAATTCTTTTGCTTCAATATAAAGCTTTTTAGTCAAAGAGACCTGAAACAAAGAAAAGTAACTGTTAGTGTCTTTCAGGCAGATGGATCATTAATTGATACAAGAATAAATTCTCAGAAATAAAATTGTCAGATCATTATTTCTCTGAAGCTAATACATGTTAGATCAAACATCATTGAGGCTGTAAACTCTTATAAATACACTTACAATATCGTAGGAACATAATTAAAAAATAATAGGTATGACTTAATAGTCATAATATCTATAATTTTTTTGTAGCAAATAATTTAGCTACAACCTGCTACAACAAATTGCTTATGCATTAGCAATCTAATTAATATTAAATCTAAAGTGCAGCTGCTCTAAGAATTCATCTGAAGTAGCTCAGATTTTACAAGCTGGACAAATCCAAACATGAGAAGTATTATCCTTTTACGTAAACATACAATGAAAATAGGTAACTGAATGATTTATCATTTTTTTTTTCACATAAAAGGTAGCTGCCATACGCATTCTTGGAGTATGTTCACGTTCATGTTTCTATAAACAACCTGAAAACCAGCATTGTTTATCCAATATGTAGATGATAACCTCAAAAAATAATATCTCCAGAATAACTTACCGAAGCCCATGTCATCGTCAGACTCTTCGGGTTCTTCCTCTTTCTTCTCCTCCTTAGCGGCCTCAGCGGCAGGCGCGGCAGCCGAGGCAGCGGCGGGCGCTCCCGCGGCGGGTGCCGCACCGACACCAGATCCGATGTTGGTGATCAGGTCGCGGACATTGATGCCCTCAAGGGCCTTTGCAAAAAGACCCGGCCAGTAGGGCTCGACGTCCACGGAGGCTGCCTTCAGGATGGTGGAGATTTTCTCACCCTGTCACGATACGTTGCATATAAATAACTCATTTCGCGCCATTTGTTCTTATTTAGGTATCAAAATAAACTGATATTCCCAGGGTTCTTGTCATGCGTGTAACATTTCACGAATTTAATCTCACGTTTCAACAACATTATTAAAGATGTAAACGGATATAAATTTTACAAAAGTCACCGAACTCAACACATGAATTTTGCAAAAATACTTACAGTTACGGCGACATCGTCGTCAACCAGGATGAGAGCGGAGTAAACACAAGCTAATTCAGCCTTTGATGCCATGTTTAATTATTATACGTGCAAGTCGCCAAAAGGCCTTAGCTCGCAGAGAACAAGCACGTTTGATTTCTGAAAATGAAGAGACCAAGAGCAGAGACAAACAGTGTTGCCAACTCGAATTTTGAAAAAGGCGTAGACCAGACTAGAAAATGACGTAGATTTAGTAAAAGTTGCGTATGAAAAGTTCGTAGATCTACGTACTTTTTTTTAGGTGAAATAAAGAGGGTAACACTGAATTAAACAAGTGTTTTATTACTCAATTAATTATTGTAAATTATTCATTTCCATCATTCGAATGCAAATTGAAATTATACATATATTTATTAAAAAATTTAATATGTTCCTGCGAGGGCTCGCGGTTTTTTTTTAAACCACTTTTCGTATGAAGTAGGCCCGTTATAGATTCAGTTGAAAGTCTGTTTCTGATGTTGGTTTTCATAAGATTAATTGTGGAAAACAGACGCTCCACATTCGCACTGCTATGTGGCAATGTTAATAAATTACGTGAAAATTCAGACAACAGAGGGAACATTTGAGACGAATCGCCTTTTTTAATTTTGGAGATATGACGCCAAAACTCGTCCGCTCTGATCATTTGTTCCTTTTGAAATGGAAGATTCGTGTTTCTTAGTGTTCTCCATTCCCGGTCTAATTCGGTCATATTTGCTGGACATAATCCTGAAAATAAAGATATAATTAAATAAAAATCAAGTAAAGGGCAGCACACACAACTGAACTCATAAATAATATATTTGGGAGTTATGATTAAGATTTTATTACCTGGAAACATTTGCCCTAAATGAGCTATAGATGGTACAACACGTTTTAAATTTGGGTCCAGCAAGGTGTCTGGGTTTAAAAACCTCAAGTTCTTAATTCTTTGTGTCTGCTCATCTTCAAAGGGAAAGCGTTTTTTTATTTGAATTAGACTTTCAATGTAAAACTCAAGACATTTTTGTCGTAACTGTGTTATTTGATCTGGATGAATACTGTTTCTTTTCATTGTTATTAAAGCAGCAACATTGCCTCCTAAGTAAAGGTCTTCCAAGGGTAAATGGTTTTCAGTTTTTTCAAAGTCAACATTCAATATTTTTGACTCTAATGCTGAAGCTTTGTTATGACTATTTATAATTTCCTGTTCAGTTAATTCCAAATATTCTGACTTTAAAAAACATTCCAGTATAGTCTTGTAGGTTGTAAAAATTTTATCATATAGCAAGTAGAGTTTTGGACTTTCAGACTGCATTTCTTTGTTCAAATCATTGAAGTAGGGCAATACAAAAGCTAAAAACTCTAAATATAGCTCTGTGGTTGCTTCTAAACACTTATCAAGGATTGATTGAGCTGCTAGCAATCTGTCAGTGAACACAGCACTTTGAAAATATAGTTTCAGTGCTGGTAATTGTTCTAGTAGCCTTTTTACAACTTGCAACAAGGAAAGCCACCTTGTTTGGGCAGGATGTAAAAGTTTGTAAGGTTTAACATTCACAAAACATTGAAACTCTTTGTAGTCTCCAATGCGTTTAGGACTATTCTGAATGTAGTTATATACATCACGAGCAAAGTCCTCCACACCTCGTGGTAATTTTTTACAAGCATATGAGGCACAAAGGTGGAAAGAGTGACATATGCATTTTATTAGAAACAGATTTGGAATATCTTGTGTAAACAATGTGGAGAGTGAATGATGATGACCAAACATTGAATTAGCTCCATCAGCTGCAAATCCAACCATATTTTCCTTGTACGGAATTTTCTTCTCTGCAAAATATTTTGTACATGTATTATGTAAGGCTATAGCAGTGCCATCAACAATTGGTATTAAACATAGGAAACTATCTTCAACTTGAAAATCAACTGAAATTCTTACAATAAGGGCCAAATGTTTAGTTGTTGATCTGTCAGTGCTCTCATCAACTATAAGTGAAAATTTATTTTTTTGTAATATTTCAATCAATTGGGATTCTGCCACTTTACCAGTGACATTTGTAACAATAGCATGTGCCTTAGTTTTTCCAAAAGTTAGTTCTGATGTAAGCTTTGAATCTTGGGTAACTGATTGTATAAGGTTCTTTAGATTGTCTGCTAAACTAAATGGTAGATTGTGTTCTGCTAAGAAACATGCCATCTTAATTTCTGCAGACTTAACTTTATCTGTAAAAGACTTCGTTGAAGACTCAGGCAACATTGAAGTAATAGTAGGTTGATGTACTGCTCCTAAAAGTGGAAATAAATGCATTAACAGGACTGCACTTAATTTTGTCATGCAGCTGAATCTGTCCTACATTTTATCAAAAACCCAAGTTAATAAAACACAAACCACACCAACCTTTAACGTTTGTCTTATGTTTAATACATGCTGCATGCTTATCCAAAACCCTTTTACCTCCACCACATTTCAAGTCACACTTACATGCATTACAATAAAAATAGTAGCGCCCTTTGCTGCTTTCTCTAACCCATCCTGAATACTTTTTCTCTTTTTCCCACAAGTGGGAATATTTCTGCTCATAATGCAGCTTTCTCCTATTAGCAGGAGTTAAATTCTGCCTTACTTCGTCACTGGTACTAATCTCACTATCACTGTTTATTTCCATAATTATTATTGTATTGAAATATTATATTGAGCAGAAAGGTGAACAATATCGAAACCAAACAAATATAAACGGCCAATTGCCAACCACTATAAATTATAATGCTCTTTGGGCCAACCGACAAATGTCATTCGAAAATCGAAATATTTTTAAAGTCTAGGCGACACGTTTCGTTTCACACTGCAGAGATAAATATAATATAGGTACACAAACACAATTCAGGCACTTTGTTTTTAAAATTAATGAGTACGGAAGTCGGTACACTCGGAACGTTCATATTTTTATAAGCGGAAGAAAGGAAAATATTTCCATTCAGCCTAAAGAGATATTATTTGAAAATTTCTATATTTTTAAAAAATACGTAGATTCTGGGACTGAAGTTCGTAGGTTTTCGGGACGGGCGTAAAATACGTAGATCTACGTAAAAAGACGTAGAGTTGGCAACGCTGGAGACAAATAAACTAGAGATAGAGATTTTATGTCATCTGTCATTACATTTGTCACTTAGAGAAATTTGTTCCAGACCATGATCACAAAATGTTTGGCATAATGTTATACGCGTCACTTTTCAACTTACATCAGTTTACCTCAAAATAATAACTTCTCTAAAATAAAAGTAGCGTGATACGTATCTTCTTCATATATCGAATCATTCTGTTAAGGTGCTTTAGTTATTGTTCTGTGGTATTAATACACAAGAATAAATGAAACAAAAAATAAAGTTTAGACTAGCAAGTTCTCTCAGCAATATGTTGCGCAATAACTTTCAGAAGCGTTTACACTAGCGGCAATATTTCTTTAGCAACACGCTTTTTCAAGTCATCCACCAAGTTAACTTGCGCAAGTTCTTGCAAAGCTGTTTACATTAAGCGGGGTTTAGATTAGCAATAAAACTTGCAGAAGTTATGTTGCGCAAGCTATTTTTACCGTGTAAACAGTCACGGCAAGCTGACTTCTGCAACATTTTGAAGCTTGCAGGACTTCTGGCAAGTCGCATGTGTAAACACCATTTGTGCAACTTGCGCGAGAACTTGCAGTTTATTCTGCGTGCAGATAAAAGTTTCAACTTGCTGAGCTAGTAGCTAACGTTTTTTTTATTTGTTCCATTCTGAAGCAGCTAAGGTCTCAAAGACTATACTGCCAAGTTATAAGTTTGAAGTTTGACCGATATGTCTATTTTTGCCGCCAAGCTGTAGTATACATGCACTATTGTTTTCCTATTTTAAGGACATTGTAGTCAACGTAATTAATTGGAGTTATAAGACTTAAAATATTATGACTCAGGATGACGAGTGCAATAAAATGCCACGCAGTACTTTTTAATTCAATACTCTGTTTCGTGTTGGTATTTTTAAGGCGATTATTTTGTTTACAATCATCATCCAAACAGCATTATATTAGATTCATAAAAATTAGGCAAAAGGATTGCGTACGTTGTCTTTCAGTTTTATGAAAAAAGAACATGGCAAGCAATAAATTATTTGTCTCTGGTTGAAACTTTTATCTGCACGCAGAATAAACTGCAAGTTCTCGTGCAAGTTGCACAAATGGTGTTTACACATGCGACTTGCCAGAAGTCCTGCAAGCTTCAAAATGTTGCAGAAGTCAGCTTGCCGGTACTGTTTACACGGTAAAAATAGCTTGCGCAACATAACTTCTGCAAGTTTTCTTGCTAATGTAAACCCCGCTTCTGAGTGGTCAGAAATATGAAATAAACAAAAACTACTTCGATGGAAAGCTGTCTCGATCTCACGAAATAATTTATTTATTTATTTATTTGTTTGTTTGGAAGACTAACAGCTATAAGTAATTATTTAAAACAATAGTATAGTTAACTAAAAGCCAATTACAAGTCTTCACTTATAGTAACAGGTTGTAAATATTGAATATTATAATAAGGAGCCGCTGCCGATATGTCTTTCTACAGAAAAGTTTGCAAATCAGCTACAGCTTTACAGGCCGAGTACTAATTTAGTGCAGATTATGAAAAAATAACAATAATAAAAAAGCGCAGTTACCATTACTATTACTAATCCTATAATCGATTAAGAGAACTTGTTTTGAAAAAAATTAAGGCTCAAACACCTCCTCGCTGAGGGAACGGTGGTCAAAAACGGATCTAGATCATACTGTTTACAGATACCGTTGAAGTTATTGCTCGCTCGCACAATAAAACTATTTTGTCTATAGTTAGTTGATGTATGTGGTACACGTATGGGAGGATTAAATCGAAGGGTCTTACACGGTATATTAAAGTTTATTTTGGATAGAAGATCAGAGGAATCGATGCCACCATTTAATACTTTTAAAAGTAGTAAAATATCCGCTATATTTCTCCGATTTACAAGTGGTAGTAAATGGAATTTTTGACATAGTTTCAGATAGTTTTTAGAGTCATATGGAATTTTTTGGTGATAGCAAAGATATTTAATAAAATGTTTTTGAACGCTTTCAATACGGTCTATGTATTTAAAATAGCGTGGATTCCATATTGGAGATGCATATTCTAAATGACTCCTTACATAGGTACAGTAAAGTACTTTAAGAGTTTTTGCTTCGGAAAAACATTTGGAGATCCGCATTATAAAACCGAGTGATTTAGAAGCCTTTTTAATAATAGTATCTACATGTTTATCAAAAAGTAGTTTACTGTCCTGGATAACACCCAGGTCCCTTACATCACTGCATCTTGGTAAGATTTGGCCTCCCAAACTGTAGTTCGTAGTCAAAGCAACACGCTTCCTAGTATATGTAATGACAGAACATTTCAAAGGATTCAGCTCAAGTTTATTGATATGACAATAATTTTCAAGGCGATTTAAGTCAGCCTGGAGTGCAGACATGTCGTCGGGGGAAGATATAGTGGTAAAAATTTTCATATCATCTGCAAAACACAGCAAACTTGATGAATCCAGACAAGAGGCAATGTCATTAATATAGATCACAAATAATAGCGGACCTAATAGCGAGCCTTGCGGAACACCACTAGGCACGGAGGCCCAACTAGAAATGTAATTATTGATTGCTACCGCCTGTGATCTATTTTGGATGTAGGAGGAGAACCACCTAAGCAGGTCTCCTCTTATACCGATGATAGAAAGCTTATGCAGTAGGATCACATGATCGATACGATCAAATGCCTTGCTATAATCTGTATAAACGGCATCGACCTGTTTCCCAAGATCAAGGGCTTCAGTAATATAATCATTGAACAGAATAAGGTTACTAACTGTTGAACGTCCTCTTAGGAAGCCATGTTGGAAGGGACTAAGTGATAATGCTATTGCAGGATATACCTGGTCATAAACAATTCTTTCGAATACTTTGGCAATGACACAAAGCTTTGATATGGGCCTGTAGTTAGTTATTTCGGTTTTAGGTCCTTTCTTATGAACTGGTGTTATATAGGCAGATTTCCAAACACGAGGAACTAGTCCTGTTGTTAGGGAAATTTTAAAAAGTAGTGAAATTGGCAATGATATAGATGACGAACACCGAACAAGAAGATTGGCTGAAATATTATCTGGCCCCGCTCCCTTTGAAGTATCTAGTTTACGAAGAAGATTGGTTACGTTACTAACTTTTATTTCAATTTGACTAATATCCGAGACAGATGGTGTCGAAGTATTATTTTTAGTATGGTTAAAACTATTGGCACTTGAAGAATCAAGAAACGTTGAGTGAAAGTAACCAGAAAACGCTTCCCATATAGGATCGCCTGTAGTCAACAATTCATTATTGTAATTGAGACTACTAGGGATCGCATTACAGTTGTGCTTATGTTTTACAAATGTCCAAAAGGCTTTAGGGTTGGAAGTAATTGAATTTTCAGTAAGATTAATATAATTTAAATAACTAGTAGCTTCTAATGTTAATAATGTTGTATAGTATAATGGGAAATCTAAAAAGCGAAAGGGTAATCTATACTAATATTATAAAGCTGAAGAGTTTGTTTGTTTGAAGCGATCTACCATGAAGATCAATCAAGTCTGCGCACCGTCCTCGTCACTGAAGATACATACAAAAATACATCAAAAGCTTTGCATAATACCAAAGCCCAGTTCAGCGTTGTCTTGGGGGACTTCAACGCTAAAGTGGAAATTCAGAGCCACAGGGGATTCAGAGTAAGACCTCATGGTTTTTGATGTCGGTATCACAGGTGAAAAATGCTAGTCAACCTCCTTGAGAAAGAGGGACTCTTTTTGATGAATTATTTCATCAAGAAGAAACCCCAAAGGTAATGGAAAAACGAGATCGACTCCATCTTAACGGGCAATCGGCACATATTCAGATATGTCGGTGATCAAAAAGTTTAATTGTAAAGTAAACTGCATTCGATCACCGACTTGTACGAAGCTCTATGAATAAGAAACTATCTAATGAAGTCCATGCTCCAACCTAATCCAATCCAAATCGTGGCTGGCTCTGATAAGTTCCGGAGGATGCTTGGAATGCTCGGACTCGCTACATTGGAATTTGAAACCCAGTGTAGATGTAGATTGGGCGAAGGTAATAAATTCGGCCAAACCCAGAAGGAAAAAGTCCAAACTCTCGGGTGAGACTATGGATTATGGCTAAAAGACGGGAAGCTGCATAGGTTGCTTCATCGGAGAGGTCATACCTACAAGAGCCCATAGCGAAGATAATACACTGAGATCTTCGGAGTTCCAATATTCTTGTCATTAAAGAAGCGATAGAGCAAAACCGAGGGTCTAAGGTATTCACTCAGCAGCTTAGAAGGACGAAACCGAAACTCGAGGGCAAAACCGTTTTGTTAAGGCCGGAGATTTTTACTGAGATCGGGGACTTCTATGGCTACTTATGAGATGCTCATACTGTTTGTCCCCAGTGTGACGACTACGATTCAAGCGACAGCCTACCACGCCACTACAGCGTTGAACGGTCAGACATCGACCAATGCGCCATTGAGCTGGATCTGAGATAACTTAAAAACGAAAAAGCTTTTGGTTAAGACTGAGTGACTGGAGAACTCCTGAAGGTAGGAGGACCTACTGTCATACAGGAACTACAGAAGCTTATTACACCGTTCTTCATTACGTGAAAAGAAAAAGAGTTAGAGTGAGAAGGCATTTGGTGGTTTTATTGTTTTAGAAGGGAGATATACCCTACCATACCAGCCCTGTATTATATACTGCCCACTACTGAGCACGGGCCTCTTCTAACAGCTGAGAGGGTTTAGAACTTAGTCCACCACGCTGGCCTAGTGCGGGTTGGCAGACTTCATATTCCTTTGATTTTTTTGGGGAATTCTCAGGTATGTAGGTTTCCTCACGATTTTTTCTTTCACCGGTAAAGCGAACAATAATTGATAAACAAATAAAGGAGATATACCCTTCTTAAAAATGAAGTCTGAATCGTATCTATAAATGGTTCTCTAAGGTTAGCACGAATCGCCTAGTCAGAAGATTAAACGAGTTTCAGCCCCCAGAACAGGCTAGGGCTATAGCATTGTAATTTGTAGATCATATTTACCTAGTAAAGCAGATTATACTCTAACCCGCACAAAATCTGGGTTATCCTCGAATCATTACAGTGTTCCCAAGTAAACTATCGCTCTATCGAAGTGTTGTATATCTATACGAATTTGCCACTATGCGTGCCCAAGACTGCTGGTTCTTACCAGCAGTCAGAGCCCATCCAGCTACGGAAAGGGGTCAGACAGGCGGATGTCATATCCTCAAAATCGACTGGAAAGGTATGGACATATTTATAAATGGGGATTACATTTCACACTTACGATTCGCCGACAATATTAAAGTCTATTGGAGGAATCGCTGCGAACAGCCTGGCATCAGCCTCACAACAACCACCTAGATCCAAGACCTGTCGTTGTCAATGACTACTTGCTCGACGTTATCTTCGAACATAATTACCTTGGACAGATTTTGCTATTCGGAAGAAACAACATTGAGAAGGAGTTAAGGAGATGATTCTGCTTGACTGGGCCACATTTGGCAAACTGCGTCGGGTCTTCTCGACACTCCTACCCACAATGTTTTAAAATTAAAGTTTTCAACCAGTGCGTCCTGCCTGTCATGACTTACAATACGAGACGTGGACACTCATAGTACGGCTGGTCATCCAATTCAAAGTCACTTATGGACGCTTATGGATTAACGTGCTATGCTCGGAATTCCTCTGAAGGATAAAATTCGTAACGGGTTATCGAACAGAGAAGCAAAGTCACCGACATAGCAAACTGGATTAGTAAGCTGAAGTGGCAGTTGGCTGGTTGTGTCTGTCGAAGCACCTAGCCACTGGGGTAAACAATCCAAGTTAACAAGTTCTTGAGTGGAGACCACGAGTCGGCGAGTTAGGAGTGAGCATAGTATAGGCCACCCTTCAGCTAGGTGGAGTGAAGATTTGTGAACGATCGCTGGCAGAAGCTCCAGCTTCTGAATTCAACAAGCAGAAAGTACCCGGTAACCTGGCGCGTAAAGTGTAGTTGACTACTTTTTTAAAATTCATTTAACAAAAATATTTGCCATCAAAAAACTTCGGCAAAAGAATTTTCAAAATTGGCCCAACAATAAGTAAGATATAAAGCTTTGAAATTTGGTAGAAGGGGTAATTGTCAAATAACAGTAATATCACACTGTGACGACACTGAATGTCACCCGTCATAACGCTGCGTGCGTGCGAAAGAGAACCGCACTTTTGCTCATGTCGTGAGCATTCTTCAAATATGAATAACTGCTTTATTTTTCATCCAATTTTGATGCTGATTTCACGGAAGATTTTCTTTTTCGTGTTATTTCCTTTTACATCTAAAATAGTATACAAAATAGATCATAGGAAATTTCCCTATTGCAGAAAGCCTATGTTCAGTACTAGAATGCTAAAAGCCAATGATGATGAATTGTACACAGTTTCAAACTATTTTAAAGAATATAAGGTTTGAGGACAATTTACATAATTAAATCGACAACTAAAATGTTATATTTAACTAAGCATACTTGTAATATGAACTAAGTAAGCGTTTTTTATTGCACTCTAAATAAATACTGCTAAAGATATCATTCCCCTCGGAATTTTTTCATTCCCATATTTCATGAGAATCGGAGAATGGCTTCTAGGGGAATGAAATATTTCGATTTCGCAGATATTTCTATTAGAATATTCCAGAAATCATAGCAGAGGAAGGTGCATGTCAACACAGGTTGAATTTAGTACAAAAAAATAATAGTTTAAAAAAACTAAAAAACACGCTTTATAGAAAATCCAACTAAATAATAGAAAATAAATTTGAATTAAGAATAGTGTAATTAAGAAAAAAAATTATTTTATTGTAAAAAAGGTTCTTCAAACGGCAACACTAAAGTGAAGTTGAGACGGAGAGTTACAAACATACATACATACAAACATACAAGTGAAGCTAATATAAAGCGTGTAATAAATATTTTAAATAATTTTAGTTGTATACTTTGTCAATTTTCTTGGACAGAGGCGAATGATCGTTTACCGTGGTACATTTCTCAAGACCAAAGAAAAACTTTTAACCACTCCTCAAATAACACATCCTCTCACTTAACGGCTCGTGGGTAACTTAGGTGTTATGGAATTGGTCAGGACTCGGGTCTAAAAAAAAACTAGCTACACGCGGACATCTATACATATAAATAAAATTGGAGTGTCTGTTTGTAATATTTTAATAACCGTTTTTTACTACATGTATATGAATGTATATACGGTACATACACCAAAATAACATTTTTTACAATTTTTGTCTGCCCGTCTATTTGTTCCGGCTAATCTCTGAAATGGCAGGACCGATTTTAACGGGACTTTTATTGGCAGGTAGCTGATGTAATAAGGAGTAACATAGGCTACTTTTTATCCCGGCAAATATAAAGCGTGACTTTTATCCTGGGAAAACTCATTCACGCGGGCGGAGCCGCGCGCAACAGCTATATTAAAAAAAAAAAATGTATCATCCAAGAGGCTAATGATCAATTAGCGTGGTAAAACTTATTATTAATAATTATTATAATTTGTACAAAATTATTATACTTTAGGTCATAAATCTACACTATTTTTTACATCCGATGTTAATGTGAGTTATTAAATATTCAACATGAAGATGAAAATAGGATGCCAGCGAGATGAGCAAACAATGTGAAACAGGGTTCGGGAATGAATTCCATGGTGCTTTTTTCTTAAATTTCACTTAAATTCATAAGTTATTATAGTACTGTTACGCGCGCTAATACTCGCGGATAGTAGCGCCATCTATTGGCTAAAAGTGGTACTATCCGAATGTGGAAAGTTCGGCGATGGAACATTCTCGAAAGATCTCGATGTCTCCAGAATGTCGTGGAAACGCGATTATTGACCTATATTTGCGAGAGAGTTCCCGACTATTCCGGATCTTTCGAGAATGTTCCACAGACTACGATAGTACTTGCGGCCGGCGACCGCGGCCTTGTGACCAAGGCCATTGACCGAGTATAAAAGTCGGCGCGCGGCCGCCGCCGGGCATTCAGTTTTGCTTAGCGAGCGGAGCGACAAGCGGACTACGAGCGATAACTCCGAGCGACTTCGAAGCGAATTGTGATTTGTGTGAACGTATAGTGAGTGACTATAATTAGTGCATTCGAATATCGTAGTATCCAGTGCAGTGTTTTAGTTAGTTTAATTGTAATTATTTGCTAATAAAAACTTAATTGGTACTTTTATCGCAATACCGGCGTCTAATTGTTTATACCGAACCCCAGCACGTAACAGTACTCTTCTGTCTGTCCTTCCTCTTTGTTTTAATGAAGTAATATAATTCTGCTTTTTATGTAATCGTTTGTAAATTTAGTTTGATTTTCTCAAAAATTGCAGTTTACCGCGCGCGATGCGAATCACTCAACTGATCAGAGGTAATTGATCAGTTACCAACCGGGGTCAAAAGTTAAATTAAAAAAATATGGGTTGATCGTAGAAAGGTAAAAATTTAGGGTTGTATGTATTTTTGAATGCTGTATAATAAAAAAAATAAAACCAAAAATTTTGTCTAAAAAAAAATTGGGGTCGGCCACCCTTATCACGTAGGGGTATGAAAAATAGATAACAACCTATTCTCATACCTACTAAGTGTGAATATAAAATTTCATCAAAATCGGTTCAGCCGTTTCGGAGGTGTATGGTAACAAACACTGTGACACGAATTTTTTATATATATACTAGCTGACCCGGCAAACGTTGTTTTGCCATATAAGATCTTTTTAGATATTATTTTAGTAGAAAAAAATGAATAATTGATCAGTTACCGACCGGGGTTAAAAGTTATTAGCCCGTCAACGCCCGCGTATATATAGCTATAAGCTAATCTATACTTAATAGCTTTTGCCCGCGGCTCCGCCCGCGTGAATGAGTTTTCCCGGTATAAAAGTCCCGCTTAAAATGTAGCTTATATGACACGTTCGTAGATTTACCATAGCAGCGCCATCTATTGATTACTTACTCAACCCAGTCGAAAGGTATCGACATCTGTTAGAATCATTCATAGCAGCGCCATCTATTGATTACTTACTCAACCCAGTCGAAAGGTATCGACAGGTTTTGGCGGAAACTTGGTAGTGTCATGAGGTGCTCTTGTTTTAATTCATTATTTTGGTGATACTTAGTGTTATATTGCATAATTATGGCGGTATATTATCCAATATAGTTCTATTAAAGGGCTCAAATGAAGTGAATTGAAATAACTGTGCTAGTCAAGTGTTTGTTTTGTTGCCGCTAAAACTCCTCGATAAAGTCTTGGTAAGGTAGCCACTGCTGAGAAAAAAAAAAAAAAAAAAAAAAAGGTATCGACATCTGTTAGAATCCTTTGGAGTTAAGATAATTGTGACTGTCAAATAATAACAGACAAATAATTAGCAATAAATTAAAATTGCGACTATAATTTGAGATTTAAACTATCCTATCTCTCAAGTTGGATCGAACTGCACATGGTGTGCGAATTTTATTATAATCGGTTAAGTGGTTTAGGAGTCCATTGAGCTTAAACATTGTGACACGAGATTTATATATATTAAGATAAGAAAGATATAAAGATAGATATAATTGGTTTCTCGGAAACGGCTCGTCCGATTTGGATTAAATTTTGGATTTGGATAGTATGAGATCTAAAAATAAAATTGGGGTATTCAGTTTTTTATTTACCCCAAACTTGTGGGGTTAGAATGGGGGAGATGCTAAACCGTAGAACCGATTGTAATGAAATTCGGTATTGGGATATCTTGAACGTTGAAAACAATTATGGGATATTCATTTTTTTATTAACTCCTATTTAAGGGGGGGGGGGGAAGGAGGGAGAAACTAAAGCGCTGAACCGATTGTTATGAAATTTGGCATGGAGATATTATCTTAAACGTTGAAAACAAATATGGGATATTACTTTTTTGCTAACTCCTATTTAAGGGGGTTAAGGAGGGAGAAACTAAACCGCTGAACCTGTAAATAAGAAGGTTAAAAGGGGACGAAAATAAACCGTTGAACCGATTATGGTAAAATTTGATATCGATGTAGCTTGAGTATAAATATGGGATATTCATATTAACCACTAACTTAGGGCAGCTAAAGGGGAGAGAAACTAAACCGCGGAACATATTTAAGACCAAATTTGATGCGGATATAATTATCTTAAACCATGATAATAAATATAGGATATTCGTCTTTTATCAATTCGTAACTAAGTGAGACAAAGGAATAAGAACTGAACCATGTATCTGATCGTGATGTAATTCAACATGGAAAAATTAAGAAACCAGATTTAATTTAAAATCTAAGCCTAATCTAATTTTTTTTTAAATTAGTTAAGTAACTGTAGGTATCGACTCATTTGACTTCAGTCGTGAATATTTTCTTAAAATAGAAAATATTATTAGGACCTTAAAGTAATAAATAACATGTATAGTAGGTATTAAAAAATCACCCGACCAAGGCTCGGTCACCCAGGTACTTATTTTTTATTTGCGAATATTACTGCTGGTATTTTGTTTTAGTTCTCTACTACAAACTTAACTTATATACACACCTACACACATACATGCACACAGACACAGAGGTCCGTGAACACACACACCCACAGGTCCGTGAACACACACACCCACAGGTCCGTGAACACACACACCCACAGGTCCGTGAACACACACACCCACAGGTCCGTGAACACACACACCCACAGGTCCGTGCACGCACACACACACACACACACGCGCAGGTCCGTGCACGCACACACACACGCAGGTCCGTGCACGCACACACACACACAGGTTCATGCATAGACACAGACAGGTCCGTGGACACACACACATACATAAATACACCGCCTAATTTTAGAACCTCTGGCAAGTATTTTTGGTAGCTTTCATTTATTTAAATAAAGCTTTTTTCATTTTTAATTTTCAGAGGATCGTAATATATGCGAAGAGTTCTGGAATTCAGAACTTTATTCCGGTTCCCGGCTTTATTTGTATCCATTCATTGATTAATTAGATACCTAGATAGACACTGAACGATTTAAACGCGTCGAAAAAAATAGAGGCGAACAGTTCCCCACCAAATGAGTTCGAGTGAATTAATTTTTGTTGTTTTTCATGGATATAATTTTCTCCTCGTTTTAATAGAAACCATGAAATAACTGGTATCATTATGCGCGCACACAGGGATACGTAGAATGATGCAGCGATAGCGTATGACACAGCTGTCACGCATACTAGCTTAAGAAAAGTTAGCCTGTTTGTTTTAGTTTCATTGCAGCGCGTCACTCTATCCAAAGAGTATTATATACAACTCTATCTAGGTATATAATTAATCAAAATATCCATTATCCATAAAATATTTTTTTTTTTGTCATCCTGATTCCTACTTACTCTTTTTATCTGCTCTGTTTTGATATACCTACTATGAAATTAATTGTAATGGAAAATACAAAAGAATAAAAAAGAAGTTACATATTTTTATTACTGGTTTGGAATGAAATTGTATTATTAAAAGCAACAAAACAGCGATTTTAATATAACATAATTTTATACAAGGCATTAAGTACATTATTACTCACATAAGAAATTGCACATAGATCGATTGATTAAGCTAAATTTATATTAATAAAATTCTTCTACCCGCTACAAATCCCATGAAAACAAATGATGTTTTACAAGCATATCTCTCACACCTTCTTTTAATGGTTGATTCTGTGTATCCTTCTTTAAGGGTAATTCCCAATCAGGGTTTAAGTTGAATCCAAATTGGGAGAGGATTCTTAATTCACATTTGATTTGAACCCATCCAGGGGAATTTATGAATGACCATGGATGATACCATTTCTGTACAACATCCACACAGGAACATAAGACTTCCAACCATAAGTGCAGAGCCTCTTCATTTAATCCCATACAAATAAGTGTGCGCAATTTAACATCCATTTGAGCATGAGCATTATCATGTGACAAATTAATAGCCTGTACACATCTGTACAACAGTTCCTCAGGAGTAAGAACTTTACCATCTTCATCCAAACGGTATGTCTTGCATAAGACCAAACGACTGTACACAGAATTAAAATCTTTTTCCACTTCCCTTGATGAAGCTTCTTCTATAAACAACCATGGATGGCAAGGTCCATCAAGGAAACTTGGTCTTTTGATACCATGCAAGAGGACTCTTTTAAATGCAGGTGCTAGTACACCTCTTACAAGATGAGCTGCTTTTTCTGTCACCGAGTCATCACCGGCCCTGCTGTATTTCACACCTTTCTCATCCAAGAGCTTGACAAATCTTGCTGGAAACCATCCTCTCAATCCATTCAACTCTCCAATCCAACAGTGTTCGTCCCTTGAGCTGATAACTTCTATTACATCATTTTTTCTGAATCCTAGTTCATCACCATCTCTTCTCTCAAAATCTAAAAGAGCCTTAGCCCTACGTCTTTTACTCCTTGACACATTGACATATCTCTCCCGGTCTGCTGCGTGGCTTTGCATTGTGTAGTCTGCTGTTAACTGTACTTCAGAAGCTAATTGGGGCTCTAGAGCCAAAAAGTGTCTGGCAACTTGAAGTATTGCTTCTCTAAGATCAACTAGAATTTCTGTTTGTTTCACATTCTTGGAAACTGCATCTTCATTGTTGCTATCTTCCCCAAATAATATTGTCTGTATAACAGATTTGTTTTTCTTTATCTGACGTCTTTGAAGTTGTTGTTTGGGTAAGTTGGGCACAGCACTAGGATTGCCAACTAGGGCACCTTGGTCAGCCATCAAGTAAGCTAAATGCCTCCTCCTGTGTGTGTCAATTAAAGCGGGACTAAGAGTATCTCCACAAACTTCATAAATAGTTTTAATAAGTAAGTCAACATCATCTATTTCCCGTGGAATATCTGAGAGTGTGTTGAAAATCTGAGCTGAATTTGATATCTCAGTAAATCTGTTCTCTTTGATCTTCAACATAGCTAATGTAACTTTAAATAAAACTATAGAACCATCTAGGAAGAAGAGATCCCAAATTCTAAGTAAAATTTTCATATGAACAATATTAGCATATAATGTTAAAAACCAATGCATAGTTATAAGAGATAGTTCAATGTCATGTGCGTTTAAAACCTGATCAATGCCTGGCAGATAGTTAGCTATCAAGGTTCTCAGCACTCTCTGATCAGCCTGTATACCAATCAAAGTGGAAGAGTAATATGAAGCTGGTAGAAGATCCTCTACTGTGGTACACATTATCCAAAAAGCATCTTCTTCTTCCATCAGAAGCAGTAGTGATGCTGCTATCATGCCAGTGCCCTGACAATATCCTATATCTGGATATAGCCAGGCTAAGGCTCTTAGTATTCTACGCAGCCTTGGGACACCAGTGCTTGTTGGATGTGAAAAGCACACATTATTTGGTAGTATTTGTACCAAATCCTTCTCTATTTGCTTGCTTGTCACCAAGCCATCATCACTTGAAGCCCTTACTATATCATGATATGTGATCTCAGTGGATGCCCTTTTTTTATTTGCTCCACATAGGTTCATCCACACTTGTGGCCTCAGAGAGTGAGGCACGCCATCCTTAACCATTTTTTGCAGTTTATCTGTCTTTTCCAGTTTCCCTTCAGCTTCAGAGAAACTTATTTCCTTGCTGTAGAATTCCCATTGGAGTCTATGTTGATCATCTTCTACAAATGCATTGGCCAGAAGTTTATTTGAACTCTGTTCTGGCCCGTCCTCTTCTTCGACACAAAAACCGAACTCGTCGAATCTGTAATCTGGCAAACCGCCGCCATGACCTTCGGATTCGGGTTGTGCGAGTTTAGCCATGATGTCTTGGGGTACCATGCTTGGAGTCAAGGCGGAAAACGGCCCACCAGGAGCCGGAAGAAGTTCATCGGCGATATTAAGTCCTCGTATTGCATCTATTACATCTTCTGGGTCATCGTCAGCTAATGCTGCACTGATTTTTCTTTCATGATCCTCCCGGCCTACGTACCCGACATGGTCGCGTGAACTAAACAAGGATTTTGCTAAATCCATAGTTTTTAAGACAATTCATAAAACTTTAGCTGATTCTAAACTAAATTCTTATCACGATAGTACTTTCCCTTTGGTATTGATTGATCACAAAATCATAACAAATAAAGGTCACACATCAGCACCAGAGACAAATAATCATGATAATCAGCACAGACTACTATAGATGCTACGCACACGTCAGATTTCGTTAAATTCGTTCATTCATTGCACAGACTACTACAAAGAGAATTTTAAATAATACTATGGACTACTATAGTGCGTTTCAACTTTAAATTCGGAGTTTTTTGGCGGGAACTTGGAAGTGTCATGAGGTGCTCTTGTTTTAATTCATTATTTTGGTGATATTCATTGATTCATTAAAACTAAGGATGTAGATTGTAGGCAACGATAATTATAATTCATCTGGTAAATTGTAGGTGTATATTATAACAATTTTTTAGTTCTTGGTTAATATTTCATGTTTATTTATTTTTTATTTCCAAGGTTAACAGCATTCGTTTTGAATAAACGAATATATAAAATTATTAAGTTATTTTGAATATGCCATTTTCATCATAATATGTATCTACCAAAATAACTTTACTTATAACTTGGAATTGTGGTTTTTGACCTTTGCCGACTCATTATGGATTATGGAATGATTTAAAAATATACGTTCAGCGGCTTACGTCATGTGGATGTTTCGGTTACATTTTAGCAAATATTAATAACTTAGCATAGCTCTTTTACGATCTCTTTTGCACATGTATGATATTGTATAGTGTTGTCTTCTAATCAATAACAGCGTAGGTAATATTTATTATTTATTAATTTGCTTTTCAATATGTGGATATCAGCGACACATTGTCCAGAAAAATGTCTGCTTGAAGTATCTAATGCGATGAATTTGCCTGGTGCATAGGCCTGGTGGATATTTATTTCATATTATTATAAAGGCTTTCATTTATAAATTTATGAAAACTTAAGGAGTATATAAATACAGTCGCAGGTTTGTATATGTGCTTTATCAAATCTAAGGATACACAATACTTGTGTGTCAAAACACTATTATTGCTTTATTGTTACTAATTTCATACTAAGTTATACTACAAATTACAGTAATACTCCTCATTGAACATACAGTTCAGTCTATTTTAATTTACTTTATACATCCACATTAGGTTCAAAGGAATGACTGATATAAATTGGTGGCAGTATTGGGTGTTAGGATGCTTATTGGCTTTAGATGATGGGTAAAGTCTTCTATAATTTTAGAATACAATTCGCTCAAACCTATTCTACTATTTTTATGGAGTGGCAGATTGGATGGGTGAAAAGTCAATACAAACTAGAATGTTAACTTGTTACATCATATTGTTTTTAAAGTATCACACTTTAAATCTGAATGTTTAATAAACATGGGGCTGTGAGTACATTACCCGTATTATGAATTTGTGATATTATTTGCTGAGACCTAATTCATGCACTAGGATGGGTGTAAAGAACTGTTGTGTAGAAACATGTAAATCCTGCTCTACAAGAAAGGAAGACAATGGTGTCACATACCACAGATTTCCAAAAAATCTGGCTTTACGTAACACTTGGATGTCAATAACTTGTTGCAAAGATTCACACTTGCCAAAGTATGTGTGCTCAAGGCATTTCTGTAAAAATGACTTTCAAACATATAAGGACTCTAAGTACATATTGAAGTCAGGTACTGAAGTATTCTTGCTTGTTGGGTTGTTGAATTGTTGTTGCACTTGATTTAGATGTTGTAGTTTTGCAACATGTCTTAGTTTGTGCTGTAGTTATTTTTGCTATTGCTAAGTTAAGTTCTTTTTGGAGTCTGTTTATTTTTAACTTCATTACTATAGTCTATTTTCAAGCTTCAACATACTAGGACTCTTCCCAAAGTAATCTACAAGTGTGGTGTTTATTTTACTCATTCTTATTAATGACAACTTGTTGCTAAATTGGTTATTATTTTTACATTATTTTGAATGTAAGCAGACACTGTGGCATGAAATCTTACTACTCCTTTACTGCTCAATATGTGGACAGACTTATATCAAAATCATTTGGAAATGATTTTGTAATTCATTTTTGTAATGATGTTGACTCTTCATTTTTTCTTGGATTCTTTGTCTTTGGCACTTTTCATATTTTTTTGTAGATATATTTTTTTCTGATCTCCAATGAGGAATGTTACTTATGTATTGCTTTTTATTTTTGTACACTTAACATTTTTCATTTGCATTCTACTAGATTTATTTTTTCTTGTCACTGATGTAGTGTCTTGTAATAAAAGATATGCTGTTGTTCAGTTTGTTGGAGCATTGTTTGTACACTTGTAGATAGATTATTTCGACGCTTGAAAGGCAATAATATCTAAGCGACATTTAGCAAATTTTTCAGTAGAGCGTTTTAAAGTTTCGATTTTGACAAAAAAAATCATAACTAATTAACCATTTGCTGCATAAAAATAATTGTAACTGTTTTAGGAACCTCTTAATTTTTTACGCTTTTTGAGTTAAATTAACAGCCCTGAAGATTATAAATTAAAAAGTTAACGTCGCTTAGTAAAAAATTGCCTAAATTTACAAAGAGGTAAAATCATCTAAATGGATCATCTTATGAATACCGTAACAAGTAAATTTAATGAAATACAAATATTTGAAAATGCGCAGTTGGTAAAAATCATATAAGGATATCTAAACATATTAATAAAATCAAGTAAAAATATCTATAGCTAAATTATTGGGTCACACGATCGTGGAGAAACATAAATACGTGCATATTATTGTAAATCTTGTTATTCCTACAAACATTGAACTATTTAATAATCAGTCAATTTTAATAATAATCAACATTTTATTGTTAGATAAACATACTTACATCTAAAATATAGCATAATGATATAGAATTTGATTTCGATGAGCGGAAGGACATACAAAATTGCCTTATCTGAACATTTACAACGGCTTGCTTAAATATCTCTGTGTAAGCATAACTCGAAAGCAATAATATTATAATTTATTCATTGTGTTGGAAACTTGTAATTTTCTCTCTAAATTTATTTTTGCTGAAAGCACATACATACGTACACACCCACGCCCTTAACCCATAGGGGTAGAAAAAGACTATTGAGCACCACATTCTACGATCTTGACATACGTCTTCCACAAAGGTTTTTCATAGTACTTCGCAAAGACAAGTAAGTGTGTATAGTGTATACTAAAATGAAAAAGAGAGTTCAGGAAATAGTTGAGCAAAAGAAAGAAAAAGGAACTAGACCACAAACCTTCTCGTGAATCCAAAGCGAACCTTTCACTATTCTGGAAACAAATATGGTTGATCAGGGGAGAGTCGGGGACTTCAAAGATAGGAGTCATCAGAAATGAAGATGGAAGGGTGTTTAGAGATAAAAGGGAAGTATTGCTTGGAAGTCCTACTTCAAAAGACTTTTTAAATGAGGCGATGGGGATGTAGCAGGTGGTTAAGAGGCTATAGACCTGGCTTACTCTCAAAACGAGGCTAATAATGAGAATACGGAAAATGGAATAGTGAATGCGATGAAAAGTATGAGGTTAGGCAAGGCTGCTGGGTGTAACCGAAAATGCTGAGATACGGCAAAGGCGTAGAAGCAAAATTGTTATGGCTACTTTTTAATATGTGGTGCAAAACCATTATTATATCCATTTTCAAGAAGAAATTTTCACAGCAAGAATATAAAAACTACCGCAGAATAAGCCTTCCCTGTGCTGCCAGTAAATTGTATGCCAAGGTCCTCATTAAGAGAGTGATTAATGAGACTGAAAAAAAAGTGTGGAATGTCCAAGCAGGTTTTAGAAGAGGAATGGGTTACACACATCAAGTCTTTTACATAAGTTGCATAGCGAAAGAACATTTGGCTAAGTCCAAAAAAGTCTTTTATACCTTCGTAAACTTGGAAAAGGCTTATGATCGTATGCTGAGGAATGAACTGTTGTTAACATTGTCTTTAATATATCGGATTGAGAGTCACCTGGTGAGGACTTTGAAGTCTCTGTACGAGAACATCGACGGGAGAGCTGCAAGGCACGAAAAATTATGTGAATAATGTCTTTAAAGAGAAAAGAGTGAAAATGAGAGCAAGATAAAAGTGGTTGTGATAGAAAGAGGTCTGGGCACGTGGAGAGGATGGATTCAAGACAGGTCACGAAAGGTTAAATACCTTTCGTAAGCTTTCCAGCTAATGTGAATGGTACGGCTGGAAGAGAGCACCCAACGAGAGCGTGCATTTATCAAATAAATTATCTCCAAAAAGTAGGTCAGGATTAATAGCCTCAACCGGCAAAAAAGTATACGGAGAGAATAGGTAAAATTGGAATTAAATTATTATTCTTCTTCTTGGTCGTAACACTCTTGACAGAGTGGTCGTGGTCGTCATGTAGTGTTGTTTGGTGCAGATTTAATGCGCCTTACGATCTCCCGCCACATCTCTCTGTTGGATGTTATTCTTGTGCACTCATGTACGGGACGGTCCACGGCAGATTTGACCTGATCGGTCCAGCGCATGGGTGTCCTTCCCCGCGGCCGAGTGCCTTCAACCTTGCCCTGGACGACAAGACGTTCTACGGACTGGTCGCCTCGCCTAGAAACGTGCCCGAAAAAAGCAAGTATGCGGGACTGTATTAAGGCGGATAGACGCTGCTTGATGCCGAGTTCTTGAAGTATCGAAGCGTTTGTGCAAAACTCGGTCCACGATACCCCAAGTATTCTTCTCCAACACCACGTTTCCAGAGCATAAATTATTATTAACATATTGTAATACACAATAATGCAACATAAATATATTTATTACAAAAATAAATGTTATCAAAATTATAAAAGTCTATTTATTTGTAAAAAATACTCACCATATCTACGTAAAATTGAGGCAAAATCATAAAAACGTCGGACGGCTGTCCTCTCTTAGCGACAACCAATACGCGCTGAACACGATCGCGCGCATATACAAATGACACTTTCAAAACACTAGGTGGTTCGCAAGCGGGTGTATTTACTTTATTATGAACAGGTAAATATCTCTTAGCAATAAGTATAACCACCTGAACATACCCGGTAAAATTATCTATGCGACATGACTGAAGTTAAAGGTTGTCAAGTAAAAATATTTAAGTATAAAAAATAGAACTTATATTATTCAGGTAAAATTATCTAACCGACTAATAATTATTTATTTAATTTTAGGTAAAATTGTATAAATGTACTATTCACAAAATATTTTATTAAGCTGAAAATATCTAAGCACATAAATATGGAGAGTATGGATCCAGGTAAAATTATATCTATGCCAAAGTTATAATTTTTTGTGTAGGCAATAAACAACTAATTAAAGAGCGAGCAGTTTTTTATTTCAAGTAAAAATATATTAATGCAAAACAGTAATATCATGATTTCATGTAAAACACACTAAGTTCAAAATTAATTTCCTTAAGCGTACCAACTACTGTAAATCCAAAAAGTCGTAAACATTTTGGCGGTACGTGAGAAAAAAAAAGTGAAATTTACCGGAATCATCTAGTATCTAACCGCCAAAAAAGTTGTCCTAGAGCTACGAAACCCGGATCAATCGACGCAGAAAAATCTGGCGATTCCAAATATGTATATAACTCATTTTAGGTATTTTTGTCGCTTAGATATTATTGCCTTTCAAGCGTCGATTTACATATACATACATTTTCTTTACACTGTGGCATTTACAATCTACTTAACCATTGGGTTGGTTCAACATATTTGCAGTATATTTATTTTGAATTACAAGGCATGGACTTTTCAATTATTTAATGATCCTATAGTTTTTCACGGTCATTGATTTTCAGATGCGGTGCCCTCAATTTTTCCATGGACCATGTCTGAGATATCTAATAAAATGGAAACCACAGACATCTTATTAGAAAATAATGGTCCTGAACCACCAGAGATAGAAGCTGCATTGAACACCTCAGATACCAGCAAGGAGTCTGAAGAAAATTTAGATGCAATAAGAAAATTTATTGAAGATCAAGACAGAGAATTGCAAGAGAAAAATAATAAAGCAAATGTTGCGGAGTCAGTTGAACCTGAAATTTTGAGTAACAATGATGCAAATACAGAAAATAATAAAGGCACTTGTAATGATGTTGTAAATAATAAGAATGAAGGAACTACAACAGAGGTTGCTTCCAGTGTTTTGGATATGATACTAAGTGAATCAGAAGTAAAAATACAGGATAAAAAGGATTTTGCACCCGTGCCCAAGTATAACAGTTTGAGTCCAGCTGATAAAGGTTTGTTTTGTCTTATTTTACTGGTCTCTCATATGTAAGAGTCTGTCTGGGTGGGTACCACCGCAATATCTATTTCTACCGCCAAGCTGCAGTGTGCATGCACTGTAGTGTTTCGGTTTGAAGGACATTGTAGCCAGTGTAACTACTGGACATAATGAGACTTAACATCTTACGTATCAGGATGACGAGCACAGTGTAATGCCACACAGTACTTAGTCAAGATGCTGGATGGTGTTGCTACTGCTTATGGGTGCTCGTATCGCTTACCATCAGGCGAACGGTATGCTCTTCTCGTCATTCAATTGCAATAACAAAATTTAAAAAATATACTTATTAATTAAATGGTCTTTTCAAGTGCATACTGGAAAAGACCATTTACTTAATAAATACCCCACTAGGCCACATGGCCAAATACGGAACTATAGACTGTAGCAAAAAATGGTTAAAAGAGTGTAGCCTAATAATTTTGATAAAAGCTAAAAGTGAATCGTATGATTTTTGTACAAACATGTTTTAGTTTGGAATCTACCCACTTTATTTTGAACATCACTTATGATTTTGAACTCGACGGTATATTTTTTATATTATTGTAAGATTTGATAAGTAGATCACTTGTTTACTAATAGTGTCATGCGTGCTCATTAACAATCGCAATAGTATCCAAAGATTCATATAAATGTGAGACTTACCTCATAATAACTACATTTATGTGGCTCGTAGTTGCTGGTGGCAGTATTTCTCTATCGATTGGCTCAAGAATAGAAGCCAAAGATTTCAGTGATGATTGGCATCCAGCGCAGATTGTGGAGGTTGATTATGACGAGATGGAGGTGTTGGTTCGTTATGAGCCGCACAACAAGAGGTAAGTAAATTCGTGTATATGAAACTAGCAAATAGAATATTTTAAAAGCCTTTCCTGCTACAAAAATGTACCAACAGTACAATATCAGTCCATCTGTTTAAAAATCAGATAAAAAAATATATTCCTCATGGGAGAGAGTTACATGTGGAGAGTAATATGTGGTAATCCAGGAAATGGCCTATTTGGGTGCCAAATTTCATTCAAATCTGTTCAGAAGTTTCTGAGTTTACTTCTAACAAACATCCAGACATTTTCATAAAGATAAGACTAGCTGTGCCCATAGCTTCGCCTGCGAGGACTTACCCTTTTAGAACCTCCCCCCCCCAATAGAACACACGTGTTGGGGCGAAGAGATACTAAGAGATTCATTAGATAAAAATTAAATATTTCATGATGAAATACACACAAAGTATAATATTATGTTACTAAGAAGTAAGAACAAGGATTATTACAGTCCTTTGATTAATTATATACCTAGATAGACACTGAACGTTTCAAACGCTTCGAGAAAAATAGAGGCCAACAGTTGTCCACTAAATGAGTTCGAGTGAATTATTTTTTGTTGTTTTTCATGGATATAATTTTTCCCCATTTTAATAGAAACCATGTAATAACTGGTATCATTATGCGCGCACACAAGGATACGCAGAATGATGCAGCGATAGCGTATGACAAAGCTGTCACGCATACTAGCTTAAGAAAAGTTGGCCTGTTTGTTTTAGTTTCATTGCAGTGCGTCACTCTATCTAGGTTTATAATTTATCAAAGGTCCAGTCATTAGGTTTTGAATGAAATGAGTAGCTTTTGATACGCGTAGTGCGTACGAACCATCAGCAAGTCGATAAACAGACACACCGGCAAACTGACAATAATTGTTGGTGTACAATAAAGATGGAAAAAATAATAATAGAAATCTTGAAAGTTATTGTTTAATGTTGTATTATATTCCTCGCGTCTCCCAGTTATTTTTACAATACAGACACGAAATATTTACGATTTTATTATTATGTATCGATTAATGAGAAAAAAAAGTTTTTATTCAAAACGGAATTTTTTAAACCGTATTTGACATTTTTGTCTATAGTCTTTCCGTAGTATTAATGCTCTTTGCAATAGTCTTTTGTTTATAATGAGTGACGAAGTGACGGGTCGTATTTAATTTTAATTATTAGCTGTGAAAAGCGTTAAATAAATTTTGCTGTTGAGCTTAAGTATTTACGTTTAGCGATTTCCAAAAATGTATCCATACGAAACAAGATATAGGTCGTTGCGCAGAAAATCTAGGTAACCATGGTTACTGTTTGTTTTGGATACCTTTAATTCTATAGCGTCGTTTTCCAATGCTTGGTTTATCCCTTGATTGAATAATACAGATTTTTCGTAATTTATTTAATATTGTATTAGTCGTTTGTAAATAAAGTTTTGTTTAAAAGTCGGGCACATCATTTACTGTAAAAATAATGCATTTTTTATGCTTATTTAATTCATGAATATGGAATGCAAGGAGTGCGTGTTTTTTTAAAATGGATGTGGTGTATAAAGAAATTTTCATTTTTGTCTAATTACTTTGGTAAATAGTGTTATTGAAAATATTGTCATGAGTCATGACCACGTAGAAGTAGCGAGCATTTAAAATACAGGTATAATTAGTTAGGGATTCATTAATACATGTCATTATTGTTGATTATTTTGTTACATAGAATAATGAGCGTATGATAACTATTATAATTAGTAGAAACTCGAGGTCTCCGCTTTTACGATGACTGCTCCCGCGAAAAAAGTAACACTCAGACATAATGTAGTTTTCTGTTAGTTAATTTTTTAAGGCGGAGAATAAGATTCGGAGATTTGCGTGTTCAAAAAAACAAATTCTTCAGCTTTAACTAATTATAGATTAAAGTATAAAATCGGATACGATAGCGGTTAAAAACACATGGAATGTACTAAAGCCACATTGCTCACAAAAAAATTGTGAAATCTAATTTTTCCCAGTATTGCTCGTCACGACGAATGGATTAGCGTAAGCAGCCCTCGTTTAAGACCAACAAATACTAGTACCAACTCTAAATGTGACACAACTGAAGACAAGCTGCCTGAGCAGGTCGTCCAAGTAAAGGAAGAGATTAAAGAAGTAAAGGTGGAAGAAAAAGCGAAGATAACGTTCGCGGTGGGAGAGAGATGTCTGGCGCGATGGAGGGATAATAGGAGATTCGTCGCCACCGTACATAATGATTTGGGAAATGGTAAGAAATACAAGTGCTATGGTCGAGATATTTATTAGTTAGGTAGAGTTGAGTTTTGGCGTATGTACGTATGTTTGTGTTATGTATGTCGAGGGCCGAGGCGCTTACCATTAATATTTGATCGTTGTATCAAATTGAACTAGACATGTACATGTAATTGAATTTATTCGGGGGTCGATTACTGCTCCGAACCTTGGACGGTTGAATAAGACATACGTTTTCTTTTTTCACAGGTACCTATGAAATAATATTTGACGACGGTTTTTACTGGAAATGCAACGTATCAAGACTTTACAAATGGAAGCAAACTGGAAAGAATGATCTTTTGACCGTAGACACATCATTACATTCTGCCACGGGGGCTCCATCGCCCATACAAATCGGAGGTCCAAGCACGGCAGCTACACCAGCCAACCCAACTGGTTTCCACACACATCTTTTTGACCCAACGCGAGACTACCTCAGCTCCAAAAGTGAACGACGCGAAATGAAAAGAAAATTGAACATAAAAGAGATATTTAATATTGGTCAAAAGAAACAAAAAGCCAAATCGGATAAAGTTGTGAAAAAGCCGAGGATAATCAGAAGGCCTCCTAAAGTTAAAAGTGACCCTATTAAAAAAGAACTGAAGGTTGAACTTACAAGGGAGATACCAGGTAAGCCATTTTTTATGTTTGGTTGAAATTCACGACTTTTGTAAATAAAAGAAAATAATTAAACTAGTGTCATTTATATTACAAAGCTTAAATAATATTGTCGCCATATTTTATTAAGGAAACGTTTTATGAATCGTAGATGCTGTTGCTTCTATCATTGGCTCAATGAAAAAAGACGAAATAGAAGAAATAAAAACCGAAGACATTATTGAAGTAAAACTTGAAGAAATAGACAAGGATGATTTAGAAGTCACAGATGCTACAGAATCCGAAAATGATGTACAGGTAGCGGATGATTTTACAGTGGATCCATTTAAAGCAGAATTAGACCCTGTAAGTTGTAGTATATGCTTTAGTATAGTAGCTAGATGTTTTATTATGGCCCATTCAGTTGTGGTTCTAGGACTTAGGGTTAGTGTTATCATTTATCTAGATTAGTACATGCTTGTGTAGGCTTGAGAGTAGTTTACTGTTTTGTATATAAAAACAATATTGTTGGTTTCACGTGTCTGAATATGCGAGTGCAATCAGCCATTTTTCTATAGAATATTCGCCTGCGACTGCCTCGGTAGCGTAGTTGTATTACGGTACGGCTGCAATGCTCAGGTCTCGGGTTCGATCCCCGGGTCGGGAAAATTGATATTGGGTTTTTCTAATCAGTATCGGCCCGGGGTCTGGAATTTGTGCCTAATATGGCTATAGGCTCGCCGCCATGGCGCATGGAACGGAATACGCACGGCGAAAAGTGTGTGCACTAGTTGCGCCTCTGCCTACCTCTTCGGGGATAAATTATGTGTGAATATTCGCCCATATTGTCATGGAACGGCTTAACGCATACGCATGCTCACGCCTTTTATCCCCGAAGGGGTAGGCAGAGGCGCAACTAGTGCACCCACTTTTCGCCAAGCGTATTCCGTCCCATGATGTGATAGGGGGCGAGCCTATCGCCATACCGGGCACAAATTCCAGACTCCGGGCTGATACTGAATAGAAAAATCCAATACCACTTTGCCCGACCCGGAACGGCTTAACTGGTTTCTAATTCGAGTTTTTATTATATGGGTACAGCAAAGACAAGAAACTGTAAATATTAGTACAATATAGCAGGCCTAGCAGGCCTCAGAGTCAGGGTTTGTATGGAAGAGCCGCCGCTGAATATCTTGTACTTTCTAATGTTGATAAAACTTGGATTTCATAAACTATTTTGATTTGGAGATATTCAGATCGCTTCGAATAAGCTAGTACCTATGTCTTCGTAATTAATACTAGCAATATAGCTATAGCCAGTAAATTATTTTGACTGTGGCTTTTTATGTTTTTGTGATAGGTGTTTTGTTTGGTGCTAGTGGTAATGTTTCTTTTTGATACAAATGATTATACTTTTAATGTCGCCTGTTAAATGTTTGTTACACAATGCAATAACGTGATGAGTTATTGGCTTAAAATTATAATGCACTGCATGACACTGCACTACCCTCCCTGAGGCTAAATCTCATAATAATGCAACCTGGAGAGTGGCTGAGAGTAGTTGGAATGGGTTAAGAGAAATTTTCGATTCATTCCTAGAACGCGCATGGCACACATCTGATTTTATAAGTTATTTATGATTAAGCTATGTATGTTACTCCTTGATAATAATTATCAATCGTTTAAACGGCTATAGTTAATAGTTAAAAAATGTACCTCAGAGTTCTATATTCGAATTTACAATGTATGTGATATAGTATCTAATTACATTAGGGCAAATTGGCGGACAAAAGGCCATTAATCATTGGGGAGGTCTGTGGCCACAATATTACAGTGTGTGTATAGTATTATTTATGAACTGTAATTTATATTTTACAAAATATTCAACTTTGCAATTTTCGTGTTAAACTGATTTGCATGTATGGTTAATGGTTATTTATTTCTTACTTAATAATAATTATAACATTTAGGTACACGAAGAAGACGTAAAACTTGAAAAATTTGACAAACAAGATGGCAAGCACGAGGAAGTAATCGATAGGATGAAAGAGGTCATCAACAAACTGGAAGGTGGTCTGAAGGAGGACACGTTAAATTCTCCCAAAGTAGATATTAAGGAAGAAACTCCAATATCTACGAAACTTGAAAACATAGACGCAAAAACCGAAGAACCAAGCGAAAACGTAGTCGATGACGGCGTCACAGAGGCTAGCACTGCAAAAAAAGTGAAATCTAAAAAGCTTTCCAAGATTAAAAAAAGTAAGAAACTTAGAATGTTGCAGGAGAAGAAGGTAAAGAAACAAGTGCAAAAAGTCAAGAGTGAACTTGAAGAGATGAAAAAGCAAGTGGAAGAAATGAGAAAGCAGATGTTGTTGAAGACGCAGGAGTTTGCGAAGGTGCAGTCGGAGATGCCGGAGAGTTTCCTGTTACCCGGAGAGTGGTGTTGTCGGTGGCTGAACGGACAGCCAGTGGGGACGGTTAGCGAGATCGTGTGCGAGACTAAAGTTGATGGAGACGGGAAGCCGGGATTGCCGCGGCGAAGTGTTCAGGTAAATAATACAATTTGGAGGACGTAAGAAATACTAGTTATCAAAATTAATTAGGGTATGTTTTAGCGTTATAGTTTAATATAGTTCAGTGGGCTTAGAATGTGACACAAAGACGCAACTCGTAAAACGATGTCGTTTAATTTTGATGTTTGTGATTGATCGAGAGACCAATACGTCAGTCACTTGTTAGTCTCTCAACCAATCCCAATAAGACGAAACGGAGTCGTGTTGTGTTTTATTGTCACACTCTAAGCCCACTGTATAGTTTAATAAAGTATATTTTTTGGCAATTTGAACTATTGGAAGTTAAAAAGTATGTACGAATTTTTGGGAATTGTGATGATTAATCGATATATTTTTAGCTATTTCAATACATAACTATGATATTTTTTTAAATCAAAGGTGGAAGACAAGCGGTTACCACTAGGATGGACAAAACACATGGTACGCAGAAGCTTGGGACATTCTGCCGGCAAGTGGGACGTCGTACTTGTTAGGTGAGTTCTTTCTGTTAATTCATTGGAGTAATATTATAAAGGATTAATTAAAGGTTTATAGTATAAATAACGTTATGTATGAAGAGCGAAGTAATTCTGTTCCTTTAAAAAATTTTTTTTGCAATAACAATTCTCCATTACGCAGCCCGGAAAATCGTCGGTTCCACACAAAGACAGACATGCGTAATTACCTCGAGAACAATCCAGACGAGTCCCTGAAGCCGTATGAAGCTGCGCTGATGGACTTTGGGGTGCACTTGAAGTTGGCTCGACGTATGGGATGGATCACCAACACTCCAGGGGGAGTGGCCGACGGGCCCACACTACCCTGCGGGACCTTGCATAGCACCTCACCCTTGGTTAAGAGGAAGAAGCTGAACCTTAAGAAGTCGGAGAAGAAAAGCCGGCGGCAGAAGAAAAATAAACTGAATTTCAGGATGAAGTTGGCTTTGGCATCTCAGAATGTAAGTATGCAATAAGTATTTATGTTCATGAGTTTTACTTTTATTTATCGTAATGTTACTTAGGATACGACATCAGCTGCTTAGTCAAGTATATAAAACACTTTTGGAGAAAAATAGAGAGAAAAGAGGATTGAAGTTCAGTGCTTCAGAGATTAGCTTAAAGATTGCACCACGGGCTGGCGATGGATGTGAACGTAAGCTAATAATTATGTACCTAGTTGATTGTTTGATAACAGGTCGTTGACGACACTTGTATGGAAACCACTTCTGACTCTGTGGCGACCCCGGAACCCGTGCTTGATACTATGACCTTAGAAGATGGCTATGGTAGGTGCACTAATTACAACTTAATATTGTCTTGTAATCTGTTGTTTATTAACATTAATATTTTTTTTAGTGTATGTTGGCTCCCTCAAAGTTCAAATAATAGAGAATCTCCTCCGATGTCCTGCTGAAGGATGCTTCAAGAATTTCAGAAACAACACATTGTTGCAAATGCACATTAAGCATTATCATCGAGAATTAAGAGAAAAGCTGGGTGACACCCCGAAAGTTCTCGACTTAGCATATGCCAGAACTATGCCACTAGACACTGAGCCGGTAAAGCAAGTGGAGAGCAAGGTTCTAAAGGTCAAGATCTCCAAACCGAAGCGTGAGGAACCTAAACTGGAAGCTACTGAAGATAAACCCGATTTACTCATTGATATAGCACCCAAAACTCCAGTTAGTCAAGACGGTGAAAGTACACCAAAAGCCCAGGATTCACCTAAGTTGCGTGATGCGTTGGTCAACAAGCCGGTGAAAAGACCTAAAGTATTGCTTCCAGTCAGAAGACCAGAGCTTGAACCGGAGCCAACGAATGTGGACGATAATGAAGAGCTACCAGAAATGGTGGTCGATAACTATAGTATGATAGAGCCGTTAGATTTTGAGACGGCGATCTCTACGCATACTGTGACTAAACCTGTGAGTGAAAAACGGAAGAAGGATAAGAACTGCAAATCTCTGACGGTGATGTCGCAAAAGGCAAGCGAGGATGAGGAATGGTTATCGAACTGTGACTTCGAGACGCAGTCCAGTTTCCCGAGGTCTGGCACGCCCGACTCTAAATCGATGGAGTTGCAATTAATTAAGGCGCGGGGTTTAACGCCGGAATCTGCTGACGAGCACAACGACGTTCAGAAATACACGTACACGGAAAGTGAGTATCCCTATATGGTTATTTCATTGCACCGATTTCTAGTTCTGTATTATTAATAGAAAGAAATACATATATCGCACCTTTAGAACGACAACGACACAATTCAAAAAAATCTAAAATTGAGTTATTGTCATAAAATGACTTAAAACGAAGTTCTCATTACAACAATAGTTCAAACGCAGCCATATTCTAGCAGGAGCAGAACAAAACTATTATATCAGTCCCTTTTTATTATATTTTTATAAAAAAAGGACCAGTTTTAAGTCATTTTATAAAGATAACTTAATTTTCGATTTTTTTGAATTGTGTCGTTTTCGTTCTAGAGGTGCGATATTGTCGCAAGCCCACAATCAAATCGCTATTCTTCTCCTTAAAGATATGCAACTGGTTTGATATTGTCCTTGTTAATGATTATACGAGATAAGATGGCATTCAGAGGATCAGCATTCATTTGAAATTTCACTATATTTGTTAGTGTTTTTTTTGTATAATAATGTTTTATGTCTGTTTCGTGACAGACGGCGAGCGCGTGAAGATAGTGCACATGAAGCGCGAGGAGATCATCAACTGCCACTGCGGGTTCCGCGAGGAGGACGGGCTCATGGTGCAGTGCGAGCTGTGTCTGTGCTGGCAGCACGCGCTCTGCCACAACATACAGAGCGAGGCGCAGGTACAGTCAACAGCATAAGTAGCTGAACGAATTCAAAATTTCAAATCGCCTGCATACTTTTGTGTTCTTACTAATCTTTTTTTTTCTCTTCACAAACATAAAGTAAAATTATTTTTCTTTACTACGAAAAAAAAATGTTTCAGTTTAACTTAACGCGTATATAGGCGATTTGAAATTTTGATTTTGTTCAGCTACTTATGCTGCTGACTGTACACCACTTATATTTGACTAAAAAAAAACAACTATCATTGATATTGCATAATGCACATACATTCGAGCCGTTGACAAGCTTCACTTGCCACTACAAGGAGTCTCTTGCAAGTTGCAATCCTTTTCCTATGCGTTATTTATTTTTAATTGAAGTTGTTAAAAAAAAATTGGAGATTGTTGGATCAAATAAATTTGGATTGTACCAAAAGACCTTAAAATAATTTTCGGACGCCTTTCAATGAAGATGTGATTTCGTTTAATCGCATTTTTAATTTGTAGTTAGTTATATTGCGTGTACGACTGCACCGCTTTGAGGTTCCATTCCCGGCTCGGGCTAAGTGATATTGGGTTTTTCAGCTTTCTGCTTAACATCGGCCTGGAATATAAAAGTTGTATCCGATAAGGCGATAGGCTCGCCCTCTATCACATCATGCCCTCTATCACACATTTGGCGAAAGATGGGCGTCTTGGTTTCACTTCTGCCTATCTCTGCAGGCATAAAATTATGTTTGTTAAAATTTTTACTTGAGTCTCGACATCACTCCAGGTGCCGGAGAAGTACACGTGCAGCATCTGCCTGAACCCCCGGCGCGGGAGGCGGTCGCAGCGGTTCCTGCACGACCAGGACCGGCTGTACGAGGGGCTGCTGCCGGGCGCGCGGCCCTGCGACCTGCTGCGTCGCTCGCATGAGCTCTCCGGCAACCTGCTGCGGATACAAGACGCGCTGCACGCGCTCAGGGTCAAGTGCTTTGTCGCATCGTGAGTATTTTTTAACCCCTTTTTATTAGCCTCATACATATGTATGTATGTAACGGAAACATTGAACATGATTTTGACCCTCTTCAAAACGTCGGATTAAATCGAAATTTGGCGTGCTTATCAAAGACCGATGACAATTCAATATTTTAAACTAAAAGACGCTTTTATAGAAAATTGTAATTGGAATAGTTTTGGCCGTGTACGGGAAACGAGTTTAGACCATTTTTGGCTTTTTGGTATTCTAAATCTCAATCCACTTAAGATTTGGAAGTGACGTCATAAGATAATTTAATATTTTTTTCCTTGTAGTTAAAAAAGGTACAATAGATCTTAGTTTATTTTTGCATTGGGACATGGGTAAAGTTACATATTCTTGAAACTTCTATAATTAAGTTATTTCCTTTTAGCAAAAAAGATCACCCGAAACTATACCTATGGGCAAAAGACTGGGAGCACGCTGAGATATCGTACACTCAAGAGAAGCTCAACTCTGATTACTCGGACTTGAACATTATGATCAACACGGTCGGCAAGGAGAACATGCCGATCAAACCTGAGGATATGAAGGACATGCAGCTCGGACTACCCTCGGACGACGCGGACCTTGATAGGTGAGATGCATGATAAATGGCGGTGTTAATGGTTAATTTGAGATTAAGAGGTATTTACATTAAGCATTTTTTTACTTCGTTGTCAGGTTCTCGCAGCGAGATAATCAACTGAGCCCGCACGTGTTGCTGACCAACTTGCTGTCGAGTCCTGGCGGTGCGTCACTTGAGCTGCCCATAAGTACATCCGAGTTGGAGACGCTCGCCAAATCCGTACAAGGTAAAGATAAATTATAGACTCAAAGTGCCAGTTTTTATGTTAACTGTGATTTTCAATCTTTATGTCTAGCTTCAAGGGAGCTTTGTAGCTGTAATAAAATTGGAAGATTTTTTGTTGTACTATGATTAAAAACAAAGAAGCGCCCAACTTCGCGTTTCGAGTTTTCGGTCAGTATAGAGGTCTAACGATAATGCATTTATCTGTATTTTTTTATTTGGGCACGACCAAGAGACCTAACTGCACCTGATGATAAGTGGAGTAGGTTCTAGATAGTGTCGACTGACGCTCTCGTCATCTCTATGATTACTCCTCGCTTGTCGACTCAATTATGATCTGTTTGAAACCGGATATGTAGATAGCGTAGTTGGGAGTGGAACGGACTGCCGAGACGAATGTCCGCAGGTTCAAAACCCAAGGGCACGCACCTCTCTTTTCTTAAAAGTTATGTGTGTATTCTTTCTGAATTATCGCTCGCTTTAACGGCGAAGGAAAACATCGTTAGGAAACCTGCATATCCGAGATGTTCTCTATAGGAATTTCGAAGGTATGTGAAGTCTGCCAACCCGCACTAGGCCAGCGTGGTGGGCTAAGGCCTAAACCCTCTCAGTTATAGAGGAGGCCCGTGCTCAGCAGTGGGCAGTATACAGGGCCATTTTTACATTGCATTACTAAATGAAACCACATATTCGTCTTTACCTCTTCTAACATCTTGCCAAAAATCATCCATGAAAAACGAATATTATTGCCAAGAATCCCGCTTGTAGTTTTCAAATTTTTTTATCATTTCGTAGTTTAGTGCGAATATGGTGTGTGCGAAAGTGTATTTCTGAATGAAAGTATAATGTTGCCGCTGCGACGAATTATCTTAGAGCAGTAGTAGTAGCATAAGGTCGTGTAAACTTAAAGTTACTTTTTATTGATATTTATTTTGTTCGAAACTTACACTTTTTTATTTTACATTCATGGTTAAAATAACTTAATGGAAAGCGTTATTTTCGACGAGATAAGCATGTCTTTTCATTTATTAACGCAATGTCAAAATGACCCTGTATAATACAGAGCTGTGGGCTTAGAATGTGACAAAAAAACACGTCACGTCTCCGTTTCGTCTTATTGGGATTGGTTGAGAGACTAACACTTGACTGACGTATTGGTCTCTCGATCAATCACAAACATCAAAATTAAACGACATCGTTTTACGAGTTGCGTCTTGGTGTCACATTCTAAGTCCACTGGTATGGTATGTAACCTGTTTCAGAGCAAGAGTGTGCAGTGGCGGTGGCGGCGGCGGCAGTGGGTCCGCAGCCCGAGGCGGCCATCGAGAACGGCGCGTGTCGCGTGCGCCTGCTGCGCCACCTGCAGCGCTGCCACGCGCTCGTCGACGCGCGGCTCGACTCCATCGAGGCGCAGGTGGCGGGTACGCAACACACATATTTACACAATACAATGTGCTCAAGAGTTTTGGCGGGAACTTGGAAGTGTCATGAGGTGCTCTTGTTTTAATTCATTATTTTGGTGATACTCAGGCCCGTATTCACAAACGATACTTAGCTAAGGACAGCTCAATGCTATGATAATAACACCCGTATTCACAAACAATACTTAGAGGACGCATAGCGCTCCCGAACGCATAGTGTCGGTTGTTTTATCGTTTTCTTTGGCCTTGTTCAGCTTTGTTTATCTGACAGCCAACTGATGTAAAGTTGTATCTCAATATTAGCCAATCACAGCGCCCCTTGGCCTACGCAGTGCGTAGGCTGTCATGCCCAAACACTCAACCCGAGGACGCATAGTATTCTCGAACGCACAGGGTCCGTCAAACTTATTCTTAAACAACACTTAAGGGACGAATGACAGTATGCATTTAGGAAAATGAACGCACAGCAAAAGGAGCTCGCGAGCTATTTTACGCAACGCATAGTGTGACAAATCAACACAAACGTCAATCTAGCACCGGGTTTTACAGACCACGTAAGTTAGGTTTGTAAATTCGTGTGATTTTCTTGATTTGATCCGTTAACTTGCGATGGACTGCAGTAGCGAAAAAGAATTTGATGATTATATCCTTGAAAGAGACCTACAGAGAACGAATAACTCTAGAAAAGTGATCGAGATTATCAAATCTCACAGAATCACAACCAGGCAATATTTACAAAGAAAATTACAATAAAGCTAACATAAAAACTAGAAACACAGTAGAACGTACAATAGGGGAGTCGAAGAGGATTTGATCCTTGTTTGACCAAAAAGTTGGCTACGAGTCTCATAACAACGTGCCATGTGATTGTAGCAACTTCGATTTTATACAATACTAGTATTGCTCGCGGCTTCACCCGCATGAATAAGTTGTTCCGGGATAAAAAGTAGCCTATAGCACTCAGGAGTAATGTAGCTTCCTATTAGTGAAAGATAGTTTAGATTAGTACATCCAATGGCATCATTATCGAAAATATAAATGATAATAATATAAATTATAAAATACCTACATACCGAGGCGCTCCGATACAGGAGATAATTTATAACACAGCATTTTTAGTTAATTTGGTCGGATAAAATAAAACAAATATATTAAAATTTTAAGATGTATTTTTTATCGTTCTATTTCCAATTTTTTTTTATTGTAAAGCATGGAGCTGTTTTTATAGTCTAATATTTTTTCTATACGCATCATACTCATTCACTCTTGAGAGAGCTCCTTCTTTCTATAAGTTTTATATTTTCCCAACATCTTTTCAACTGTACATTGTCCCTGGGTGTAACATACGACTGTGCATTATAAGCTATTGTCAGTTTATCCCAAGCCTTCTTCTTTGGCTCTATATTTTGAGCATGCGTACGGTATCTTCAATAATAGGCCGTTCCCGCATCAAAGCCACGATTAATTCCCTCTCTGAAGAAGTAAAATATGGTAACTTCTTTGAACTAAAAGAAATCAACTTCTGTTATTCGTCTTATCATTTTATATTATTGTAATATATATAACTAGGAAACAAACTGGAAAACATCATACTTACCACATTTTAGGAGATTTTTACTCAATAAAGGCGCGAAACTTGTGTCCATAATGCAAATGCGAACATAATATTATTTTAACTAAAAATTTTACAAGTTGTCTCCTTTCGTGTTGTGGCTTCTACCAAGAATTTGTCGGTGATGTCGCATGTATGTAATGTATTTTTACTATTTGAAATCCGTGTCATTTTTAATACCTATTGATAATTTCCGATAATTTCCATCAAAATTGAAATTTCAAAGTCAATGTTTGATGTTTTCTGTCAATCTACTCGAGGAAGTTTCATTACAATTTAAACCAATCACAATGCTATGGGAACGCACAGCAAAGAGTCCCTTGAGTATCGTTTATGAAATGAATGGCTTGCCAGTGTTACTTCTATACTTATGCAAGTAATGTTAACGAAAACAGACCTATTATCATAGCATTGAGCTGTCCTTAGCTAAGTATCGTTTGTGAATACGGGCCTAAGTCTGTTTTCGTTAACATTACTTGCATAAGTATAGAAGTAACACTGGCAAGCCATTCATTTCATAAACGATACTCAAGGGACTCTTTGCTGTGCGTTCCCATAGCATTGTGATTGGTTTATATTGTAATGAAACTTCCTCGAGTAGATTGACAGAAAACATCAAACATTGACTTTGAAATTTCAATTTTGATGGAAATTATCGGAAATTATCAATAGGTATTAAAAATTACACGGATTTCAAATAGTAAAAATACATTACATACATGCGACATCACCGATAAATTCTTGGTGGAAGCCACAACACGAAAGAAGGAGACAACTTGTAAAATTTTTAGTAAAAATAATATTATGTTCGCATTTGCATTATGGACACAAGCTTCGCGCCTTTATTGAGTAAAAATCTCCTAAAATGTGGTAAGTATGATGTTTTCCAGTTTGTTTCCTGGTTATATATATTAAAATAATATAAAATGATAAGACGAATAACAGAAGTTGATTTCTTTTAGTTCAAAGAAGTTACCATATTTTACTTCTTCAGAGAGGGAATTAATCGTGGCTTTGATGCGGGAACGGCCTATTATTGAAGATACCGTACGCATGCTCAAAATATAGAGCCAAAGAAGAAGGCTTGGGATAAACTGACAATAGCTTATAATGCACAGTCGTATGTTACACTCAGGGACAATGTACAGTTGAAAAGATGTTGGGAAAATATAAAACTTATAGAAAGAAGGAGCTCTCTCAAGAGTCAATGAGTATGATGCGTATAGAAAAAATAGTAGATTATAAAAACAGCTCCATGCTTTACAATTAAAAAAAATTGGAAATAGAACGATAAAAAATACATCTTGAAAATTTTTATATATTTGTTTTATTTTATCCGACCAAACTAACTAAAAATGCTGTGTTATAAATAATCTCCTGTATCAGAGCGCCTCGGTATGTAGGTATTATATAATTTATATTATTATCATTTATATCCTCGATAATGATGCCATTGGATGTACTAATCTAAACTATCTTTCACTAATAGGAAGCTACATTACTCCTGAGTTCTATAGGCTAATTTTTATCCCGGGAAAATATTTTTATCCCGGAACAACTTATTCATGCGGGTGAAGCCTCGAGCAATACTAGTATTGTATAAAATCGAAGTTGCTACAATCACATGGCACGTTGTTATGAGACTCGTAGCCAACTTTTTGGTCAAATAAGGATCAAATCCTCTTCGACTCCCCTATTGTACGTTCTACTGTGTTTCTAGTTTTTATGTTAGCTTTATTGTAATTTTCTTTGGAAATATGGCCTGGTTGTGATACTGTGAGATTTGAAAATCTCGATCAGTTTTCTAGTGTTATTCGTTCTCTGTAGGTCTCTTTCAAGGATATAATCATCAAATTCTTTTTCGCTACTGCAGTCCATCGCAAGTTAACGGATCAAATCAAGAAAATCACACGAATTTACAAACCTAACTTACGTGGTCTGTAAAACCCGGTGCTAGATTGACGTTTGTGTTGATTTGTCACACTATGCGTTGCGTAAAATAGCTCGCGAGCTCCTTTTGCTGTGCGTTCATTTTCCTAAATGCATACTGTCATTCGTCCCTTAAGTGTTGTTTAAGAATAAGTTTGACGGACCCTGTGCGTTCGAGAATACTATGCGTCCTCGGGTTGAGTGTTTGGGCATGACAGCCTACGCACTGCGTAGGCCAAGGGGCGCTGTGATTGGCTAATATTGAGATACAACTTTACATCAGTTGGCTGTCAGATAAACAAAGCTGAACAAGGCCAAAGAAAACGATAAAACAACCGACACTATGCGTTCGGGAGCGCTATGCGTCCTCTAAGTATTGTTTGTGAATACGGGTGTTAGTGTTATATTGCATAATTAAGGTGGTATATTATCCAATATAGTTCTATTAAAGAGCTCAAATGAAGTGAATTGAAATAATTGTGCTAATCAAGTGTTTTTTCTGTTGCCGCCAAAACTCCTCGATAAAGTCTTGGTAAGGTAGCCACTGCTTTACTTCGATATAGTACAGATAATAAAATAGACAAACCAAACTTGACATTGGCAAAATGTGAACACAAATGCCATTATTTAAAAAAAAATATGTCCTCTACAATTTTTTTTATTGCAATCGAATGACGAGACGAGCATGCCGTTCGCCTGATGGTAAACGATACGACCACCTATAAACAGTAGCAACACCATCCATCACCTTGAGTTAGTTACTTAGGCATTCCACTGCGCTTGTCATCCTAAGACATAGTTGTTAAGTCTTATTATGTCAAGTAGTTACACTGGCTAGAATGTCCTTCAAACCGAAACACAGCAGTGCATGCACACTGCTGCTTGGCGGTAGAAATAGACATTGCGGTGGTACCCACCCAGACGTACTCTTACATATGAGAGGCCTACCACCAGTATATCTACAATACTTTAAAAGAACTACGATTCTCTCTACTATTCCAATTAAAAACTCACACACTCACTCCAATTTTCTAAGTTTTCACTATAATTTACAACTTTCCCTACTGCAATATCATTATTTGGAATTATGGACAATACAATTACATCTATTTTAATTAATTTACTTACAGAGCTGGAATCTCAAGACCCGTCGTTCGAAGACGACGAGACGCCCGACTTCTTCCCGCGAACAAAACAGACTGTTCAGATGCTGCTGCGGGATCTGGACACTATGGAAGAGTTGGGAATCATCACTTAAATATAAATATTAATGCTTTAGCCGTTTCCCAGTGTCTCTGCCCCCTAGCAAAAGTTAGACGCTCAATAAATATCATAATTTATACAAACATGGATGAAGATGACTAAATCATAGGATATGTGATCAGCACTTTGCATTGTATTAAAGAATTTAGAGCCTTTCAAGTTTTTAGGTGGCGTTAAAAGTAGTACCAAAATGAATTGAGCCGTTTGATGTGGATTGAGCGTGTAGCTTGCGTGCATCGTGATATTATTTAATACGTCGCCGCAGTATAAAGATTCGTACAATATGTCACTGTTTTTGATCATAACGAGGAAGCTGACATCGCCTTTATGGTTGACTGAGGTAAGAGGTTGTAGTAACAATGTTACTCCGGTGAGCAGCTTGTTGCTACAACTTCTCAAATAGCCTTGAAAGAGACTAACGACCGTTTTCAACAAACGGTACTAATCGTATCCGATCCCGAGGATAAATCAATAAAAATGTCGTTTGTAAACTTAAATGAAGGAAACTATAGAGGAACACTTGCCGTGGCCATGTCAAAAGTTGTTGTGGAATTTCAATTCCGACCTTGAATAAACCGACACGCACTACGGGACGGCAATAAAACGATTCTATCCCTTTCTTTCATAAACAATACCTCTATAGTACCTACCATTCCTCTCTGTGGGACTGAATAGGAGCTATTCAGTAGTCTATATTTTACTCTGTCTACGTTTATTAAGCATATTCAAAATACTTTGTTCTGATTGGTCTATATTCGCGATAGATCGAAAAAAGCGATTTGGATCGTTTATTGAAAACGGCAGGTAGCTGTGACATGCGTGATCTAACGAAACGTAATATTGTGTGTTATCTTTCGACTGTGGGCTTAGTATAATCGGTCAAAATGGATTAAAAATATTTATGTAGGTTTCCTTTAGTGATTCCTGAATGAGCTTTACGTTGTATTCAATAAGTGTAAGTGAGTCTGCACAACTGTTTGTTACTTCTTGTGATACATGAGTGGAAAGGAAACTGCAAAAAGCCATAATTCTGTATACCAACGTTGTATTTCTTTTTACTTACCGCTCACATTGGGAGAAGTGACTAGCACTTGGGCGCGTACTACAAGATATTACCTTTATGTAATAGTAAATATGTAGCAAGTTTATTTGTAAATATAAATTCAATAAAGATTTTTGTTTGATTTAGTTTATTTTATTATAATATATTCAAAACCCTTTACTGACTAGGAGTTTTATAAATTATAACCTAGTATAAAGCCCATTTCCTTTTTCAAGGGTAGGCAGAGGTATTTGTATATGAGTCCCAGCCTTCTTTTGGCAGGGTTGGATACTAGTCATGTAACAAATATTCGTATTCACGAATATGAAAAATTGAACATTCGTTCGTTACGTTCATACATCCATATTTCGCCTTCTATATTAGGAAATTTGCTGCTATAGTATGATTTACAATATTTTTAAGTTTAATAGCTATATCACGGCTATACCTAATTAAGGAAAGAAAAGACCAATTTGATTTCCTATGTGGCTGAATTTTTACTTACCCAATGCAGGAATAATTCTTTTAATCTTATTAATTCTTTTAATGGATGTAGAAAGTAGTATGTACATAATATTCATTTCATGTTTTATTCAAGTATGATGATAAATGATCTTTCCCTTATAGTTCAGACTAAGCTGGCTGGTATGACAATTAAAATTTTTTCCCGACGTGATAACTGTGAGAATGTCTACCCAAAAAATTCAAAACCGTGTCATGTCATACCGGCCAGATTAGTTTGTCCCTACTATAGTTACATTATTCCCAAATAACCAGTTTATAATAAAACAAAGTTCACAAAATTTAATACAATATATTTATCTTAAAAATGGAAACATTCAACCCTCATAGAATTTAGGCAACTGATCGCCCAGGATAACTGAGCGTTCCACTCCAGCTTCAGTAATGACTCCAAGACGTACCACACCACCAGATGAGCCGTCACGTAAGATGGCTAAGGTCAGGGTATCTGTGACAAACTTCATGGCTTCCTGCTTGGTCATTTTGGGCTTGAAGTTAGCATCAACATAACCATAGACATATGAGGAACCAGAACCACCGATAGACACGGCTTGACGCTGTACCATACCACCAATGGGTACTGAGTAGATTTGTGCTGTAACATAATTTACAATACTAGTAAGAAAGTGGAAAAGCAGTTAAGGAATTTTCGCCATTGCATTTATTAGGCATTCTCTAAGTAATCGTTCAAATAAGAAGATGTGATAAGCTCATACGTTTATGTATTTTTCTGTGGAAAAATACCATAATGTAAATTGACACAATAACCACTAAAGTAGTTCACAGATCTTTTTATGTTTTTGCAAATAAAGAATGGAATAAATATTACCTACTCTACTACAATATGCTACTGCATTTTTTATAATTACAACTTTGTGCAAGGCTGTAGCTCTGCTCTTTCATAGTTAGTTACAAAAACATGTTCTTGCAATATGTTTGCAAATGCAATAGGATATAGCTTTAGAAAAATAACAAAATACCAACCTCCTTTCTTCTTGTCCCAGCCAGCTACAAGGATACCAGCTACAAGTGAGTCACGGTAGTTGTAGCATAGTTCACGGAATATAGCTGCTGCAGTCTCTACTAGTGGAGGCTCGCCCAACTCCATCTTGTGGAAATCTGGAAATCACAGGATTTTTATTATATTATACTTTGTTGTATGTATTTATTGGGTTGGAAACATGATAAAAAGGAAAAAAAATATTTTCAATATAAGTTGTGTACAGATAAAATTCTTGGTGAAGAGGTATATCTTCTGGGTTAGACAAAAATTTTGTGGACATTCACAACAACGATATGAGTTCAATAGAATCATTAATTGAATACAGACAAAAACTGTATTGATTATAATGGCCATTAAACATTAAAAACTCTGCCAGCATATTGAAAATTAGGCATGTATAAAAATTAAGAATCCATTACATAAATTGAAAGCTATAAATGATGTATTGGAGTCACTTAACCTGCCAACTCTGTTGAAGTTCAGACTTAGAACAAAACCTTTACTCACTCAAGTGATAAGTAACAATATCAGCAATCGCCTGAGTGTCAGCGGCGGATCCGGACCGGCAGCAGTAGATGTGATCAGTGATCCTGGTCAGCTTGTCGGTGACTCTGTTGGCAATGTACGCGCCGGTAGTGGTGCGCGAGTCGGCGCCGATCACCACCCCGCCGTCGAACTCGCATGCCATGATCGATGTACCCGTGCTGTGCGGCGCGTTCATCCACTCAGGCAGGCACGGGTCCGTGTATGTGTTTATCACTGATGTCGCCATTTTGCTGGAAATTGCAATTTTACACGTGATTTTGGTGGGCACTCGTAGTTTCTAATGGTTTAACAAAGAATGAGGAAGAGTCTTATTGTTGATTGTTGTCTAGCGTCATCCTACCAGGTTATTTTTTAGTCCCATTCAAAAAGATTTGACAGAAAAGAATGAAAATAAGTTTTTAGTATTAAACATTCAAAAGGAACAATATACTTACTTAATAAAGTTTATATTTTGTTATAATTTTTTGAAAGTCACGATACAATTCCGGCTACAATATAATTTGCGTCGACTGCTGTCAAAGCCAGGGTGACCAGATTGAAATTGAACATTATGCTAGATGCAAAAAAAAAAATTTTTTTATAGCTGCCAAAATACTCTTATCCATATTTGTTACTTTCGCGCCCCATTTTTCCGGCAAGCTTTTTTTTAGGTTGGGACCTAAAAAAGAAGTGTACCTATGTGTATATCATATTTTAAAAGGCCGCCCGCCCCATAAAACTCTGTTATTTTGTAAATATCTAATCCTGCAAATTTTCTGCTAGGGTTTTATAAGATTCTGCCAATAACTTCTAACTTTTTAAATCTGCGACACATTCTGCTAAGCCCAAAACTAGGGACCCAATTCTGCTAGAATCATAGAATTCTGCTAAATCTGGTCACACTGGTCAAAGCCAAACGTCAAACGACGAAACCGTCAAATCATTCAACGGTAGTATAAATTGCTTATATAATATATTATATTGTAATTTATTACTTCGATTTATTTAATAAGCTTTAAATCATTAATTTTAAAAGTCGGGTTCTATTATTTTAAGTTTTTAGGTATCTTGACTGAAGTAGTTAGCAATTGATACACTAGGTGGCACTAGGTTCACAGGAAATAAAAATAAAAAGAAATACACACGAAATTGATATTTTTCAATATAAAAAAACAGTTTGTGGGTATTTTATTAAACTAGTTTTTTTGAGGTTCTAACCGCGTCGGAGCTCGTTGCGGGAATTAAAAAAAAATATATCCTACTAAACATTATAAAAATTCAAAGAATAAAAGTTGGTTATGTATTTTTTTGTACATACTTACTAATTACCAAAGGGTAGTTACTTACCATGCAGATTTTGAGAGGATTTATTTACTAGTATTTTATAACGGAATTATCTTAATGGAAGTAACCCAAGTTATGGATTCGGCAACCTTTTATGAAATTTTAAATGTAGATACGAGATGAGAGATTCTACTGGTGGTAGCTCCCTCATAATTCATATGTAAGAGTCCGTCTGGGTGGGTATCACTGCAATGTCTATTTCTACCGCCAAGCAGCAGTGTGCATGCACTGTTGTGTTTCGGTTTGAAGGACATTGTAGCCAGTGTAACTACTGGACATATTGAGACTTAACTTATGTCTCAGGATGACGAGCGCAGTGGAATGCCACAGTACTTTGTAACTCAAGGTGCTGTATGGTGTTACTACTGTTTATGGGCGGTCGTATCGCTTACCATCAGGCGAACGGCATGCTCGTCTCGTCATTCAACGCCATAAAAAAATATGACAGAGACTCTGCCGCCGTTCCAACGGCAACAATTTGCGAATTATGGTACATGATTGTTACAATAAATTAGTTTTTTTTTATTCAGCACAGCAAGCTAAATTTCACATAATAATATCGACAAGTGAGAGAAGTGATATCACACTTCGACTGTACGGGAACCCGCATGTTTCGCTATAATAGGCTATTTACTTAAATTCCCTCAGAAGAATTAAACTATTACATTAGGTATGTTAAGCCGTAGAAAATGTGTAAGCAGGTAACGAACAGACAAGATTATTGGAGCATTTATATTAGTCGTAACAATTCTATTATAGTAATCTGTGGACGTAACTCTATGACGCATTATCCCTCAATAGCTTTTTCATCACTATAGCGTTTGTAAGGTTAACATTGTAGAATTTTAAGTATACCTGCATATCCCTTAAAGTTAATTATATATACATTAATATGTACTACATATTATGTAGTTACGAATTACAATTGAAGGTGTTAGCGCGCTCTACGATAGAGTTTTTCGCATCAACATATTAATATTTAGTTATTACTTACATAGTGAATAGACTCTAAATATTGAAGCTTGAAAGACATTAGATAAAAAAATATGATTTCTTATCTTACTCTTACTATATTAATACACATACATAGAACAACATCTGGTTGTCTATATAACAATGATATTATGAAGTATGATTGTTATTATATTACTACGATTCTTTAAAGTGTATATAAAGATTGCAACTTTATGGTCTGCCTGAGCCTATCTGAGATTATTGTAAATATTCCTTTTATATTGCTTTTTCGTACTACCTAGTGCTTATCTACAAAAGAGTTTTTTAGATTTCAAAGAATGAATTTTGAAAATAAATATTAACTTTGTATGACCATTAACCAAAGTACCTACGTTATGGAGTATTTGCAAACTGAAAACGTCTAGTCATCGTAGAGTGTGGGTGTCCCACTCATTAGCCTCCCTTGTCCTGCCAAAAAGGTTTTATAAAAAAAGTTAAATTCGCTACGCGCCATTTTGTACGTCATCCCAAAAACGATGTTTATTTAAAAGTTATAAAAGACTCGAGTGAATGGACGTGCATGATAAATCACTATTTTATTCGACATTTTTATTCAAAAAGACTATCGAATTTATATTTATTCATGAAGTTTGCGATTCGCCACCGTTGTTCACGATAGCACACGTCTTAGAAATTGTTGAAACACGTGTGTGATCTTGATACTTGTATTTAACATTTATTTTTATGATACCCATAAATGAGGAGACCAGTAGGTCAAATACCATTAGACGACTGCACATAAACACTAGAAATGACATTCAAGATTTAGTACCTACCTACTCACTCTAACGTGTTAGTTTTGAGTCACATAGGTACCGCATAGTAATTACCTATACTTCCTTTAAGAAGCTATTAACCGATATAAAATAGTATTAAGTAGAACATTATGTTAACTATTTAGATACCTTCATTCGCGAGCGGACTCTCATAAAATAAGAAAGTCCCACCTAGGTACCTACTATGGACTGCTTAGAAGAATATTTAAGCAGAACATTATGTCAATTACTTATAAGTTAATAGGTTTTTATAATTCCATAATACCTAACAAATACGAGAATAAAAAAATAATACTCAGCCTATAATTTTTCAGAAATTTTGATTCATTGCACACGAAGCATTTTCTCTTTATACCTAGGTATTTATTACAATCTACTGGAGCAACCGCTCAATTTAGCATAGGTACTAAAATTCATATACCTATTAGAGCCTTAAAATTCAAAGCCTTTATAGAAATTTGAAATTAGATCACGTAGGTACGCAAAAGTATCAAAATCATTTGTGTAGACCGTTTTGCTCAGCGGCAATAAGTAGGCGTATTATTGAAGCTCGCGAGCGGGTACCGCAGTCCGAGGCCTATGGAAGTGCTTGTCAATCGCGCATGAATAATGACGCGTGCGGTGGCGACGTTTTGTTATTTATTTATTTTATTTTATTCTACCTTCGAGAATAATCTGCAGATGCGTCACACGATGTATAGGCAACCCGTGGCAATTAAAGTTGTTACGTGCTCTGACTTTGTTGAGTATCTCCATTTATTATTATGCCTTTTTATTAAAAATAACTTTAATTATCTAGGTTTTACAACGTTACGAAAGTATTTTTTAAGGAACCTTTTTTATCTTTAAGTTCGAAAGCATGATAAGTATTAAAGGACTTTCATGTTATTATGTGATGCTCGCGGCTCCGCCCGCGTGAATAAGTTTTTCCAGGATACAAATATTTTCCTGGGACAAAAAGTAGCCTATAGCTTCCTATTACCGAAAGAATTTACTAAATCGGTTAAGTAGTACCTGAGATTACCGCGTTCAAACAAACAAACTCTTCAGCTTTATCAAGGTAAAGTATATATGTGTACCTACTGTGGCTCTATAAAATTAGTATAGATATAATGCCTACCCACGAAATTATATTACCTATGAGTCCTCCCCGTGACCACGAAGTGCTGCAAAGCCTTTGAAACGTCGGGAGAAAATATTAATTAAAAAATCGCGATAAAATCCGCAAAATAGTTTTATGACAATACCTATGAGTAACTTACTATTGACTAACAACTACAAATATTAAGTATTTACATTACCCGTAAGTCCTATTTAAAAATAAGCTAGAATTTATTCAGTTAAATACGAAACTAACTCGCATATTTATGTTTAGTTCTAAAGTTTAAGTAGCACAGAAATGTGTGTCCTATCTGTACATATAACATATTCTGCGATGCTCTACACCCCCGCAAGAGTAGACAATGGCCAGATGTTGATATTTTTTCCAACATTACAATGTATTTTGAGTTGTGATAGTCGCTGGATCATTGTTGGCTGATGGCTGTTTCCGTTGTACCGACACCCCCGGTGACCCAGTCAGCTGAAATGTCAATTCGATATCAAAGACCCATGAAAAGAACAAAAAATTGGGGTTTAATATATTGACAAAGACCGGTTAAAATTAACGGCTCAAGACGGAATATACCTACTTCAATCTCAAAGGTTAACTACTTATGTAATCATCATCAAAGGCCTTGTCTAGTCTCTAGATAGTCAAAACAACATCACAGAAACTGAGGTCTATATACTGTATTTTTGAAACCTGATTAAAGTGGCGCCGGCAAGCTTAGAACCAAAATCTCTCGACCAGCAAGATTCATAGAAATTCTATGGCAATACTGTGACGGTTATAGGACTTTGATAATGGAGGTCCGATTTCCATTTTTTTCTACATTTACCCTTCCTGATAGTGACGCAGTGTCATCGTATGAGTTTATTTCACAATAGTGCAGACATTATTATGACATAAATTAGTGGCACAAAATGATACGAAAAAGGTATTTTTAATACGCATGCTCACGCCTTTTATCCCCGAAGGGGTAGGCAGAGGCGCAACTAGTGCACCCACTTTTTGCCAAGCGTATTCCGTCCCATGATGTGATAGGGGGCGAGCCTATCGCCATACTGGGCACAAATTCCAGACTCCGGGCTGATACTGAATAGAAAAATCAAATATCACTTTGCCCGACCTGGGGATCGAACCCGAGACCTCAGCCTTGCAGTCGTACCGTAATACAACTACGCCACCGAGGCAGTTTAGGCAGTTTAGTTTAGGCAGGCAGGCATATTTTTAATAATTGAAATTAAACTATTATAACGGATTTTATCGCGGTTTTTTATTTAATTTTTCTCCCGGAGCGTCGTTTCGAAGGCTTTGCAGCACTTCGTGGTCACGGGGCGGACTGAGGTGTTGGTGGTCCGAAAAGTTAGTGTTACAAATCTACCTTCATTTACAATTATACAATTTTAAGATATTAGTCATTGTTTGCGGTCAGGTCTACGCAGAAAGAGCTCACAATGTCTTGAGGTATGGCAGCAGGTCTTTTGGGGCCCGATTGATTAGATGTATTACCCAGTCCCAGGCTTGTGCAAGTTTCCAACCATCTTCTCTATTGAAATTAGGATGTTTTTTGATTTCAATAGCCTCGCGAATCATCCTAGACAGGAATCGGTGTTCTTTGGCAAGGATTTGTGGCTTGTCGAATCTAAGAGTCCTTCATAATGCTATACTTCAATTTATTAGAATTAGGTAACCCCGATATAACTAGTAAATGTAAAATTACATTGAAAAGCTACATTATTGGCTGCCGTCCAGATATTTGAACTAACTATAACTTACAACAGAAACCTTTTGAAAGGTCCAGTCAGAAGGAAAGGAAAAGTAGGTTTTAATAACTATAATAGAGCTTTGTTTGTTGTGTGTGGCTTCACCCCCTTGGGAAAGTTGCCATTCTTAATTTTAAAATTCTTATTAAAAAAAAAACAATTATCTTGTTTAAAACTCCATCGTGCAAATTAGACCAAGACGTAACAACTCAAAGCAATTTTTTGACCATTTGATTGTAAGGAGAAATTTTATTTCAGTTGTTGCTGTTGAGGTAGGTAACTAGTGAAATTCCGCCCTGTGGATTGGGGGCGTTTGGAGAATTCCACCACGGTATCCCCTGCCTGTCGTAAAAGGCGACTAATAGGGGCCACCCGGGGGTCACGGGCGGGCGGCAGGGGGCTGTCCGTCTTTAGTTTTGTGCGTGTTTAGCACATTGTTGTGACCCCCGTGATGGACGGCAGCGTGGCAGGTAGGCCTCACGCTGCCGCTGACGCTGGGAGCGTCCTTAGGTGCGCGGGGGCTTCTGCCCCCCCACAACAGGAGACGGGCCGCACCAGGCGGCACCGCGCAGGGGCGGTTGCGGACGACAACTTAGATACTTTTCGTCCGAGGAAGCCCGCAGCCGTCCCTAATGCGCCGAAGATGGCCACCGCGGAGTTTTAGTTGGTATGCCGTGCGTTGTACATAGGTTAGGGACTCGGCCCGGCGGTCGCCCGACGTTTTCCATCTCTCCGGGCGGCTCAACGCCGGGTCGTAAGGCACGGTGAACCCAACATAACCGCTCGGTCGCCCCCCACGAAGGCCGGGCGGTAGTGGTAACGCACTTTCTCCGCGAAACCAAAAAAAAAGGTAACTAGTGAAATTGAATATTTGTCTCAAAATATATATAAATGAGGTAAGTAGTTAAAGTGCTTAGCGTATTATTATTTAAATTTATTCAATATTAAATTAAACTTATCTATTGAACTGTATTACAAAATATTCCGTAGGCATAAGTAGCGACCGCATTCCGCTTCCCTAAACACATCAAAACAACCCCAACGTCCGGGTCCATTGAGACGAATCGAACTGAATCAAAGGAGTTTTTTTCTCGCCCGTGCCAACAAAGCCACTTTTATATAAATTTCATACGATATTTTATAAGGCATTGTAAGCACGCGCTGGAGCTCGTGTATTTTATATTTTTTTCCACATATTCGGCGCGTCTCCCTACGTAGGGAGGGGCGGCGGTGGGTGACGGCCGGCCCCTAAAAAGTTATGTATTTTTTCCTCTTTTTTCCCATCGACGTGATGAAACGGCGAGCGATATTGATCCGCCTCGCTCGCTCCTTATAAGCGCACGACCTCTCATAATATTTCTTCGGCTTTTATGTACGCAATGAAACTTTTTAAGATGTGTGTTCGAGATATTTCGTTTGTTCATTTATTTTTGTTCAATTATCAATGCTTGATATTGATGTTTTATGATGAAGCACTATTTAGGGACGTAGAAAGGGTTCTTATAGAAATGACATTATTAAAGGTATCTAATGAATGTCTGCGTTAAATTGTTTAGAATGAATCTGACAAAAAGCCAATTATTTTGCAAAAAAATAGCTCTATCTATGGAATACCTTTATCAAAGTTTTTAAAAAAAATTAAAAGTACGTACTCAAAAACTAAGTATAATAAATATGTATTTTATGAGGAACAGACTGTTAGGTCTGAACATGCCTACAACTATATGTACTTAGTTAAGTTTTTATACGTTTTTGGGGTAAGCAGGTGTGTCATACGGCACAGCGGCGCGCGTCCATCCCTTTATAAAGGCACGGCCACGGGGCAAGCTGCCGTACGCATTGAGTGGGCATCGTGCCCATTGATATTATACAAGGTGTTTGAATAGGAGTTCAGCACGAGTTTTAACCTCAAAAGTATGCGTTTGCAGTGGTTAGATATTAAAAGTCATTTTGTAACAATTTGGCATTTACGCACTACGTCGCAACGTTCGCGGCTCTACATTATATTGTCATATTTATTACGATAATTATAACGTAGGTAAGCGTTACATTAGCCTTTTTATTTGCTGTTATTCACCTGTACTGATGGGCAGCAATACTGATGTATAAGGTACCAAAGGAGACAGTGCACTAAAGGTTTTGCTAATATAAGAGGTAGTTTTCATAAGTACATACACACACTCACGCCCGTTGTCCCCGAAGGGGTAGGCAGAGGTGCAACTAGTGCACCCACTTTTCGCCGTGCGTATTCCGTCCCATGATGTGATAGGGGGCGAACCTATCGCCATATCGGGCACAAATTCCAGACTCCGGGCTGATACTGAGTAGAAAAACCCAATATCACTTTGCCCGACCCGGGAATCGAACCTGAGACCTCAGCATTGCAGTCGTACCGTAATACAACTACGCCACCGAGGCAGTCATACGAGGCAGGAATACGCACGGCGAAAAGTGGGTGCATTAATTGCGCCTCTGCCTACCCCTTCGGGGATAAAAGGAGTGAGTGTGTGTGTATATCACTTTATATGAGACGATTATATCGTACTTAATTAGTTTTTCAACCGAAACTCCTTAACTGTTAGTTTTAATAGATTATAATCATTCTATAAATTGTTCAAACGTCTTGCTTTTTACGTATTAGAATAAAAAAATGATAATTTAGAATAATATATTGACTGCGTGTAAAACATATTTCTTTTACACCTGTATCAACAATGTTTTCTATTAATACATTTCTGAGAGCAACAATATTTTGTAGTAACCTTTACGTAAATAATACTGTACTATACGTGTAAAGACAATTTATGGTATTTTGTTACAAACTTTAATAAAACAATTATTCGCATGAATTTGCGTGTTTGAAAAAAATATTAGTATGTAAATTAACAATAATTTTAGGATGTAATTTAGTGTCGTGTCGAAACTACTACTTACGTTTATACTATTGTAATCTAATACTTGCAATAATTATGTTTTTTTTTGATTCTTTAGAACTAATAATATCTTTCTGAAGCTGCATAACCTATACAAAATATATACTCGAATTAACTGTAGAACTGTGTATTATACACCTATCTATTTTCCAAAAAAATACTCTGGCTGATTGACTGACTGACTAACACAACGCATAGATTAAATCGGGGCATCTAGCCTTTAGATTCTAGAAGTATGATACTGTTTAAGACCAATTCGTTACTTACTGGAACATGGGTGAAATACTATGAAATTATTATTGAAAATTCACCTCTATGGGGGTTAAATATCATTGGGCACAAGGCTGCTTCATTAATAAATTTATTCAATAACCTATGAAATTTATAGAACACGCTGTAGAAAGACATAAAAATTACGTGCCGAAAATACACGATTTAATTTTTTTCCCCGCATTAAAGTTTTGTCCGATTGATGGCATACGGGACAATTTCGAACACTCTTTGGGGTCAGTTTTTGGAGATTATTTCATTGTGAGCCGAAGTCGAAAAAGTTGTACAAAGGATGAGGGCTGTTGACTGGCCGGCCGAGGTTTTTGTGCAAGACTACCGACGGTTGGAGCAACGGATTATCAACATCTGATGGGGATCGGTTACATCTTGATCTGAGTTAGTAGCGGAAAATGGACTTCGCTGATACTGATCAGATCTACGTCGATCGAACGTGAAATTGATTTTGAAGATGCTTACTCAATTACCAAGACGCGTGTTTGGCACGCGAGACAAATTGAAATGTTTGCAAGATTGGGATCTTTGCCACTTTTTAGATTGATTTAACGGTAGTAGGCCGTAAGGAAATTAAAGCAGTTTCCATATTCAATACAATTTTGGGGTTCTTATATGGATAATAATATCAAAATATTGAACATAATTCTGATCACCCAAAAAATAATGTACCTAATCTACCTTATCCATCATAATATGAAAAATGTTATTTGTTGTCTAACATGTAAAACGCTTTTTATTTGTTAAAATAAAGCACTTTGAAATGTTGAGCGGTACATTGTAAGTTACCATATAATATACTTACATAAAATAATATACCTTAGGGAGGTCGCTCACGGTGACTTTTTGCAGCGATGCAATCTCAAAACGGCCGCGACATAGTCGCGATGCTATCGCTGGCAGTCCTCCTAACACTACAATCGTGATGCTGTTGCGCTTCGCTTTATCGATATACATATCGATACTGACGCGTGTACGCGTTGCAAACGCGCAGTTGTGGCGATGCAACTTCGAGACAGTAATCATTGTAAACGCTACGATTGCAAAATAGACTAGTTTGTGCTGCTTTTACGGATTAATTTTGCGCGTTTATAGCGACACAGTAGCGATGCTGTCGCGTCTTTATATCGCGTGCGACGCGCGTTAGCAGTAATACAGAAACCCTTTTAAATTCGCCGTGGGCGACGACCCTAATTCTGAATATTTCATTAATAAAAATCGACATTTGTGTCCTTTTGATAGTTATTTTCATATATCGTAAATACACAAAAAAATAAATGTAATTATTCATTTTTATTTCCCCGCGTACTTACAAATTACACATATCCATAGTTTATTATAAATCTATAAAAAACACAATAAAACATGTTCCCTATTGAACCTGCAATATACAGGTAGGTATCATTTAACACACGCTTTTTACAAAAAAACTGAGCGATAAAAAATCCCCTCTATTTTTTAAACATCCATATCTTAATTGCCCCAGGTTTTGTACAAAAGGGGACTTTTTGTTATACATGGATTACTGTTGACGGAAGTATGGGTCGAGGTGTTAAAACAAGCCGTTTATATTTTATGATTATTTTGTAAAAAATAACGATGTGGGAGACCGCATTTTTTACGGATAAAGATACAAAGGGAATAATACCTGGTCTTTTAAGTGATCATAATTACGATGCGGCTACATGGGTAGTCCAAAAACTCGATAAAATAACATCAAGTAATGTTTTGTTAATAGCATTATTAATTAATAAAGATAAAACATCTTTGCCTCGGTGGCGTAGTTGTATTACGGTACGACTGCAAGGCTGAGGTCTCGGGTTCGATCCCAGGGTCGGGCAAAGTGATATTGGATTTTTCTATTCAGTATCAGCCCGGAGCCTGGAATTTGTGCCCGATATGGCGATAGGCTCGCCCCCTATCACATCATGGAACGGAGTACGCTTGGCAAAAAGTGGGTGCACTAGTTGCGCCTCTGCCTACCCCTTCGGGGATAAAAGGCGTGAACATGCGTAAAACATCTTTGTTGATTTTTTAAGTTTTAGGTATATGCGTTAAAATTTTATGAAGAAAATAAGGTTAAATTTTGTAGACACTAGCCATACATCCTTTCATTTATTTAGGGAAATTATTTGCTCAGCAGTGGGCAGTATATAATACAGGGCTGGTATGATGATGATGATTTGTAAGTAGGTATCTGTAGCAACTGTTATTTATCCATCACAATTAATAAAGCAAATAAAAACAATCAATACATTACGCATAGCCCATAAACATACAGTGGAACACTTTTAAAAATATACTTAGCCCATTCAATTACCTCATAACCGCAAAAAAGTACCCCAACCAAAACATATCGTGAACACGCGAACACAATTATACGCGTGTTTTATGAACAAAAAACGCATCGAAACCACCCCTAACTTCCGTTCAGGGGTGACTTTAAAAACTTATAAATGAACAATTAGAGTTTTTAGGCGTTCGCGTGCGTTTTAAACGGGGCGTGTGTGTTAAGTGCGTTTTTTCTTGTAGCTTGTTAAGGTTTTTGAGGGGCTTTTTGCACGCTCCCTTATTTTAGATGACATTCCTGGGTTCAAGGTTCTGTGATATAGCTACAAAGAAGAATATCAAGAGAATTGTATGTGCATTGTATGGACCAAAAGCATTGTATGGTCTTAAAAGCAAAGTACCGTTCACTAGATGATAGATTGCTTTAAATTAGGAGATTTTAAATTAGAAGGGTTTTATTTGTATAAACAGAACAAGTAAATGGTATAATGCCCTATTAATGTTACCAACGTTGTGTCATTTATTACGGATTACGTATTTTAAAAAATTACAATGCTAGGAAAATCGATGTTAGACATTCAATCAATGTTTTCCAATGAAAATATATGCGAACATTGAGTTTTGGTAACGATAAATATGTAAGTAAAATTAAAATTTATTCCTTTAGCCATGACATTTGTAATAATGTAATTATTTTAAAACAAGCTTTTTCTGGCAACAGTAACTTGCTTATACCAACAAAAAAAGCTCGCATAATATGCCAAGAAATATATTGTAAATCAATGTGAAATTTGGAGCCATTAAATTAAAATTATTCGTCTAAGACACATTGAAAACTAACAGGAAGGGTGTATCACTGCGTTTAGACTCATAGTGCTGGTTCTTGGATGATTCAATTCGTAGCTTGTTCGCATTTGAGACATGATATAGAAATACGGGAAATTATGTGTCTTTAATGTTACTCTAAAATGAACTCTCCATACGCGCATGCAAGGATCGTATAAGTAAACTAGTGATACCACAGAATACTGAACAGTACTACGTACTTATACTTCCCAGTCTTTAAACTTGAACTAAATCAACGAAAAACAAAAATATACGAGAAACTGCGTAACGATTGCCATTTTCGCGAGGTCAATGCCGGCGACTCGATTGATATATTCGATGTTCAATGCAAAAATCATTGAATGTACGTAAATTTAGCAAAAAATCTGGTATTTTAACAATTAAACATAATTTAGCGGTGCGCCACATGTATATATTATTCAAACAACAACAAAAAATACATAAATCATTTAATTGCTTTTGCGTAATACTTATTCACCTGAAATGTTACAGGTTAATGCAATAGACTAAAATACAGCTACTTAATTTCTTCAGAATATGTTGTTAATGATGTTTTGGAGGACGCTTTCATTTTTACTGCGGTTTCCAACATAATAGTCAGGTTTCCTTAGGAGACAAATGGCATATTTAAGCTGTGTTTGAGGCCATTCGTTTAAACTCTTAGCTATAATAAACATCGCGAAAACGTTTTAATTCTCAGCGTATATAATCTTATTACGAGCGGAATTATTGATATAATCTGTGCTTAGGATTTTTTGTAGGAATAACTTTCGGAATGTTAAAAGTTAGAAACTAAAGAGCCGTTACTTCGCCGGTCAGAGTAAACAATGTTAAAATTAATACCATTGTCCATTAATCAAGTTAAAAGGATTTCGTATCGCAAAAACTTCTCCGACATTAATGTCCAACCCTTTTTTTACCGGTCCATCGGTACCGTTACCTCGGTAAAATGTAGAACAAACTCCATTGTCTTTTTTCTAAGCTTTTTACAGTCCAAGATGCCGGGTGTCGGTCTTTTGTACCCTTTAATGGTATATTTGCATATTCAAAGAAGATTTGCATTTTGTCACCGCTGTCTGTTTACGGGTTAAATTTTTATTTCAGTCGTTCTAAGGCGACAAAGTGTTAAAATAATAAAATGCAAATCAATAGAAAACTACTTTACAGTTTTTGTAATGCGTAAACGTATACTGATACAAGACAAAGGCAAAATTTCGGATATTTAGGTAATGGTAAACACATTTGTTCATAAAACAAACAAAACATAGACAAAAGAATTGATAAACACGTCGAGATGATTTAGATCTGGCTCATTTATTAATGTTAGTATTTCTCACAATGTTATCGTAAATTAACGGGATCCGCGGTCAACACTAATTACACATTTTACAATTGTAATACACATATAAACTTTGTCTATTTGTTGTTTGTTTTAAAAATGATTGTGGCCTAAATAAATAACAATACTCTTGTTTATTTATTTGTAAAATGCGTCGTAGACAATGTATTTGCTTTACAATTTCCTTGAGAGAGTTTTGATTAAAGGTGTAGTTAGAATAATATTATCATAATACACAGATAACAATTTTAAGAATTTACTAAGCTAATATACTTTGTATAGTTAGTTAAAAGTTAGAAACGAACGATACTATTAAACCCGCATAATATAATTATAAAAACTTATTCCATAGCAAATTATTTAGTTACAACTTTCACATGATTTCTCAAGGTTTTGTCCCGAACAGGAAAGGTTTTTTGGCACAACTCATAGAATCGGGCAGCGTGCACAACGTAAAAGGATTAAAATCCAAAGCATATTTTTACAATTGCAATTTCTACATCTCAACCGGACAAAGAGACTTGTGTACCACAAAAGATTTTTTCGTGCAGCAATGATCGATATGAAATATATTTTTTTGATGTGGCAATCACTGGAATAACATTTAAAAATGTGCATGTGGCTGTAAAGGGACAGTGGTGGGCAGGTACACGCGTTTTTGCATTTCCTTTCCATGCTTTTTACAATAAAAACTTTCTTTTAAATAAATAATCCCGACTACGTTTGACAGGGATTCATCTAAAATAATAATTGTTGAATGTTGCGAATGATGTCCCTTTTATAAAACATTAAAACAGGGAGAGAAATATGTTCCTAACGTACCTACATAAGATAATTATATTTAAAATATTATTTACATATAATACAAAAAAAAATCACGCTAACAGTCATTAACCATTAAAAAAACTGCATTAACAAAATAGCTTTAAAATTAGACTTGACCAATAGATTTGGCTTTAACTCTGCCAAGTACAAACCGTAAATGAACCGGCGCGCCGCGCCGCCCAGCCGTAGGTAGAGTAGTTTTGTCAATATCTAATCACTAATTATCATAAAATCCACACGAAGTCACAAGTAATCGCTAGTACTGAATAAGTAGACATAAACAAGGAAAAGTTGTTACATCTGTGTGTTTAGACGAAGAGGGTGAAATGAGAGAGAGGGTGTGGGCGTCCATAAATCCGGCCAGTCTCATTTGAATTTCCAATCAGCGCATTTATTACAGTCCCTGGTAAATGGAATGCGCGATGGGGTTCGTTTACGAAAAAACTCTTTTAATACGATTTTGGGACGTTTTATCTAAAATAGATGTAATGAAAGCCTCAATTAAGTCTCAAATGGCTCATTTGTATGTTAATGTACGAATAAGCAGGACGTCTACGTCTATTCCAAATAGGTTTCTGGAAATGTAGGTAATAGAAATATTTAAGTTTACTCTAAATGTTCTATATGTATCTGATTGTAGGCGTTATTTACTGCCTAGATAATGCCTGCCTCGGTGGCGTAGTTGCATTACGGTACGACTGCAATGCTGAGGTCTCGGGTTCGATCCCCGGGTCGGGCAGAATGATATTGGGTTTATCTAATCAGTATCAGCCCTGAGTCTGGAATTTGTGCCCGATATAGCGATAAGATCGCCCCCTATCACATCATGGGACGGAATACGCACGGCGAAAAGTGGGTGCACTAGATGTGCCTTTGCGTAGGCAGAGGCTAAGGGGTAGGTAGGGAGGTAAGAGGCTAAGGGGTAGCCCTTCGGGGATAAAAGGCGTGACTATGCGTATGCGTAGGTAATGACAGTATCTACCAATAAATTATCTAAATATAATGAAAGATTTTTTACACGGTTTCTTACCTGTCAATATAGATAGAATCAGTGAATTGTAGGAGCATGTAAGCTACAACCCGGGTGTCGATTGCGATAGATATCCGCATTAATATTTTCTTGGTCTCTTACTAACGTTTTAAGATTAAATGTTACGGAATAATCTACTTTAATCTCAAATTGATGTATCTGATTTTCACTTTCGAGTTTTGTAATGATTAGAATGAGTTTATGTAAGTAATACGTTTTAATAGACCATCTGTAGTGTATTTTGGGAGATGAAAGCAGTAGTTAATTAAAGTCAGAACACTTATCATTAGGCGACTCGTTGGTTGTCTCATTGAATTGTAGCTATAAAAATTACATAAAGGCTATGAATGTTCAAAATATCTGTATTACGTTCGCCATTGTTATATTTCTTAATTTATTATGTTGAATAACATCTATTTTTTGGTCATTGTAGTTAGCTAACCGTTTACAAAACTGCATTCCATTTCTCTACGATTTTCAATCGAGAATATGAAGTAACGAAAACGTTGTTTATTTAAGAAAACACAAAAAACGGAAGAGAACTTGGAACACGTGTCAGCATGAAATAATAGATCGGCATGTGTCGCCGCAGATTAAGCAAGTGTGCTTCCCAGAAGGCGGCGAAATTGATTTTAATTCCAATATCCATCGTGGCCGCTTGTTTCGGGGATTAAAGTTGAAGGTTTCTCTAATTTTTTTAATCCCCCAAATAAAAAAGTCTGTTTTGCACGCGGCGAAACGTGACTCAGCTTAAAAGTTGTTTTATGGGACGAGATTATTTGTATCTGTTGTAAAAAGTAACGGATTATGCGAAAGATGGCGGAAAATCTGCAATAAAATAGTCTTAGGCGTGTCTTTGGTACTTTTCACGTCGCGAGATATAAAACAGAAGTTAATTCTCTCATCAAAAACGCCGATCTTCTTCTGTAGGTAATAACTTTGGTGACTTTTACTAAAACATGTTTTGTCTTCATACTTTTCTTATAACAATTACTGTATAATCCCAGAGTATTCCCCAAAAAGAGATGCTTTAATAAAATGCAAGATTCTAAAACTGTTATAATGCCGCTCACATTAAAAACTAAGAAAAACTGTCGAAACTGGGATTTAGTATTAAAAGAACATCTGCCTACTTCATACGTCTCCAGATCACTTCAATCGTAGTATCACTTAACATGTCCCGGCCTTTGTGAACAAAAAATCGGACACTACGAGTGGTCATCAAACAACAGCTGGCTTCTTGTAAGTATAAAAAAATCGCACATTTTGAGGTTTCGAAGCGTGCCGCCCTAGCACCGCCTATCGGGTTTTTACCTTACAATTTACTTTTTATTACTACTGGGAAGGATCGGCATATGAGGCTTTAGTCAGCCACATGGCTTTGTTATAGGAAGAAAATAGGTCATGTGGAAACTTATGGAATCCGACTAAACTTGAATTATGGTTTAATTTAATAGACTAATTCTGTTATGATTAAATTAAAATAAGTATTATAGTATCTTTTCAGAAATATGTCATCAATAATATGCAGCTGATTTCCATTGAATTGAAAAATCTTCTTTAACAATTACTACCATTTAAAAAAAACTATGTAATATATGACAGAAAAGTATTTCTACAATACTACAAAATAATTATATGTAGCGTATGTTTTAGAATATCCACGAAAAGAACAAAACCGTAACCAAAAAAAGAACTCATCGAAAATGTATAATTCCGTACGTTTTGGAAGGTAGATTGATTAATGCTTTAATATATTTTTTAAGCCATATCTCTGAAATGTAGGGGTGGGTGTGTGAAAAATCACAAATTATCGCTCGATTGTTGTTTCCTTAAAAGGCTCTTTGGCGCTCTACCTCTACAATCAAATGCGTAATTTATGGCCGTATTTTTTAACTGACCTATTAGGTATAATTATATGGCGAATATTTTTTATATGTAATTTTTCAATAATTTTGGCAGTAGTCGTATTTTGTATTTCCAATTCATATTTAGTAGACTTTAACGCTAATATTACATTCCAAGTAAACCAGTAACCAGTTTATTATTTTCCTCACGAAGAATAACTTCATTAACTTTGCTTTAACGCCTTTAACTACCATTAAAACCTGTAAAATATATGATTAATTTGATTACCTATCGCATAAATCTATACGAAATAAAATTGTAATGAAAGCTACTAAATTCCATTTTGGTTACTTTTTATTAGTGTCCCAGTAACGTACCTCAATATTCCTCGTAACTACCGCAACGATGAATGTATGGGTCCACTTATTGTCATAAAATACATGTTTTACGTGGATCTCTAGTTTTTTTTGTAGCCACCTGCACTGGCACGGACCTTGCAGAACTCATTGTATGGATGCACCGATTCATACATTTTCAAAAAGTTGTGGCAGAACACAAAATCTACGGAGTATACTTAGTTTCGACATTTTTTTGTAGCTATTGATGGATGGTTCGTGGATTATATATTCACGCTTGTATCTCAGAAGGGGAAGACAGAGCTACAATATTGACCTATATTTCTTATTTTTATATCCTGTTTTTTTAATTATCCAGTTTGTTTATTGCAGAATGTTAAGAGCATTTGTGTTATCCAAAAATAAAAGTAAAAGAATCTTTAAGAACAAGCTTTTATTTAAATGGTCTAAAAAGAAAAAGTAAACTTTAAAAAGAATCAAACTTTGTTTAATACTATGTAGAGATAAAAGCTTGTCGCCAGATTTACTTTTGTCAAGATCAAGTTACATAATTATTGTATTATCTACACACGTAAATCTCGCGAGAAGCTTTTATCTCTACATAGAATTAAACAAAGTTTGATTCAATTTAAAGTTTATTTTTTTATTTTTAGTGCATTTAAATAAAAGCATGTGTTTAAAGCTTTTTTTACTTTTAATTATTTTTTTGCTTTTTAGTTATCTTTCAAGTTATTCTTAGCAAGCCCTTTAATTTGATACCCATATATGGACGTGCACAAAAAATAACTAGTCCATCATCTTCGTCCGTCCGCCATATTGGATTCAGAATGACGTCACTTAGCTAAAAATGCATTGTCACCCAAACTAAACGTGTATGCAAAATTTCAACACAGTCGGTTGAGGGTAATTGCTTCAAAACCGAACGCTTGTAGTAATACATTTTTGTTTCAGATATGCGTGCTTTGCTCTGTGGAAACTAATGTCACTTTTGTAGTTCTTGATGGTGAATATGCGTTGTACCTGAGTAGGGTTGAGGGTGTTGGTAGGTGTATGTACACATAATATTTGTTAAAAAAAAAAAACATATTTTTTTTACGTTTATGCATATACTTTTTATTCTATGCATTATATAGATTTGAAAACCGATATATATTACAACACTTGAATACTTGACGCTATTCAATTTTAAATTTGTCACAAACATCGCAGTATCTAAAATTGAAACATTTAAATAAACCATCAGTTACTCACTTACATAAAATGTGCGCGGCTAAAAACAACTTTATATATTGATACAGATGGGTGTTATCTGCTTTATTTATTCTGTTATCAAAGCATTTTTTTTTAGGTTCTATTTTGGTATAAAAACGAGAATTATATACCATTTGGTGCTGTGTTATTTAAAATACATAGAACGAAGGTAGCAGACACTAAAGTAATGACAATAGGTGTTCACTATCTCGAAGAATTAGAATCTGGTAAGCATTTTACATACTCATTATACATTTTGTGTATATTTCAAATGCCTTTTCGTCAGTGTTTCTAGAAAACATCATAATCATGTATTTTATATTTGTTAATTCTCAGTTTTTGGTATATTGAAACATATGCCTGTGAATGCAATTTTTATGTTAAGAGTTTCTAAAACTCAATATTTTTTTCTCCAGATGTCTCTAATTTATAATACTTTTATATTTGCTATGGATATAACATATTATTTTAATACCAATTTGTTTTATATATAAATTTGACTTGAATACTTCAGAAAAAATGATTTTTGTACGAATTTCACAGCGTTTAGATTAGTTCGAAATCAGTGTTTTTTTGTATTGCGTGTAATAAATTAACTCAAAACGATTGACTTGTATAGTATGTCAAATAGACTGTGAAGGTCAAACGGCAAATTTTAGCATAACAACTATTCAATGTGACAACTATTCAATTCAATATGATGTTTAATTTTTTTCATGAGTTATGTAAGTACTGTGACGGTATTTTTATTTAAAGAGACATCGACATTTGCGCATAATAATGTGTTTGTTCGAAGGTAAAGATATATTAATGTAATGTCGTTAAAAACTTTGAATCTCTTTATTTATTTATTCTAATTTAATTCGGAACAACAAAGTGACTACACTGTACTTGATAGTGCATGCAGTGTCTTCCAAGGAAAATGTCGAGCAGCAAGAGACGTGCGCGATAGCCCAGTTGGGAATGGAACGGTTTGCCGAGACGAATGTCAGCAGGTTCAAAACAGCACACACCTCTGACTTTTCTAAGTCACGTGTGTATCGTCTATTAATTATTGTTCGCTTTTACGGCGAAGGAAAACACCGTAAGGAAAACTAAAACCTGATAATTCTATACAAAAATTTCGAGGGTTTGTGAAGTTTTCCAAACTGCAATAGGCCAGCATGATAGACTAAGGTAGCAGAGAAGGCTCGTGATCTGCAGTGGGCAATTTATAATACAAGGCTGGTATCACTTATTATTATTAAGTATTGTATCTCCTGACATTCGCCATAATTGTTTCGGCCTATAGTCTTGTATTTTCTCACTGCATAAAATCTAATACATTAATCGTAAGCAGTCAGTAAGTTCTCGCGGCAAGCTTTCTATTGTTAATGGAGATTTGATATGTAATGGCCCCAAAAAATCCTCTGTTCATCGCCAGGGTGAACTACGTGCCAGTGAAGCTGGTTAGGGACTGGAAAGATGTTGTGTTGGATCTCCAGCCTATCACTAATATTCTGCTGGCGTATAGTTCCTTGTAATAATAAGTAATTATGACATATTTCTATAAGCCGACCATTTTGATATCTTGCAACTTTAGATACTTAATATTATTATTTTTGTCCATGATAGTTTTATAGCTAGCCCCGAGCTATTTCGGGCTAGAATTTTATTACATTATAATTAACAACTCATAATATCGTTAAATACGTTAGGCATGTAGATGGTGAGATTATTTTGTTACGCGTTCAATAAAAAAAAACTTGACCATGAATAAAAAATTAAGGAGTATGACGTTAGTAAGGTTTCAACAATCAACAATAGCTTTTGGCTGCTTGAATTGTTCGCATAGCAACAAAAATTAAATAGCAAAATCAGTTGTATGTGCCTAAAAATAGGATTTTTTTATGTGTAAGAAGCAAGTAATTAAAAATATATGCAGTACAATTATACTTTACGCAAAAGATATAAGCAAAAAATAAGTATAATATGTATCTACTCTAGTCCACTCCTGTCCAGCATGTAATATTGAGTTAAGCCGAATTCTTTTTATGAGATTTTTTTTCAAAAGATCTGTATGGTATCTGCAACATCCGCTGGATTTGGGTCAGGCGACAATCGTGAATACAGTCTGTAGGCGTCAATAATACAATTATTTGGATAGGGGGGTAAAAAATACAGTTCCTTGAATTATGCATTTCTGAACGAAAGCAAGAGAACCGACTATGATTTTATGATCATTCTTTATCAACATACCTACTAATGATCAATTACTAAAGGAGGCCTCTCTAAAATATCTCATTGGGGTGATCCTCTGGTCTATTAGTTGAAATACTGCGTACATTTGCTTAACTATTTAGGTGAACTTGTTAATTTATAGGTCGTATTTGATTTTAGAAAAAACGTCTATTGATTAATCATGGTACAATCTTTTTGCATCAATCTAATTTATTTTATATAAGGTTAAACATTTTTTACCTTTAATTATATAATTACCTATAGAAATACAGGTTGTCAAGTTATTTTTAGTAAACACGTGTGGAGTAAAAAAAAAACAATGTGTAATTTTATATTCCTATGAATAATATTTCGAAGTATGAATTACATTGAAATAAAACTATTTTGCGGATTTTATCGCGGTTTTTTAATTAATATTTTCTCCCGACGTTAACACCGACGCTCTACGAAGTCTGTAGTTGCTGAACATTCAGAACAAGGCTCCAAGCATTAGGTACCTTAGATTTGACAAACCACAAATCCTTGCCAAAGAACACCGATTCCTACCTAGGATGATCCGCAAGGCTATTGAAATTAAAAAACATCCAAATTTCAATAGAGAAGATGGTTGGAAGCTAAGACAACCAACACCTCAGTCCGCCCCGTGAACACGAAGTGCTGCAAAGCCTTCGAAACGTCGGGTGAAAATATTAATTAAAAAACTATGATAAAATCCACAAAATAGTTTTATTTCAATGTCTAACATTCGCGTAAATATAAGAAGTCAGTATGAATTACGTCATTTTTTTATTATTCCTAATTACTTAATCCATTTGGACAGACGGCGCAATTTAAGATTAACATAAGTTCATTTATTAATTATATTATGTTTATTATATGTACAGGTACTAATCAATTGACAAAGCAAAGAATTTGATATTGTTTAATAGATCTACATCTTATCTTACTTAGTCCCTGAACGCCCGCGGTGGACACCGGTGTCCATTTATATAAGGAAATTAGCTTATAGCTATATATAAGCGGGCGTTGACGTTGTAATCCTTACTAATATAATTTTACTGGTGGTAGGTCTCTCATTATGTAAAAGGCCGTCTGGGTGGGTACCACCGCAATGTCTATTTCTACCGCCAAGCAACAGTGTGCATGCACTGTTGTGTTTCGGTTTGAAGGACATTGTAGCCAGTATAACTACTGGACATAATGAGACTTAACATCTTATGTCTCAGGATGACGAGCGCAGTGGAATGCCACTCAGTACTTTGTCAGTCAAGGTGCTGGATGGTGTTGCTACTGTTTATGGGTGGTCGTATCGCTTACCATCAGGCGAACGGCATGCTCGTCTCGTCATTCAATGCAATAAATAAAAAAAAAATAAAAAAAATATTATAAATGCGAAAGTTTGTGGAAATGTTTGGATGTTTGTTAGAAGTAAACGCAGAAACATCTAAACGCATTTGGATGAATTTTGGCACACGGGTAGGTCATGTCCTGGATTAACACATAGGGACTTTTTATCCCGGTAATTTGGTCCCATGGGAAATAATGGATATTTTTAATCTAATTCTTTAAGTAGATGGCGCTGGCGTCGTACGGTGTTTTAGGGACTTTTGTAGCGGGAAAGGCTTTCACACGGGCGAAGCCGCGAGCAACACCTAATACAAAAGTAATCCGTGTGTCTTCAATTTTTTAACTCACAGTTGCATAACCCAGTACGCCAATTACTGCATCATTAGCAAAATTGTTCAAGAACATTATGATAAATAAATAAAATAATTTATTATATGGCGCAATGTTCGATAGTTCAGTTAAAACATTTTCCTCTTTGACAATAGTATGTATTTTATAGCAGAAACTATAAACAATTTTTATGTGAAATTACGTCCTTTTGTCTTTTGTGAGTTTTAAAGTCACTTTGTTCGTTAATTAATTCATAAAATATGTTACATTTATTCTCCATTGTTGGAGCAAATAAAAGGTCGGGTCGATTTATTTTTTGTCACCATTTGTGAGGAGGAAATTTTCCATAGTGTATTTAATTTTTGTTCGATAACAAATTAGTCAGTGGACTTAGAATGTGACAAAAAAACACGTCACGTCTCCGTTTCGTCTTATTGGGATTGGTTGAGAGACTAACAAGTGACTGACGTATTGGTCTCTCGATCAATCACAAACATCAAAATTAAACGACATCGTTTTACGAGTTGCGTGTCACATTCTTAGCCCACTGGTTACCTATTTATGCAGCCGTCAGTTTAAGCAAAAAACATGTTATTACGTAAAATTTTCCATTTCAGAGAAGCAAAACTGTCTGAAAACAAATGACATTCAACGATGCGGTTATGTAGTGCAATTTTGTAAAAACACGGTAAGAGATGACTTCGACATTTCGGGTGTGATTATGCGATAATGTGTGACAATCGAAATCTTTGTTTATGGAAAACCGATTAGCGTGATACGCGTAAGATCTCACTTATGGGTAAGTGAGTTTAGTTTGCTTCACCGACATTGTCACCTTGTGGCGCAAGTGTAGATTTCACTGCGAATTCAGCTATGCTATTCTGTAAAAACTCACCATCGAGCTCACTTCTGAATAACTCTGAATCTTCCCATGATGAGGCAGGAGGTAAGAATTTGTATATTTCGAATCAAGAAACTAACACAAAGATTTTGTTTTCGCCGTTTCACCCCCAACTAGTCTATCGTGTACTACAAACTCGAAAACCGACTTCAAAAACCACTATAAGGAAATAAATAACTTGTGCTTTGCTTATGGGTTATAAGGAAATTTATTATATACACTGCCATTCGTGTGATTATACTAATGTACAATGAATAATTATTTGGAGAGAAATGGACAGGTAAAATACCTTATTTATGATTTGTTTACATTTAGTTAAATACCTAAACTGATGGAGTATAGTCTTAAAGGTCTTAGTAATAATTGTTTTCTAGTACGAAAACCTTCAATAAAAAATGTGATAACGGAATTGGCCGCCATATCTATGGAAATTTACCGAGTTAAATTTAAACACTAACGTATTAAAGGCACGATATATATTTTTTAAATTACTTATACGATCTACACATTCAGCTCCCTGATGTTGTTCCGAGTGGACGCGTGTCGATTGTCCTCGTGAATTCCGTAAATGAAATTCGGTGATTGGCCGTTTTTTTTCCTTTTTCGTGCTTTTTCGGCACAGTTCACTAATTGATGTTGTATACTAAATAATGGTAAGCCTTGAGTTGAACACTGCCCTTAAGATTAAGGCTTGTCCTAGTTTAAGAGATAAGGTTAACATACTTACGATGATGTACAACAATAAATAAATAAAATAAAATAAAAATAAAAAAGCCTTTTATTTCTTGCATAAAAAAAACAAATTGATTAAGTACGAATGCGTGCAATTATTATTTTTATTATGTGATACAGTATAAACCGCATGCAACAAAGAATACTAGATTTAATGAACTCTACTGCATGATGTACAACAATAATCATAATTAAAACAAATTTACCGATTGTAAACTATGTATGTAAACTTGTTTGGAAATAAAAAAAAAATATTATTGTATCTTTCCTGTGGAAAATCACAACACGAATGCCGGTCCTTTTGGAAGGCTTGCGTGGGGATACTTATCCAACACGTAGAGGCCTCTTAAAGATACATTACTCTAGTTCGGATGTGTACACCTTGCAGGTATTCTCTCTATTTGTACTTATAGAGGAAATACAACCAAAGATAGCGCCCGTAAGGTGCAAGGACTATTGCAGAGAAGATGGGATCTCTACCGGGTCTATGGATCTAGCTGGACTGGTTGCTGGGCTGTTGCTTCAGACAACGAGACACCTGCCAAGTAAAATTTCTCATTTTTTTATATTCAAGGCAGACGGTGACTTGCCTCCCACTAGATAAGCATCCCAAAAGCGGTATAATATGCCAAGGACGCAACATCGGTGCGGGTCGCTATAGGGTATCGAGAGGTGTGCACCGATTTCATAATCGCGGGTCGCTGACGCGTCCCGGAGCGGGTTTCCTCGCTATTATGCAGATTAAGCACTTCCACCCTGGAGCCCAGGCTTTTAGCTGTTGCGACTTCCACTCTTAGCCGGCCAGTTAAGGCAAGCCAAGGGTCAGGGGTCTCATTTAGCCCCCACGGAATCGGGATACGCGGTGTCGCCACTCACCGTCGGTTCACCACAAAGCCGCCCCTGCGGTTTTATTATTATTACTATTATCATTTAGTGCAACTTATTGTCTGACATATTTCTGTCTTATAATTTGATTTAGAACCGATGACTTTAAGCAGTGCCGGATTAAGACTACTTGATGCCCTAAGCAATCCATGCCTGTGCACCCCCAACCTATCTATAAGTATCTGACCATATATATAATACTAACTGGCCCGGCGAACTTCGTATCGCTTCAAAATCAATGAATGTTGTGTTAACTTATTAGTTTTTATTAAGATTAAATGAATTATCAAAATGAATTAAGCTCAACAAATTTACCTACTAAAATCCAAATGAAAACGTAATATACCTATTCATAGACAGAGACAGAGAGAAGCAAAGACTATTGAGCGCGACATGCCACGATAACGACATACTTCTTTCATCTCTTCCACGTTCATAGTTCTCATCATACATTTTTGCCGATTATGGGCATCTCTTCCATCCGTACAATCCACATTCGCTCGATTAATAACTTTCGTAACTCGTCTTTCGACCATCCTCTCGACGTACCAAAATTATCTCAGCATACTTGAACTTTTAATTTTAGTCAGAACATCATCGTTCAATTTATAACGTCATACAATCCCCATGCAATAAGAAATAGTGACTCCACATAATATACTCTGTAAGGAGTTCATTTCTACCGCATTTACTCGACTTTCGTGCTTCTTCTGCCAAACCAGCATTCACTTCCATACATAAGCATCGGCAACAGCACAGTATTTCAAATTCCTATTCTGCTCCCTTTACCCAGATACAGGCTTTGGAGTTGTCATCAGAGAGACTTCAATGCCCTCACCAGGCGGCCTTCAGTCCCATTAATGACAACGTTGACCACAGCGTATTCCTCGGCACACGATCATATGCCTTTTCCAAGTTTACGAAGGCACAAAATACTTTTTTGATTTGTCCAAATGTTTCTCCGCCATGTACCTCATGGAAAAGACTTGATCTTCTTGTTCTTCTAAATCGCGGTATTATAAATAACATTGGTAAATCAAACACATAGTCCAGAATGCTTTTCTCTGTATACGCAAATTATCGATTGGATTAATCAAAGAGCATTTATAATACTATCGAAAGGACTAATTGTCGATTCGATACGGCTAATCACAACAAATTGAGAGTTGGAACTCACCTCTTTGAAATCACTTAAAAATCGGACGAAGAGAATTAATAACAACGAATTCAATTACAAACACGGTCGAAAACAATAAAAATTGGTAAAAACTCAAAAAAGATGCTAATTAACTGCGTAACGGCTTAGCGCAATGAAAGGTAATATGACATTATAATATAGGTACTCTTTGGGACCGCTACAGGGACTGCGCGCAACTGGAGCAGCTGTGAAAGGAAAAAATATACAACGCGATGTTGAAATGTATGGGAAAATGAATTTCTCTCATAATTTCCTTGATCGTGAACTTTTTCCGTATTTTTATAGCTATTTTTTATTGGTCCTGATTCTGGTGCCTCCCAAGACGTGATGCCTTAAGCAATTGCTTAATTTGCTTATAGGCTAATCCGGCATTGACTATAAGAGGAACAAAATAATTCGTACTACTGTTCGATTTGTTATAAATTACCATATAATAAAAACGTGTGCGATAACCACCAAATTTTTATACAAAACAAAGTTAAAAATAAGTAAGTACACTCATATAGATAAGTATTCGGCGAACATAACACATGAATATTCATGTAAGAGTTTTTAGCCGTAACGGTGACATAAAAATTGTATTGTTCGTTTAAAAAATAACCGCGGTTCATAAATAATGATTATGTTGTACAAAAGAATATGTTATTTTTAGTCGAAGCCCCTTGGACCGCTCCTGTCTCGGTTACTGGTGTTTTCCATTGTTAAGTGTTAATTTATTTTAAATGTATTAATGAGACTTTTTCGCCACGTGTTTTCATTTGACGCACGCTGCCTTAATCACTCACGATTATGTAAAACTGAATATTTTTATGCCAGATATTAGTTGTCTAAGTATTGAGTATTAATAAAATAACGTCTTTTGGTCTAATTATGTTTTTTTTTTATCTTCAAGCAAATTAATACGTTTATAACTATTAATATAATCGAGAGGTTTTAAATAGGTTTTTTCTACCTATCAAGACAATTGCCTTTTTTTAGCTTAAGTATTTATAGTATGTATTACTGTTCCTAATATAAAAGTTTTTTTTCCATTCCAAAGTAGAATATCGTCGTTGTCAAACCAATATCTGCTATGTGCAAAAATTTAAACTTTGAGATTTGGATTAAAAACATTCCCATGTAAAATTTGGAGACAAAGGAGATGTCCGCTTTTTGTATCGGTGCTGGACCTCAAAATCTAACCAGGCTCAAATTTTAGGGATATTAAAGGGGCAAAATATGGATCTTAAATCCATTAAAAAAACAATTTTAGATACCTCCATTAATAAGTGACTTTTTTAAAAACATTCATATTAAGTGTAGTTTTCAAGCTAAACAAAAGTACATAAATCTCAAAATCGGAGGTCTTTAAAATTAAACAATTTATTGCATAAGGCTAGTTTTCACAAGTTCTATCCAAATATGTATAAACTGTCTTGGTTAGAATTTCAGGCCCGTTTTTGGACATGTCCTTTGCACATAACATATTTTTTCTAGCGCTCATAATTCGCCGTGTAACGATTAGAATCACATATATGAAAGTTTGGATGGCAAACTAGTCGTAATAGTCAAAATGTTGAAATCTCAAAGAAGTGAACATAGCAGATATTGGTTGGATAACGACGATATGCTAATACTTTCAGAGCTATGACGCAAATAGTCTTATTACAATGGCATACACATATGGCACATTTTTTATTTTTTTTATTTGTGATATCGGTTTACATAGCGGTATTGTTTAAATAATAAATTGGATGGAAATGTTTTCCATTACCAAAATGGCTGGTTGCGATATTTCGATTTCAAAAAATGGCATTAAAATACCAAGATATGGTCATTTACAGCGAACATATTCCTAATATTCTCGATACTGTCATTTTTTGCAATTCCAGCGAGTCTTTTATGAATCTGTCAAAAAGATAGTTCTTCTAGCGGTGTAAACACATAATACTCAAGAGCTTTTTTGTTTTTTTTTTATACTTATAGCAGGAAAATTGATAAATTTGTAAAAAAAATACTCCATACATGTAGGTTTTGTAAATAAGATATTTATTATAGTTTATGAGCAGACGCTATTTATGTAACTATTTTATCAAAACGAAATGTTTACAAATTTATGGAAAACAGTAATTATTAAACAATTCATTATTTTTCTGTATATTACTCACGAGTAGTTTTCTGAGTCGATTCAAACGCTAAATATATTTTTTAACCACATAAAATGTCAGACAGATGAGGAAAAATATAAAAAATCAAAAATATTGATAAAATTATGTCTTTATTGTTTTGTATCCAGCACACAAACATTATTCACTTATGATTAAATGGTATTTATATATTAAGCGGAAAATCATTCCATTATGTGCGTGCTATTTTTGACATTCTCAAACATTATTTTAAATTACAAAACCACACCACCGCGTGACAATTATTACACGTAAAATATTAAATAAATAAAAATAAAATCTTTATTTCATACTTGGTACCATATAAATACATTTGAACTTACAACATACATTAACATATTCGGGTGCCAATACTAAATAAACCGACTAACACTAATAGGTAACATCACCGTTGTTTTCGTAATGTACAGCCTTGTATTATAAATTCGCCGACGATGCAGTACTTTTGACAATTCCGTACGATAGGCATTCGTACGACACAAATGCGTTTGACGTTCGAGGATCACGCAGGCCCATAAGAATTTACACGTGAATTGTCAAAAACGCTGCGCCATGCTGACGACACTCTAATTATAACTAAGACACTAATATAGACGTGATCGGAGTGAACTTTGCTTTGTACTTATTAAAGATATACAGTCTTGTTTACACATTGGTCACATTTTTTCTAATGAATCAAATAAACACAGGTTCATGCTATTGTAGTAAGGAGGTAGCGAGCAGTGTTAAAAATATATAAACCACGAATCGCTAAATCCATTTGGCAACTATTATCTAAAACAAAACACACCAATATTAGAAGAATACACTTGAGTTAACTAAACTCATTCAGAATTAAATTATTCTGCATTGCAGACAGAACAATAATTTCATTAACATTTTGGCGCTAGACAAACTAATTGCTTATAAAACCGTCTTAATATAATTTTACATAACAAATTCATATTAAAACGGTGAAAGTCGAACAAATATATCCCGTCACTGCACACTGTATCCTTATTTCTACTCGTTGTTTAAACTTTACTATTTACATTAGGGACCTACTCTACTAAATCGAATTGTGAAATTGCAAAAGCGAATAGGATTCTCCACATAAAATTTCGGTGAATCAAGAAGTTCATTTTCACGCGATTTTTTAATCCTGTACATGTATGACTCATTGCATGGAATGGTAGTGTCATTGTATTACAATGGAAGTAATTATGAAATTCGCCTTTGAAAGTTAACAATTAGTTGATACAACAAGCGTTTCTTTGGCTTTGATAAAATCCTTTGAATATTTCACATCGAATAAACTAGAATAATTTAGTTTTACACTACACTATGTATGTCTACAGAAATATTGTTAGAAGCGAGCTTTGACTAGGGGTTCGTTAGGTGCGCTAGGGCTCAGCTAGGCGTGTTGCGCGCGCCCCAGGTGGATGAAGAAGGCGACGCGGTCGGGGCTCCGCTCGCCGCACTTGTTACACATGAACGGGTCGTTGTACCCGTGGAACCCCATGTGGATGGTGTGCATTGTCAGGTCCCCGAACGTGATGTCGCAGAACTGGCACGTGTACGTGCTGGCTGCGCTCGACGTCGCCACTTCCGCTGACGCATCTGATTCAGAGTCTGATCCGTCTGCGTCCCTCATTTTCTCGTCCTCATGTTGCAGCCTCAGTGCAGCTGGTTGTAACTTGAATGCACGACCTTTTCTCCTATTCTTCAAAGCCGTAGTCGGTGTTACTGGTGTAGATCTTTCCGTCGGAGGTGGGGGAGTGCCCGCCTCACTAATTTTAGCGTTGGTAAGGTCGAGTGCGTCATTAGCTTGCTCTGTGGGCATCTCTCTGTGTGTTGGGGTTTGTGTGATGCTTGGTGGCGATTTGGCTGGAGGAGATGTAGAGCCAGATTCTAAAGGCCGTTCTGTATACGACAATCGCTGGTGCAAGATTGATGCAGGAGGAGACATAGGTTGAGGTTTCTCGGTTTGAATCTCATGGTTTTTGGGAGAAGTTCTTTGTTCGTAGTTGTTGTTAGGAGGGAATAAGAACGAGTGTGGGAGAAGCGGAGGCAGGTAAGGAAGATTCACCGGGAAGTGGTTTCCGAAAATTGGGTGCGGAGGCGCGTGTGGCTGCTGCTGGTTGTTGTTGCTTACTGGGCCTTGTGGTTCGAACATTTTTGAAAAGTGTTTTTGCTTAGGTCCACGCCGCGTGCCATAGACATCGATTATGGGCAAGGGGTTTGGCGTGCCATCCAAGTTTAGCACCATAGCAGGATTGTGCTGATATTTACGGAGATGAAGTTTCAGCGAATGGCAGTATTTGGTCGCGTAGTTGCAGTCTGCGCAACGATATTGGTATACGTTTGAATGTGACTTGAGATGCGAATTGAGCATTGATTTGTTCACACATGAATAAGAGCATTGACTGCATTGGAAAGGCTTAGATCCCAAATGATTCCTCATGTGGTATTCAAGATGGTGTTTGTACTCAGTCACAAAGGGACATTTCCGACAGCATAACATTTTCTCAGGCTTAATGTGTTCTTTGCTGTGTTCCCAGAAACTGAGTTTCGTCACGGCAACAAATTCGCATTGTTTACATTTAAAGGTTTTGACTTTTCCATGAGAATTGACAGCAGGGACTCTCAGCCCAGGTTCATCATCAAAATCATCCTCGAAGCCGGATCCTTCGCGACCCTCATCGCCGTCGGCTTTGTTTTGCCCGACGCCGTCGAATCCGGAATCATGGAATCGTTCGAACGAGCGTCTGTCATGGTCGGGCGATGACGGTGTTCTGGGTGGCGATTTGGGTGGTGTGGCGTCGGCACGCGCTAAAGGTGTAGAAACGTGCGCAGGTGGTGCAAGACTTCGTGGGGAATAGGACCTATAGCCCGGAGAAGATTCTCGCTCTTCATTTGTGCGCGGCTCAAAACCGGGGGGTGTGAGCAAACTATATGGTAAGCCATTACGGAACGCGTCCAGATGCATCCCGAGGTTAGCTTTAGCTTTTAAAGGCATGTTATCGTAGAAGGGCGACGGCTCACCGACGCTGCCGACGCTGCGCGGCGAATGTCCGTTGGAATCCTTACTTGATGATGATGGAGAAGCGCTATGAAATCCTTCTGAGTAAAATCCACTGGTCTGGTCTTTCGAGAAGCTTCCTTCGTCCATTGGTTCAGATTTCTATAAAAAAGGAATTTAGTCATAAAAATGCTTTTTGCAAATGAATAACAATTGTTTTAAAAAAAATGTTAGACATACTTACCACGGTGGGTGGTTGTAGAAGTGAGCCCCAAGCTTGGGGATGGGTGGAATGGGGCGCGGGCGTCATGCCAGCGGGGGAGGCGCAACTTAACATACCTACAACAACAAAAATTACAATATTTTACTTGAAAATATAATTTATGAACATGGCTCATCAAAAATTGCTAACGTTGAAAATATTCTTTAAAAAATGCGGAACAATAAAGTCACGTACGCTTTTCGCAATATTTTTAGATGACTATATTTTTTTAAAACGCTTAATCGGGTTGTCCTGTAGTGCGATAATATAGTTTCTGCAAATAGCGCTAATTAAGCTTTAATAGTTTTATAGAAACAGCACTATTTCCAACTAATCATTTCGTAAAAAATGTGACCTGTTTTAATTAGTGTACCTAACTTATAAGATCATAATATAATTTTAGTATATGAAAAACATAATTTCACATGTAAATGAGTACACAATAAAAACATAAACTTATTTAATTAGTAGATTTTGAAAAATGAATAAAAAAATGTATGCATAAAATATGATGAACTCTACATATGAATAATGTTTAGTAGAAAGCAAAATTTTATTATTTAAGGTCAGACGAAATGCAAATCAGCTCTACAGAGTGCAGTTAAGGCATAACATAATAACTGCGGGTTTACTTTTGTTTTTTTCTCATGTCTATTATTTTTATTTAAGTTTTGTTATATAAGTTGGCTTTGACTTATACCTATTATTGGGAAGTTTGAGATGAAATGTATAATTTATGTCAGTAGTTCTTCGGGATTTTTTTAATGATTAAACTTATCGTATTGCCTGTGGCTTCGGAAAACACAAAAAGTAAAATATTTATTTTCCTTAATTATTTTACGGCAAACAAATTATTATCATGAAATTGTTTTCCGTATTTTTTATCACACGTAAATAATACCAGGAAAATGACTTAATAGTTGTTATTATGAATAATAAAAAAATTACAAATAAAATATAGTACATACCTTCCCCTTAAATAGCAGCCAAACTTTTAAAACACACAACACAAATTGTTTGCATTAATTTAGTTAAATCAAACTTCACTTCGATTTCGCTTTCACTTAAAGTTTTCATACACAAATAATTTTAAACGTGATTTTTTAATGAGACAACCCTTCAACGCGGCGGCTGGGACCGATGTGCGACCGCTGCCACCTCTCACAGAGTACTGAAAAAAATCTGTCAATTTTTATGCTCCAAACATCGATAAAGTATTCTACTTTTGAAGGCGACGAGTTTTCTAGTGTGAGTGAACAAGCTATATTCTCGCATACATGCATCTCTGTCGCACAGCCGTCTCTCTCCACAGCCTATTTTTACACGAGCCAATGCGAAGCGAGCTACTGTGGGTGGGGATCTACTTATTAAGTTATTGTTTATGCTATATTAATAATAAAAAAATAAGCATCCCTTGATATTTTAGTGGTTGTTATTATAATAAAGCATCGGCGTTGTATCCGTTATTAGACAATAAAATAGCGGCACCCATAGATATTAGATTGTTTTTGTATTGTGTAGCCGGATAATGTGATTTTTATGTTTGTTTGTTCTTTTAACTGGCTATTTTGATAGTAACTAATGACATACCCAATGAAGTAACGGTGGTATGTCTTAAAATATCTTTAGAATTATTATGCGTATGAACTATGAAATAAATATAAGCGTGTTAAAAGAGGATTCATATATGAGTTCCCCTCGTATATTTCTTATTGATAAAATGGTGAAAAAACGACAAGGCAGGCCTGTGAAGGGGCCGAGCTTTTTACGCGACCCATTCAGCCAATGGCGGTCGCGAGATCAAATAAAGAACGTTGTTTACTTTTTTTGGCATCGACGCGGCAACCAATTAAAAATCATTTTCCATTATTGGAAACGAGGGTACCATCGGGGCTTGATAAAGGATTTTGGGACGTTGCACCCATTTTAAACGTAGGTGTTTTTAAAACACCATTGAAGGGTTATGAGTTATTTTAAGAACGTGTATTCATATCTCTTATTGGAAAAATATGTGTAAATTGATGGACTATTGTAAGGTTGAAAAATAAGTGTTTAATTACTTCATTGTTCCAAAACATTCAATGGTAGAGTCTACATGTAGTTTTTCAATTGTATACAGTCTGTTAGAATATAATAATTTATATTAATTATGTTTTATCTGAAAATCACATTACCAGCTACCAAACCAGTTCTGTATTATACTGCCCACTGCTGAGCACGGGCCTCCTCTAAAACTGAGAGGGTTAAGGCCTTAGTCCACCACGCTGGCCTAGTGCGGGTTGGCAGACTTCACATATCTTCGAAATTCAGAGAACTTCTCAGGTATGCAGGTTTCCTCACTATGTTTTCCTTCACCGTTAAACCGAGCGATAATTCACAAATAATACACACATAACTTTTTAAAAAAGTCAGAGGTGTGTGCCCTCGGGTTTTGCACCTGCGGACATTCGTCTCGGCAATCCGTTCCACTAACAACTAGGCTATCGCCGCTTCGAAAATCGCATTGTTAATGTACTCAATTGAATTATCAAGTCATATACGCGGATTATATTCATAATTATTATATAAATATATAAACTCATTTATATATTGGCAAAAGGGAAATATATTGTTTTTTATAACGTTTTTTAATTTTTATTGCAGTTAAATAACGAGACGAGCATGCCGTTCGTCTGATATACAGTAGCATAAACAGTAGCAACGCCGAATATAACTCTGAATTACCAAGTACTGCGTGGCATCCCACTGTGCGCGCCACCCTGAGACATAAGATGTTAAGTCTCATAATGCCCAGTAATTACATTGGCCCTTCAAACCGGAACACAACACTGCATTCACACTGCTGCTTGGTGGTAGAACTAGACATTGCCGTGGTACCTATCCAGACGGCCCCTCGCATACGAGAGACCTACCAGTAAAAAGCCTAAACCCTCTCAGTAGTACAGGAAACCTGTGTGCACAGTATACAGGGTCATTTTGACATTGCGTTAATAAATGAAACCACATACTCGTGTTTGCTTTTGCTAACATTTATGCCAAAAATCATCCATGAGAAACGAATATTATCACCAAAAATCTCGATTTTACTTTCCTGATTTTTTTACAATTTTGTAACCTAGTGCGAATATGGCGTGCGCGTGAGTTTTTTTCTGACTGAAAGTGTGATGTTGGTCCAGCGGCGAATCCTTCTAGAGTAGTACTTAGTAGTGGCATTAGGGCGTGTAAACTTAAAGTTAGTTTTTATTGATATTTATTTTGTTCGAAACTTACACTTTTTTATTTTACATCTATGGTTAAAATAACTTAATGGAAAGTGTTATTTTAAAGGAGATAAGGTTTCATTTAGTAACGCAATGTCAAAATGACCCTGTATAGGTAATACCTACAGGTATTACTAAAGTAACTAAGCTAAGTTTTCGGCCTCCAACCCGCATTATACTGACTCTAGCCATCAACGCAAATATTTGCGTTGATGGCTAGAGATGGTAGTTCTGGGTTTTGTTCTCGATTTCACCAGCGTGAAAAGCTATTTCCTGTACAAAAGTCCCTAATTGACTAGCTCTTCATAGCGCCATCTGTACAACGTTAGTGCCAAGGGTATAAAAATTCTATAAGTAAATGAAATTACTGGGACAAAAAGAAGCCTATATAACCCAGAACATGGTTTATCCGTGTGCCAAATTTCATCCTAATCTGTTCAGCGGCACATATTGCTTTTTGTTGTTTTATTTTTTAACATAATGCAATGCAATGCAATCAGCCCTGTATTATATACTGCCCACTGCTGAGCACGGGCCTCCTCTGCTACTGAGAGGGGTTAGTCCTTAATCCACCACGCTAGCCTAGTGCGGGTTGGTAGACTTTACATGCCCTCGAAATTCTTATGGAGAATTCTCAAATATGTAGGTTTCCTCACGATGTTTTCCTTCACCGTTAAAGCGAACGATAATTGATAAACAATACACACGTAACTTCGAAAAGTCAGAGGTGTGTGCCTTGGGTTTTGAACCTGCGGACATTGTCTCGGCAGACCGTTCCATTCCCAACTAGACTATCGTTCACTTTTTTAAATATTATAGTTATATTATTATGCCAGTAACAAACCAGAACAAACCTTTTTTTCCCATCACGTGAGCCACGACTCGTTTGCCCGAAATACTTTTAAAGAAATACTTTTGGGCCATATTCGAACTATATGCTGTTTAAAGTGTACAATTTTGAGCCTACTAAACTTGTTTGTATGACAAGGAGCTGTTGACCTGGGTTACGTGTCTAGAGACAGTTCCCTTTGCATATCGCACACTAATTATATTTACTCATAACATAAATATTAGCTTTGGTTGACGCCGCTACGTATCGTTAATAAACAAATTATTTTCGATATTTGACCGCTAAACTAGTGTCAATAAAAAATTAGGTTAACACGAAGCAGGACACGTTCCATGCCAATTTGGTGTTTTATTTAAATTTAGAACAGCAATAACGTTTTATTGTTCACTTTGTAACAGATAGGAGTATCAGCCAATTTAGAGGAGTGTTTTTTTTTTTAGAAATATACGAGGAGCGCTGCATAAAAATATACAATACTTGATGATGATTGATTGATGTTGGTTACTAAATGCGTTTCCTGAGTGTATATTACGGAAAACCTGTCTCAAGAATCTTATAGCTTGGTAGGCCCTTTATGACATCATTATCTAATCTTTGCTAAATTTATAAATGATTTAAATATCTTAAAAGACAAGTATTTATGAAAAATAGAGGGATTTAATCTATTTATAATTCGTACAAATAATATTTCAAAACTTCGTAACGTTTTATAGCATTTTAATCCTTGCTTCCTTTGTTTATTCTGGCTTAATAGTTTAAGCGCCGGCTTCCTTTATACCGGACTCCTCAGCATCGACGACACAAAAAATATACTTAAACTCCTTCGTATGTAGACGATAAGAAGGCCAAATATTTACGACCTAATTCCACATAGTAACGAAATACTATTATGTGAACGTTCGATAGCTTCTACCGATTTTCTAATTGGCCGTCGACTAAGCCCAGATACTAATATTTGCTGTCTGCCTACGTGACACTTGTCTTATGTTAAAAATTCGTCGATAATATAATTAATATTTATGTAAACCTCAATTAGTGTGGCGCCACGTTTATGTATTTTTTTATTAAACACCTATCAACTAGTCGGCAAATAATTGGCTGAGTGATTAAGTATTTTTTAAATTGTTTTTTTTTTTGTTATTTTACCGGTCAGTTAATAATGCTATTAGTGTCTCGTTACAAACTAATGGAGAGTGCAACTACTGTATCTATTCCTATGCAATTAATTAACTAATTTAAATTAATTTCGTAACTATTGATTCTATATTCTATATTCGAACTTTAGTACTTATATTCATTTGTTTCAAATTAAATAAAAAAAAGTTTTATCCTTTTTACGGTGCATGTATAGATTTAAGTAATTAGTATTGTTTTATAAGTCCTTTGTCTTAAGTACAACTCACATAATATTATAATCAACACATAGACAGTTAAGTCATTCAAAATGATTTAGAACCCATATAATAATTTCATACGATACGATACGATACGAAGTATACGATAGCCTAGTTGGGAATGGAACGGTCTGCCGAGACAATGTCCGGTGGTTCAAAACCCAAGGCACACACCTCTGACTTTTCGAAGTTACGTGTGTATTGTTTATCAATTATCGTTCGCTTTAACGGTGAAGGAAAACATCGTGAGGAAGCCTACATACCTGAGAATTCTCCATAAGAATTTCGAGGGTATGTGAAGTCTGCCAACCCGCACTAGGCCAGCGTGGTGGACTAAGGTCTAAACCCTCTCAGTAGTAGAGGAGGCCCGTGCTCAGCAGTGGGCAGTATATAATACACGGCTGGTATGATGATATGGTATGATAATAATTTCGGATGCTCTGAATTTGGTTACTGTGAAAAAAGGAGGCTACTTAAACGGAAAATAAAACGTAGAGCTTCATAATATAAGTATTCGTTACAAAATAATTAATACATTACAAACAGGGAAAATTATACTGATATGGACACTAACACAACTCTAAGTTGATTAAGAAAGTATTTACTTGCCGTCGGCAACAATACCATACCATACATCATGTTCTTTACCCCCTTGGGAAAATTCTCGTTGCAGCCCAGGCGCTGTTCTGAGTTGGTAATATTTATATTTTGTGCTTGCCATCCCAACCTTTTCCCGTTAGCATGTGATTTTATGTAACCATAAAGTTTGCATGCCTTAAGAATTACATCACCGTTAAGAGCAAATTGCTATTCAAATGAGAATGTTATTGAGCACAATATATGACTATTTATATACCATGAGCTGTCCTGTTGTTCAACCTAAGCTTTTCCTATATTTCGTTTAAGCCTTAGGTCACGACGCACTCAATATTTAAGTGGTAGATATTTATGACTGTTGTGCCTGGTATAAAAATTTCACGTCGGAAGAGATCGCGTTGGTGACCATCGCTTTGAGATAGTAAAAATGGCCGTTTCTACGTCGCAGTACTAAATAACGACTTTCAACTAAACCTAGTCCTTCGTTGACTTTCCTTCAAGAATTTTATTAACCGTTATATATCTTTATTATAATATGATAAGAGCGGCGTGCCAATGTGTTTGACCATAATGGGGCTCGTGTCGTCGGTCGTAAGTCCAAATTCGCCATTTTCCGGTCAGAGGCCGCGGCGCGCAGAAATATGCGCCGCAGTTAGGGCCCCGCAGAAAACCGCCCTTATCGCGTCGTGTAAAAAGTAATGCGTCCAGCCTTTATGGCAGTTTCGAGACACGCTCTTTATTACGTGGGGCTGGACCTGGCCAAAAGGCTTGGTGTACACCAAGGGCGGAATATTTGGAAACATTTTATAACTTAAAAGATTTATTGTATAAGCTTTGTAGCCCTCTAAGTATAACTGCATTAAAACTAGTTTTGTCTACACATTCAAATATCTAGAGATCCAAACATTTTCACAAACTTTGGCATTTATAACACGAGTAACAGTAAGATCCTCACACCAACGTTTTCGTAGATGGTAGGTACGTTCCCTTCGTAGACATAGTGTAAGAGTCAATATACTAATCTATAGTGCCATAGACATTTTAGTTAACTGACCTGCTTACTGGTTTTATGACCTTATTAGTTACTAGGTGTTGCTCGCGGCTTCACCCGTGTGAAAAGCCTTACACGCTACAAAAGTCCCTAAACCACAGTACGACGCCAGCGCCATCTACTTAAAGAAACATATAAAAAATATCTATTATTTCCCATGGGAGCAACTTACCGGGATAAAAAGTTGCCTATGTGTTAATCAAGGACATGATCTACCCGTGTAAAAATTTCATCCAAATCCATTCAGTAGTTTCTGCGTTTACTTCTAACAAACATACAAACATTTTCACAATTTTTCACATTTATATTATTAGTAAGACAAGATAAGATATCAACGAAGTATACTATCATTAGACGAATTAGGCGATATAAAACTTATTCAGTTTTCTTCTTTCAAACAAATACAACTTATTCTACTAATATCCTGAGCGCAGTGTGTCCCCGACCTAACAACGCGCCAGCATTATTTCCCCTCGCATAAAAAATGATTGTACCTTCAAATCTATCCCGAGCGGAGGGCCGCTCCCTCAGGTCAGCCCCACGCCGCCCCGCGCCCTCGGCCCCTACCGCACCCCTCTGATCTCCTCCCACTACCACCACTCCTGTAAACGACTTGAATATATATAAAATTACACTTTTAAAGTTCGGGCTACAGATTGGATTAGGATAATAAATGAGCTTACATTTTATTAGTCAGATTTTTCCCATAGTTTATTCCTTTGTTCATATCCCACTGCACTTGATGGTTTAAAGGCAAGTGGAGCCCAGATAGAGTGTCGACTGATGAGAGGTGATTATCCCTCGGCAAAATACCGTGACAACCTCGAGAAACTCATCGTGACCGGCAAAGTAGATGGGAGAAGGCTTCGTGGACGCAGACCAATACGTTGGTCTGACCAGATCCGCACCGCTCTTGACTCTACAGTGCACAGCGCCCTCCGCACGAAATGTGACAGAAACAAATGAAGGAAAGTGATGCAGAAGGGCGGTCACGACCCTCAGTGCTAAGGAATGAGACGCAAGAAGATCTCTGGTCAGTCGACACAATTATGCCAGCCGGAAAATACTTTGGCTTATATTTTCCAACTTGCTTAACGTCCCGTTTTCAGGTAGTATGAGATTGCTAAATAATTAAGCATAGGATTTATATTTATTGGTGGTAGGTCTCTCGTACGCGAGAGACCGCCTGGGCAGGTACCAACACAATGTCTATTTCTACCGCTAAGCAGCAGTGTGCATGCACTATTGTGTTCCGGTTTAAAGACCATTGTAGCCAGCGTAATTATTGAGTATTATGAGACAAGGCGAACAACTTATGCCTTAGGGTGACGAGCGCAGTGGAGTGCCACGCAGTACTTTGTGAATCAAATTATGTGCGGCGTTGCTACTGTTTATGGGCGGTCGTATCGCTTACCATCAGGCGAACGGGAAGCTGGTCTCGTCATATAAAGCAATTTATAAAAAATATAATTATCATAAAATGTTATATGGTGTTTGAGATTTTAGGATTTTAAGATTTATTTGCGTTTAATTGACATTGAACGGGCATCTGTGCAAATAGAATTTTTCATATTCCGCCATGCGTAATGTGTACTTAAGTGTGTATAAATACACAAAACTTGATTGCTTAAAAAAATTATATTCCATGACATCACTAATGTGTAAATATTATGCGTAAAGTTTTTTTTTATCCTTTGTTGTAAGAACTATGTTCTTAGCAATAAATTACAATCTAGTCTATAAGATTAATAAGCAATATTATTGTAACTTAATTTTCTAGGTGATAAGTTTACTACAACTAGAAATAATGTTCTAGGCACTTTCTAAGAGTCTGATAACATAAAAAACACTTTGTTCGCGTGTTACATATACCTGCGTAAAGTAAGTTTTTTTATTCTCCCTATTCATACAGTACGTTAATTTTAATAAAATCTTTATGAGTATTTAAAGAAGTTCTAAATAAAATGTAGAGCTATCGATTTTAATTGAAGAGATTTAAGTTTGAGTAATTATTTGACTTAAATCATTGACTTAATTAAATAAAAATCATATAAATTGATATATACAATAATAATTATCCTTTGTACTTCGCATGGATTTTTTATTTTCCTATGTGAAATAATAAAATGTTACATATAATATGTTTTATTAACACGCTATTAAAATATAGTAGATATTATTTACAGACCTAGAAAAATGTAAATAGGTAGTAACATTAATTATTTTATTGTCTACACGCTGATATAGTTAATAAAAGATTTTTACGCACGAAGTATTTTAGTTTATGTTGCATCCAGACATTGTGAATTCGTAAAAGTTCGTTAAAAATGAGCAACGCTAATATGTAGTATTTGTTTATTAAATTGCGGTGCTACGTTACTGCACGACTGCCTCGGTTTCGTAGTTGTATTACAGTATGACTGCAATGCCGAGGTCTTGGGTTCGATTTTCGGGTCGGGTAAAGTGATATTGCGTTTTAAATTCAGTATCAGCCCGGAGTATGGAATTTGTGCACGATATGGCGATTGGCTCGCCCCCTATCACATCATGGGACGGAATACACACCGTGAAAAGTGGGTACACTAGTTGCGTCTCTGCCTACCCCTTCGGGGATAAAAGGCGTGAGTGTGTGTGTGTGGTGCTACATTAAGGTGTAGATCATCGCGAACTCCCGAAAAAATTGCCAAATATTGAGTTATGTTGCAGGTTACGTTACGCTTGTATAGCCAGTGCTATCTGTTTGGGTCACCATGATGATACACGCCATGAGTCGATCCAATTGAAAGAAAAAATTCAAACAATTTTCGTTTACGTTGGAAGTTCGGGAATCGTCCACACTTGTAACTACGTGTATGTGTGCGCCCATATACAATTTGGTGCTAGTAGGTGGACAGACGACTTGATAAAGGTCGCAGGATCACGCTGGATGCAGGCCGCTTTTGACAGGTCCGTCTGGAAATCTTTGGGGGAGGCCAATGTTCAGCAGTTGACGTCATGTGGCTGATGATGATGACACTTTCTCATGATAAAACGCCCATTTTTTGTATTTCACCCACCATATGCGATTGTTTCAGAAATGTACAAAAGAAAACAGCAGACAGCTCTTATTGTCTACTTTAGTTGTAAGTTGCATGTTGCTGACAGACGACGCGCAAGCGACTTATTTAGAACCTGAAGGTGGTCGAGCTAAGTTTTTTGACTCTAGTTTAGTTTCTGAGTGTAGTTCCATGTTACGATATGGGTTTCATGGATTATGACGTAATGAACATCTGCCCGAACATCTATTACGTACGCATATTTGTGTCAAATGAGCATATATGATAGAGCCTTCTTTAATAATATGTATTTGGATCTAACAACTTAGTAACCAACTAAAAATATCAATTTACGTAGATATAAAAAATATTTGCTAGAGTTACAACAAAAATATTTGCTATTTGTTTCTATGAAATTGGTGTAATTTGGATTGAAGTATTGTTGTAAATTATTAAGGGACATGAAAGGAGTACCAGAGTTTATTTAAGAGGTCGAAGTCGTCTTCTTCTTTACGCATTGAGAGCAATGGTTACGTGGTGATGTTGAGGTTTAAGCTTGGTGGGATGTTACGACGTCTGGACACGATGCAACATCGAGACAAATTACTAATTAAATTCGTAAACTTGTGGAATTTATGTATACGTTTATTTATGATTTAGATTTCTTCAATCTATACTAAATGCATCACAGGCCTGGATTTATTTTATGATTTATTTATTTATTGATAAGGTTTTATGAATAAACATTAATACTTTTAACACCAATCAATATAATTATTGTTTTGTTTAAAAGAATTTCGCAATGTAGGATACAAAAGAATGGATAGTTAAAACACTGTTTAATAATGCTAACTAATTAGTATGGATGATGTGTATAGTACTGTAAATTATACGGACAATATAGATAATATTATGTTTTGTGGGATTACTCATCGAAAATAAAGGATTAGTGTTGTTGTGTAATAATTGTGCTTATTTTTACGCATTTTCCTATAGATTATTCAAATTTTATTGAACGAAATTTTTGTTTACCGTAACTGCTTATTATCCCCGCCAAAGTTACAAGCGTTAAATTAAATAGTTTTCCTTATTGACTTAATAAAATTAATATAGGTACATCCCATGAAACAAAACCTATAATCATACTTATGTTTTTCCTTCCGCCTCAATCAATTTATTTTATACTCTTTAGAGGTTTTGTCGTAACTATATAGATTTTACTTTAAACGTCGACTTATTTTATTTATTGTTACCGAAACTGTTCTTAATTATTCGGCTTTTTATAACGTAGCGCTACGGCTAATGTTTACGTTCCAAGCATAGGGTAAATACTATGGATTTATTTTCGTGAGATTTATTTATTTATTTATAAATTAGATTTATTTTTTACCTTACCTATACCTGGGGAGATGCTTTGTAACTTTATTGTAAATGCTATATCTATACAACCTTCAATGTTCAACAATGATATCACTTGAACAAATTTTATCAAATACGGAATAAAAAGAAACAAACAAAAAAATTACGAGTTCAAATATTGCGTTCAATACGCAATAGATACGAAATCACTTGGGCAAACAAGTTTGATAAATTCTATTGTCTTTGTGGTGGCACGAGTCAAATTTTTCCAGTTAAAAACGCTGATTTCATATTTTATTTAAACCGCTGCCAACCGCGGCATTAGGTTACGTTAATTGGAATTTGTTTTATTTGCTCACATACCTACAGAACATTTTTATATATGGATTTTATATTAAAATGTATTTGCTAATATTTAATGATGTCTGGTATTGGGAACAGTAGGGATTGTCTTCGATAAAATATGTCCTCCATGTCCAATAATGCGAGGAATTGAAAGTATTGGGTAGTCTCATAACACCTAAGTTATATTAGAGCTTCGTAAAGTTAATTTTTAGATCCTTAATTTCTGTTAAGTACCTTTATATGCAAACATTGTCGTTGGTACCGAGGTTGTTGTAGAGCGTCATGAGCCTTGCTATCCGAGGGTGGTAGAAAAGTGTTAGGAGTGCTTCTTCATTAAGGTGGCAGCTTTGAGGTCTTTGTTTCTTAAACAAACTTGTTCTTGTTCACGAAGGGGTAGGCAGAGGCGTAACCAGTGCACCCACCTTTCGCCGTGCGCATTCCGTCCCACGATGTGATGGGGGCGAGCCCATCGTCATATCGGGCACAAATTCCAGACTACGTGCTGATACTGAATACCATAAAAAAAAAATTGTCGTACCGTAATATAACTACGCCACCGAGGCAGTCGCCGAGTTATTTTACTGGTTACTTTACTGGTGGTAGGTCTCTCATATGTAAGAGACCGTCTGGGTGGGTACCACCGCAATGTCTATTTCTACCGCCAAGCAGCAGTGTGCATGCACTGTTGTGTTTCGGTTTGAAGGACATTGTAGCCAGTGTAACTACTGGACATAATGAGACTTAACATCTTATGTCTCAGGATGACGAGCGCAGTGGAATGCCACACAGTACTTTGTAACTCAAGGTGCTGTATGGTGCTACTACTGTTTATGGGCGGTCGTATCGCTTACCATCAGGCGAACGGCATGCTCGTCTCGTCATTCTATGCCATAAAAAAAAATATATTTATAAACCCTGAAACAAATCAAGGGTACTTTACCGAGAGATCGAATCATGCTAAATAAGAATATGCTTGACGAGTGCCGAGTTAAATTTAATATTTGAGGAATAAGATAAATTAATATCCTCATATAGTTCCAGGAAAACAAAACGGTTTTGTTTTGGACAGCGAACGCTGATTTTTTTAGTAGACAAATTGAGTAAAGCCACCGCTCACGAGCTTTCGTATGGATTTAATAGATAATTATAAAGTGTAGTAAATAGACGTAATAGGGTCTAGGAAATGTGTGTGAAAATAAAAAAATATAAGAAAAGATATTTTCCCGGAACTGCGATGCGTTTTGTGTACAGTCAGTAGCATAAATATCTGTACAAAATCAAAATTTCAAATCGCCTATATACGCGTTAAGTTAAACTGAAATATTTTTTTCTTCTTTAGAAGTAAAGTAAATAACTTTTATTTTATTTTTGTGAAGAGAAAAAAAGATTAGTAACAACACAAAAGTATGTAGGCAATTTGAAATTTTGAATTTGTTCATCTACTTATGCTGCTGACTGTACATATTGTGTTGTTATCATCAAGGCTTCTATCATGTTATCCAGTCATGTGCTGACTACACGCACACTCACTCATGCCTTTTATCCCTAAAGGCAGAGGTGCATCTAGTGCACCCAGTATTAGCCGTGCGTATTCCGTCATATGATGTGATAGGAGGCGAGCCTATCGCCATATCAGGTACAAATACCAGACTCCGGGCTGAAACTAAATAGAAAAACTCAATATCACTTTGGCGGACCCGGGGATCGAACCCGAGACCTTAGCGCTGCAGTAATACCGTAATACAACTATGCCACCGAGGCAGTGTAAATTAACTATTTGCTAACGAAACTGACAACATTTTAGCGTAAGTGAAAGTTATGACATGTTTCTATAATTATTATTTGTGCACGTTTATAGAATATGGAAATCGGATCAAAAAACCAATGTGTTAATATTATTAAACGAATACACCAAAAGTTATATTTTCAAGGTCCAATAATCGGTAATAATAAATCTTATGATTACCCAGGGATATTGAAGACCATGAAAATATAAAATATAACTCTTAATTGGCATATTTAGTATTTCATTGTAGTGGTTAAGTAATTGGTTAATAGTTGGTTAGGCCTTATTTAGTTGGTCAGTTTGGCTGACATGTTAAACTATAACATTAAATCTGCACTCCCGTCAACGCCCGCTTATATATACATAGTTATAAGCTAATTTCCTTATCTAAATGGACACCGGTGTCCACCGCGGGCGTTGAAGGAGTACTATACATGAACATATATACAGTACTTTTCACACATAGTACATACAGTTCTTTTACCAATACAATGAAACAGGCGCCACGTGGCCATTTCTAGGTTCATTGCCGGAAGGAAAAAACAGGTAGCAAAAAGCGAGAGTGGTCGTAAACGGTTTTATATTAAAAATAGAATAATTTATTGCGAATCTCGGGGGTCGATTGTTCGCAAAACGGGTGTTCACCCGCTGACCATATTTTGTGACGGTCACTGCCTTTGTTTGTATCTACGTTTTATTGTTAAATTGTTACGATTTTTATTTGAACAGTAGTTCAATTTTTATTTCGTAAAAATATCAGACTAATCTTGTTTTCCTATGTCTATGTTATTAGAAATGCGTAAGTTCCGGTGTTTGATTGGGTTTAAGAGCATCTTACATTAGTTTCAAAGCAATAGTTGTAATAGAAATCTGTCACTTATAATCTGGTTTTAAAAACACAACATGGAGACGGCCGCGTTCAGTTCTAACAGATCCAGAGGACGAAATCACTCTGGCAATTCGTGAGAAAAACGAGTTTTTAAAACTCTTACACTCCACAAGACCGCAGTTCCGTCCTCGCCGTCGAGGACCTCGCCGCGTTCCCCGTCGCCCTCCCGACCCCCATGACAGTTCCGGCCCGGGTGCCGATGTAAACAACCCGAACTGATAGGATTAGGTAAAAATCCTTCCCCCCCACTAATCGTTGAATGTCTCATTCTCCCCTCAGCGACCGTCCTGAGCCGAGGTTCGTAACCCGTTAGTGGGTTGCCCTCAGCATGGTTGCTTAAATTCAGGGTTGCGAGCGCGCCAGCGTTCACCCTAAAGTCCGGTGTGGCCAGAAAAGCCGACCCTCGTCAGGCTACTGGCAGAATAGTCAGGGACAAAAAAAAAAAAAAACACAACATGTGTTGGAAAAATTTACAAAAGTAATTTTTGTAGATTTTTTAACCAGTATTGTGGTTATAGCTTCTAGTAATACATATATTATTGTATACTGCATTAAATTTTACTACTACTTACCGAGAAATTGCCAAAATAACCTAATAAAATCCCGGTGACCACCGAAAGTGAACTGAATTTTTTCGAGATAGCCATTGATTTCTGTCAATGTATCCAGCTGGCTATTATAAATCAAATGGTGGACAATTCAGAAGCCCAAATTGTAACATTGTGGCGCTATTTACGGACTATTTTAACGAAATATTTTTGAACAATACCTATGCTACGAGTCACATGCGTTTTCTGTTGGTTTAATATTTTTTTGAAATGTACTTCATTTTTATCAAAGACATTAAACAATTTAATTATTTTTATTGTAATATGTAGTAGAAAATTATTCAGATGAATTAATAACAGTGATAATAAAATACTTTTGTGTTTTATCAAAATTGAATATTTATGAATATTGGTTGTTTCATTTGTTTCATATAAGTTTTTTTTCTAGACTCAGTCCGTTAAAAAAACATCCGTTCTTCAATATTGAAATACATGTACGAAAACATGTGACTGTCATTTCAGTTTTGCATTTGGAAAAAAATTGTAACGTTCGAAAAACAAAAAAGATGAAAAAAAAGTCATCGGCGGTGAACAAAAAGTACAGCACAAGCGCGGCGGCACGAGGCGCAGCTGCCGTGCTTCCTCTTCCGAATTTATGAAAAAAAAAAAGCATGAGGTTTCGTACGTTCAAGAAGTTTGGTATAAAGAACAACTTAGGAACTCCTTTAGTATACACTTTATACCTACTGATAAATGAATATAAATTGTTTCGGGAATGACGGAAAAAGATAACTTGAATCGAATTTTGTAAATTGAGTTTGATGCAGAGAAACATATTAGGAGCAAAATCTTTTTATTTCCCTACAATCGGTTTATGATCGTAGTCTTCCGAGCATAAACCTGGAGAACTAAAAAGTAAATTACAGCGTTGGATGGAAAAAAATTGCTAGCAAATTTACAGGATTAAAGTTATTGGTTACCCTTAAAATTAGTAACAACAATTTAATATAGAATAAATACATATATTTTAAATTACAATCAAAGCAACTAATTTTCGTACATTAGCGTTTTCTTGAAGGCCGGCCATGTAAAACTTCGAATTCTAAAACTATTCTAAATAAACGAAAGTTTCTTTTTAGCAATGAAAAAGAGTGTACTAAATTGCAAAACGTTTTTGCGTACCTACTAAACAAAAGTAAAAGCTTTGGTTTTTTTATTCCTTAAAAACTCTTTTGTATTTTGCAAATCAATTGTGCTGAATGTTAACTCGGTAGCAGATTTTATGCATATTCCAGGAAGGGCTTTGCACAAAAAGATAAAAGCAAACGCTACTGCAGTGTCACATTTTGTTTCCTAAAAAGAGTTTTTAGTGTGGCATTAAAATTGCTACTAACTTTGAAACTTTTTTAATATTAAATTCTTCATTTGAAATAGTCCAGTGTTTATCCTCAGATTTATTAAGGCGGACTATGGTGTAACGTCTTAGAGCATTTAATGCTCTAAGTGTAACGTAGCATATAATATTTCCATGGATGCAATTTTGTTTTGGGTTAGAAATGTAATAGGTATCTATATCTCGAACTTATTTTGTATTCTTTTTGGTGAAGAAGGTGAGATATTTTATAGCTATATTTTGTGTAAATGTAAAATGTATAAATTATATTTTGTAATCAGTGAAGTGGCCTAACCCCTCTCAGTATTACAGAAGGCTCGTGCTCAGCAGTGGGCAGTATATCATACAGGGCTGGTTGCATTGCATTGTAAAGCGTTTTAGTAAGTTTTTTGGACAAAGTTTAACTCTTTTTTTGAAGATGTGGTTGCCAAACCGTTGAGCCTGTTATTTGTCTTTCATTGTCTGCGATTTATATTATAAGAGCATTTTATATTTAAATATTTTCTTTAACCAAGGGTTTATTCTGGAATTTGTTCAATACACTATAATTGACGGCGTTCTAATAGATTAGTTCAGCATATTATATAATCCTCTTTAGTTTGTCAATCTGTATTCCCATTAGTATGCCGCATAATAAATCTAACGACAAATTTCAGAAAGATTAATGTAATAAAAACAAAATGATTAACATAATCTTCAAAAATATTTTTTAGGAGTATAATAACAATAAGTACCCACCTTAATAAGGTTAATCTTTTAGCTAATTTATGGGGATCTATTTTTTCGGAACATATGAGCACTGAGACAACCAAAAAATGGTTTTGTTGATAACATCAAAGTTATAATAATTTTTTAGGTAAAACATACAAACGAAGTTGTTGTAAATTCGATAAAAAAAGTCATGATAGAAATCCGATCACGGGGGTTTTATAGTCAGGTTGGTAAAAAAGGCAGGTTTTTTCTCATTGATAAAACGATTTGCCACGACCCGCGAGTGCGTTATTTGGGGTGGTTTTTTGTAAAGATATGGATCGCTCTCACGTTTTTTAAAAGGTTTTTTTCGTCCAGTCGCGTAAATTCCACTTGATTAGGGGATGTTTACGCGTGTTAGGTTTTTTTGGTGTTACCGGTAGGTGGTTTTTTATTATGTAACATATAAGGTGGAATTCTTTTTGTACCATTACATTTTTTGGTGTTAATAATATTCTGCTCGCGACTTAATCCTCGTGAAACACTTTCTCGGAATAAAAATACTAGTGTATTTATATTTTCAGGAAAAGCTAGGATAGCTTATTGGCAGCATTGATAAAAGTAAACTTAATATAGAATGGAAACAAGACAATATAAAATGCAGTTGTTGAAATACTATAAAATGCTGTCGATTAAATGAATGTTTTTTTGCTGATATCAAATTTAGTTAATTACTTAATCATTTTTCGTGTCCACATTAGTAACGCAGTATGGACACGAAAAATGATTATGGATTGTTCATTCCATCTGTCTTTTAGCACATAGCACGGATCTCTTTGTGAGTAATTTATAATTTATGTTGTTCAGGCTTTATAATTGGTGTTATTATCACGGGTCAGCCGGCGCAAGACGCTGGCCCTTTGTTGTCCCACGTTGGGGTCAAAATGGTCGGGGGGTCACGATTTATTGCGTTTTCACAAAAATTTCAACCATAACATTGTCGTTAAATTGAGAAATGCATTTTATTGTATTTGTTAATGTTTAGTGTCACTATTTGGAAGCTTTTATTAAGTATGTAAAAACTGCTCTTTTTATGTCAATATCGAGCTACAATGCTGAGTAGCACAAGTATCGTAAAGATATTAATACTTGTGTCATGGAATTTTTTTCTTAAAAAAAACCACTTGTGTGTACTTTGTAACGACATATGTTTTATTTGATATAAATAAGTTCGCGTCACGCGCCATGCCACATGTTTAGTTATTTTTTACATTAATTTTGTACATATATTACACACTAGATGTTGCTCTCGGATTCATCCGCGTGAAAAGCCTTTCCCGCTACAAAAATCCTTAAAACGCTGTAGCAATGTATAGCGCCACATATACGACGCCAGCGTCATCTAATTAAAAAATCCCGTTATTTCCCAAGGCAGCAAATTACCGGGATAAATAGCCTAAGAGTTAATCCAGGACATGGTCTGTCTGTGTGCCAAATTTCATCCAAATCCGTTCAGCTGTTTATGCATTATATATTTCTCGCTTATCAATATACTAAGAGTAAGTTATTTTCACGATTTTGATGTAATGTAGCTTGACGTCCCGCAGGTGGATGTGAAAGTCAATGGTGTCACTGATGCGCTAGATCGGGCATAGAGGAGGCAGAAGAGCAGAAAGATGGACATGGCTCTAGATCGGGATATCGCCAGGCAGAAAAAGAAGAAAGATGGAGACGATGCCGAGGCCACCACCATTTGTTAATATAACAATATTATAGAATAGGAGAGCATAGAAGTATAGGCTCTATCATAAGACGTCATATCATGGTATGATAGATCCCCATAACGGAAATAATATTTGTGTTATCTGGAATTAGGTACTTTCGTCATTAGGTACTCTTCCTAAAATTTGAGTAACTATAAAGTTTGGGGGTATGGACAATTGTAGAGTATATTTTTTTATTTTATAACTAGCTATTGCCCGCGGCTCCGGCCGCGTTAAAAAGCTTTCCGGCATAAAAGTTTCGCTTTATATTTTATCCGGGATAAAAAGTAGCCTATGTGTTAATCCAGGACATGTAAAATTTCATCAAAATCCGTTCAGTAGTTTTTGCGTGAAAAAGTAACAAACATCCATACATCCATACTTACAAACTTTCGCGTTTATAATATTAGTAGGATAGGATTTTGGTCTTTACCAAAAAAAGACAAGCCATAAGAAGACGTTCGTAAGACGGACCGTTAACCTTTGCTCGACGTGTGCGACCTCCTGACCGTTACATTCAGAAGCTAACAATCGAATTTGACCCGGAAGCCAATATTTTCCCATCCGAAATAATACCATTTCGAAAATTTCAACATAAATCACAGTTCGAACACAAGATGGCTCGGACACTTAAATTGTCAAATGGAACGCAACGGTCGCCGCACAATGCGTCTACAGTTACATTTCATTTTGCAAAAATGTAACAATGCACAATTGAAATCACGGAAAAAGGGTAGATTTTAGTAATCTCCTTAATGGCGTGTGTGAAAAGATTATAAATTAAGTTTCTGCTACAAATAAAAGTGACCCGGGCTATTGTCGGGGCGTCGATGTGGTGTGACCGCCCCATTGTGTGTTGACCCCATCGGACTTAGCGCCAATTTGCGAAATGTTCAGCCCTGATCCAAGGATTTTGAATTCGATGTTATTGTAGCAGTGTAAAATTTGAAAAAATATAATTGTTACTGGTGTTCGTTTCTATTTTGACACAATGCAAAAGTGTAACACCGGAATTAACTGTACATACATTTTTACATTTACAGATTTAGTTTTTGTGCTTGATAATTCTGTGTTATTTCTTTCCTATTTTAAGGGTTTACATAATCCTATAGTAAAATAAATCATATATTTCGCTACCGTGATGTATAGCTGCTTAATACATAACTTATTTCGGGTATTTAAATTTCAATTAGAAAAAAAATTACATATTTAAAAACTAAAAGCAAAATTTTAATCTTCGTCATAAGTGACATTATACTTACATGTTTGTTTTTCTGTCTGTTAACTAGTTTTAAGAATCAGTGGAAGGATACAGTATCCAATCTGCTTATCAGTAGGAACCATACTACGAAATCTAAAAAAAATGAGAAATAAATTAATCACATTGTGAAGAATAATAATAATAATACTTTATTTGGCACAACATTAAACTAACAACAAAAATTTTACATAGTAAGTGACTTAAAATTGTTAGTGCTTACACAGAAATTTTAAAATTTAGTCTTTTTTAACAGGGGGCCTCAAACTAGGCATAGCCTGTCCTGTATCTTGGAGTAATGAAATAATGAATATTGATTATTTCCAGAAAAATCTTGATTGAAAAAAACATATTTTTAATACGTTGAAAGCTTTGCTCGGCCATATTTCAAATCCATCCCGAAATGTCGATTGGTCATAAAACGCACTCAACGGATGGACGTAAATTGCCAAAATCGCATTGTGAGCTTGACCCCTCGGCAAAAATAATGGCCAGGGGGCAGATAAATTAAAAATGGCTCAAAAATACCCCTTGACGGGTCACGGGCGATTTATTGTTACATTTTATATGTTCCTTTCACATTTTAAAGGGCGGGCGAAATGTGTGTGACGAAGTGCATCTACATTACCAGGGTATTGTGTTACTATGTATTCCTAGATACATACATCATACAGGGCCATTTTTACATTGCATTACTAAATGAAACCACATATTCGTCTTTACCTCTTCTAACATCTTGGCAAAAATCATCCATGAATAACGAATATTATTGCCAAAAATCTCGGTTGTAGTTTTAAATTTTTTTGTTCATTTCGTAGTTTAGTGCGAATATTGTGTGTGCGAAGTGTATTTCTGAATGAAAGTATAATGTTGCCGCTGCGACGAATTATCTTAGAGCAGTAGTAGTGGCATTAGGGCGTGTAAACTTAAAGTTACTTTTTATTGATATTTATTTTGTTCGAAAAATACACTTTTTTATTTTACGTCCATGGTTAAAATAACTTAATGGAAAGCGTTATTTTCGACGAGATAATTATGTGGTTTCATTTATTAACGCAATGTCAAAACGACCTTGTATATTATTGATTAAAGAATCTTGTCCGTTACTATTTTATGGACTCACTAGATATCAATATTAATATATACCTTGAAAAAGTCACTGTAGACCTGAGTTTTGGATATAAATTTCAACTTCATAATTCTGTGCGTTCCTGAGAAAAAGGGTCTTGACAGACAGCCGGTCGAAAAGTGATCCTAAAAGGGTTCCTTTTTTTCTTTTGAGGTACGGAACCCTAAAAATAGTAGCTTGAATACAGGCGAAGGTATTCTAAGATTTTTCTATGTATTTTTTTCTAACACTGGGTGCACTAGTTTCGCCTCTGCCTACTCCTTCAGGGATAAAGAGCGTGAGTGCGTATGTATTTTTCTAACAAAGACTGATTATGCATTGTTTGATTATTATGTGATTATTTACAAACCCTATGCTTTCAGGATGCAGTCATAAGTTACGTAGAAAATTAAATGGATTATAATACTTTTCATGATTACATATTTTACAAGAATATTACACCCCTTTCTTATACTACGTCGTTTATATTTCGTAGTATTATGTTGCTATGCGCCCATCAGTTTATTAGCAAGTAGGCATAATATTTGTTGTAGTTACATTTCGTAGTATAGGACTTACGACCAAGTTCCTGAGTCATAAGCCATTAAAAAAATAGAAATATCAAGGCGTTGATAAATGATTTAATGGGGTGCCTGTCGGTCTGCGTGACGCATGTAGGCCGCAATAAATCATCTCCGCCTTGGTGCCCATTTACGTGTCAAATGTGCGAATATTCGGCCATGTCCTCGAGATTACGGTAATAGATATGCGATCATGTTTTCCTAACGCCGTAAAGTAGAAGCTACTAAAATCTATGGGCTTAAATTACTTCGGGTCATATAAGCTGGAATCTAGAGATTTGTCATCTAGCACAGACTTGCACGGTAATGCGATTTAAAGCACAGTTTACCCAGTGTGATTAATGGGTACTATGAGACTAAGAACTATTTTCACAGGTTTCATAATATTATTTGACATTATCGTATTGAACAGCTATTATATAGATAGTACTCATTTTAGATTTTGAGCATAGATAAGAGTGTGGGTTTTGTATTTGGTCGGTTTATACATTTATGTGACAAATAGCGTTTTCAGCGAGCGGTGAAACTGGTCCTTAACATCTCATATCCTATAGCCTATAGGACACTAATATTTTTATACATTAGTACAGGGCGACGATGAGGGTGACTGCCTCGGTGGCGTACTTGTATTGCGTACGCGTTACGAGTACGATTTGCGCGCTGAGGTCCTGGGTTCTCGAATCCCGGGTCGAGCCAAAAACATTGTGACTAGGTTTTTCCATCTTAAAAATTACTCAGTCGCAGCTCGGAGTCAGGAAGTTGCCGGTGTGATACCCCCGTGCCTCGGGAAGCACGTAAAGCCGTTGGTCCTGCGCCAGATCTCTCTACGGTCATGTCGGATTGCCGTCTCACCGGACTATGAGACTGAAGGAATAGCGAGTGCACCTGTGTATTGCGCACACACTTGTGCACTATAATATCTCCTGCGTACCTGCCTGATCTCCGTTGAGATTGACCGCCGTGGCCGAAATTGGCTAGGAGGATGTTTTCACAGGGTGCCGAGCGTAGCGTAGGGCCACGCGTTGCTTCGCAGTGCTGTGTGCTATGAGCTTTTGGATGGTGTTGCTAGTTGCTACTGTTTATCATCGTGGCGCTAATTATAAGGCAAACGGTTACCACAACTCGTCAATGAGGAAAAAGGAGATTTTGGTAAAACATATACCAAAATTAGGCTGTGCTTTTGTTGAAATCTCATTGGTTGATTTTAGTAACCTATCGAATTACATTTAATTCTTTTGTTTTATTTTATCTTGCTGAGAAAACAAACTCTAATCATCTACAAATTAGTAACTACGTTCAGGTATGTAGGTATCACAATATTATTTAAAAAAAAACTATATTTTGCACGTTACGTAGATTATTTAAAGCCAACAATGCTATTTCAAACACCACAATGACACAAGATTGATGCGTGTTTTTATCTTTTGTACGGATTTTTTAAGTTGGCAAGTGTTCATTACTGCAATCTTAAGTGAATTGCTGATAAAATAAAAATATCGCAAAAGGAACTCTGTCAAATGGCGATAAAGACTATCCCTCGCAAAATGTTTTACACGTGAACAGTTCAAAGAAATCTTTTTACTCATGATTCTTTTGTGATTTTTTAAAAGGACAAGGCGATTAGGTGTGTCCATTTTGTCATGTTTTATCGTGCGATATAACTCCGGTAATAACTGCCACGAGTGATCGATAGATGTATTCGCACCTGCATTCCTTGAAGTTGAAAATTATAGTTGCGCTTTTTTATAGGCAAGAAATTGTTTGGTTTGGTATTGGGCCAAATTGAAATTTGAAAAGGTAATCCAGGAATTAGTTATTTATCATATTTTTTTATAATTTTATGATACGTATTAAAGGATATGTCCAAAAACGGACTTAAAATCTAACCAAGATACTTTACATATTATATTATTTGGATAGTACTCCCAAAAAATCAATTACACTTTGCCCGACCCGAGGATCGAACCTGAGATCTCAGCATTGCAGTCTTACCGTAATACAACTACGCCACCGAGGCAGTCATGATCTCGGTAACCCTTAAAAAGTAGTAACACCACCTTATCTTTGAATTACAAAGCACTTTATGGTACGGCACTGCTTCCGTCTGCTTCAGGCCTGAGATGCTAAGTCTCATCATCATCTTCATACGTTGGAAGTCTACTGCTGAACAGCCCTACCCTAAAGATTCCCAGCCCAACCTGTTAGAAGCGGTCTAAGTGTATGTTATGTCTTTTTTACTGGTGGTAGGTCTCTTATATGTAAGAGTCCGTCTGTGTGGGTACCACCGCAATGTGTATTTCTATCGCCAAGCAGCAATGTGCATGCACTGTTGTATTCGGCTTGAAGGACATTGTAGCCAGTGTAACTACTGGACTAAATGAGACTTAACATCTTATGTCTCAGGATGACGAGCGCAGTGGAATGCCACACAGTACCTACTTTGTAACTCAAGGTGCTGTATGGTGTTGCTACTGTTTATGGGCGGTCGTATCGCTTACCATGAGGCGAACGGCACGCCCGTCTCGTTACTCAATACCATAAAAAAAGTTAATTCTGATAATGCCTAGTATTTAGGTTTTTTTTTTTTTTTTGGGTAGGCGATCCTGCAGTCAACACTGGGGGAAACCTGCTAATGGGATACTGGAGTCCCCCGGCTTGACGACTGCAGGGGCCTGGGAATGAAGTGGAATAGGATGATGGAAGGAAAGGTGGGGAATGGAGAAAGGTTCTCAGGATGGGTGGAAAGGAAAAGGGTGCCAGGAAATGTTCGCGGGCCCTTTTAGGCCTCAATGTGTTATACAACCAAGAGGTATACACACTGACTGTGTGCCTCGGCCCGCGACTAATGTTCCCCCGCGCATGGGCATGCATTGGGTGTGAAGACCCAAAGCACAAGAATTGCCTCGGGGGGCGGAGTATTTAGGATTAGGTACTGGCAACAATGTCCTTCGAACCAAAGCTGCAGTGCCCGGTAATGCTGATTTGCATCAGAAAAAGACATCGCACTGGTATTTGCCCACCAGGCCTCTCACATAAGAAACAACGAAAAACCCAGCACCGAATAAACGGTACGCCATATTTGTATGTAGAAAGACATTCAAGTTGATAATTGAATAAATGCGGTTTTTTCCGCATATAACCGGTTATAATAATTCATTCGGTATTAAATAGTAAAATTGTAGCTAATGGTGTTTAAAGTAGGTTTTCAGGGAAACGCAAACTAGTATTTGGCGCGCCGGCATTCAAATTAATATTAAAATGTCGCAACGCTTCACGATAGTATAGAACTAATGAATTTAATGCATTTTTTAACAAACCTGTTAGCTCTGTGTAGAAAATTGATGTTTTTATTGAATTTGGCGGGACTTGGAGCATTAGAAAGTATATAACTAACTTTTGCCGACGGCTCCGCCTGCGTGAAATTCTTACAAAGTTGAACCCCAATTTCACATTTAAGAGATGAATTTCGAAATAGCCTTCCTTACTCTTTGTAAGTTTATACCTCACAACGGGAACTCCAGAGAAATTACAACTTTCTCGGTCCAAGGTTTTGGGCTGGTCATTGATGAGTGTGTGAGTGAATCGGTGAATGAAGTTATATGAAAGTATGTATTGCTTAGAGCTGATACCCCAGCAATAGGGTTATTTTTTTTTTATTGTGGGAAAAACGCGTTATCGCTACCACCACTGTGGGGTGAGTAGAATGGTTATGTTGGTTTCACCGATCTTACGGCACAATGTCGACACTCGGGAGTATAACATCATCCGAGCGAGCATTGGACCGAATCCCTAACACTATGTACACCCTACATCGGCATACCGACCAAAACCCGCGGTGGCCTTCTTCGGCGCATACGGGACGGCCCCGGGGTATCTTGTTGCACGAAGATAGCTGCACGGAGCCGTCCCGGCGCAATGCCGTATTACGGCCCCTCTCTAAATGGTTAAGAAGCCCCCGACCCCCAAAGCACGCCTTTGGCGTCTACGACTGCAGGAGTCCGACCACCCGCAATGTCGTTTTTTTTTTTTTTTTTTTTTTTTTTTTTTTTTTTTTTTTTTTTTTTATTGCATTTAATGACGAGACGAGCATGCCGTTCGCCTGATGGTAAGCGATACGACCACCCATAAACAGTAGCAACACCATCCAGCATCTTGACTAACAAAGTACTGTGTGGCATTCCACTGCGCTCGTCACCCTGAGACATAAGATGTTAAGTCTCATTATGTCCAGTAGTTATACTGGCTACAATGTCCTTCAAACCGAAACACAACAGTGCATGCACACTGTTGCTTGGCGGTAGAAATAGACATTGCGGTGGTACCCACCCAGACGGCCTCTTACATAATGAGAGACCTACCACCAGTTAAATCGTCGTCCACCTCGGAGTCGCATAAATTGGAGTAGCAGCCCCCCACTGCTCGTCCCGCGACTCTCTCAAACCCCATTTAGTCGCCTCTTACGACAGGCAGGGGATGCCGTGGCAGAATTCTCTAGATGCCCCCAGACCACAGGGCACACTCCAAGTTACTGGCATAAAACTTTTATACCAATAAAAAAATGTTCTTCAACTTCTGTCTAATGTTAGAAATGTCTAAGGTGGAATAATAATGTTGTTTTAAATGATAAAGTGACGTTGACTCTGTTTTAAGTAATTTTATTTCATTGTGTGTTTTATTATGATTGTGGGATATAGTAATTACATTTAAAATGTAATGTGTTTTAAGGAGTAAAATACAGGTTGCCTATTTCGGATAATAATAATTTAACAAAGAAATACTCAAGATGGCCGTATTTAGGTGCTGTAGGTACTTTACGAAAGGAGATGTCCGCTTTGTGTATGGGTGCTGGGCCTCAAAATCTAACCAGGCTCAAACTTTACGGATATTAAAGGGGCAAAATCTGGAAGATGGATCCAAAAAAAAAAAAAAGCAATGAGAGGTGTCAAGGGACACCCGGATGGAACGAAGTTCCTTTCGATTAATTAGTGAAGGAATTGTAATAAAATTTTATTTATATAACAGAGCGTGTATATATATAAATATATAAATATTTTCCTATTTCCGTTCCAATACATAAGTTTCTAGAGAAAAAAACAAATAAATACGTGTGGCACTCGGAGACTACCGCGGTAAAGCTATTGCATAGCATTTTTATCATAAATTTTGATTGACTAAACACAAATTCGATCTTACGCTTACCACATAAAGTAGATTTTTAAACGCGAGCAAAGCACGTTTAGTCTTGTTAATGATAAATATCAGTAGTAAGTAAAGTAGAATAAATCAACAAAATTTGAAAAAAATTTGTTACGTTCAATTCTTTTGTACTCGTGCCGTGCCAACGCTGGGGAAATAGCTTCTACGCAATGTATTTAAGGTTCATATTAGATTAGTAAGAAATGGTTTTAATGACTTTAATAAATAAAATAAATAAAAATATACTCGTTTCAAGAATTATAGCTTCTACGCATTGTATTTAAGGTTCATATTAGTAAGATAATAGAAAAAAGTGTCGTGACAACTTTCCGTCCAGCCCCCTTTCACAACGCGCGATAAGGAACTTCGTTCCAAAATTTTTAGATTTATTTATTCACAACGAACTTTTTTAAAACGTTCACATTAAGTGTTCCTACTTTTTAGGCAAAATAAAATTACATAAATATCAAAATCGGAGGTCTTTAAAATAAAACGATTTATTGTAAAAGGCAAATTTTATATAAACCGCCTTGCCTAGAATTTAAGGCCCGTTTTTGGACATGTCCTTTATCTAACACTTTCTTAATACAGCTGCGTAGTACTATTCAGTATTCTGTGGTACAGCCACGTTGTAGTTAGTTTGTTTCCCAGCAAGAATAGAATGGGTCGACCTTTTTGTACTACAGTGTCAAAGAAAACCAACGTGAAGTCTGTTGCATTACGTATACCTCGATAGTCTGAGGCAAAATTTCCACCTCTCCATATTTATATTGCCTTCCTTAACGGTCAGTAATGCACCCACGATTCCTTTATGCATTATCTATACTTAATATTATAAAGCTGAAGAGTTTGTTTGTTTGAACGCGCTAATCTCAGGAACTACTGGACCGATTTTGAAAATTCTTTCATTAATAGGAAGCTACATACTACTCCTGATTGCTATAGGCTTTTTATCCCGGCAAAACTTTTTAAAGCGGGTGGAGCCGCGAGCGATACTAGTATGACATAAACGTAGCCGATAAAAAGATATTGAAAGAAAAGAAAGAAAAACAATTTATTTGTGGCAACTTATAACAATAAATATTTAAAAAAAAAACCAAGAAACTTAAAATTATGGTTGTCACAAAACGGCTCCAACTCAGCATATGCTGGCAATAAAGCCAGCGCTGATCTTCCGTTGGGCCGCTTGGTGATGTCACGGCCGCCAAGACCGACTTAAAGGAGATGTCCGCTTTTTGTATGGCTGCTGGGCCTCAAAATCTAACCAGGCCCATACTTTGGTGATATTAAAGGGGCAAAATATGGAACTTAGATCCATTAAAAATACATTTTTAGACCCCTCCATTCATAACATTTTTTTTTAAACTTTCATATTAAGTGTAGTTTTCAAGCCAAACAAAATTACATAAATCTCAAAATCGGAGGTCTTTAAAATTAAATGATTTATTGCGATAGGCTAGTTTTCAGGAGTTCTATCCAAATATATATAAATTGTCTTGTTTAGAATTTCAGGCCCGTTTTCGGACATGTCCATGATTATAAATTATATAATTTTGACGTTGCCAGTTAAACCCAATTTTTTGTTTGCGTTTGCGTTGGACAGATTGGTATAGAATTATTAGAGTTTGTTTCACAAGTTTCAAAATTTTATTTGATAGTTATTGTATAAAACAGCTAATGTAGATAGTACTCATTTTATTACCATTTATTTGGGAGCATTATATTAGTGTGTGACTTTTGTATTTAGTCGGTTTATCCATTAACGTGACGAGTAGCATTTACTCAGAAACAAGCCCTTAATATTGAATAAGTAAAGTAATTGGGCCCTTATGTGTAACGTAAACTTAACTCCATAATTAAGAGGGTTGTTTGGCACGACGGAATGTTTATTATTTCAAATAAAAATCTTAATAAACATAAATAAAATAGTATATAGCAAAAAAGATTTGATCTGAACCGGCGATATGTACCCTGATTCGGTTCGTACGCGCTATGAATAAAAGATAGCGTTTGACAAGGGGTGGCAACCCTTTCTCTGTCGATTTTATAAATGTTCCATCCCCCTTTCTCAGCACCGGTTTTTTGTTACAATTCACTCGAAGGGGTTGCAGACAGAGGGTGTCTGTTGTATTTTTTTATTTTGCGCATTCGCAATACATTTTGAGGGTTTCTATATTATATTTCTACAGACCTTATAACTTTCTATGTAAATATGACGACTCTACCACAGATTGAGGTGTAAATAGATAAAAGGCCAGTATCATCGGTTATTTACAATGTTCCAGATAAATATCTGACATGTGCTATCCAAAAAATAAATCTGATACATTACTAGTGACTGTTTCTGCTAGATATTTCTATTCGAGCCCTGTGAAACCAAAGTTTGTAGATGATATGGCGGATAAGTCCCGAATAGACTATCAGAGCCTTTATCAGCATGCGGTGACATGAGCCCTAAGTTAATGAGGAATTTAAAAATAGTTTTTGTATACAGGGCGTATTTTTAGTCGAAGGACCTATAAATACGGCAGTTAATGCTTGCATATAGCTAATAAAAATATACGCAAGAAAAAATAAAGATAAGTGACAGACTAAACCTCAAAAGAAATTCGTAAAAAGGCTCCCAACGTGTGGTGAACCTTGTGCTAGCTGCTTGTTTGACCTATCTTATCGGTCAATATGTATTAATATGGCCTTCAAATATGATTCGTTTTCCTTTCATACTTTAAACCTGGCTTAGAAAAGCTAAAATTCTCACAAAAAATAAAGTTATGTATTTTATGTATTTTTGGCACGAGAATCGAATACTGAATATTCTCCTTAAACAGGTTCCTCGATTAATTTTACATACTGTATAATTGACGGAAAAAACCCATCATTATGTAATTACTATGTATGGAAAGTTTTTAAAACCATTATATCGGCTTAGTCGTATGCAAATTTATCGTTTTTGTGTGTCGGTATTAAGGTTACATTAAACGAATAACGATTGCTGCAAAAAAACACCAGCATTGTAAATTCATATTATCAGGATTAGTGTTTTAGATGCAATTCCCCAACTATAAGACAGAGTATTTCTAGATGTCTCAGAATTTTTGCATTATACGAACTCTATCAAATAAAACACACAAAATTCATACACGATTTATGACAGATACATAAGATCACATGCAATTTATATGCCAACTCCTACATACATGGGTCATTATTTTTCAATCTCGTTGAAGGGTTGGGGCGAGGGTGGCATACAAAAGAGTTATCAGTTCGGATTAAATCCTTTCGATGACGTATCGATCGGTTCACTATATTTACTTTTTATTACAATTTGAAAATAGAACCCGACTTAACAGAATGATATGGCTAGTATGGCTTCAAAAAATATTCTTTTGGAATCAGTCATCATAATTATACTATTACGATTCGATGTATTCAAAGTGGTGCCGGTTATCAACGTGTCGAGCCAGAGCGACGAGGTGCAGTCGTCGCCGCCGCCACCAAGACCTGTGCGATGAAGAGGACGACAACCCCCTCCAGTGGTGGCCTTGGGATCTGTGGGCCGTGTGCCTCGCCTACGGTCCCCGCTACCGATGGAATAGTGCGCCACATCAGATGGAGTCAAAATACTACGATTATTTTAAATCGATTATTCGATTCGATTATATCGATTAAATTATTCAGTAGACAATAATTTTATCGTAATCTATCTATATATAAAAGAGAGTTGTGTTAGTTACACCATTTATAGCTCGAGAACGGCCGAACCGATTACAATGTTCTTTGATTTTTTGGATTTGTATCCGTTCCGAATAGCAGAATAACTATAAAAATATGAAAAAAGTTCACGATGAAGGAAATTATAAAGGAAATTCAATTTCTAATACATTTTACTTGTAATTTAAAAAAATGAACATTGCGTTGTTTATTTTATCCTTTGACAGCTGCTTCAGTTGCGCAGTCCCTGTGGCGGTCGCAAAAAGTATATTATAATGTCATATTACCTCCTTTCATTGCATATCGTTGCGCGAGTTAGCGTCTTTTTTTAGTTATCACCAATTTTTTTCAGTTTTCGACCGTATTTGTATTTGATTTCGTTTTAATTAATTCTCTAGATACAGATTTTTTCTAAAATTTCTGTTATTTATAATGGCGCGATTGAGAAGAATAAGATGATCAAGTATTATCCATAAGTGTACATGGCGGAGAAACATTTGGCCAAATCAAAAAAGTCTTGTGCATTCGTAAACTTGGAAAAGGGCTATGATCGTGTGCCAAGGAATAAGCTGTGGTCAACGTTGTCATTAATGTATGGGACTGAGGGCCGCCTAGTGACTAAAATTAAAAGAAGTATGCTGAGATAGTTTGGGCACGTGGAGAGGATAGTTGAAAGATGAGTTACGAAAGGTATTTATCGAGCAAATGTGGATGGTACGGATGGAGGGGATGCCCATAAGCGGCCAAATGTATGATGAGAACTATGAATGTGGAAGAGGTGAAAGAGATATGTCATTATCGTGGCATGTCGTGCTCAATAGTCTCTGCATCTCTCTGTCTTTATGTATGAATATATGACTTTTAAATTTATATTTGTACATAATATGCTGAGCTTAATTCAATTTGATAATTCATTTAATATTAATAAAAATCTAATAAATTAACACAACAATCGTTGATTCTGAAGCGATACGAAGTTCGCGGGGCCAGCTTGTATACAAATAAAATTAAACGTAAAGTAACTTGGGATAATTGTTTAGTATCGTTATTTGTCCATCCGTATTCTATCAACACGATTGAATTTATTGAAAATATTGAATTTAATATTAAGTCTAAGTAGTTTAAATAACTGTGATACTCACATTATAATTGACCACAGAACAAACATTATGCAGAGTGAAAAAAATACTCTTGGGTGTCCTACTTAAATACTCTATTAAAGTGGGTTTAATACTAATTTCAGATACGTCTCAAATTAAAAGGCATTCGTAATAGTCTCTAACACTGATACCTATTTATAGCTTGGAGTATGTTACTAAAATAGACCCATGACATTTCTATATTGGCCAAAGATGCTCTTTATATAGATACAATTACAACTCAGTTAAGGAAAGTGATTTGTAACGTGTATTCCGAACGTAAATAACAAATTGATAAATGAAAGCGAAAACGGGAATAACGACGATTTTCCAACGCAAACAAAAATATCAGCAAAAGTATATCGTAAGATTTATGAACCGATATGACTTCAGATTTCTTTTTCATATAACGCGTAGGCACAGAACTTCCCTCGCGCTCATAATTTTAGATTCCCTCTGAGGATATTTTTTCCCGCGGTCCGCAAGAGGGACGCATATATGTGAGGGAAGGAGAGCGCTGCAAAATCCATACTTATAATATTTGCAGGCTCCACACTCGAGACGCACACATACGAAACACGATTTAGCACTCCGCCGAGAGTTTCGGACACTATACATGGTGTTTTAAGATGTTATTGTGCAGGAAAAAGTTAAAGTTTTGGCTCTACAGCTCTACTGCCATTTGACCTTACAATATTGCATTGTGTTTTGTATTAGCTTTAAAAAATACTTGCTTTTAATGCCAATTTATCTTTTAGTTCTATTATGTTTTGGTATTGACTGCCTTGGTGGTGTAGTTGTATTACAGTACGACTGTAATGTTGAGGTCTCAGGTTTGATCCCCGGGTCGAGTAAAGTGATATTGTTTTTTCTAATGAGTATCAGCCCGGAGTCTGGAATTTGTGCCCGTGTGCGCGTGTGTGAGTGTGTGTTTTTGTATTGCTTTATAAAAAATAGTTGTTTTTACCACTAGTCCCCTAAATAAGGTACTTTGATATGGTCTCAATTCTAGGATAATGCTTTGTATGCTTTATGGATATATCTATTTTTTTTTATTTAAAGGGAGTCTATAAGCTCATGCTCCATCTTTTTTAAGGAAATGTAGATTGTAAAGTATGGATCGAAATTATACCTACGTTAGTAATAAGAATGATTGAATTAACAAAAAATAAAAAAAACATTTAGAGTTTTGAAGTGTGACTCTCTAAGGCAAAAATATGTTTTCTTATGAAAACTCAAATTTTCTTCAAATATTTGTACCACCCTGTGTACACCTCATACGCCCACCATCCCGCGCTCGGGGGCGCTCGACGTCGCGGCGCTCTGAGGAAAAAATGTACGATGCCATAAAAAATCACCGTCCGTTCGCTCCCGTAATTTTTACCCGTTTTTTCCCCTCCGAGGGTCGCCGGTTGCCATAGTAACGCCCCCGCCCCCCGCACGGATTCGCTAAAAGCTGCATCGATATTTTTATGGCGATGAAACTTCGGTACGGGTGAAAAATGCTTTCTATATTTTTGTTTTGGCTGGATTGCAGACAAAGGTTTAGTGTTAGTTTTGAATAGATTAAGTGGTAGGTTAGTTGATTAGGTGACGCACCGAATAATAGTGTCATAAGTGTCACTATACACGGGGTCAGAATTTAGTAAGATGAAATTTGTTTGTTGATCTTTCCTTGAACGAATCATGTCCAACAGTGAGTGATAGCCTAACCGAGTTATAGATAAAAAGCTAAGTAGATAAAATATAAAAATATGATTTTAAATTATGTAGTATAAAAAATAAAATAAACAGACTTTACTGTCCCTTATATTGAGAGTTTATAAGTTTGTATGTTTTATTTTAGATTGGAATATATTAAATAGTACTTTTTGAAAATACGATACAACGGCACGGATAAAGCCGCGAGTATATGATAGTATATAAACAAATAGACGCTAACCGGTAAATAAAGGAATATATCATTTCGGCCAAAGTGGTCTCCGTACAAACAAAGTAGATTGCCGGTAACTCGATATTTGGAAATCAATTATCCGAAAGAAATATTTGTTAGAGGCGGAATATAATAAGATTAACATAAGAAGATCATATAAATACGAAGAGCGAAGGGGCATGCAATTTCTTTTTTCCGGAGTAACCTCGCTAAGATTGTATCGGGGTATTTACTTATTATCGAGGGGCGCAAAGAGGTCGAATGTTGAGTGCGGTTTGCTTCCTTTGTCTTATTTGTCATTTGAAAAGTAAACTAGGCCTGCCAGGATTTCCTTCTGAGGATTTCTCAATCTTTAACAGCAATCATATATGTCGTATTATTTTTGGACAATAGACATGAGGAATCAAGGAATTCTCAATATAAAAACATGGTTATAATTATAATTAATAATATCAATTTATTATATTGCTGACATCGTTAAACAAGGCTCTCAATTTGACACATTATAACTCGTCACATTATGAGAATCAGAAACATCTTCCACAAAAGTGCAATAAGAACTGTAGTTTTGTAGTAAACACTGCATGTTTCATATCAATACATAAAAGTTACACAACCCATATCAGAACATAACAGTTATTTACGAAAAATCCACGCCTTCTTTCTATAAAAAACCTCATGTATACTGATCACATATGAGTAAAAAACTCCCCTTACTTTTTATCACTATAAAAAGCACGCTGATTGGCTGCGCGACCCTCCGTAAAAAAGTTAAAGACGCGTGCGGCGCGCGCGTTCTCCATTCAAATATGGAACGCACGCGCGTAAGTAAACGCACGACTGCCAGTTGCATTACAATGCACCATTTTAGCATGATTGTATTTCGTGTTTGAATATTGTTGTGTAACAGGTCACAGTAACTTGGTGGTTGTTAAAATAAGACGGGGAAAAAATATAAAATAAGTAGGGAAGTATTTTAAAAATAGAAATGTTCCCTTCCGAGGGGAGTGACTCGCTTGATATATTGCCAGAGTTACTTGGGATTTTAATAATACACTACGTGTGTTGGTTCACTGAGGCCGTAAGATTTGTCAATATGGCATTCTGTGGGCGCTATTTTAGGTCGGTCGCGTGTCGCCCCAATGTTCATATCAAGTTTCTAGATATTGTTTACCCGGCGAGGCGTGGAGGACGTCCAAGTTACCGGTTTCCGGTCCCTGTTAAAACTAAAAGTAAAATACGCAAAAAACGGAATGTTTCTATGTGGGATGTGGTATCATTGTTTTGTATTTGGTGGAGAACTATTTTTGCTAGACTTGCTACACCTTTACTAGCGTATGATACACGACGTGGCGTAAATATCCTCGTCCGTGATCAAGCACATAGCTAGTAAATGAGTGAGAAACATCCATACTTTCATATTTGTGATGTAATGGGTTTATTCAAGAGATGAAATAAGTAAGCAATTATTGCTTAGAAATACCATCTTATTTTAGGTTTAATGCTTAAAATACGCATAACCCTAAACAAAACTATTATAACTGACTTGATTTGGTATAACAGCCAAACTTGTTTACATTAAACTTAAATTTTCTTGTTCGAACGCTGTACAAAGAATTCGCCTCTACATAACACACGATCATAACTGGAAACATAAACAACAAGACAAAAATAAGGATCAATTTAATTATCATTACTCACACGCTCCAAAGCCCGGTTGAAACCGACAATTTATTATTATGGACCCGTATCCAATTTAAAACAACGCACGGCCAAATGGAGTCATTTTGGTGGGGGACATTGTTTTGGTACGGAACGGAGAACAGAAGGGGAATCCTTGTGGAGCAGAAAAAACAATTTAAAAATAAAATGTAATAATTATAAAAGGGAGGGAGCGAGGCGCGTGTCAGACCGCTCTTATTTATTTGAATCTTCAGCTGCCGTTTGAATTTCGAACGCCCTACGCCCAACGACATGTGGTAATTTGAAAAAAAGAACTTTTACACCTACATATTGTCACCTGCACCATATTGTTTAAGAACATTGTGTTCTGTTTTAAATAAGCAGAGTATAACGAGATTTTTAATTTAGATACACCCTACACGCATTTACATAGAGCTCGTCACCCTAAATACCTACAACGAAGTAAGTATATAAGTTTTTATATTAAACGCATAGACTACGAGTCTTTTAGTCCTACAGCCGGACTATACCCGAAGAAGTAGGCATTAAGCGTATGTATATAGTATGTAGAGCCACGTAGGCTGTTTACTTTCATTAAAATTATAGTTTCAGTAATTACTAATTTTTAAAAAATAGCAATAGAGAATTAAATTTCAATATAGAAGCTCGTGCGGTCCGCCCTCGCGCTTATTGAAGGCGGGATCATAACATATGCGAATTTTTTCACTCCAATTAACTGAAATCTATTAAGTTTTTGGATTAATTATGGGTTTAAAAATAAATGAGTAGTTTTCCACAGCATATGGCTTAGTACGAGTCATTATTTCGATTTAAACAGGCGCATAAAATAAGGTAAAAGGTGCTTATTATGTTTTTTCAATAAAATAGTTTACTATTTTTATAAATAATAAGATAGGGTCAATGTAATGTAACGTATACTATAGGTATCATTTTTGGGAACAAATTATATTCAAATCATCATACTAATATTATAAACGCGAAAGATTTGCAAGAATGTATGGATGTATGGATGTTTGTTACTCTTTCACGCAAAAACTACCGAACGGATTTCGATGAAGTTTGGCACAGGTAGATCATGTCCTGGATTAACGTTTAGGCTACTTTTTATCCCGGGAAAATATGAAGCGGGACTTTTATCCCGGGACAACTCATTCGCGCGGGCGGAGCCGCGGGCAAAAGCTCGTACCCTATAAGTGCGTTGGTATAAAGATTCACTCAAAATTAGCGTCACAAATCCAAATAATATATCCCTTGAATTAGAAAAAATCGTATTTTTATTAATGCAGACATCAATAGTGTATGCGGGCATAAAATTAATTAAATTAACCAAGAGAATATAATATGACGGTCTGCACAATTGTATTTTTGTTTTTGCTGTTCTGTGATTTTTGTTTTTGATAAGGATTTGTACATGGAGTATTTTGGATGAAAGATTCAATACATTGATTATAAACACATGCTATTTTTACATGATTTCACTGGACTTTACGGCATTTATGGTAGATAAGGAGTCATCTGCATACTTTACTGTACAAAAAATAAATATCGAATATGATGTACAGTCAGCCGCATAAGTATGTGAACAAATTTAAAATTTAAATCACCTATACATTTTTGTGTTCTTACCAACTTATAATTTTTCTCTTCAGAAAAAAATATAACAGGAATTTACTTACTTCGCATGCATCGGAGGCGTAGTTATATTACGGTATGACTGCAATGCTTGAGGTCTTGGGTTCGGTACCCGGGTCGGGCAAAGTGATATTGGGTTTTAAATTTAGTATCAGCCCGGAGTCTGGAATTTGTGCCCGATATGGCGATAGGCTCGCCCCCTATCACATTATAGAAAGGAATACGCACGGCGAAAAGTGGGTGCACACTAGTTATGCCTCTGCCTACCCCTTCGAGGATAAAAGGCGTAGTGTGTGTATGTGTCTGTGTTTACTTCACATAAAGAAAAAAAAAAACAACTTAACGCGATAATGTGACTTTGCAAAACCGATTCTAACCGCAATTTTTTTGTCTATATGTTTTATTAAAGACACATTATTATTAAATGTATCAGAAAAGAATTTTAACAGTATTAAATGCCTTACAGTTCTAACAGCACAAGCAAAGTTTGCAAACTTCGTTAAACGTGTCAGGTAACAGAAATATCGCCTTAAGATGTATTGTTCTCGGGCGCATATTAATCTCTATCTGTCAAACAGGGTGGTAATTTGGCGGTTAGACGCGAGAGATGGCAAACGATACGGATCGTACCACCTAGCAGCTCTAAGAATTGTGTTAACTTACTTTACGACGCAATTGCGGACCACCCGAGTAATATTTTTTGTGCCAATGAAGCGCATAAATTAAAGTTGCATTTTTAATTTATTCAGCTAGTTAGAGACGAGCGCGATATAATTCTATTAATGTTTTAAGAAAATAACTACTTACTAATAGTGCTAAAAGGTAATGTTATAATTAACACTTGTTTACAAATGCTATAAGGACGGCTAAAGTATGCATTTTGACGCATCCGTTTGCCTTTGGAAGTGTAATTGAATTTTTACCTCTCAAAAATATATCATAATATGCCTCTTTAATGACCACGGTACTCTAAGATATTGTCCCATGAAAATACCTACAAAGTCTCTTCGATACACTAATCTAAACAGCAAAACATATAGTAGCGAATCCATCCATGACTCATGATAGTGTAAAATATTCGCCAACCAAATAAATAAGAGAGACATGGGGCCGTGGCCAACATGCCTACCTACCATCGGTAACGCTAACGTCATGTATGAGAATGTCATATCCAACCGATAGACTTATCGATAGGATAAATCATTCCCATACATTTATTCTGTTTTCTATCAGTGTTAAAGATTGTAGAAAGGCATCTTGGCCTCTGGACTCATAACGCATTATGTTGGAGTAAAACATTCGCCAACTTGGTGTGAGCCACGTGGCGATGACGCCGCTTCGGGTTCCGTGGACATGCTCTGTCATCGAAAACCCTCGTCAGCGTCACCATGCAAATTCACACCGCACTGGCTGGAACTTGTGAATGCTTTGTAAAATAGTGTTTAAATATTTTTGAATTCTTTACGTGTTTTTATACAAAAAAGGTTATCGATTTTAATATCAAATAATTCAAGAATACATAGCGCGCTCAATAGCACTCAAAACAGTATCTAGAGTACCTACGCAAGGAAACGCTGTACCTAGAGTACATAGATGCGTGTCGTGTACATATGGATACACTTAGCTAAACTAGTACTCTATAGTTAAATTATGTAGTTTTTCAAATAAATTCCTACGTAATATGCATACCTACATCTACAATCTATTTCATCCTTTTACCTATTAATAAGCAAATGGATTTAAACAAACACATACTAGTCCCACTGAAGAGATAAACATCAATGTATTGAAGTTTTAAAGACATTATTATCTCTTGTCTTTGTATGACCGCTTTAACCAAACCGTATCATTACTTTAAACGTACCACACTTATGTCCAAACCATGCATAACGTTTTTTACTTACAGAAAGGCCCTACCAACCGCTCTCTAGAGTTTGCACAAAAGATCATTTTTTACCTTTTACCATCTGCAACTGGACACTAAGAAGTACCACAATGCGAGCCGACATATAAATCACTTTCCAGAAAATTTACAATTATTTTAGGCCGGTTTTTATTCGGACATTATTGATCGTCCACCCGCGCATCATGGCTTCCATTGTTGGTAAAAAGAGTGATTTTTTTCTGGTCATTTTGGGGGCTATTGTAAAAAGATGTGTCCCAAATGGGGGACATTTTTACGTTAATATGGTACAGCTGAGGCTTTTGTTGTTTTGGAGTCGAGTGTGGATTACATGATCATACGGAAGTCTGATGTATTGATAGCCTTATATGATTACCGAGATTCCATTTGTTTATGTATTTTTGTTGTATTAATCTAGTAGCGTACATGTACTGCGAATGTTTTGGGTTTCAATTCCAGGTCGTGCAATATATAATATTAGGCCGACCTCACATTCGAGTGTTCTAGGAAGAATATGTACATTTTACATGTTTACAAATAGGAAAATTGGGTATTAGAAATTTCTCTCATTCATTTTCGTAATAATTAATTTTTTAAACGACTATTTAGAAATACTAGTCAAGAAATAATTAAATTCAACGCGTATTGTAGATATAAGACTACTATTTTAATCCTTTATTTCTTTGTTTAAGACTTTAGATATTTCAGCCATCATGCTAGGGACCAGTTATCTGCACTTGTAAATTCTAATTAAAAGTCAATGTAGAATACTAACTTTTTTTGATACTAACAATACCTATTTATATCAATATATTAAAAAAAATACCAAACCTGAATATTAAATAACTTACGCACAATAACCAAGACTAAAAAAAATCGTTTCTATAACTGTATAATCCGTTTAAATTATATTACATGATGTATAGTTAAGTTAATAAGAGTTTGAAGTTCCTTAGCGTTCAAACACTAAACTATCTCCGTCACATGCAATGAAGACGAACGACCCGGCTAATCAACGTGAACGTCCCGACAAAGAATAAGAAATGAGAGTGGTTGCCGTCGACGATGGATCATTGCCTACTTCATAAGTTACTCGTTAATGTTGTTAATTAACATACACTCACGGCATTATCGCGAATAGGGTAGGCAGAGATATTATTGTCAAGATTTCGTCCCGTCTCATGACTCAAACTAACTTTAGTAGTCAAACATTGGAATCGAATCCAGAATTACGATTCAATCACATAAATGAGGCGACATTATGATAATGATATGGGACGTTAGAATACCTACGTACCTAATGAATTTGAATAATTTATACTAATTTTGTATCAGTTTCCAATAAATTATTATATTTTTGAGCATTTTGTTAATCACCGTTTTGTAGAAGTTGTCATTGGGGTAAACATTATAAATATACATGGTTATTTTGACATTGCATTAATAAATGAAACCACATACTGGTCTTTGCGTCTGCTAACATTATGCCAAAAATCATCCATGAAAAACTAATATTTTGACCAAAAATCTCAATTTCACTTTCCTGATTTTTTTTATCATTTTGTAGTTTAGTGCGAATATGGCGTGTGTGTGAGTGTTTTTCTGACTGAAAGTGTAATGATGCCGCTGCGACAAATCCTCTTAGAGTAGTAGTAGTGGCTTTAGGTCGTGTAAACTTAAAGTTACTTTTTATTGATATTTATTTTGTTCGAAACTTACACTATTTGATTTTACATATATGGTTAAAGTAACTTTATGTCAAGTGTTATTTTCAAGGATATATGTATGTGGTTTCATTTAGTAACACAATGTCAAAATGACCCTGTATTTCGGGACCATTTACCTGTACTTATTAACGTATTGCACTAAACGTGACGTATTTCTTGATCTGATGTAAATTAAAATACATGTTTATTATTATAGTACGGAGGGCATTTAAACTTTAAGTATGCAGTAATGAGTTTGTATTATTGTTCATATTTTCCTTGAAATTCTGTTAAACCCGTCTGCTATGGTTTGCTCATAAACAGTAGCAACAGCAAACTTAAAATTTTAAATGTACTATGTGGGCATTGTTTTCATAAACAGGAAAGGTTACATTTTAAGTATAATGCTTAGTACACCTAAGATACAAATTGATACAATGTACTTCAAACTGGAATACAAACTGTTCTCGCCTGCTTGAAAATTGTAATATACAAAGCCATAGATGCCAATGATGAATATAAAAACCTACTACTAGTAGTAGATATATTATATGAAAGTTGTGTCCCATCTACTCATATATACTCATTTCTTTGAAACGGGTGTTCGTTGTGTGCACTTGTTCCACCCGCGTCGGCGCATGTAGCTAACTTTTTACAACTTTTTTTTTATCTGTAAAAAGCGGTTGCAACACGAGCCGAACGGTATGCGGATGTCAACCGATGATTCCACGAGTAACAAAAACATCCATGATTGGTTTTAGTTTCCTTGAAATGTGTAGATAAATAGCCGAACATGTGTTTTTTTGTATTATTTTAGGTAATATAAATGTCTTAGGCGTTAAAGAAAGTGCAAAAAATGAGAATATGCGAAAAAAGGAAATATATGCTAATATATACGACTTTTTATCAAACTTATTTGAAAACAATATCGCTATTCATTCAGACACAAGGCAGTAATAGTTTTTTTTTCTGATAAAGGAATTATTATGTCTTTATTCCAGTTAATTTAATATTTTTTAATTAACCAAATAAGTTAAAATATAAATCACAAACCGACTCGCCATTAAAATTCATCAACAAAAAACTTTCGCCGCGCAAACCGTTAGTATTTTTGTGTGATTTTTTTCCTAAATTCCTTAAGGTTTGCTGCGATTGCGCTCTAGCAGGAAATGATGTTCAGGAATGAGGATATATTCTCGTTAATTTGCGCCATAAATCATCGAAAATGTTACGTTTCTGGCGGTGTTGCGGCCTTTTTGTCACGGCGTTTTGGAAATCGGCAGATATCGTATTTCTAATAGCTTCTGGACTTTTTTCACGGTGTCGGTTTTTGAAGACATTAGTTTCTTTAACAAATGTATGTATTCATTTAATAAGAGTATCATCTTACAGCAAGGGGACTAGAAATTAGTTTTTTGTATTCTAGTTATTACAAGGTGGTTAATTTAAACATCATTGCGGGCTTTATCCTTCCTTTATCTCTTTTATTCTCTTGATCCTTTTTTGTACAGAATTTCAAAGTGTTTTGGTAACTCGTTTAAAAATATTAAAAAATAATATGAAAACTTTTACGAGGAAGGAAGTTTAATTGCCTTACCAGGGCCTTTGAAAGCTAAAGGCTTTATCATCGTTGGATTTTTTATACTAAGTGAATCTACAGACTAGTTGGCGGGCGTCCGTGAAAATAGAATGGCACCTTCCTTAAGCTTTTCCATGTGTTTTATAATAAATTCATTTTAATTTAAAGAAATCGAAATAACAAACCTATACAAGTTAACCAAGCTTACAACTTACATATTTTATGTGGCATCAAAACTAATATGTTTATACTTATATCATTATTCTTAATTCCAATTTATTATTTCGTTACAAGATCATCATACACAAATACTGCAGAAGTATTGGTCTATCCTGTATCTAATAAAGTTATCGTCAACTGTCAATTCTTACATCTTTACGTATAATTCCATGGGAAAATATTTAAGAATTCGGGATAATATTACGATTGTTTTGGGAATTAGCCAAGTGGCTCTCTTGACTCATGTGACCCCAGGGACGCGCCGGAACTGCGAGATTGTATGCTAATACATTTGATTTATTGTTTTGGGACATAGTAAAAAAGTTTTGGATGTCCTGATAGTTTAGGTTCAAAAATGTTGGGAAAGGAGATGTCCACTTTTTGTATAGGTTCAAATCTGGGCCTCAAAATCTAACCAGGCTCAAACTTTAGGAATATTATGGGGGCGAGATATGGATCTGGGATCCATTAAAAAATATTTCAAGACACCTCCATTTATAACTAACTTTTTTAAAAATGTTCATTTCAAGTGTTATTTTTAAAGCAAAATAAAATTACATAAATCTCAAAATCGAAGGTCTTTAAAATTAAATGATTTATTGTAAATAGCTAGTTTTTAGGAGTTCTATCCAAATATATATTTAAAATGGTCTTGGTTAGAATTTTAGGCCTGTTTTTGGACATGTCCTTTGGACCGTTTTTATTGGTATGGTTTACATGTATTAAAGTACACAAGGTTTGGGTGTAATTCTTACTAGCTGTGTGGTTGATAGTATCCAGAAATCCTTAGAGCTCACTTTCATGTCTTAGAACTAATCTCGTAAAACTACACAAAATTATGCAAAATTCATGCTTCGAGATCGACCGATTTACGCAGAGGCTTACTTGCGTTAGTCAGTTTAAGAATTATTAAAAATACGATATGGAAAACCATTATCAATAACTAAAGCTTTTTAATTTACATAGTTATTTGATATTAACCCACACATCTAATCTTACTTCTAACTAATATTATATTTGAGAAAGTTTGTGAAAATTTGCATGTTTGTTAGAAGCTTAACGGATTTGGATGTTTTTATAGCGGTAATTTGGTCCCATGGAAAATATAATTTTTTAATCTGATTTTTTTATTAGAATTTCGCAGAGATGGAATTATAAACGCTACAATGTTTTAGGGACTAGCGGGAAAAGCGAGCATTGCGAGCAATACTTAATAAAAACATAAATAAATCTTGCATGTTTAAAAAGATTATTATCACGATATTCATTCCCATTCATTACAGGATCATCTAATTGGCCTTGCGTGGCCCCGCGGAAATGCCTGGCGGTTCATAGTTCGCGTCCCGTGGGACCTCGCTCATTAGCCGCGCCACCTGCGCCAGCACGTGGACACTTCAAACTTTTTTCAACAGGATTTCACACTTTCCTGCCAGTCTTGTTCACACTTTGTAACAGTTTTGTCTTAAGTGATCGGTTTACAACTTTATTTTCGAGTGGTAGAGTTCTTTTTCAATTGTTGTTTATAGTTATTATTTCGTTACCATTTTAGGATTCAGGTCATTATTGGTTAGGGTTTATGTCGGAACTCAAAGGCGTGTTGCGTAAGTTTTTAATATAAATCCATCAGCAGTATTAAATAATGTATTGAAAAAATGCATAACTACGTGAGTTCTAAGTGTACATACACAGATACATCGTATAGAAAAATCAGGCAATGTTTAATTACATATTGGCAAATAATCATGTTTAAAAAAATAAAGCTTTTTGTTACCTTTATAAGATATTCAATGATATAACTATAAAGGGTGAATCGCACAATTGACGTGCACTTATGTTATTTTCCTTTACAATAAAAACACCTTGCGAACATTCATACATCATCGCAATTCCACAAGGCAGACATCCTTCACAATCCTTTGCATCTTTCGTTTTTTGCAACTTCTTTTGTTAAGAGACACTTGCGCGGGCGATTATTTGACAAAAATCTTTCACTGCAGATATTTGCTTACCTGTGAAAGGTGTTCTATATTTTGTATAGGGTAAAACCACCTATTTCAGACTAATAAATAGCTGTTTTGTAACATAGTATTTAAATTTTAAACGGCAAAGTCATTCTTTGAAATAAAGCAATAAATTACCTATGTAACAAGTAACAACATATTTTATAGCTTGTAGGATAATGCTATTCTTAATCTATAACGTAATTAATAACCAATTTAAACCAATAAGGATTTTAATGCACATAATATGATAATATCATCAATATTACTATAATATACGTAGCTTGTATGAGTAGACTTAAGAAGTCTGTGCTTATAAATCGTCATGAAAATACAACTCAGGTAAGTATCATAAAGCTACATCGAAATATGCCTATACTAGGGACTTTTACCTTACCATTGGTCGAAAGGTGCATTATGATGACGGGTTAGTGGCTATGTATTTTAAATAAGTGCTTATGTGTCAATACACATCTGCAAACAAATGTATGAAGTAAAAAAAAATATTCAGGATATGTTGAATGGAACATATGGCGCTTTTGCATAATGTAGAAAGAAAAGGGTAGTTTCTTTTATATGTCTATTTCGACACAGATACTAAATATTATGTTCAGAAAACTTGTTACTTGTCTTTTTTTAATGCTAGGATAGATCCTAGCATTAAAAAAAGAAAAGTCACGGTAACGCCATATTTCTGTAAAGAGTATTAGAATACTCTTTACAGAAATATGGCGTTACCGTGACTTTACTGGTGGTAGGTCTCTCATATGTAAGAGTCCGTCTGGGTGGGTACCACCGCAATGTCTATTTCTACAGCCAAGCAGCAGTGTGCATGCACTGTTGTGTTTCGGTTTAAAGGACATTGTAGCCAGTGTAACTACTGGACATAATGAGACGTACGAATGTCTCAGGATGACGAGCGCAGCGGAATGCCACACAGTAATTTGTAACTCAAGGTGCTGGATGGTGTTGGTACTGTTTACGGGTGGTCGTATCGCTTACCATCAGGCGAACGGCACGCTCGTCTCGTCATTCAATGCAATAAAAGAAAAAAAAAACTTAGTATACGACAGCACTCAGAATAGTATTATATATACTTGTATATGCTTTTGCCAGTCAGATTAAATTAAAATGAATATATGGGTGGTATACCTATTGGGATCGGCAGCCCACGAAGCTCGAGATAAATTGTGAACTTCAATGATGTTATTGTAATGCCAGAACGTTTTTCAATAAAATAAAGACTCGTAACAAAAGGTTTTTTGGTTACTTGGGGACTAAGTCACAGAAGCTTAAACAATTAAAATAACTGTATTACTATAAAATAATATTAGATCACTCTATTTTACTGTGGACCTTGAAATAACTGCTTCCTTTCACTTGCCAATCTTGAGTTATTGCTTCAAACAGTATTCATTGTCTTCAAGTGAAAGCAAATTTTGGGACAGAAAGGGCTGTTGATTCTGTTAATTTTAATTGTATTTCGCGAATTGTAAGGAAAGTGAGAATAATTGGCTTCAGTATACTGCTGTGCAGTTTTGCTGTAATATTCACATAAGTTGATTTTAAATGTATTATGTTTACCCCATACATTGTTTTATCTCTGCATCAATTGGCTGACTAGCAGAGAATACCTTCGGCATAAGTCCACCATAAGCCCTCTGGCCAGATGGCGGGACGACTTGCACAAGAGGGCCGGCAGCAACTGGATGCATAAAGCAGCAGACCGGGCTCTGTGGCGTATCTTGGGAGAGGCCTATGTCCAGCAGTGGACTGCAACGGGCTGATGATGAAGTCCACCTTATACATTGTTGAATAAAGGTGTAATATTAATAGTATTTTTCTACAGAATTAAGACTAGTGCGACTGGGCCACTATTGTTGTTTTACAGAATTCCAGCGTGAAGCGGCATCATTTTTTACGCTACGTTAAATGTCTGATGCATATTAAATTTTTTTCTCTTTCCATATGCTCACTCGTTCTTCTCTTTAAAATTTGGCAATACAAGCGCATTTCCTCTGGAAATATGGGGTGTCATGTGCGGTGGTGATTAAGTATAATATTTTATTTAGTATACAGTCTACTACATCTATTACTAAAATTATAAAGAGGAAAGATTTGCATTTTTGACGAATAAACTCAAAAAGTATTGGACCGATTTTAAAAATTCTTTCACCAATATAAAGCTACATTTTCAGCGAGTAGCATAGGCTATTTTTTTATCCCAGGAGAATATAATGCGGGACTTTTATCGCTGAAAAATTCATTCACGCGGTCGGAGACGTGACAAAAAGAATATTTAAACTTTACATTCTGAAACACAATAATTTCAATTTCATTTTCCAACTTCAGGTTATTAAAAATACAGGCATCTTAACTGAACTGTAAGATATGTCCAGTAGTGCAGTAGTCTGGTGGTCTATAGTGTTTATACAATATATAGATTATAGGTACGTCTACATATAGTGCCTTTCTTTTGATGTACACTATTTGGATGGGCAAGGATGTCATTTCGATTTTTTTCTACCACATAAAATATAAGCTTTGCTCTAAATATTCCCACCACTTTTTTTCATTTGGGACAGGTAAATTTTTTTCGCAATACAAAAATGATGGGTTTGGTGAAAGTTTTGTACAAAAATTCGTCCACGAACAAACATTTGTGTCTTTTTATTTAGATATTAGCAAAAAATCCCCTTTCGGAGAAAGGTCCGTTTCGCCACAAAAGGGTTTTGGATTTCATAAGCAGATGTCCTTTTTTTCCTCGCATGTAATTTTTGTTTGGCCATTCTCTGTATAGTAAAATATGAATTATAAGTAGGTACAGCACTTCGCATTAAAAATATGTTAGTATTTATGTATTATTAGCACAATATATTGGATTTTACCTTATCGGTCAGAGTGATTGGGTATCTTTATGTTGTTAATTATGTAAATATACACACACACACTCACGCCCGTTATCCCCGAAGGGGTAGGCAGAGGTACAACTAGTGCATCCACTTTTTGCCGTGCGTATTCCGTCCCATGATGTGATACTGCGGGCTGATACTGAGTAGAAAAACCCAGTATCACTTTGCCCGACTCGTCGAACTCGAGACCTCAGCATTGCAGTCGTAACGTAATAAAACTACGCCACCGAGGCAGTCAGGTATTATGTAAATATATTTAATCCTATTTACATTTAAAACCTAGGTTAATGAATACAATAGGTAATTTGCTTGACTAAATAGTGAAATATGGAACAATATGGAAAGAAGAATTGAAAATGACTTTTGTATTAGCGATTTGTATTTTAAATTTAAATTTATTATACTACAAAATGGCTATTTGGAAGCACTATGAGACCTAAGTGAGCGATAGCCTAGTTGGGAATGGAACGGTCTGCCGAGCCAATGTCCGGAGGTTCAAACCCAAGGCACACACCTCTGACTTTTCGAAGTTAAGTGTGTATTGTTTATCAATTATCGTTCGCTTTAACGGTGAAGGAAAACATCGTGAGGAAACCTGCATACCTGAGAAGTTCTCTATAAGAATTACGAAGATATGTGAAGTCTGCCAACCCGCACTAGGCCAGCGTGGTGGACTAAGGCCTAACCCCTCTCAGTAGTAGAGGAGGTCCGTGCTCAGCAGTGGGCAGTATATAGGGCTGATTGCATGAGACCTAACACCTAAAGCGGGGATTAAATATTAAATTCAAGCGTAATGCATTATCTTGCAGTAGGTATTTTTTAAGTAAAAGCTTCAGGTGGTGTCGCTAGTCGCTAGATACTGACCCATTACAAAAATGATTACAATCAGTATCGCAAATATTGTCTCTATTCGATTTATCTAGTTTATTGGATTTTGTTTCTATTATCAATTATAACAACAGAAAATTGATATATATACATATGTCTGTAAAATTTGTTATCCTATTTTAAAATATAGTAACTTTTATAACCTAACTAGCTTTTGCGCGCGGCTCCGCACGCGTGAATAACCTTTTCCGAGATACAAAGTAGCCTATGTCCTTTCTTATCTATACTTCTATACTAATATATAAAGCTGAAGAGTTTGTTTGTTTGAACGCGCTAATCTCAGGAACTACTGGACCGATTTTGAAAATTATTTCACTAATAGGAAGCTACATTACTCCTGAGTGCTATAGGCTACTTTTTATCCCGGAATACTTTCCCACGCGGGCGGAGCCGCGCGCAATGCTAGTGATATTATAAAAATCTGTTTAGTTGGTTGAGCCATGAAAACTTGACAGACAGACAGAGTTACTTTCGTATTTATAATATTAGTATCATTGATATATTAAAAACCCATTAGTATGGACTAATTATAATTCTCGCAGTGTACTGGAGGTCTTCCGCTATTTAGTTGCATTTTTAAATAAATTAATTATAATATTTTATTTGAGAGTTGGCCCGTATTTAAAATATTGCGTAATAATAATTAGGTAATTCAGCAAGCACTTTCAAGCAATTCAGTAATTTATGCGCATACGCATATATTCTAATCGGTAGGTATGCAACTTTGCGTAAAATCGTATCGTCGGTCGATCCGATATGAGCCATGAGTTCGGGGTGCAAATTCTAGATTGGGCAATCTTACCATAAGGTTGCCATTGCCGACTCTCATTGCCTAGCTTAAAGTCTCACTTAGATGGATCAATTATTTCTACGCAATTATTTCTAAAAGTTAACCCGTCTCTGAACATGTGCAATGGCGAGGCAATTCTCGTCCGCGTTCACGTTAACGAGTCTTTTGACTGATATTAAAAAGACGACTATTGCTACTAATAATTGCTCCGCCTAAATGAGTCTTATAATAAAGAGGAATGATTAAAAATATATATATATTCATAAAAATTACATCCATCGACAAAAATATATATTAAATTGTGCTTGTTGGTAAGCGCATCACTTCGAACACCGATTTGGCTATATTTTATGCTTCTAATAGTCTGAATGAAGTTTTTATGAAAAAAGTGTTAGTTGCTAAATAATTATAAGAATTCGAGATACACTGAAAGTGATTTTATTCAGGGGAAGTATTTTGTGTACATGCGACCGTGACTTACGACTAGAACAATGGTATTGCGTAATTGATTTTTGTTTTGTCTGTGGGATTGTAGTTTGTACATTTGCATAATGGTTATAATCATTGAAATCACTAATCCGATTCTAAACATCCTTTCACTAATAAGAAGTTACATTACCCCTGAGATTTTCAGGCGAACAAAGACGCCTTATAATTCATTCGAGTACGTAGGTACGCATTGTCTAAATGAATTATTTCGGATAATATATCTGATGATTTACGAATTGTTTCCAAATTTAAAAACGGTCACATTTAGTTGGATGAATGAGCTGTTAGAACTTATGGTAGCTACCTAAGTTAAAATTATTATAAAGGTAACTGCCGCAATCATTATTCTATTTGAAACGTCTTACATCGCGTGCCACGCCATACAAAGTGCCATTACAAATCATTCAATAAAATACATATCAAAAATGCAATGATGACAAGAAAATTACGTTTGTTTTTGAAGGTTTTGATGTGTGATGGACGCTCACCTTTGCGAGTATTGTGTGCGGCCCCTCAGCACGCGGCGCGCGACCTTTCCTGACATATTGATGTTCAATATTCATGCAATAATGGCCATAATCTGCCATGCGAGTTCATAACTAGATGACAGTTTAAAAAAAAAGATTGCCAGTTGAGGATTTTGTAGAGTTTGTATACTTTTTTTTTTTATTGACTGGCCAGTGACAAAAATTACAATTTAAAAGTATGGTAACTATCAGGAAGAAATATTACCTATTTCTTTTATTTTGTCTCTGTAATTTTTTTATAATAATATAATCATTCTAATGCAAAATCTAGGGAATAATTTGTTGTGTTTCGGTTTGAAGGACATTGTAGCCAGTGTAACTATTGGACACAATGAGACTTAATATCTTGTCTCAGGAGGACGAGCGCAGTGGAATGCCACACAGTACTTTGTAACTGAAGGTGCTGTATGGTGTTGCTACTGTCTATGGGTGGTCGTATCGCTTACTATCAGGCGAACGGCATGCTCGTCTCAACATTCAATGCCATAAAAAAACAACGGGTTTGCACTCCGGGAGTGCCGGAGAAGTGAAAACTTGAACATTAACGTTGTACATTTTTGAATATTTTGGAATGGTTAGGGAATAATTTCGCAAGAATTGCTTTATTTATCAGTATAAAAGTACTAGCATTTATGTGGTTAAATACAACATTTATTTATTGTGCTATCGTACACAAAAATGACAATTTATATTTCACAATTTCTTCGTCACTTTTTTCTCCCTCCATCTTACGAATTTTCGATCAGGTCACGTGTCCTGAGGCGAGTTTAACATTTTATACCCATCCCAAGAAAAGTGCTCAACGCCGCTAAAGAAGTTTTCACTTCAAAAAACGGCCCTTTCATTTGATATCCTATAGATAAAAAAATATGTATGGATAGTAAAACTTCGTTTATACATTTATATTTATTGTCATTAATATTAATCCTAGAGCCATAAATAATACAACCTAGAACGGTTTACTTAAACTTAGTAAATGCGATACAAACTCGACTTAATCTCAAAAGGTAATCGCTAACGATACATACAAAATTGTTAATTAAGTATTAACCACTAATCTAAAACAATTGTAATAAACTGTGTAACCTTAATATTATTTCACGCAAACTTATACGAATTGATTTCCTCTGATATAGATTAAAACTGATTTTGAGAATTAAACTATGTCTCTTTTACTAAGCACTTTTTAGTTAATGTATTTTGGTTTATAAGTAAATTAGAACCCACATTAGTGGTCTTAGAAAAAATCCTAAGGTATTTAATTGACTGATTACACAATGTATCACAATTGTAAAGTTGTCATCTAAAAAGCTTGAACTAGCGAGCTTTATGGACAAGAACAAGTTTGCTACAAATCATACTTAAAAACTAAAGACTGGATGGTTCTTACGCTTTATGATCGTAGCAAACACCCCGTTGTTTTTACCGAATGCCTGAAACACCATGTGTCAAATTATTGGTTAAAACTATACTATGAGTTACCTAAAGATATTTAAAGGACATGTCCTAAAACGGGCCTAAAATTCTAACCAAGATAGTTTGTATATATTTGGATAGAACTCCGAAAACCTAGCCTTTTACAATAAATCGTATAATTTTTAGTGTTTGAGATTTATGTAATTTTATTTTGCTTAAAAACTACACTTAGAATGAATGTTATTAAAAAAGTTACTTATAAATGGAGGGGTCTAAAATATTTTTTGCCACTTTAATATCCATAAAGTTTGAGCCTGGTTAGATTTTGAGGCCCAGCACCCATACAAAAAGTGGACATTTCCTTTCAGTGTGATGGCAAGGAACATAATATGTGATAACGTTTTTAGTCACATCAAAGCTAAATCTATAGAGTATTATAACGTGTGTAAAGAAAATGTGATTTAAAAAATTTGTTCATTGAAGAATTTGAATATTACGTAGACTTCTGTTTTAGGTTGGAGGATTTTGAAACATATTCTATTGAAATAGTACTCATTCGAAATCGCAGAGATACTAAAAAGACCCCGACGACACCATAGAATTCTGTAAGACGTTTTTAACTGCAGACTAAGGCTGACATCTATAAAGCCAACTTCAGGCAAGTCTAAATCCGAAGAAAAAAAAACATAAAAATTATAATATTAATATGTTCACGCGGTTTTGTTCCAAAAAGCAACAATACTTCATACCATTTTATGAAAATATTCCATAAATAATTCTAAACTGATTATAGTCTCGTATTTAAACTTATTGTAGTTAGCTTTACACATTACGCCCTATAAACATTACACTTATATTGACTGAATGAAAATCATAATTCTAGTACAGTCTTCTAAATGTAGAGGTCGAAGTCGAAAGCGCCGCCGCCGCTGAGGTAGTCGTAGAGGTATACCTCCATCTCCTCCAGCGCCTCCATGCTGGGGTCCCGCAGGGGCGTGTCGCGGATCGAACGGCTTGAGCGCGAGTGCTTGCTAGAATGGAAGGAGTTTATTTTTGAATAGAAATCAACAAAGAATTCTAAGATTATATAGAGCGGACATTGGGAAAATTGTCATACAAAATTTTTGAGCCTATTTGTCAGTAACTCTGTCTACCGTGAAATAGTAAACACCTATGTAAAATGAATTAGAACATACTTTGATACGATGTAAAGCGCGAATTGTCATATTTTCTTCCAAAATATTGTTTTCTATACAAAATTTAAGCATACCGAGCATTGATGTATTATTTTAATACATCAATGATACCGAGACATCTTGTTACACGGACGTGTCAGATAAGACAGCAACTTCTTCCAGTTGGTAAAACTTTTGTATGAAAATTTTGGCCCTGATGTCCGGTCTATAACTAACCTGTTTAATGTCTTTGGAAATCAATGATGGTACGCAGTACGACTATTTATTAACAGGGGCTGTAGCCAAGACGCCTTTCTACAATCGTCAACGCCATTACAAAACTATGTCAATCGCATACATTTTTTGTTTTCTATTAGAGTTAATGCTTATACAAAATTACTTGGCTACGGCTCCAGTAGTAGGCACCATAGCCCAAACACTGAATTACAAAGCATAACGTGGCATTGCACTGTCCTCGTCACCCTGAAATATTAACTAATGTTATAATGTCTAATACTTACGCAAGACCTAATGTATCATCAAAAGCGTAATCCTTGGGGAAGTGTTCGGCGATATCCTTCATGATGCACGCCTCGAGTTTCTTGTGCTGGAAACGAAATTTATTATAAGTACTAATTTTATACCATATCGACATCGCCTTATTTCTAAATCTCTTTATCTGTAAATCTCTAAGAATAATATTTTAATTATTAATACCAAGCAATAGGTACTTCATTTTAAATCATAAAAAATAAACGTGTACTCTGCCATTTGTTATTATTTCTTCTTATGTATATTTTTATTAGTTTAATACTGGCATGAACTGCCGTGTGTTTAAAATAGTTCCCTTGACTACATTGATGTATTGGGTTTTTTAATACATCAATGCTTGACTAAAATAAATACTGTATAATGATCTTCAAACAATAGCTATGGAGGACTTTATGTATTAGTTAAAATACTGCTTACGCCATAAGTACAGTCAATCACATAAGTAGATGAACAAATTTAAAATTTCAATTTTCCTATACGCATTATGTTGAATTGAAACTTTTTTCTTTGTGTGTAGAAATTTTACTAAAATCAAAAATAAATCCCTTTAATATTTTTTTGTGAAGAGAAAAAGAAAATTGGCAAGAACAAAAATCTGTAAAGGCTTTTTAAAGTTTGAATTTAACCTTATGACGTAAGCAGTGTTTTAATTAAATAATATTGATGTGAATAGCATCGTTACCTTGTAGCAGCGGAAGAAGAAACTAGACCTGATCTGATCTTGAGTGTGGGGTTTCATATCGCGATTTTCCTCTGGTATGCATTGCTGGTAAGAAATACAATTATATAGGTTGTTTTCTCAAGTAACTAATGGACCATCGAGCCTCTAGAATTACTTACAATGACGTAAATGCGAAAAGGTACCATTAATTCGAGAAAAATGCATTTAAAACAATATTGCCAATTTTTGCAATATGTCATTGTAATTCCAGAGGTGTGTTATTGTAAAAATGTACAAAAGAACCAAAGAAAAAAGCACTAGGTACTAGGTCTTTCCTATAAGACAGTTTGGCCCTTCCTCGCCTAGGGCATACGGTGGGACACATCCAATAGCCTCTTTAGCTAAGTGGTAGAGCACTGGTCTTGTAAACCAAGGGTCGTGAGTTCAATCCTCACAGGAGGCATATTATGTTCATATTTTATTTTATTAGTTTGATACCTAAGATATGATTTAAAATAGTATATACATAATATCAGTCGACACTCTTTTTCTCATAAGAACTTAACAGATACTTCGCCCGAACACTTCAAACAACATCATGAAATATCATCTCAAATTACTTAATTATTGAACTTAGATTCAGTGATTCACTCTTTCTTGATACTTTCAAGTACTACTACTATTCAGGCTATGAGATCTGATGGATGTTGCCTTTAATTTACCAACAAATCTTTTTATAAATCGTGTGAAACCTAAACTCACCGAGAACTTCTGACAGAACTGAAGACCGTCCTGAATGTTGGACTTGAGGTCGTCAGAGACCGGCAGCCGACTGACGCGTTGCCTGATGCTCTCGTAGTTCGGCTCATAGTTCTGATCGATGTAGTCAATCTCTCTCATGACGCAGGTGACGTTGTAACCGTTGGGACCGCGTGGATGTTTGAACCCGATTCGCCCGCGGTAACCCATCTGGCGCTGCAGAATAATAATTTAATATTTTATTTATAACCCCTTATTTTTTCTTGTAAAATAACATAAATGCAACGATATCCAATGAGCTATTTGTTTCTAGGTCAAGTTTATTTAACATAAGATCAGTATTTTACGCAGGAGTAGTCTCCTTCTGCATCACTTGTAACTGAGTCACTATTATGACATTCCTGCTGTGTGAACAGACAGACAGGTACACAATACACCCCACCGTACCCAAAATATAAATACAATCTTCATTGATTATACTTCTAACATCGGCTCTAGGCTATTTTCTAATAAGAGATTGACCTCAACGTATTTACCGTATTTATTCCAACTGATAACAGAATTATAATCTTATTGGATTTATGCTCGCTGCTGCGCGTGAATGAGTTTTTCCGGGATAAAAGTCCCGCTTTATATTTTCCCGGCATAAAAAGTTGCCTATATTACTCGCTGATAATGTAGCTTTATCGGTGAAATAAATTTTTAAAGCGGTCCAGTAGTTTTTGAGTTTATTCGTTACAAACATACAAAATACAAATCTTTTCTATTTATGTATAATATTAGTGTAAACTAACCGACATCCTGCTAGATCCGTAGAACGGCTGCTGGTAAACTTGCTGGTATGGTGGGTAGTAAGGGTTGTAGGGCACTTGCGGCATGTACCCTGAGTACGGGAACTGGTACAGAGGCGCTGTCTGCCCGTAGAAACGAATCTGAGGCGTCGTTTGCATCATGAACGGAGAGATGCCGGGCTGCGGGAATGGACTCTGAAAAGACACGAAACAATAGTCGAAAGCAAAACAAGAGCCTTTCTTGTTACTGAATACACACACACACACACTCAATTGACCTACACACATCTTTTAACATACTTGCTTCATTCTAAACGTCACTAGTGCCCATCGAGTGCCCTATACCTACATGTCATTTTTGCACGTCATTAGTTATGTCTACACCAATGCGCTTTCATGTTATCTTGCATTTCATCTTTGAATTCGTCTTGCATTATATGGTGCGCCATAAGACGCATGCAGTATCGATATACCGTCGATATATATATATTGGCTATGCGAGACTCATTTATGTCCCTGATGTATCTGTTTAAAATCTCAAAGCAAACCTAGAATCTAGATGAAATCATCTAAAAAGCATTAAAAGCTAAAATTGCACGAAATGTTGAACGCGAACCTACCTGTGACGAATCAGTGTGCCTTAGGGGCATGCGCTGTTGAAGGACTAATTTAAGCGCATACCCTATTGCATGCGCTATGGTTGTTCAGGCATGCTTTAAATAAAGGCGCAAGATGAACAGGAAAGCGCACTGTTGTATACATAGCGATAAATACGCTTAAATAATACTTAGTTTTAGCTCTGCCTGTTGTAATAACTGTCAATTAGACACAGAGGTCGATTGCCAACTGTTTTATCTTTGTCAATATTCTGAGTGTTTTATAATATTTTATCGATGCCCATACATAGCAATCATTCCCTCCTAAATGATAACAAAACAATAACGACCAATTCTTTAGAAAATTAAACATTGAGCATTATTAAACTTAACCAGTAACAGTAACCAATGATATATCTCCTATTATATAATTGTATACAAAATATTAATTATATACAGAAATGGGATTCCTATGCTCAATTTGAGTTTTTACGTATATCTAACCTTATTTATAAATTCTACGTTGTATTCATAAAAAACAGAGGTAGCCTAAGGTGCGCATCACCCCCGTCGCCTAAAAAATCTGTAATTTTTTGCCTTGCAGTGATTTTGGAAGTCTGTTTCTGGGGTTCCGTTGCTTAAAGGGATAGGATAGGATCACTTTGTTGTCCGTCTGTCTGTTTGTCTCTCTGTCTGTCAAGATCCTTTTTTTCAAGAATGCGTAAAGATATCAAGTTAAATGTATATCAAATACTCGGATCTACGGTCTCTTTCAGCTGTGAAAAATTCAAACTTGTAAGCCAACGTGATCAAAAGATATGACCATTTATGTCGCATATTTTGCGACAGGTACAAGTTTATCGGAAGTCTCGGTACGCGAGTCTACCGCGCACTTTTCCGATTATTTTTTATTTTAATGTTTTCATTTTTTGTTAGTTATAAATAAAACACATCTAATAGGGTAGTTGACTACTTCTTTTAAATACATTTATCAAAAATGTATGCCATCCAAAATCAAAAACAAAAATTATTTTCAAAAATGGTGCAATAATTAGTAAGTTGTAAAGCTTTGAAATTTGGTGGAAGGGGTAGTTGTCAAATAACAGTAATATTACACTGGGACGTCACCGAGAGTCGCGGCCATAACGCTGCGTGCGTGCGAAAGAGATAGCGCGATATTCCCTCCACGACCCCATTTTGCTCACAACGATATTTCAAATATGAATAACTGCTTTATTTTTCAACCAATTTTGATGCTGATTTCACATAAGAATTTCTTTTCCGTATTATTTTCTGTTACCTATCAAATAATTTACAAATTCAAACATAGGAAACTACCCTATTGTACGCAGCACAAAGATTTTTTCTTTCCTATTTTATTTTGCACTCTGCATATTCAAAGTCCTAAACGTTCCGAAACGAAATCTACGCAAAAATAATTAATAGTTTAAATCGGACCACGGTGTAAAAATTATCGCTAAACATTAATTTTTACACTACGAGTAGCGTATCTTTCTTTGAAGTCGGTTAAAAAACCGAAGGTATTTTTTTACATATTTAAAGTGATCAATTAATTATTATTTAAACTATAATTGGATTTCTCGTAGAGAAAATATGAAATGTTATATAAACGTAAAGAAACCTATTGAAAATTTCGACTCCCACAGTATAGCCTCTTTAGCTCAGTGGTAGAGCACTGGTCTCGTAAACCAGGGGTCGTGAGTTCAATCCTCACAGGAGGCACGTATCTTTGCAAACGTTTTTATTACTTTTGTATTTTTTGTTCTAAAAATATTATATACTTACACCAGGCTGCCTGAAGGACAAAACTCCTCCTAAAGGTTTTTGTGGCGGGTCTTGTTTTATGTTGTCATTTTCTTGATTTACTATAGCGCCATCTATCGGTTTGTTCATGCTTTGCGTGTTGAAGTCCATGGGGAAGCCGGGTGGCAGTCTATCTAAGAACATTGGTTGCATTGGTGGTTTTGGTGGTTCAGGCATAGATGGCGTTGCTGAGCACTTTACGTACGCGTCGCTTAGTTCTTTGGCTATTTCCTGCAGCAAGGTGGCACCAAAACAACTTTCGTAAATCTGGAAACAAAATTATTACGAAAATCTTGTGTAATATATTTTTTTATTGTTTTTGGGATAGAATGGATGTTATGACAAAAAAAATGAATGTGATTTTTATGTAAATATTATATTTTTTGTAAAACAAAAATGCCATCAAAAGTAGAACTTGTATAAAAAAAACAAGTCTTGTAACTCAGTTCTTTTACCGTAAAAAGTTGTTAGACCTATGTAATATCAAGGGATCTTTTGTCTTAAGTTATAACTTAATAATAAAAACATAATTAATGTCGTTAAAAAGTAGTTTATAATTTCGAAATCTCTTCATAAGCAGTCGTGGCCGAGCGGTTAAGGCGTCTGACTAGAAATCAGATTCCCTCTGGGAGCGTAGGTTCGAATCCTACCGACTGCGGATTTTCTTTTGAATCGCCAAATAAAGTTTTTTTTTTAATATTTTTTCTCACCTTTAGTAAAGCATATTCTTTTATGAACTTGTTGTCTCCGCTGTCAAGCGCCCGCGCGGCGGCGCACACCAGCAACGTTAATAAAAGATGTTTCTGCATCTTGTTACTGTTAACAGAGAAAAAAAATGTAATGACTTTGGTCCTAATTACAAGGAATTAGAACATAATGTCTTCTTGTTATATTCAATAAAATAACCAAAAACAAGGAACGGAACGGAAGAACGAACGGAACGGACTGCCGACTTGCCGAGACGAATGTCCGCAGTTTCAAAACCCAAGGGCACGCACCTCTGACTTTTCTAAAAAGTTATATGTGTATTCTTTGTGAATTATCGCTCGCTTTAACGGTGAAGGAAAACATCGCGAGGAAACCTGCATACCTGAGAAGTTCTCTATAGGAATTTCGAAGGTATGTGAAGTCTGCCAACCCGCACTAGGCCAGCGTGGTGGAAAAAAGCCTAAACCCTCTCAGTTGTAGAGGGGGCCAGCAGTGTGTAGTATACATATAATACACGGCTGGTATGGTGTATGGTATGGTACCCAAACACACAAATATAATTAACAAGATACCTACGTGCTCCGTCTGATGACATATGATCGATTATGACTGACGTGCACTTTTGTACCCTCTTCTACATAGAAAATTAAGTGATAATATTATTACCTACTTATAGCGAATTCAGCGGTAGCTTTCCGTGAAGTTACCCGACAATATGTCTTGGAAGTAATGCTACTTCGATAATCAAGACTAAAGATTAGTCTGTACTTATTATAAAAAATCTTTTTACAATCATCAATATTGAGTTCATTGAACTTAAAAATACTTCTTTGTTTTGTTCCCAAACTTTTTGTGATAATATGGTTTCATTACAATTCCATCTGACGTCGATCTAGGAATAAATAGAACTAATATTATCTATGTTTAAAAATATACTACACCGATGAATAATCCCAGGGAAAGACATAGTATTAATACGTTACTTCCACCACTCACGCATGTTTCTTTATTTTCTAAAAAGACCTTAGACTTCTAACTCTAGCACTTATTCACTAATATGGACATAGACGCCTATATGGTAAAATAAATCCATCGCGAGCAGTTCGTTAACATCAGAGGTGGCCAGCCCGTGCCAAAGTAACCGTTACATTTCAACTAATGTATGAAGTAAATTGCGCGCCCGCTAACTCTGTTATGCTTGATGACTGCACGTATTTTTAAGCAAACAACATTATTAGCAAATGTTATTCATCGGTTCTCATGAAATTTTACGTTTGTAATGGGCGATTTGCGAGGCTTTTCACTGCGAAATTAATAAAAGAGTAAGTATGAAATGAATTTATAAAATATATTACAAAACCTGTTTTCTTATTTGAAATGAAAGCTATATTTATAATTTACTTTTTAAGTATGTTGTATTTTGTCAGATAATTCAAATATGCCTGCCTTGACTGCCTTGGTGGCGTAGTTGTATTACGGTACGGTACGACTGCAAAACTGAGGTCTCGGGTTCGACACCAGGTCGGGTAAAGTGATATTGGGTTTTTCTATTCAGTATCAGCCCGGAGTCTGGAATTAGTGCTCCATATGGCGATAAGCTCGCCCCCTATCACATCATGGGACGGAATATGCACGGCGAAAAGTGGGTGCACTAGTTGCGCCTCTGCCTACCCCCTCGGGGATAAAGGGCGTGAGTGTGTGTGTGTGTAATTCAAATATTAAGGAGATAATTACGGTTAATTGTAAATTAATCAGTTTCAACAATTTAAATTTTTTAGAGTAAGCAATTATCTCAATTCTAACAGCAATTCGAATCAATCATAAAGAAAGGTGGTCTGATAAATATCGAATTATCTCAAGAAGTGAACATTCTTGTAGAACCAACTACCAGTCCTGTTACATTCAAGATAACAGATAAAATTATCGCCGACGCGGACACAATTTACGCGTAAACGCCGCTCTGTGTTTTGTAAATCCAAATTGGTTTCTATATAATGCAAGTAATTATGGTCCATTGGAATAATTATTATGATAAACTTGGACGGTGGAAACGCGCCGTAATAATCACCTATTATTATTATTATAACAGTAACTGTTTTGAAATAATATAAACGATTGAGCTGGTTTATTGTTTGTAAAATTTCTATGAGATTACTTTACTTGGCTCGCAAAGAATTCTTCAATTGTTACCTGCTTCGTTTAAGAGTTTTACTTGGAATTGCATTGGGTAGGGATGCGCGAATAGATTTGTCATATTAGTCTACTAGCTTATGCTCGCGGCTACGCCCGTATGAAATTTTTTTCCGGGATAAAAGTCCCGCTTTATATTTTCCTGGGATAAAATTTAGCCAATGTGTTAAAACAGGACATGATCTACCCGTGTGTCAAATTTTATAGAAATCCGTTTAGTAGTTTCGGAGATGTGCAGTAACAAACAAACAGAAAAACGGACAGAAAACATTACAAAAATCGCTGATTTGTGTTCCATTACTCTTCTTTAGTCATCTCCTTTCTTTTTTATCTCATTACTTTAAATGTACAGACACACCGGTTCTACTGCTTTATTATATATATATATATATATATATATATATATATATATATATAGATTAACAACTGGATTTAAATGTAATCAAGTATCCTGTATCCTTATCATTTACAATGTTAGGTTATATTTTGGTATTGATTAGGAAATTTGTTGCTACTTATAAATTTATACTAAGAATTTGTTTGTTTGATTTGTTGAACGCGTTAATCTCAGGAACTACTGAACCAGTCACTTTGCCGTGCCCGGATAAAAAAAAAAAAAAAAAAAAAAAAAACAATTTTGGAAATTCTTTCACTAATAGGAAGCTACATTACTCCTGAGTGCTTTTTATCCCGTGAAAATATTTTTATCCCAGAAAACCTTTTTCACGGGGGCATCATCTAGTAAACAATAATAATGTATGATTTAAGATTTCATGTTAACCTCGGTGCAATTTTACGATTTTACGAATATAAAAGTTTCTTTAAACGACACAGTCCAGTATAGAACTTGTACTTCCATTCAACAATGCCAACACCATTAATGGTTAAGTAGAAGACTGCGGTGTCTAGTAAATACCTACCGAAGCATTATCGGAAACCACATGGGCATTCGGCTGACCGCACCATACGCCTTATAATATTGCTTCATTTGTTCTTATCGATTTTCTACTAAAATATCAGATCAATAATTCACAAAAACAAAAATGTTTTATCAGCATAGGTTTAGGTGTATGCTATGGTGTTTATTACGGTGATAATGATCATCACGAAAACATGGCCTAGATGATAAAACCTTGCGTATAATTTATAATAGTTTTGCGACGTTGTTGATCTAAATGATACAGATAAGTATTACAGTATATATTAGTAATTATAGAAAGTAAATCGCATGAGAAGTTGACCACAAATAATTCAATAAATGGCAGAATACATATTTTTTTAATAAGTACAGAAACGTTATGTATGGAGTTTCTTTAAAGCTACTGAACCTATCTCATAATTGGTAATAATTGAATCTTAATTGACAAATAACTAATAAGTAACAATAACGACGGGAAAGGTAAGTTCGCACTTCATCAAGTTTTGGAACACTGCAGCAAGCGATCAGAGCATTTAGTGAGTCTGAATAATCAATTAGATTCCCTTCGTTTCTCGCATCCCACGGTTATCAAAAGCCAACGGGAATAGTTCAACAATTCAGTATTTGTTATTGAGAACCTCCATAATGAATGCAAGTTAGTTGCGTATTGTAATAATTTATAATGAGACTTCTACTTAAAGTGAGACATCAATAATGAACCGGAACAAAATGAGCAGAAATAGTTCACCTTCGAAATATACCTATGAAATTTCACTCTCGTAGAAGCAAAGCAGAATCAGATGAGTAATAGCTCAGTAGCTCCTTAGCCCCCTTCTATAAATATTAAAGCCAGTGTGAAGTGCCACCCTATAAGAACACAGGCTGTTAGTCGCGGTCATCGGCCCCCCGGCCTTGCTCGCAGGTATGCGCGCATCTGCCACTTGCGACTTGCGTAATGAGCGTTGGTGCCTCCGACATTTTTCTTACTCTACACCATCTGTCTTGGAGATGGAATATTATTTGGCATTGTTTGGAAATTTTCTTGTGAGTATTATTATCATGAACACGGCTTTTATTAATTTAGTGTATATAACGAAAAGTCTTAGCATTTGGATGCAATAGTCGACTTTAAGATTAAAAGATGCAGATTTAGTGCCGTTGAAGCTGTTTCTCTGCATTTTATTTTATATTTTTACGCTCCACGAAATTGATGGCACAATTCTAGAACTGTTAAGCTGTACAGAAAAAAACATATGCGGTAAAAATAATTCATTATATTTTTTCGTAAATATTCATGTTTTATCCTTATTTGGTATTCGTTATTTTTTGTGAGTTCTGTGCTTCTTATACAATAAAAATGTATAGAGTCGATTAATGCTAATCTATCTTTCTATTCTTTCCTAGATACACAATAAAATACACAAATTCATTAGGTAGGTACTAATGTCACTATTTTCCGATATAACTTAAAAAGTAATGTAAAATATTTCTTACATTTAATTTTTTTAACGTTTTTGTTTTTAACACATCTTGTTACTATGTTTCAAGGATCTGCTTAGATGCATCATTCTGCTTTATGTCTAAATTTACTCCAGGCACGAAAAAAGAACAAAACAAAGTATACAATGTATATACAAACTTATTAATAACGTAATAACCATCGCCACACAACATAAACACCACATTAAATAATACCTTTCCTCGTGAAGAATGCTATAAAATGTTCCTATGCAGTGAATTTAAAACAGTTTACTTAGAAACGTGTATTATGTCCAACCCGATGACGTTGCAGATACATTAATATTGAATAAGTTGAGTTATTTTAAGATATAAACCGGAAGAGTACGTTATTGTATTTATAGCCATTACTTATTTTGCAGACCTTTGCGAGATTAAGGAAAGGTATGCAAAAAACGGTTCGGGGGCATCTAAAGAATTCCGCCACGGCATCCCCTGCCTGTCGTAAGAGGCGACTAAATGGGGTTGGCGATAGTCGCGGGGTGAGCAGTGGGGGTCTGTTCACTCAACTACTTCAGTAAGCGACTCCGAGGTGGACGACAATGCGCGTAGTCGGTCTCCCGCAGTCGTAAACGCCGAAGGCGTGCTTTAGAGTTTGGAGGCTTCTCAGCCTCCTCATTTAGAGAGGGGCCGCAATGCGGCATCGCGCTGGGGCGGTCCTGTGCAGCTATCTTTGTGCAACGAGATACCCCGGGGCCGTCCCGTAGGCGCCGAAGAAGGCCACCGCGGGTTTTGGTTGGTATGCCGGTGTAGGGTGTACATAGTGTTAGGGACTCGGTCCAATGCTCGCTCGGATGATGCTATACTCCCGAGTATCGACATTGGGCCGTAAGACTGTGTGAAACCAACATAACCGTTCCACTCACCCCCCAGTGGTGGTAGCGATAAAGCGTTTTTTCCCCGCGATAAAAAAAAAAAAAAAAAAAAAAAAAGGGTTTGATGGTCGTAGATTGTCAACATAAAATATTATAACATTACAGCGATAAAACCGCACTTTCTGATGTGATATTTATCAGATAAATATTTTTAACAAAATACATTCTTGTTTTAAAAAAGAATATCCCTGTTTTGTTTGAATATTGGTTCTCAACATATCTCATATTATCAATGTTATTTAAATCATCATAACAACACATCACGTTATGTAAATTAGTAACAGGGTTGTAATTTCCTATCAACGGATGCATTTTCATATAAGTCTTTTGTTTAATCCAAGATATACTCGTAAATTTAAATATCTCTAACGTCTAAACCATAAAAATAACAATAAACCGCAAGATAAAACGTAACAGATATTTTAGCACGTACAAATCACAAAACCTGAGGCATTAGTCAGCGAAACAATCCGTAACCCAATCATACAATAAGCTATTTCAATTTTATGGTACACTCGTTACTCGTGCGGTACTAACAAGTAAGAACGGAGACTCTGGAACATAGACTGTGGGCATGGACCCCCCAGGGATAGTAGATTACGGAATGTTAATAAATTAAAATAATCGTTTTGTCGCTATTGTGGCTTTGGTTCCACCCAGAATCCAGGCTTATACTGAGCAGATAGCCCTCTATCATTCCACCCGAGTGTGGTACACGAGCCCAGGTTCAGAGAACAGTCGTACCGCGAAATAACTACGCCGCAGAAATTGACACTAAAACATAAACGTTGTTGGATGGATAACTTTAAAAGGAATCAAATCCAGGATTAATGTTCTTTCTAGAGCTAGTCAGGATATTTAAAAGACGTTGGCGCCGGTCATCGTCACAATGAATCACCATGTGGGCTGAAGTATATTGCATCGCGTGTTCATGTTTAAAATTAAAGTTTCAACTCTTGGAAATTGAATAGCTCCATGTGAAATCTTTATCTTCTGAATTAATTACATTCGACAGGCTAAGGATAGCCTCAGTATATTTAAAGGTAAAGAATATATAATGAAGGTAATTGGATGCTGGCTCTTGTCTTTAGGCAACATGATATCATTATGTTTTAACTTGGTTTTGTTTCCGGCTCTATTCACCCTATTTGTGCCAAATTTCATCCAAATCCGTTACGTGGTTTCCGCTTTGTCCACTAACAATCATGTTTACATCGTCACAATTTTTTGCAGTTACGTTATTAGCAGGGAGACGGATAGTAACAATATAAAATTTCATTATGACATTAAAAAATATTCCAATTTCCCCCCACATCAAATTTCTGCATCCGTTCGACGATCGCCAGTTTTATCGGTACAAACTATCTCAGCACAATGTAGCATTAACTTAAACTAGATCTATGAGATTGAGCAGTTAAGTGGGATTTTTTTCTGTAATCATGGGAAAATGAGAGGTTTATGTATGGCATGGGTTATTGGCGCGCGACACCGACTTAATGCCACGGTAGGTAATTGTGGGATTGTAAAATGTGGGTACAGACAGAGTATATTTATCGTTTGTTTTAGATGTTAGATGGCTTTTTGATATGAAAAGAATCTTAGTTTTGTTGGGGTACAGAAAGAGTCTATATTTATGGTTTGTTATAGATGTTAGATGGCTTTTTGAATTTTGGTCTTGTTACATTGTTTTTTATACGGGCACGACAAAGTGACCCCACTGCGTCTGACCGCTGACGGTAGTAGTAGGGCCAGATAGAGTCGACTGCCGAGAATAGGGTAGTTTCCTATGTTTGATTTTGTACATTATTTTAGATGTAACAGAAAATAATACGAAAAAGAAATTCTTTTGTGAAATCAGCATCAAAATCGATTGAAAAATAAAGCAGTTATTCAATTTTGAAATATTCTTGTGAGCAAAAGAGGGGGCGTGGCGCGGATATCGCGCTATCTCTTTCGCACGCAGGCAGCGTTATGGCCGACGGCGGTTGGTGACGTCACAACCTAGTATTGCTGTTATTTGAGAGCTACCCCTTCCACCAAATTTCAAAGCTTTATAACTTACTTTTTACCCCATCTGCCGTCAGTTCTTCGAACTATGTGCTAAAAAATGTACTATATAAAAGTACTATATCCGAAGTAAATTATGATAATTGGTATATTTTTTTTTATGTCATTGAATGACGAGACGAGCATGCCGTTCGCCTAATGGTAAGCGATACGACCACCCATAAACAGTAGCAACACCATCCAGCGCCTTGAGTTACGAAATACTGTGTAGCATTCTACTGCGCTCGTAATCCTGAGACATAAGATGTTAAGTCTCATAATGTCCAGTAGTTACACTGGCTACAATGTCATTCAAACACTGCTGCTTGGCGGTAGAAACAGAGCTTATCTAAGCCAAACTAGTGCATCTACACTTCGTTGAGCTCATCTCTAACCTGTGATGTGCGAAGGGGGATCCCTTCCCCTTATTGGGTATAAATTCCAATACCAGCAAACTTTTCTTACTCGATGTGGGATCCAACCCAGACCCTCACGGTTGACAACCTAAGCAAGCTGCTATTATACTAATGAAATTTTTTATAGATTTAAAATGATTCACAATAATATGCAAATTAAAGAAGAATGGACGACTTTGGTAGCGCTGCCTTCACCAACTTTACATCAGGCGATGACGTACCTTATCAGCAAGAAAGGTGTAAAGCACCCAAAATTGTTGATAATCTATGGCAACGAAAGCAGGAAAAAATCAGGCCATGAACTTATCAACTGAAGCCATACCAATGCTTTCATAGTCGTTCAATTGTGTGGTCTCTACATTATACATCAATTTTCATTATTAATTGACTATGCCATCGGCAGCTGATTATGGGAAAACGTGTTCCCGATGCGCAGATTACTTTGATTGCTTAGTACGAACGGGACAATTACCTCACTATACTGGAGCAGCCGTGGATGGTGAATTGAGGATGTGTATTCTTTTTTATTGATTGCTCAGATGATACGGATTATAAGCGGAGTGTATAGATTATAAAAAAGTGTGTATGTACTTATGTACACGCGTTAGAAGTTATACTTCTTTGGCGTAACAAGATAAAAATCTTTTAAAATTTTTATCTTTCTTTTATAAAAGAAGTATAACTTCAATAATGTAAAACGATCTGATAATTATATCTATAGAAGATTTTATTACAATTAGAGTCCATAGTCACTACGTATTTTCTAGAATAACTTTAAAACGTTCTTTATTGTTATTTTTAAGGCTGGCTAACCTTTTTTAAATTTAATTATTACCATTTACTTGATTAGGTATAGGTTTTACCCACGGTTCTGTCTGTGTTCTTTTACGAAATAAGAGTTCGGATTTTTCGGTCTACTGAATCTGGCTCAAACTGTCGAATTTAAAAAAAAAAATTGAGTATTTCAAATGTTGTCATAGTTTTAATTTTTATGAATCATCCCATCACCAAACATCGAAATGAATAAACATCATCACAAAAATTGGCTTTTTTCGTATTAGTTACGTTTAATTAATTGCAATCAGCCCTGTATTATATACTGCCCACTGCTGAGCACGGGCCTCCTCTACTACTGAGAGGGGTTAGGCCTTAGTCCCACGCTGTCCTAGTGCGGGTTGGCAGACTTCACATATCTTCGAAATTCTTATAGAGAATTTCTCAGGTATGCAGGTTTCCTCACGATGTTTTCCTTCACCGTTTAATTAATTGATTAGGAGTAATTATATGATGTCTTGATAAAACCATCGAGAATCTATATAATTTGCCATCGAAAATCACCGCCCTAGCTGTTTCTATTGAGACTATCGTGGGATTTTGTTTTAATCGGTAGCTCATCGAACTAAAGTTTAAACAATAACAACTTCTCATATTTTATGCCAACTATCTTGATGTGATGTTCTTGAATAAGCGGCAATTATAACTGTTCGTGGCCCGTTGTGTTGAACTAACCTTAAGTTGTTTGGCATTTAGTTCGACATGTTATTGTTTTTGTGAGGAAAAGAATTACGTACAGTCAGCCACATAAGTAACTGAACAAATTCAAAATTTCAAATCGCGTTTAAGCTTTTGCGTTAGTATTAACAATTGTTTTTTCTTAACTAAAATAAACTTCACAGAGTTAACTTTATTTTAGATAAAGAAAAAAGAATATTTCGACTGGATTGAACGTGCAGAAGCGTTTTGAAGTTTTTAATTTTGTTCAGCTACTTTTGTGGCTGACTGTACCTAATCATAAAGTCTTTGAGTATTTAACCAAGTACATTCTGAACGGAACTATTCGTTAAACAGCGTGGGAAAGATATTTTAGTGTTGTTTTTACAGATTTATATTACGTGCACGCATACGCATATGCATACTCACGCCTTTTATCCCCGAAGGGTTAGGCAGAGGCGCAACTAGTGCACCCACTTTTATTTTCCCATGATGTGATAGGAGGCGAGCCTATCGCCATATCGGGCACAAATTCCAGACTCCGGACTGATACTGAATAGAAAAATCCAATATCACTTTGCCCGACCCGGGGATGGAACTCGAGACTTCAGCATTGCAGTCCTACCGTAATATAACTGCGCCACCGAGGTAGTCGTACGTAAGTTACTTACAATAAGGTTAAACATTTTTGTTTTTAATTGATAAAATTATACAGTTTACACATAGTCATATGCCCTTGTAAACATGATAAAGTACTCAAATTCCTAGGAAGACAATTTGAAAATTCGAAATTTACTCTCAGAGGGAAAACATTTAGATTTTTAACCAAGTTTTACTTACCTACTTTCGACTGGAGTTATAGTTAGTACGCTATATCCTACTAATATTATAAACGTGAAAGTTTGTAAGTATGGATGTATGGATGTATGGATGTCTGGATGTATGGATGTTTGTTACTCTTTCACGCAAAAACTACTGAACGGATTTCGATGAAATTTGGCAAACATGTAGATTATGTCCTGGATTAACACTTAGACAACTTTTTATTCCCGGGAAAATATAAAGCGAAACTTTTATCCCGGGAAAACTCATTCAAGCGGGCGGAGCCGCGGGAAAAAGCTCGTATAATATAATTCTAGATATTTGCTGGCGGCTCCACCCGTGTGAATCAACTTTTCCAAGATAAAAGTCCCGCTTTATATTTTCTCGGGATAAAAGGTAGCCTATGTTACTTGCTGATAATGTAGCTTTATATTGGTGGAAGAATTTTTAAAATCGGCATCGTTTTTGAGTTTATTCGTTACAAACATACATAAATAGAAGAAGGTTCGAGAACTACTGTCAGCAAAATTGGCGTGATTATCATCACTTATTTAGTATATATTGTATAATATTTATCTATATGTTATTTATTATCTATTTATACGAATATTTATTAGTATTTCGTTGATTTGTTTTATTAGTATTTTTAGTTGACTGGTAGAGGATTCGTCCGCCCTAACTCCATGTATAAAGTGCAAAAAAAAATACAAATCTTTCCCCTTAATAATATCAGTATAGATAAAATATGCCCAGACAGTACATATCTTCATAATACTTTAACCAGTAAACATTGAACTTCTAAAATGAAGGCGTTTTATAGCACAGTTTGCACACAGGTGAGTAAGATAAGAATCATTAAATTTAAATAACATAACTGATGTACCCGCGAATTGTGAGAGTCTGCAATGGACCCGTTTTATGGGACCAAGCAGCATCAAGTGTGCTTAACTGTTATTTGAATGTTACATTCGCACCGTTTCCATGAATCAATTATACAAAACACATAAAACGTTTACTGTTATAAATATTGGCGTAAGGAAATGCTAGAATCGTTTTGGCAGATTCACAGTAATTATTATTTCCGCTGGCGAGATGCGAAAATTAAAAGAATTCTACCGCGTATTGGGACAGCGTCAATCGACGTAAATGTGTGCCTAAAAGTGGGTCAGTGACTTATAATAACTACAGCGTTTATAATAATATTCGAAAAACTTTTTAAATCATATGGAGCAGCCTCGAGGAGAGGTATAATAAATCTTTTATGAAACCATCGATCAATTTCATCGTCATTTTTTATTATGGTACGTAGAAGTTAAAGGTACCTTTAAATTACTTTATTTGTTCTGATATTTCTTTTGTTCTTAATACATTAACTATCTCGCAATTCAATAAAGCGTACCGCTTTATAGAAGTAAGAATGTGAATAAATTCATAAAAAAAGCACACATAAAAAACGCAAAAGGGGTCCACATCTATTTAGTATTACGGTACAACTTTGGTTTTCTTTACTCAGTATAAGCCCGGATTCTCAAATTCTTGTCCAATATAGCGATAAGCTCGCCCTCTGTCACATCATTGGACGGAATATGCACGGCGAAAAGTGGGTGCACTAGTTTGTTCCTCTGCCTATCCCTTTAGGGATTAAAGGCATGAGGGTATAAGATGATGATAAGATGTGATGATCTATTATACAGTTCTTTCTATTGGTTGATATTTCCTATCATATCTAAATCTCACGAACACGGTACGCTATAATTTCACCAAACTCTATTCTATATTTTACAATTTTATCGACACCTATCTCGGACGACATTTATGGGTTGTTAGACAAGGTACCAGTACTTGCAAGTCTGAATAGTGGACGCTACAAGGGCTTTTCTAGCCCTAGGCTACAATAATCGATGGGCGGAAACATCGTTGGAGAAATAAGGGATAGTTCACCTTATCGTGAAATTGCTTAATCGAAGTAAGAGCTAAATTTGTAGTTCTTGCATTCTAAAGGAGATTATGTAGTTTAAATATTTATTTGTCATGATAATGGGTGCAAAGGTAGTATGTATATGTTACTTCTTATTAATTAATATTATAAATGTGAAAGTTTGTGAAAATGTTTGGATGTTTGTTAGAAGTAAACGCAGAAACAATAAATATTGATTTTTATGAAATTTGGCAAACGGATAAATCATGTCCTGGATTAACACATAAGCTACTATTTATTCCGGTATCTGTTCCCATGGCAAATAAAGGATATTTTAATGTTTTTCTTTAAGTAGATGGCGCTGGCGTCGTACAGGTGGCGCTATAAATCGCTACAGTGTTTTAAAGACTTTTGTAGCGGGAAAGACTTTCCAAGCGGGCGACGCCGCGAGCAACACATAGTTTTTAATGAATCTTCCATGAATATTTTTTTAGTTGCTTTCAATATTTCCTAGACCGAGATGGAAAGATGCACTATTTTATTCTACCGAACAACAATTATGAATACTATATCAAAGATAATAAAGTTAAAAATGCCATCAATAAACTCTTTCACAGACTTTCCATATATTCACTACGTTCATTACGGTATACTTATCCAACTCATTTAAAAAGGCATATTAAAGACCGAAGTACAGTCATCAACACAACTTATGAAGATTACCGCACAACACAGAACGTAATCAGTGGGAGTGTGGTGGACTGTATTTTTATACACGCGAGAAAAAGTGGCTGCGAAGTGAAATTACTATCACCGTTATGGTAACTATTATGTATTCCCATCGTCAAGTCCACAGTTCGAGTTTAGCTATTGTCTCGGATGAGTTGAGGTTTTTTTGTTGGTGTGATTGAAAATTGATTAGGTTTAACGCGTTTTTTGCTGACCATACTACATAATAACGATGGAAAAAAAAATCTAGAAGGCAATTAATAATTGTGTTTCATTTTTGACCTTTACTTGAGCCTGTGTGCTACTCAGCATCCGAGTAGGTAGATTAATGACTAGTAACCAATTATCGAAATCTAGCGTGTTTAAATCTAGATTACGAGATCTCGTTCCAAATAACCACTAATTGATTTTATTTAAATTAATCTCTCATCGAATGCATTCGGTATCTTTTTGCAAATTAAGAGTCAGATTTAAATGCTTTTCAACGTTCAGTTTTGGCACTGTTTTTGTAACCATCAAGTGTAATTCAGTTAATTTGGGAAGTGAAAAAAGAAATCTCTGAAAATAAATGTCGCTTTTTATACAAAATATACAGCCAATTATTCCTAATCAGTCATGCTCACTTTACGTACAATACTTGTTGCTTTTTTAGTTTGCAATTAAAGTAACGGACCCTGCCGAACGTTTTTCATATGCCGTTTGAATAAAATTACATGCTCACGCTTCCGACTGTCGACATTTGAACTTAGAAACAAAATGTCGTGGCTTCGCAATTTGTTGTTGAATGGCCGGTGTGAACAATGGAACAACATTGCGTTTTATTCTCAGCTCTACGACACGTTTCAGGCTCTTTCCGGGTCCTAAACCCGTAAATGCTTTGGCCTAAGGTATCATAAAGCAAAGTTCGTATGATAGCATAAAGACTGATAAAGAATGATCAAAGTATCTTGAGTATAACACATACATACATACACTCACGCCTTATATCCCCGAAGGGGTAGGCAGAGGCGCAACTAATGCACCGACTTTTCGCCGTGCATATTCCGTCCCATGACGTGATAGGGGGCTAGCCTATCGCCATATCCGGCACAAATTCCAGACTCCGGGCTGATAGTGGGTAGAAAAACCCAATATCACTTTGCCCGACTCGGGGATCAAACCCAAGAACTCAGCATTACAGTCATAACGTAATACAACTACACCACCGAAGCAGTCTGGTGGAAGGTTGACTGATGGTAGGTCTCTCATTATGTAAGAGGCCGTCTGGATGGGTACCACCGCAATGTCTATTTCTACCGCCAAGCAACAGTGTGCATGCACTGTTGTGTTTCGGTTTGAAGGACATTGTAGCCAGTGTAACTACAGGACATAATGAGACTTAACATCTTATGTCTCAGGGTGACGAGCGCAGTGGAATGCCACACAGTACTTTGTATCTCAAGGTGCTGGATGGTGTTGCTACTGTTTATCACTTACCATCAGGCGAACAGCATGCTCGCCTCGTCATTGAATGCCATAAAAAAAAGTCATCTTGAGTATAATAGAAAGAAATATAAAAGAAGAAGAAATCTATCGATATGATCATAGATTCGAACCAGAAATGTTATACTGGATTTGTTTTACTATACTTATTATGATTTTATCATAACATCACTATTATTTATATATACTTGAAAACTTCTATCAGTTAAGATGGATTAATACACACAATATAGATTCGTTATAAACTTACTACGTTCAGTAATCATGTTGACTATAAATATAATTTTCACGTAATTTCTAGTAATTTGAACTAAATTTTATCCATACATTCGATTTAAACGCGTTCTTGACTCTACCACGGGCCGGTCCCAAAGTCAATTCCTAGATTAACTTTCGCTTGCTAGTCTTAAGTACAAAGTTGGTGACTTAGATATTCTGGAGGATAATTTATATTTAATATATTTTTATTTGTCTCAAATGTTCGTGCGACATATTACACTGAGCATCTTCGAACTTGTAAATTAATCAACTAGTGAATCTGCACACTTCGATGTCGTGGGTCATAACGCTCACAAGTTATTATGACAGTTTTGCGTTTCTGAGGGATAGATGATCCACAAATGTAGGCTTCCAAATGCCACCCAATTGAAATAATTTTTTCTACCACAGAAATTCCTAAATTTGTATTTGCCCATTATCCGGTAATAATATTTAGCCTACGTAGATGTACTCCTAAATATTTTAAGAGTATATAATACGCAAGATACAGTTACTTACTATAGATCTACGGGATACAAGACTGGTCTACTCTGGTATACATATATATAAGAACTTTAAGATGTTATAGTTTTAACAGGTATAGTGTTAAGGAATAAAAAAATCATGTTACAAGCTGCTTTTATTTAACTTGCAATGTATGTATTTTTGTTCGGGTGGAATCTTGCAAGTCAAGTGGGCTTGCTGAGAATAACTCGAAAAATGACAAACTTGACTACCTCGGTGGCGTAGTTGTATTGCGGTACGACTACAATGCTGAGGTCTTGGGTTCGATTGCAGGGTCGGGCAAAGTGATATTGGGTTTTTTAAATTAAGTATCAGCCCGGAGTCTAGAATTTGTGCCCGATATGGCGATAGACTCGCCCCCTATCACATCATGGGACGGAATACGCACTGCGAAAAGTAGATGCACTAGTTGCGCCTCTGCCTACCCCCTTCGGGGATAAAAAGCATGAGTGTGTGTGATAACTAAAACTTAAAAAATAAATAAAAAGTAAAAAAATAGTTTTAAGACATGCTTTTATTTAAATACTCTAAATGAACAAAAAAGCACTTAAAATTGAATCAAACTTTGTTTAATACTATTTGGAGATAAGAGCTTGTCGCGAGATTTACTTGTGTAGATAATTCAATAATTATGTAACTTGATCTAGACAAAAGTAAATCTCGCAACAAGCTTTTATCTCTACATACAAAGTTTGATTCAATTCAAAGTATTTTTTTTTTATTTTTAGAGCATTTAAATAAAAGCTTGTTTGAAATATACTTTTTAACTTTTCATTTATTTTAACTATTTGTTTATATGGCAGGTGTTGGGTTCTAATTTACATAACGAAAAAATAAGAAGAAAAAATTCTACCATTTACTCACAGAAACGCAATTTGCAAACACCTGCGTAGAAATTATATTATAGAGCACGACCGCAAAAAGTAAACGAAACATGGTGAAAAAAACTTCATTACCATGAACTAAATACTTATTCCGAGTATAATCATAAAAAATGTGAACGTTTTGATAGAAATGATCGGACTTGCGTTTGTAAATAAGAATCGATCACGTACATAAGTATTTATTGAAGTTTTTACTCGATGAAGATGGATTGGTGTGCGGTTGTTTTTTTAAGTGCCGTAATAGCTAAGTAGTTAAGTGTTTACGTCGTATTACAAAGTAAATAACGGGTGTATTTGGTTATCGATTTAAGTAGCGTCAATGATAATTTATACTATATGTATTGTAATCATTGGTATGTAAAAAACCCTAAAGGATATAAAAGAACTTTGTTTAAATTACGGTTCGATGCAATATATCGCCCTAGTTTAATCTTATCGATCAAAATTATTAATTTCATAGTTATTATAGCTACAACATAATACCTCATCTGTATGTGTTTCTCCCTTCGGACATCAGCTGTCCTTTTGCCGCTGCCTCATATTTTTTAATTCATGACTTATTATCATTCCCATATTTTTCAGGCATCGTCAAAAATGATACATTATATCCAGCTGGAACACCAACCCTGTATTGTATACTGCTTACCGATAAGCTAGGACCTTCTCTACTACTGAAAGGGTTATACCACCACACTGGCCTAGTGCGTGTTGGTAGACTTCACCAATCCTCGAAATTATTATGGAGAATTCCTATTTATGTAGGTTTCTTCACGATATTTTTCTCCAACGTTAAAGCGAACGGTAATTGATGAATAAGACACATGTAAAGATAAGCCAAGTGCACGATAGCTCAGTTGGGATTGAAACAGACTGCCGAGACGAATGTCCGCAGTTCCAATACTCAAGGCTCTGATTTTGAACCTCTGACTTTTGAAGTTACGTTTGTATAGTTTATCAAGCTTGAATATTATATTTAATATCACCTGTATGATAATATATTGTTTTACTAATGTGAATCAATCGGCGTTAAGTCCGTCTTTACAAGATAAGTATCAAGTTGAAATAAATAAGTATAGACTGTATTACTAAGTGGGTTAAGGCCTTTTGTGTGCTGGCTTAATGTGGGTTGGAAGACCAATCAAACTGATGAAATTCTCCCAGGATTAATAAGTACGCAAGTGTCTTCACGATATCTTCTTTTACTGATACCAATCCTACTATAATATTATAAACGCGAAAGTTTGTAAGAATGTATGGATGTATGTGTGTTTGTTACTCTTTCACGCCAAAACTGCTGAACAGATTTCGATGAAACTTGGCACACGGGTAGATCATGTCCTGGATGAACACATAGGCTACTTTTTATCCCGGGAAAATATAAACGAGATTTTTACCACGCAAAAACTTTTTAACGCGGGCGGAGCTGCGGGCAAACGCTGGTATAACTAGTTACTATAAATTTTGCTTGCAACTAGTTACTATAAATTAAATATCACATTTAACTTGTCAAATAAGTTTTGTTGGACGTAAGATTATACATAATGCATTAAATAGCAAATTTAATGTTGTTGTTTTTCGATAATTGCACATGTTAAAGCTCCGACTATAACTTCAGGTTCAGAATCAGTTATGAATAATGATCATTGAATTAAAATGATTAATCGAGTAATTTATACGCATAACTTTCGTAGTAATTACCGAGACTTAAAGTTTTGAGGACAGTCTATAAGTTCTGACACAACACAGTGTGTTTATGATTATAATATACTCATACGATTTCGAGTGATTTATGAAGTATATCATGAAACACATCCTTATCTATTATAAAGAGGAAAGATTTGATTGTTTGTTTGTTTGCAATGGATAAACTACTGGACCGATTTTGAAAATTCTCTCACCAATAGGAAGCTACAGTACTCCTGAGTGCTATAGGCTACTTTTTATCCCGAGAAAATATTTTTATACCGGGAAAACTTTATCACGCGGGTGGAGAAGCGAGCAGAAGTCTAGTTATAATATAATTTAAAACAAATTCCCCGGCTGCGTCTGTCTGTCTGAACGCGATGAACTCAAAAAGTACCAAACGAAATTCCATGAAATTTGGTATGAATATAGTTTTTTATCTCGAGAAAATATATATGGGGACCTTTATCCGGAAAAAATCTTTCAAGCGGACAAACCCGCGAGCAAAATGTAATTAAAGCTAATCAAAACTATCAAATATATTGAAGATGTCAAAAACATGGTATCAACATTACTGATATACGCCGGAGACAGTAAATAAAACTTTAACAACACATGGTATACAGTTCACAGAAAATAAATTACCAATACTTGACACTCTCATAACACCGTAAGTTCATACTGAATACTCAATTATCTTTTGGTATTTCTGAGCATTGTAATTGACTTTATCATTATGTTTTTTATATTCCATCTTCGTGATTTACAAAAAAAGGAATATTAAAAGCTGTTTTGCATGCTTGAATGAATTTTGGTGCGAGTATATCCGACAACCGAAATGGCATTCAATCGTTTTTAAAAACTATAAATTGATAAAAACTTTCTTAGTAATGTTTTGCAAAATCATTCCGATAAATGAAATGTATCGTGTTTTTTTATAAAAAGGTGTTATTTGACAATTGTTAGTCCTTTGTGTTTTTGCAAATCGAGTTGCTTTCTTTTATTTGCTTTTTCAGATTGCATTTATCGAAGGAAATATTTTTATCTTTAACATTATATCAAAAATTTTTGGCTGCGGATTGTTGTTGAAGTTTTGGCTACGAATCAATTGCTATGTTTATGTCAATGTACGACTAATACGATGATTTTATATTTTGAATGTTTTGATCATTGTAAACTTTAAGTTGTGGATAATTTTTAACAAACTAAAATTTAATGCAAAATGAAATGCTTAGTTAAAAACTTCCTTGCGGTTTATTTTTTTATGAACAATAGTTTCCAATAATTTTATGAAGAGACCAATTTTCACGTCAGTGTTTATAAGTACAGAAATTATATTAAAATGTTTATAGAATAAATTAATAAAACCGCCAATAAAACTTGTATTTATGCATTTTGTTGATACAACATGAAGATGTCACAACACACATATCACAAGTTGGTTTTAATCGATTTTCTAAGTACAAAGTTTTGAATAACTTTAACTTTATTATTAATAATTTATTTTATTTAAAGTACCATAAACTTTCGCAATGTTTTCAATTACTCAAATATTTTTTATTATCAGATAAACAGAGTGAACTCACCGTGGACAGAACACCAGGCACTACACGGGATGGTACGGTGGTACGCGAGGAGCAATGACTCTGACGCTCGCTCTTGACCTTGTGGCCAGCGAGTAGACGCGAATCAGCGGCTCCTACTCGTTTTATACTGGCTTTGTCCAACATACACATTGTTTTCATGTTCGGATGATATATCTCTTGTATATTATTGCCTAGACCTATGTATGTAGTATGTAATTTATTTATCAACAAGTTTTGATTAAATTGTGCTGGCTCGTGATTGACTTATTGTATATAGTTTTTATTTTTTGTTTTTTGTTGTAGTTAGGTGTGAGCCACCCAAATAAATTACGATAAATGTTGGTTTGATTGGTTGATGTCATTTTGTGCAACGTTTGCGTTTTTACCGTAATATACGATGTTCGTATTTCCTTTGGTGTATCAGATAAATAAATTGTGTTTATACTGTGAGGTAGTTTGGTAATTTTTCGTGCATGTATCAAAAATGTTCTATGAACTACTCTACTTATTAAAATTTATTGACGAATACAATAGACAATGTGAAGCATTGAAGTTATACTTCTTTTGGCGCGTTAGGGAAAAATGATGAGAGTAAATTTTTACGATGCGCGCGCACACTGACACGAAATACCGACACCCTGAAGTTAGCTATAGTCAACATTTTAGTTTTGAATTTTGAACGTAGAATAAGGCGAAAGATATTGAAGTTATACTTCATTTGGCGCGTTATTTAAAAAGATTTTTATCTTTTTACGCCAAAGAAGTATAACTTCTAACGCGTGTACATAAGTACACAAACACTTTTTTTTTAGCAAAACATTATACATTAATGTTTTTCATTATCCAGTCAATCCGGTAAAATATGGCTTCTTATCTTAAATTATTGGTTTAGGCTTTCGTCATTCTCAAATGCTACTTTCGTGATAGTCTTCCAATTACCAAATTTTATTTCTTAGTCCTATTTACTAGATCGTCGATTGTATCCCACATAATTTTATCTTAAGTAAGTATGAACATTTTCAAATACATTCAACTATTTTCGAACATGACAGCCAGAATAAGTTGACTGCACACAACAGCCGTGTGTATCACATAGACTATCCAGTATCCAGCTTACACTGAACCTCTCCACCCCGCTGGAAATAGGCACAACGGAAAGGGACTGCGCTATGTCCGACCAGGTTGGTTACTTTTTACATTAATATTTCTCGTTCGCATTTTACCACCGTCTTGTTGATTATCTAATGATTTAATTACAGCACCCATAATGTTAGATGCGGAATATTGCATAACTTCGTCTTTTAAATCGATACTAATTCGCTTTGATTCGGATGGATTTTTTCGGGATTAACCAGAGCATACCTACTTACCAAGTTTTTTAGGTTGATGAGTACATAAAACATATAAAAAGTTTTCTCTCAGTGGTCGTTGTTGTTTAACTTTATTTTTTGGCGTCATTTCGTTCATAGTATGTAAAACAATGAATCACTTTATTTATATCGGAAATCTCGTAAATGCTTTGACGTTTTCCCATATGTATTATGGAATACTTATATCCTACTAATATTATAAACGCGAAAGTTTGTAAGAATGTATGTTTGTTACTCTTTCACGCAAAAACTACTGAACGAATTTCGATGAAATTTGGCACACGGATAGATCATGTCCTGGATTAACACATAGGCTACTTTTAACCCGGGAAAATATAAAGCGGGACTTTTATCCGCGGGCAAAAGCTAGTACTTTATAAAAAACTAGTATTGCGCGCGGCTCCGCCCGCGTGGAAAAGTTTTTCCGGGATAAAAAGTAGCCTATAGCACTCAGGAGTAATGTAGCTTCCTATTAGTGAAAGAATTTTCAAAATCGGTCCAGTAGTTCCTGAGATTAGCGCGTTCAAACAAACAAACAAACAAACAAACTCTTCAGCTTTATATATTAGTATAGATATATAGATAAGTCCGAGTGTGGTGGTTAACGCACCAACGATTGGGTGGGATCGATCTGTTGAACGATGATTGTTTGTATAATAAGAGGACCCATTTACAAGTTTTGCGTTGCATTTCTATGGCCAAAGAGATTAACGTATGGAACTATAAGCCGAACAGTTTTGGTAATTATAATCTCCATTATAGCATATACAAAAAGACCATTACATTTAGTCGTCTTAAAAACGGTACAGTATCCTCCTTACACAACTAATGATTTATGAATGTACCTAACTATGTATTGTCTACTGTCATATTTGAAAATTTGTTGTGAGTTTTTACTTTCACTGAGTGGAATAGATGAATATTTGTTTCTTTTTAAGTTTTACTATTATCCTTGAGCCTTCAAAAGTATGTTGAATATTAAATGTTGTATGTGGGTCGAAAATGTGGGTGATATAGCTTTAGACGTCTCCAAAGATTATAATTAGCTGCGCACGAACTTTTTTGTACTGCGTGCAATGACTACGTGTTATTTTTTTGCCTTGTTTACCTACATTAGTTTCAATCTAGGAACATACTTTGACATAATCGTAAAGCGCAAATTGGCATATTTCCTTCCAAAATATTGTTTTCTGCACAATTTTTTTATTGTGTAGAATGACGAGACGAGCTTGCCGTTCGCCTGATGGTAAACGATACGACCACCCATAAACAGTAGCAACACCATCCAGCACCTTGAGTTACAAAGTACTCTGTGGCAATTTGCGCATACCGAGACGTTTTGTCACATGGATGTGTCAGATAAGACAGCGACTTATTACCAATTGGTAATAACTTTTGGACGAAAAATTTGGGCATGGTGTCCGGTCTATAACTATACTGTTTAATGTCTTTGATGCTACCCATCTATACGAACGTTATTGAAATACTACGAAAAGATAACCTGAAACATATAGAATTATTTAGTTTAATAATTGTAATATTATTATTCTTATTATTTTCACCTTATTCCATAGAAATTGACTGATAAACATGTTTTCTCTTCCAAATAAAACCGCAATAAACTTCAAACGTCCGTAAGAATTCTGCTGGCAATTTACGAAGAACAAAACATGTATGTCAATCGATGTACAGCTTTGATTGTGGTAAACCGTTATTGTTTGTCAGATGCAAAACTATGAATATTCAACAATCATTATTCTAACATTCAGCCACAGTATAAGAATTATGTGGCTCTCACCGCAACTCGTTTGGAACTGGGCGGTCTGTCCAGACATTTTAGGCCAACGTTTGATAAGTTTACTTGAACCAGTCCGAAGATTGACAACGTGTTCGGCATTTTGAAAATCAGATATGAGGGTAAATGACACACTCACTGGAGTTAAAGCTTACGCTGTACGTACTACGTAGTTGATTTTTTGCGTGCAGTTTTTCTAGAGTTTTTAGAGTTTAAGATTCGTGCAAACTATATTGTAATATTTGTAAATGTATGTCACAAAATACACATGCTATTCGATGATGCTAGACCTTTTTTTTTTCGCGTGGAAATAACGCGTTATCGCTACCACCACCGGGGGGTCAGTGGAACGGTTATGTTGGTTTCATCGGTCTTACGGCCCAATGACGTCACTCGGGAGTATAGTATCATCCGAGCGACCATTGGACCGAGTCTCTAACCCTATGTACACCCTACACCGGCATACCAACCAAAACTCGCGGCGGCCTTCTTCGGCGCATGCGAAACGGCCGCGGTGTATCTTGTTGCATGATTGTATGATACTAGGATTAAAAAATACAATGTAAGTAAATAGTAGAACAATGCTGCAGCACCTATTCTCTACATCATGAATGTGCTGATTAGACCAAAGTGTTATATTTTGTTTAAATACGTATAGATTGAAGTGTGACGCTTTATTGTTGCGGTGGACATTATATTTCCTGAACTACGTATAGTGGCATCCTTGTCTCCTAGAGACACACCTAGAATCGACGTGAATTCGTAGCTTTGATTTTGGATTTAATACGCATAAAGAATATTAACAAAGACCTAAAAACATATCGAAGTTGACGATAGCCTAGTTGGGAATGGAACGGTCTGCCCAGACAATGTCCGTAGGTTCAAAACCCAAGGCATACACCTCTGACTTTTCGAAGTTATGTATTGTTGATCAATTATCGTCCGCTTTAACGGTGAAGGAAAACAACGTGAGGAAACCTACATACCTGAGAATTCTCCATAAGAATTTCGAGGGTATGTGAAGTCCGTCAATCCGCACTAGGCCAGCGTGGTGGACTAAGACCTAACCCGTCTCAGTAGTAGAGGAGGCCCGTGCTCAGCAGTGGGCAGTATATAATACAGGGCTGATTGCATTGCATTGCAAAAACATATCTATTACTAGTGGACCGTCCCATATTCACACGGGTAGCATTTATTTTCTATAGCTATATGCCGATGATGTAACAAAATTGTCTAAAATCCAAAGAAATAGTGTCGTTGGTCCAATCGCTACCAAACTTCACAAGAACTCCCGCTGTGCTAATCTGAAGATTACCTTAAAAAATATTAACTTTTTTTGTCGAGCACAAAGTGGCTTCACTGCACTTGATGAGTGAAGTGAAGCCCAAAAAATGTCGACCGGCAAGCTATAAACATCCCTGGTTGGTCGGCACAGTTATGCCGGCCTGCATAATTGCTTCTTCACGCTCCGTTTGAAGGACCCTAAGTTGTAGGAAGGAGGGAACACGTATACTGGCTTTTGATTAAAAAAAATAATTTAATTAAAATCACTCCAACCGTTTTGGATTGCATAGGGAATATACATACATTACGACTATTGTTTTTTAAATAGGTTGTATGTGGGCACTGTATGGTGTTCCTTTTAGGGAGACATTGACGCTATAATCGAAGAATTAGCCTTTTATAGAATAATAGTTGTCGGAAACTTTGTATTGACATGTCCTGGGACGTGTGAATAGACCATCGGTGGGTCGGCGCTTTTGATGTTATATGCGGAATGTTATCTCATTATATATTGATATATTGCATACCATGAAATGACAATTGACAAGACTTGGTGACATGATAAAAGCCGACAGGGAAATGACAGGAGCTATTTTCAAGATTTACTATCTATACTAATATTATAAAGAGGAAAGATTTGATTGTTTGTTTGTGTACTGAACAGGCTCCGAAACTACGGGACCGATTTGATAAATTCTTTCACCAATATAAAGCTATATTATCAGCGAGTAACATAGGCGAGTTTTTATTCCGGGGAAATATAAAGCGGGACTTTTATCCCGGAAAAAATCATTCACGCGCGCGGAACCGCGGGCAGAAGTCTGGTATACATATATCTTATTTCAGTCATGAGAGTAATAAGCTTAGTGGCACTATGCGAGATACTTTAGATACATTATATTTTTAAATAATTGCGAGAAATCGTACGAGTTTTCTCAATACTGCAGTGCAGGTTTTCGCATAACATATTGGCTCCATTATACATATCCTTCATAATACAACTTGTAATACATTTCATATTACTTGTTGTTGTCCTCCTTCATCCTGTCATAAGTTTCTGGACAGCTGTCTAGCGGTATGGTAGAATCGCTGGGTAGGAGAGTTCCTGACATGCCAATTAACAACGGCAGCTGCCGCTGTCACAGCAACTCGTGCTCACTAGGCATTAATGCATTATATGTTGTATTAAGCGCGTTAATATTTTAAGCACAATAACCTTTTTTAAGGACTTTCGCGTTAAAAAGTTACGAAATCACTGTAGCGATCCATAACACCATCTGTACGACGCGACGTCAGCGCCACCTATTTGAAAAACTGATAAAAAATTCAAATATTTTCCATGGAAGCAAATAACTCAGGCAAAAAGTAGCCTTTATCTTAATCGGCGATATGGTTCTTCCGTGTACACAATTTAACCCCATACGTTCCGCGGTTTCTACGGCTACTTCTAAAAAAAGTGTGTGTGTACTTATGTAGACGCGTTAGAAGTTATACTTCTTTGGCGTAACAAGATAAAAATCTTTTTAAATAACGCACCAAAAGAAGTATAACTGCAATATCTTTCGGCTTATTCTACGTTCAAAATTCAAAACTAAAATGTTGATTAATAGCTAACTTCAGGGTGTCGGTTTTTCGTGACGGTGTGCGCGCGCATCGTAAAAATTTACTCTCATCATTTTTCCCTAACGCGCCAAAAGAAGTAGAACTTCAAAAACATCCAAACAAATTCACAAACATTCGCATAAAGAAGATGATCATCAATGCAATTGGATCAATACAGTCTCCTCAAAAATTAAAGTCGTTTTATAGAATTTAATGTTTATTCTATGGAATTTAAATTCTATTGTCCTGTGGGTATTTCTATAAACAATCTTAACCAATCAGAATAAAGTTTGACATATTAACAGATGACTATATTGGTTTGGTCTAACCATTAACGCGTAATTAGAGAGTTTTGGCGGGAACTTGGAAGTGTCATGAGGTGCTCTTGTTTTAATTCATTAATTTATGGTGGTATATTATCCAATATAGTTCTATTAAGGAGCTCAAATGAAGTGAATTGAAATAATCGTGCTAATCAAGTGTTTTTTTGCTGCCGCCAAAACTCCTCGATAAAGTCTTGGTAAGGTAGCCACTGCTTTACATCGACATACTACAGATCATAGAATAATAACGCCAAGAATGATAGTTTCATATCAAAAAACTTTCAAGTGTGAAGCATAAAACTCATTGATGTAGGCGTAGGCCACACGTATTGACGTTCTGCCACACGCACACAAGGGTGCAAATAATGTTGCTAGTGGTATCGGATGTTCCCCAAAACCTATTTAATTAGGATTATTTAATTATGGAATTATTATTATTGTTCACAGTAAGGGATTACTTTATCCTTAATTATAATGATAAAAATCTGAAATAAAAAATAATAAAATAAATCCCTTAGAATGACCAAAACAGTACCAAATTAAAAACAAAGTACGTTGATGACGTGAATTAAACGGTTTAATGCGGTATTTACCTTTGCCTCCATTCTAGTTTTATGATGAAGATATGAATGAATGCCTTTATTTATGTCAATAATATCAAATGCATCTGGTTCTATTTTATTACGGTTTTTTTGCGAATCATAGTAAAAAAGGCAGCGTCACCATTCACCATTCAACCGTATAATTGACGTCATTTGAAGCTTAGTGCTTACGTCTGCTGAAAAAAAGAAAAAAAAAAGTTAAAATTTGAAATGTCAATTAAAATCAACTCAACAGAAAAATATTATTTTCATAATACTGGCAACACAATTCCAAAGCATGCAAAGGTACCAATTAAATAAGTTAATTTTAGAAATATATTAATTTTAGAATATGAACATCAACATTTGGGGTATCAATTTTCTTTTTTTTTGGCAACATTTTGATATAATGGCATCTATAAAATTTTTGAATTATTGTTTTTGCTTTAGATATTATTTTATGTCAAAATATTAGATTAATCGTAATCATTGCATGTGAAATGTTATGTTACAATGTTTCTTAAAATTATCCGAGATACTGTGACATCAGTTTATTGCACAAACCATCATTTTAAAATAAAATATCGAGAGCTGATAGCGCTACGATTCGGCCTTGAGCACTGACGCGGGATGTTTGGTTACTAGGCTAATTTAGCCTAGTTTTACTTGCCTCACTAAGCGTGTATGTTCACGGTTTCTATGTGTTATTATTCTAAGCTACAGATAATAAAAAAGACAATCCAAACTTGACATTGGCAAAATGTGAAAACACAAGTGCCATAAAAAAAAAGCGTAATTAGAGGTTGGGATAGAATGCTTGGTTAGATGTAATAATTTGAATAATCCCGGGTCGTTATATAAGCATCAGACGTGTGAGGGGCAATTATCCCGGGTAATTTAAGATTACCCTCGCTGCCGGAGGCGGCGCTTACATCAACACAGTTGCCGCTCTTAGGAATGTTCTGCAGGATGAAAATGGCATTAGAACAATTGCATAAGTGCATAAATGCCTGCTGATTTAATTTTGCAACAATGTATATTACAAAACTCTTATCCTGTGATGTCTACAACGTTTTTTTGTTTAGGTACTTCAAATAATGTTATGTTATGCTGGAGCTACACTGAGCCCTGATGTGCCGATTACGAAATAAATTAGATGTAAAATTACTGCATGACATGGAAAATATGAGTAATTATACTTTTTACTAGGGTTGTAACGGAGGCCTTCTTAGCGGAGGCGGAGGCGGATGCGGAGGCGACGGGTTTCACCTCTGCGGATGCGGAGGTTAACGGAGGCGGAGGCGGAAGTGAAAGTGGATGTAGAAAAAATTGTAGTTTATGGTTTATTAAAACTATCAATGGTACAAAATAAAAAAAACATTCACGGTTCAATTAGAATTACATTACATCGCGTCGGTAAAACTTCGTATGTACGTCTAACGCATCCAAGCAATTCGACAGGTTGATTCCTGTCGCGTATCATTTATCATTCATTTGCCAAATGACGTTTGCACACCCCCGCCCCACCCCAACCGCGTTCCCGCCGCGCATGCGTTGATTCTTGTTCATTTGCCGCGCGCGGCCGGACGGCTGAGTCGTCGCGAGCGCCGTTGCTTGCGTATGATTAGTAAATAAAACTCCGTTATGACTCCGCAAAAATTACACGGATGCGGAAGCGAAGGCGGAGGAACGATTTATTGAGGAACTTCCGCAGTAACGGAGGCGGAAGCGAAGATCCGTCACAACCCTACTTTTTACCTCCATGGTAATGCCACAATGAATGCCGTTGCTAAATTGCTGCTTACATACAATATTATGCTCCCTTCTGATTAATGCTATTATAATTAATTCCAGTAGGCGTTAGTGTCATCACAAGTAAAACATTAAGAAAGTGGAGGTTTTGTATAGTCTATATTATAAAAATTCTAAATTATTTTCAAACTTTAACTATCGATATTTGATACATAAAAAGAAGAAACTGACTGGGTGGCTGATGAATCAACACACAACTAAAACGGCTGGTAATTTTGAAAAATTATTCCCTAGGGGGAGACAAACCTAGCCCTCAGCGCCGCAAGCAGGCCCGTTTAACTCAGCGAAAAAAAGTAACACAATAGCGTTACGCAACTATCGCACTTTTCACAATTTTTCCATACATTTTATAAATAGTAAACTCGTGCATCTCTTTCTACACTCTGACCTTTATTAGTGTGTGTGTTATAGTAAAAGCTGTCATTCGATAAGAAATAAACGTCAGATAGTTTTGAAACAATGCGTACACCGCCATTTTATATTGTGGTTAACCGCTGCTCTGAGTCGCTGTCCGTGGCGTGCAAATTTGTGTTGCAATTCGCAATTTCGATTTAAAGGCGGTTTTCATTTATTCGTTATCTTATTAATCTCGTTTATTGTGTGCGAATGTTTTTGTAAACAGTACTTTATAAAAGCAATCTTAGTGTTTACCAGTTCAAACGTGTAATTGTTTTCTTCGTATAGTTCGATTTATTTTGATAATATAATGGGTTATAAGTGCTGTGTTCCCGGGTGCAGTACTCGAGGCCGGTGTTTTAAATATTTTTGTGTGCCTTTCACAAATAAAACAAGGTGGGAAGTGTGGTTGAGGTTATGTCCCTTTTTACAAAAGTATCCTCTCACTAAACGTGAAGGGATCCGTTTTTGTCATAAGCATTTTCTTGCCGAACATATTAACCAGAATCTAAAATTAACACCCAATGCGATTCCCTTATTAAACTTAGAACCTTCTGATAAACAAATAAACCCAGGTTTGATATTAGAAATTTCACCCACTAGTAGCGTTACTGAACCCTTTATTTTTAAAGTCGTTTATCCTTCTGAAGTTACTCGACCTACTATAGAACAAAATTGTACTAGTGTACAAATAGATTCTGAGCTATCTAGCGCGGTAAAATCAATTCATGCTTCATTGAATGAAGCAAATAGTAGTACTCCCCCTCAACTCACCGCTAATTTACCTCAGAGTACGGAATATTTTCCAATATGTATAACCCCATCCACATCAACCACCACTGCTGTGTGTAATGAAAAATCAATTCATGCCTCATTGAATGAAGCAAATAGTAGTACTCCATCTCAACTCACTCCTATTATACCTCACAATACGGAACATCTTCCAATATGTATAACCCCATCCACATCAACCACCACTGCTGTATGTAATGAACAAAAACTAAAAACTCACAGCCGAGTAAAACGTAGATTAGTTAATCGTATTAGATTAAATCCTGGTGAAGCTACCCCTCGTAAACAAATTTTACGCACTTCAATTAACATTTTAAAAAATAAATTACGTCTCTTGCAATCAAGGTATAAAAAATTAAAGACTAGATTTGACCTTCATGCACCAAAAACAAAGATGTTTTTGAAAAAATATAACATTTTAAGTACATATGGGAAGTTATTAGTAGATTCACAATTACGTTTGTCTGGTAATTCATTAAAAGGTCGCCGTTATACAGATGCAGAAAAAGTCTTTGCTTTGTCATTATATAAGTTAAGCCCTAAGTGCTATGGATTTTTACGAAAACATTTAGCATTACCATGTAAATCTCGAATAAATTCTCTCCTCAGCAATATTCCTTTGAGGCCTGGTATTAATGACTTTATATTTAAACATTTGGCAGACGCTGCCTTGGATAAACCCGAAATAGACAGGCAATGCACATTAATGTTTGATGAGATGTCCATTAAAAAACATTTAAATTTTAATTTCTTTACTGGGGTAATTGAAGGTTTTGAAGATATAGGTTCTGGTAAACGTACTAGCAATGTGGCTGATAAAGCTTTAGTTTTCATGTTACGGGGTTTGTTTTCTCCTTGGAAAATTCCAATTGCATTTTATTTTGCTCGAGATGGGGTTAAAACATTTGTTCTAAAGAATATTATCAAAGAAATAGTATTTGCAGTTTTTAAATCAGGATTTGTAGTAAGAGCTACAATCAGTGATCAAGGTTCTGCCAATGTTGCTGCTATTAAGTCATTAATATCAGATTCTAATGCTGAACTCTTACGTAGTAACAAATGTACAAATGATAACTGTTATAAAATAGGCCCCAACCAATTATACCATATCTATGACGTACCTCATTTATTGAAATGTTTTCGAAATAATTTTCAGAAAAAACATCTTCTCATTGGCAACCAAAGGGCAAAGTGGGAATATATTGAGACCCTTTATAAAGTGGATGGTTTTGGTGGCAGAGCAAGAAGCACCAAACTTACTGAGAAACACATAAATCCAACTTCATATGACAAAATGAAGGTAATTAAATATACATTATTCTATTACAGTTCTGTTTATAAGTCTTGACTGATTGACAGAAGGTGTGCAATAGGAACATGTTGGATTCTACGTTGAAACAGATTTCATTAATCTCTACATATATGTATTATCTATACTAATATATCGGTGCGACTGCCTCAGTGGCGTTGTTGTATTACGGTACGGCTGCAATGCTGAGGTCTTGGGTTCGATCCCCGGGTCGGGCAAAGTATTATGGATTTTTCTATTCAGTATATCAGCCCGGAGTCTGGAATTTGTGCCCGATATGGCGATAGGCTCGCCCCCTATCACATCATGGGACGGAATACACGAGGCGAAAAGTGGGTGCCTTAGTTGCGCCTCTGCCTACCCCTTCGGGGATGAAAGGCGTGAGTATGCGTTATACTAATATATAAAGCTGAACAGTTTGTTTGTTTGTTTGAACGCGCTTATCTCAGGAACTGCTGAACCGATTTTGAAAATTCTTTCACTAATAGGAAGCTACATTACTCCTAAGTGCTATAGGCTACTTTTTATCCCGGAAAACTTTTCCATGCGGGCGGAGCCGCGCGCAATGCTAGTACATAATAAAATTGTAACAGGCCAATGTCTGTACATTATTGTTTTTTTGGATTGTGGTGGCTTTTGGAGTCAGTTTTTCTTTTGTTAAAAGGTTCTGTTTTTTTTTATTTTTTGCTTTTTTGTTAGTTATAAAAGACATCTTCTTGAATCCAATGCAAAGAGAATAGGGTAGTTTCCTGTATTTGATTTTGTAAATTACTTTATATGGAATAGAAAATAATACGATTTACTAAACTCAGCATATACCATACCAGCCCTGTATTATATACTGTCCGCTGCTGAGCACGGGCCTCCTCTACAACTGAGAGGGTTTAGGCCTTAGTCCACCACGCTGGCCTAGTGCGGGTTGGCAGACTTCACATACCTTCGAAATTCCTATAGAGAACTTCTCAGATATGCAGGTTTCCTCGCGATGTTTTCCTTCACCGTTAAAGCGAGCGATAATTCACAAAGAATACACACATAGTTTTTTAGAAAAGTCAGAGGTGCGTGCCCTTAGGTTTTGAGCCTGCGGACATTCGTCTAGACAGTCCGTTCCACTCTCAACTAGGCTAGCGCCGCTTGTAAATAATAGTACACTCAGTATATGTTTAATTACCATATTCTTGTGAAAGTGCTGTGTGTTTTATATAGATTTCTTTATGCCATTTAATAAAATATCATGACAGATAAAATAATCATACCATTAATTAAAATTGTCTATTTATTTATGAACTAATATGTATATTATAAACATTTCAGGTCAAATTTGCAGCCCAAGTTTTTAGCAGGCAAGTGGCTTCATCACTAGAAATCCACATGAAGTCTCTGCTATTTCTCCAGGATCATGATTACATAAGTTTAAATGCAGACATTGAAAATGGTTTATTCACAGCAGAAATGGTTCTATTCATAAATAATTTGTTTGATAGTTTAAATGGTTTTGGCCATTATGGGAATAAGTTAAAACATGCTCTTTCATGTAATTCTGATCACATTGCATTCTGGAATGATGCTGTGAAAAAGCTATCTTCAATGCGTTTTGACGCTTCCAATGAAAGGGAAGGGAAGCCTTTATCACTAAAGCATTTTTTGCATAATATTAAAACAATAAGACATTTATGGTCAGATCTACTGAGAATTGATGGTGTAAAATTTTTAAGTCTTAGACGTCTTAATCAAGATCCAATAGAAAACTTTTTCGGTCAAATAAGGGCACATGGTAATTTCAGTACAAATCCTAATTGTACTCACTTTGTATCGGCTTTTAAAACCTTGCTAATTAACAACATTACTACTGGTAAATCTTTATATACTAATTGTTCTAATGATGATGACAAAATGTTGGGTACATTAAAACATTTAGTCAGCCACCAAAAATATGGTTCATACACTGAAAATATTCATTGTGATGAATCTAACTTTATAGCAAATACTATACCTAACGAGAATATATTCCAACATAAGGCTGTACCATATATTGCTGGTGCAGTTTGTCGTTTTTTGATGTCCAATTTGAACTGCAAAGATTGTGATAATTGTACAAAAGCACTATTAACTCAGAGAGAGTCATTTCACGAACTAATTCATTTAAGAGAGTATAGCTCTAATATAGACAGGTTATATTATCCTTCTGATAATTTTAGTCAAATAGTCTGGCAGAGTATTTATATTATTGACAAAATGATGCCATCTATTTGCAGTGTTTATGTTTATTCTGATTTAATAGGTACTTTAAAAAAAAAAATTGACACTGCGTGGTACAATTGTAATTCACATAAAACAGCTCTTATTAAAGCTTTTTGGGTATACATGATTAGAATGCAAGTTAAGCAATGGTGTATTAATTTTAATAATAGAATGAATAATGTTGATTCTAGGCCTAAAGATGTAGAAATGGAAACTCTAATCCGTGAAAAAGTCACAAAAGGATTGAGTTATAGATCAGTAAGAAGGCGTAGTACCTAATCACACTTAATTGTAGTATGTTTTTTCTTCATAGTATTTTGTCTACGATTATTACAATTATTGCAAATTAAATTGTTCTTTCTTGAAAGTGTATTAGCCACATTTTTATGGTTTTAAATTAGTTAATGTCTATAGTGTATAGTATAGTAGGTTAAGGGTGGCTCCTTGTATTGTGTAAAGTCATAGTGGTAGTCTTCAAATTTATTATTATTTTGCTGACTGTTAAGGATTTGTTTTTTTTTAAATCCTATGTGCATAGTTATGCTCTTACACCTTAAAATGCACCTACCAGATAATTGTATGTATAAAGTTGTATATTTGAGTGTATCTGAAATTGTTTATATTTCTATTCATTTATAAACAGTAAATTTACCTTTTTATTAGAATTATATATTCATTATAGTGTATCCAACATTTTTTTTTAATTTTTATAGCATTTTTACTTGCAAATGTGCCATTATATGATATTGCGAAATATAACATTATGCATGGAATGCTTTTCGTGAGGGAATAATTTGTAAATGTATATTTAAGTATAATTAAGCATGTTATGTTTTTTTGTGTGTTTAAATTAGTTTATGTGCATACTGTATAGTAGGCTAAGTGTGACCACTTGTATTGTATAAAATCATTGTGGTAGTCTTTAAAATTATTAATTAACCTTTTGCTGAGTGTTGAGCATTCATTTTTTTAAATCCTATATGCATTATTATGCTCCTACACCCTAATTCATTTTACGTATTAGATGACTTTTTCAACTAAAAAGTAATTAACATTACCTTAAACGTTATTGTATAGAAAAAGATGTTAAAATTAGAATCTTACCTTTTACTATTACTGTATTATATTACTAGCTTTTGCTCGCGGCTCCGCCCGTTCGACAAAGTTTTTCCGGGATAAAAGTAGCCTATGTGTTAATCCAGGATATGATCTACCCGTATGCCAAATTTTATAGAAATCCGTTCAGTAGTTTCGGAGATGTCCTGTAACAAACAAACAAAAACAGACGGACAGAAAAGAATTATAAAAATCGCTGATTTGTTTTCATTACTCTTCTTTAGTCGCCCCCATTCTTTATATCACATTTCTTTAAATGTACAGACACGGGTACTACTGATTTATTATATGTATAGATAACATTATATTATTATAGATAAAAAAGAGGTAGACAATAACTATAAAATTGTTACTTGTAATTACTATTAGATGAGTAAGACATAATATTAAGACTACTTACTGGAAAAATAAGATTATTTATTAAAAATAATAGTAACATTGCAATGTTATTTAAGCACTAGTGTATTAAGGCTCGACGACAATGATGAGGTGTCGGATCCCTGGGTTGAGGGAAGTGATATTGGGTTTTGTTAATCAGTATCAGCTCGGAGTTTAGAATTTGTGCCCAATATGACGATAGGCTCGCCACCTATCACATCATAGGACAGAATACGCACGGCGAAAATTGGGTGTGCTAGTTGCGCCTCTGCCTACGCCTTCTGGGATAAAAGGCGTGAGTGTGTGTGTGTAGGACTATAAATATTATTTGTTACCTATAAGTTTGCATGCCGTTAAATAAATAAGTAATTATCAAAATTAGCCTACTAGAATCTATATTATTGTCGAATAATCACCTTTCTACAAAAGTAGTATTTTTTGTGTGTTTCCACAATTGTTCATATTTTTATTGATTTACAATGTGCAGAAATTCTTAATTTTACCTTTTTGTTTAATATTATATTTTCATTATAGTGGATCGCAACAATTTTTTGTAGCATTTTTACTTGCAAGTGTGCCATTAACATGATATTGCAAAATATAACATTATGCATGGAATGCTTTTTGTGAAGCACTAGTTAATTTGTAAATGCATATTTAACTTTAATGGGGGCTCCCGTTTTTGTGCTCCCTATTTGGCGCCAGTACAGATGTAAAATTTGTTATTACGCTCTTGGGAATAGATTTTAGATTTAAATTATTTCTAATACCGTACAATACAATTGAATAAAACATCAAACACGCCGCAGTGTTGCATAGTGTCGATAAGTTCGGGAAAAATAAAATTGCACCTCTTTGATAGCTCCGCTTTTAAATCATTCATTGAATCATGTCACATCGCATGTAATTAATCGGGTATTGCAAAATATTCACAATCCAGTGTTGGGTTTTGTATGTTGGTCTTGATTTATATGACATAATATCATTTAGCGGAAGACTAGTAAAAGATCATTTCATTGCATTTTGCCTTTATAATACCGAATTGTAAAGATGAAAATTAAAATAACGTTTGTAAATGTAGGCGACTGCACGCTGTACACCATTTATTTATTCATTTCCTCTTTTTTGGTATTTGCTTATGCATGTCCAGGTTTTTAATCCCTGTATTGATCCTGCAATCCTTGAATTCATCCGATTTTATCGGTGCTGTGCGTGCACCAGCTTATGTAAGCTATCTGACTACTATGTACACAATATGCTTAAAAAAAAGAACAGTAATTGATGACAAAAAAATAAGCCCGGAGTTTCTTTCTGCCTTTCTTCTTCGGGTAGTCATCACTTAGGTAGCTAGGGAAAGGCTGGTGGGTTAGCTAGGTTAGGGCCTATTTAAATAAAAGCATTGTTATTGGCCAGCCCGAGCTGGCTTTTATATTTTTATATATAAATTTTATTCGCAATTTTAAATGTATGTAGTGATTTAATTGTAATAGTAATAATAAAATTATCTATTTTTTTTACGTATTTACGTATTTTTGTAGCTTTGTTCAGGTATATTTTATCGTACAGAAAATGCAATTTTTCAAGATGCCTATTATAAAGCTGCAATTATAATAATTGAATTTCGCGGGTTATTGGTAGGTTCGGAAATAATTATAAATTGGGCGTGAAAACAAAATTTACATAAATAGTATAATAAAAATAAATATTTATAATTCAAGAAAAATATTTTGTTTTATTTGAGTCAATATTACATGTGTCGGAACCACGATTAAGCCATATACTCATTATAGAGAAAATTTAATTTTAGGTGATAGTATGAACCTGGCCTTAAGGACATCCCTAATTATTTAAAGTTTACTATTTTCCGCAGAGTCGATTTTTAATACGGTTACATCTCTAGTGTTACGGCCATATTTATTTTTAAACATAACCTTCGTGCGAAAGAGAAAAAACAGCACATAAGGCAATTGACGCGGGAAAGAAAGAGAGACCCAACTATTCATGAATTAATTGTATAACAGACTATAGACATAAAATGCATGCATGTGAGGGTTTCCTTATCGTGTTAAAAAATATGTATGAAGTTAACCGTCTCTCTAGTTTATTTGTCTCTGGCCGCAAGGCCTACCACAGACAAACGCAAAATTTTTATTCACGATAATTAGCACCCAGAGACACCCAAGTTTATTTGTCCTACGGACCGTTAAATAACCGGAAACGTACCATCCTGTAGTACAGTCGGCGATAAAAACTATTATATTATAAGAACAGTCGTACACAATCTTGTTTAATGCTTGTGTAACATAGTGATGTTAACGGTGATGTTGGTGTACTGTCGTGCATATAATTTATAGAAAACCATATTGCTTGGTTATTGTTTTCAATGAAGTAAACCACATCCCATGCGAAATTACAAGAATATTCATGTTGTGCCTAGGGGTCGCAATACCGGACCACTTTTTCAATACCGGTATTTTCGGTACTGACGTCAGATGAATCCCGGTATACCGGTATTTTCGGTATTTTCGGGATTTGAAGAAATTGTAGGTAATATACATTTAAATTAGTAATTAAATAGCGGCAAGCTTGTTTAAAACGTATTTAGGAAAGAACGCACGGTTGGACTGGTTCCCGGTAACCCTTGCCGAGGTTTATACGCTGAAGTTGCAGTCCATGGCCTTGTACGGTTGTCCCGTTTGGCCGAGGCCCTAACTGCTCGATGCAACGCTCTTCTGCGTAAGACGCAGCGTTTGGTAGCGCAGCGACTCATCAGTGATTATAGCACTGTCTCCCACGAGGCGGTCTGTGTCTTTGCCGGTACTCTGCCATGAGAATTGGAAGCCAAACATCTCTCGTTAGTATTCTTCTGGCGTGAAGAAGCCCCCCCTACTCGGGTGGAGACTGGCCCCGAGAGAGGTTACAGCCCAATTGGTCGCCATCAGCAGTGCCGGCGTGGAGGAGTGGCATACCAGGCTGGCCGTCGCGACAGTGCGAGATGCAATCTGTCTTGTTAAGCTGGCTTGACGGGCGCCACGGTACACCGACATTCCGTCTGACAGATGCTGACGGGCCACGGCGGCTCGTTCCTGTGGTGGATCAGAAAGGAAGAGTCCGCTGTATGCTATCATTGTGGTACTGGTCGCGAGGTCCAATACACTTTCGAGGTGTGCCCAGCATGGGATCTACAACGCAGCGCTCTTAGAACAAATGCTGCCGGCCGTGGTGTTTGCCATGGTCAGTCGCTGGAAGTCATGCCGAGCGATAGCATCCTTCTTTTTTTGTTTTCGCGAAGAAAGTGACTCATTACTACCGCCCAGCCTTCAAGGGGAGCGACTGAGCGGTTATGTTGGGTTCACCGGGCCTTAAGACCCGACGTTGAGCTGCCCAGAGAGATAGAACCGTCGGGCGACCGCCAGACCGAGTCCCTAACCTATGTACAACGCAAGGCATATCAAAATTCCGTGGTGGCCATCTTCGGCGCATTAGGGAAGGCTGCGGGCTTCCTCTGACGGAAGTGTCTAAGTTGTCATCCGCAACCGACGTTGCGCGGTGCTGCGCTAGTGCAGTCCGTCTCCTGTTGTGGAGGGGGGGGGGTGCCTCAGAAGCCCCCGCTCAATGAAGGACCCCCTCGGCGTCAACGGCAGCGTGGGGCCCGTGGTGGATTCAAATGCCCCCAGCCCACAATCCAATCTCTGCTAGTGCGATATCTCGCGGAAGGAAGCAATGTGCACAGCTTGGCGTGTTCAACCCAGCAGCACGCGTATTGGCGGGAACCATCACGCCCAGCTAAGCATGGCAGTTTCTATGTGGCGTCTCTCATACATTATCATAGTAATTAGCAGGGCAATATAACGCGACGTGAATGCTACGTCCAGCTCCGCTCCCTGTGTGGTGAAGCATTTAGAAAAGGCTATGATAGGATGATAAGGGGTGAACTCTGGTCAGCTTAACTCATTTTTGAGATGACCGGTAACCTGAATCGCAGACTGGATTCTGGATGATGGATTGGACAAAGGATGAGAAAATAAACCAAAATTAAGATGTTTAAAAGAGACCAAAGTATGACAGAGCGCAATGTCACGATAGGTTACAGTGAGTAAGAGATTTTGTATATCTGGTATGTATTTTCATCACAATTTATGGTATAATATGAAAGTGACATTGATTGCCAAGTGAGTGCAGGGTAACACACCTTTATGGACAGTCGGAAAGTGTCCAAAAATTTACTAGTGACAGATAAATTTATTGTCGATTCTTATATGTGGGAGAAGGAGCATAAAAGTTAAAGCACTGCAAATAAGAGCGTTAAGAAGCATGTGTGGGTGATGGAGTGGGAAATAGGTACTGTAGTGATGGATGTATGCAGTCAAAGGGGATGTAATGACTAAAATAAAAAAAACAAGTGGGTTGTCGTGGTTTGGCAATTTGGTGAGAATGGATGATGGAAGGCTGAAGAATTAGATAGTGCCTGTATAAGGCGAGTATGGATAGTACCCTAAAATGGCAAGAATACATGAGGAGATTCATAAATATAGATGAAAACAAAGAAGTGTGCCAGAATCGTGCAAAGTAGCAATCCTTAATCTCTGCCTAACTCATTCAGAGGCAATATTATGTATGAATATATGTATTCATAATTTAATTTAACAAATTCCGAAAATACCGAAAATCCCGGTTGTTGTAAAATCAATACCGGTATTTATAAGTCGTTTTTTTGGTCCGGTATCCCGGTATTTTCGGGATTCGGGATCCCGGTTTGCGACCCCTAGTTGTGCCGCCTTCAAATTTTCGAATTATTTTGGTGGCTTGAGTAGCACATCAATGGACGGGGCTCGTTGACAAATCCAGAGACATAATAACATAGTTCCTAGCACCCGCATGTTGTAATTTACTCTGCTCTAACAATGTCAACGTCAAAACCAAACTTCCTGGAGGAGCTCTGATTGAGCATATTTTGTACTAAAACAGCAAATGGATCAACAGCTGATCGTAAGTAATCGCGACTCATAAACATAATATATTATATCAAATGTATTGTCGGTTAACCCGTCAACGCCCGCGGTGGATACCGGTGTCCATTTATATAAAAAAAAAACATTTATTAATCAAGTAGGCTTATAAAAAAGCACGTATGACAAGTCATGACAAGGTAGAGACAATAATAAATTTACAAAGGTACATATACCAATTAAATAATTTAAAGTACCTACATTAAACAACGAACAACCAGCACGGGCTGATAGGTTCAGAGGACACGGACATCGGGGACGGGAATAGGGCTAGGGAAGGAGAAGTGGAGCTGATATAAAGAAAGGGAAGGAGTATCTTAACATTACGAGGAAAGGAAAACCCACAGTCCTCGCCGACGAGGATAATAAAGGTCCTAGCCTAGCTAACCTACCAAGCTTTCACTCGCTATCTAAGCGATGGCGACCCGAAGAAAAGAGGCAGAATTTTTTCGTCGTCAATTGTCATGATTTTCGTATCGTGTCGGAGCGTTATCAGCCAATTATAAAAATTCAGGAAAATATAATGTTAACTGCAGCAATATTTTTTTTGTATTTGACTAGGTATTACCAAAGTGAAACACTAGCTAAAAACTTAACTAAGATTCAAAAAGCTATCCAACAGGATACCGTCGGAATTTCCGTACATGTATCTCTTATAAGATAATAATTTTAGAATAGACATCCTTATAAATGTTCAAAATAAGCTTAAACTACAGATATATTAAGTAGGAATGTAGATTCCGCACCGTTGGTTTAATGTATGGCGTTAGTTACTCCTGTATTTCCTTTCTCCAGATTGTTTGAAATAGTCTCAAGTGTGGGTTATTGAAAATGATTATAAGTGGCACGCGAGTGCGAATATATACTAACTTAATGATAGAGTAAGTTATTGAATTTAATTAAGTTTCGCTATTCCAAGTATAACTGTATTGTTTTACCGTATCCAATTTATAAGTTTAAAGTTACATTATTTATAGTTATAATTGGTTTTAAGAGTTTCAGACAAAGTTTTTTTTTATAACGTAGTAAACCATTTTTATCGCAGATTGTACATGTTGAGCAAAAAGGTAAAAAACCGTACCCAACGGTTAATTGAAGTAAACGCAGTCGTCAACATCCGACATCACAAACTCGTTGTCTTCCACCGACTAGATCTGTCTCTGATATGATGCTCATACTTGCAATAAACCTTACACGTATAGTCGGGGATGTGGAGTATCACAAATGTGTAATCAACCCTTAAGTATATTCACTATTCTGAAAATACACTGTGCGGAAATATTTTATACAAGAGAAATTTATCTCTAGGGTATTATTTAGAAAATGCTGTGTTGTTTCAGTTTCGATCTTTACATTATTTTTATGCTAGTCAATTTACAGCTTATTAATTTATCGCATGGCTATCTGTACATTTATTCATAATAATGTCAAGCATTTGGTCCTTAAAATCCCAGTAATTATGGTTACAGAATGATCATGCCAGTTATCTTTGTTTACATTTTATTTAAAGGTCAATGTCTCGGGTTATAATTGGAACGACTACACCTTTTGTAGAAGTCGGATAATTAGGTAGGTTGCCCTAAGAAAAAAGTGGAATCGATTACACAGGCATCCTTAGACTGACTGCTCTCATTGACGGGGATGCTTGAAAAACATATCGATACGTAATTGGAAACGCGGAAGCGAGTGGGAAAAGAAATAATTGAATCTTATTTGCCAGTTACTTAGGTACCTGACCTTAGCGTGAAGCTGATGATAGTTAGTAATGGTTGTTATAGTTAAGTAATACGATACCTATGGGTAGAATTGGCAAAACGTTTATAAATTACGTTAACTTTAAATTGTACATAAGCCATTCCCAGTTATTAAAATCACAAGCTATTATTATAATGAGGTTGTTGGAAGCTCATGTTGGAATACTGATTGAAGGATATTTTTATTGCGGCAATTGTCATTAGGACCGTAGTCTTTAATGTTATGATTGCCATTCTTCGTATTCGATTTTAACCGTGACCACACACGCATTTCTATGGAACTTCAGAAAAAAATTAAAACGTTCTAGGCAACATGCGGTAGGTTGCTTTACGAAATAATTAATGTTGCATGATTGAGCTCAATAATGTTCAGCAGGGAGGTAATTTTTTTTGGATACGCATATTTAGTATTTTAGTATTTTAAGTAATGTCTGTAATATTATAAAATGTCTGTTATGGGTCCTTTGTTACCTGATATAAACAAATAAATAAATAAAAAAAAAATATTTAGGGCAATAAATTATATTTAGGTATATTGTAATGAGTTTATCAAAAATAAGAATGCGAAATCCATAACTGCAAACTTATAATACTTATTATTATTCACTAGCCATTCTAACTTACACATCAGCCATAAAAATTACGGAACAAATTTAAAACGTTCAATCGCCTAGGTAGATATTTAATTTAGTGTCTATAGCTACAAACTTTATTTTCCCTGAATTAAGTCAAGTAAGTAAAGAAATAAACATTTATTTTACTTAGTGTAGAGATGATTTGGAATTTGAATTGGTTTAGTAATTTTCGTGGCTGACTGTATGACCTTTATGTAGTAGACTGTACCTACTAGCCATTTCACTCATTTATATTTTTAAATAGGTTTCTTTTTTCAACCCGAAGTATGGAATTTGCGCTCGATATGGCCTTACAGCCTTAGCATAGTAAATCTAACTAAAAGTACTCTCACTCGGCCGTGTCCTTGAAATAATTACCTACAGCCGCGTGGTACGTGTAAACACGCCATAGGGTTGCCCGCCTACAGTATTTACCACCCGGACGGATTGAGCGCCTGCAGGTTGTCCAGAACAAATTTCTACGACAGATACTCCATGCCCCGTGGTACGTGCGTAATCGCAACCTCCACGTGGACACCGACATGCCGTCCATCAGGCGCTTTATTCAGACGCTTAGCAGGCTCTACTTCGACCGCGCGGTTAATCATCATAATCCGCTCATCCGAAACTCATCCATTTATACTCCATTTGACCGCGCGAAATGGAGACGTCCCCGTTCAGTCCTGACTGACCCAGATGATGCCATCACTCTGGCCATCCAAAGAAAGCACAAGTTATTGAAACTCTCACACTCCTCAAGACCGCTGTACCGTCCTCACCGTCGAGGACCTCGCCGCGTCCCCCGGTGTTCCGACCCAGTTAGCAGTTCCGGCCCACGTGCCGATGAAAACAATGGATAGATTGGTGTATTACACCGCTGAAATCCCCTAATCGTTGATGTCTCAATCATCTTCCAACGACCGCCCTGAGCCGAGGCTTGTACCCCAATTAGGGGGTGCCCCCAGCGTGGTCGTTTAAATGTCAGAAAAGCCGACTCGCGTCAGATTACCAAAAAAAAAGTATTTTAATTTAATTTAAGATACTTGAGTTTCTTTCTAGTTTTGAGATTGTACATATATACACACTCACGCTTTTTATCCCCGAAAGGGTAGGCAGAGGCGCAACTAGTGCACCCACTTTTCATCGTTCGTATTCCGTTCCATGATGTGATAGGGGGCGAGCCTATCGCCATATCGGGCACAAATTCCAGACTCCGGGCTGCTACTGAATAGAAAAATCCAATATCATTTTGCCCGACCCGGCCATCGAACCCGAGACCTCGGCATTGCAGTCGTAAGCCACCGAGGCAGTCAAGTTATGAGATTGTAAAAGATATTACATATTTAAAAAATTTAATTGTTTGTGAATGAAATAAGAAGTGTTCGATTAAAATACATGTTGTGTTTTTTTTGAGTAGTAGATTTAATAAAAATAAAAAAAAACACCTTTATATATTTGAGACTGAAAAATATTTGCGCCTCGACTGAAACGTACGAAGAGCTTTCTGGTTAAATTTAATAGTAAAAAAATCGCAGTCGGATAAAATGTTTGATTAAATATACTTTTGGGAAACATGGACAAGAATTCAAGTAATCAAAAACAGCACAATATTGTCTATAATTGCTCTTTGCCATATTAAGTAACTACTTGTACTTATTTAATTCAAATATTCACAAAATGCACGCTTACTGCTTACAAAACCATCACACCGTTCGTTCGTCACTGCGGCGCATTCGCGACTGTTTGTGTACTTAAGTCTTAATGTGTACCAAAATCAAGGCGCGTAGGCATCACTCAAGTTCCGATCGTTTGTATGAAGATATTCTACAGTAGAATATCTACAGTAGAATTTCTACTGTATATATGTGTACACTGTACTGTGGCCTTAGGCTTACGGAGCTTCTAAAATCGGGTGGTGTGCGGTGGTGTGATACTCAAAGCATGCAATATAACTTTAGTGCAAATAGACTCGATTTAATACTTTTTTTCTCAAGTACGAGTTTACATGGAGTAAAAACAGGACTTGAGTCGCATCACTACTTTGTTTTGACTTTTCGAGTTTTGACACTACATTGAAGAGGTTATAAATTACACAAACAAAATTTAAAAACGAATATTGTTTTAACATTTTCTCTTATAACATATAGACAATAATGACTAGCAAACCAAACTCTAAAAGAACGATATACGTGGGTGGTTTAGCCGAGGAAGTTGATGAAAAAGTTTTAAATGCAGCATTTGTACCATTCGGCGATTTGGTGGATGTTCAAATACCTCTAGATTATGAAACAGAAAAGCACCGAGGGTTCGCTTTTATTGAATTTGAGAATGCCGAAGATGCTGCTGCTGCTATCGACAACATGGTAAGTTATATAGAAACTAATTTTATGTTTGGTTAGATTTTATTTCGTCTTACAATAGAAGGCTGTAATTATAGCTGGGTATGTTTTAATTTGCTTTTATTGTACATAGAATTTAAGTAACAGTTGCTATTAACATTACAATGTTATGCATTAGCTACCAGTCATTTAATACATACTTAATGTATAAAATCACTGTTGCACCATAACAGATTAAAGATCTACTTGAAATTTGGTTAGTTTTAAACTCACACAAGAGCAGTCATACTAAATGACCAACAGCGAAAATATAGTGCATCATTAACCTCAAAGTAAGGCTATTATTTTATATGTTAATAAATTAATTTAAAACTAATAATTCCAGAATGACTCCGAGCTGTTTGGCCGTACAATAAGAGTGAACATTGCAGCACCTCAACGGATTAAGGAAGGCTCCACCCGCCCCGTCTGGTCTGATGACAGCTGGCTTCAGAAACATGCTGGAGAGACATTGAAACTGGATAAAGATACGGAGGATGATGCTGATGGTGAAAAAACTGAAGCCAGTTCAAATGTAATTGAAAATACAATAAGGCTTAAGAATCAGATTTATAAAAGAAACACCTTGGCTATGTGTCCATCACTTTGATTTGAATTTTATGTTTATTTCAAATATGGATTATAAGATTGTAATTTAAAAATAAATATTAGGGATTTTTGGTTTTAAATTTTCTATATTCACTGATTTGCAGATTAGAAAACTACAATGTACTTGATTATTTAGGTTATTTTATATTCTGAAAGGGGACTTGTATGTGGTGGAACAGCAAACATACATTAGTATTACCTATGTATTTGGAACATCCTCGTAGAATATTCTAAGAGAGCAAGGTTGTATGGATGTTTGGATTTTTGAGGAAAGTAAACTGCTGAATGAATTTGGGCATATGCCCAAATACTATACCTATATAGGTAGACCTATCCTAGGATTAAAATATAGGCATTTTTTTTGTAGAAATGCATGGTGACTATGTATTTTAGGAAAAGGCTTAATTAATTTATGAGTAGAGACAACGAAAATGCAATTTACTAATTAATAACTCTTTCCAGGGAATTCCAGCAAAACCAACAGAGAAGCGGAATCCTCAAGTGTACTTTGATGTAACAGTGAACAGGCAAGAGATTGGCCGGATAATAATGATGCTGAGAGCAGACATAGTGCCCAAGACTGCGGAGAACTTCAGGGCTCTGTGTACGCATGAAAAGGGCTTTGGTTACCAGGACAGCAGTTTTCATAGGATTATACCAGAATTTGTATCCTTTTATGTTATGAACACTAATAAAACAATCTTCATTATATCTGCTTTACCTATGAATACAGATGGTGTTGTAGAGAAGGGATATATAGTTTATAAGATAGTTTGGCTAATGAATAAGCAAATTCCAGAAGATGCATTGCTGGTCTTTAAGTAAGGAATAGAGATAAGTGTGGGGTGCTTTATGAGATATTATCAAAATGATAATCTTTCTACTCATATCTGTCAATAAAATATTTATAACTATTGATACCATGCACCCCACGCTTTTTTACAATTTTTTTTTTCTTATTTACAGTATTCTTTATTCAAATTTATTAAATTATGTTTTAAAGTTTTTAGTTGGATTATCTATTATCTTTAATAATATTATAAATGCGAAAGTACCCCTGTCTGTCGCGCTTTCACGCCAAAACTACTGAACCGATTTAAATGAAATTTGGTGCACATATAGTTTAGAGCCTGAGAAAGGACATAGGCTACTTTTTATCCCGGGAAAATATAAAGCGAGTATTTTATCCTGGAAAAACTTTTACATGCGGGCGAAGCCGCAAGCAAAATCTAGTTTTATATAATTAAGTATCATCTTCATTAGAATGTTATGCAACACTTTGTTAATTTACCAATGTTGAACTGCTTTTATTTATAAAAAAAAATCTAAGCCAGTAAGATATCCTTAGCTATCCCTAGATGTGTCAAGGTGGAGATTTTACAAATCACAATGGAACAGGCGGGAAATCTATATATGGGAATAAGTTTGAAGATGAAAACTTCACGCTAAAACACACGGGTCCTGGGATTTTGAGTATGGCTAACTCTGGCCCCAATACAAATGGATCGCAGTTCTTTCTTTGTACTGGCAAGTAAGTGCATTATTGTTTCCTCCTCCTCCTATTTAATTTTAACGGGGTTCAAAGTAGTTTGCTATCTCATGTTATGGAAAATATTTGGTTAGATTTTATATAAAATATTTTATAGCTTTTTGACCTAATATGGTAAATTATTTATTACCAGTAGCCTGATAGTTAAATTCCACTGGATTTATTTAAGGGTAAAATCCTTATTAGCAGTTACGGCTTATATAAATCCTACTGAAATAATAAATTTCCCACTAAAAAATCTCTTTACCACTTTAGGTATCCATAGCGCCATCACTACGACGCCAGCGTTTACTAAAATTCATATAATAAATTCAAATATTGCATTCTATCTAATGCAGGACTCGTTAATTTCATCCAAATCCGTTCAGCGGTAACTGCGTTGTAAACATGTAACTTAACATCCAAATATTTACACTAACATTCGCATTTAGCCCATTGTGGGCACATTAGTTGCTTGTAAAAAAAATACTTTGTTTTGTGCCAACTGTATTTTGTGCCAATAATAAAACTCTTTTTTTTCTTCATTCTTTCTCTCTTTCTTTCTATTTATTATGAATAAGAGTAAGATGCAAGACTGCCTCGGTGGCGTAGTTGTATTACGGTACGACTGCAATGCTGAGGTCTCGGGTTCGATCCCCGGGTCAGGCAAAGTGATATTGGATTTTACTATTCAGTATCCGCCCGGAGTCTGGAATTTGTGCCCGATATGGAGATAGGCTCGCCCCCTATCACATGATGGGACGGAATACGCACGGCGAAAAGTGGGTGCACTTAGTTGTGGCTCTGCCTACCCTTTCGGAGATAAAAAGGCGTAAGTGTGTGTGTGAGTAAGATGCAGGAACACGCTGGATACAGGCCGCTTTTGACAGGTCCATCTGGAAATCTTTAGCAGAGGCCTATGATCAGCAGTGGACATCATATGGCTCATGATGATGATGATGATGAAGAGTAAGATTTATAATATTAAAATGTTTCAATTCCAGGACTGAATGGTTGGACGGGAAACACGTAGTATTCGGTCACGTTATAGCAGGCATGGATGTTGTCAAGAAGATGGAGCGGTATGGAAGCAAAGGTGGCTCAGTTTCAGCCAAAGTGGTTATAAGTAACTGTGGAGAATTACAATGATTCAGATTTATCTATTGTTTGATTACGTAGCATCGCATCTATTTGTCTTTTCAGGTGTAGGAGTCTATAATACTGTGTTTAGGCTTGAAAGGTCCTTGTACTTGTATATTAACTTGTAATTACTAGACTTCAAATCCTTTGTAAAATTGTTAGAGGTATTTTACTCATTATGCCTTACTCATAAACGCTTAACAAATTCGTGATAGTAATATTATAGTCTTTGAATACTTATGTATGTTTTATACAGCTTTTATTATTTTTGTCTATTTTAACATAACCATGGAATTTAAGTACTTAGGTACTATTCTTGGGAACGTAATAGAATTTTACAACTTTTGATGTGTTTATTTTTATATTTTGGAGCATCCAGATACATAGTAATACATTATCAACCAATTAAATGTTATTTATGAATTTTTACGTCAACGTCATGTAGCGATAGGCTGAAAGTATCAGATTACGCCACCAGATGGCAGAGCTTACGATGTGCATGTTCCTTGTAATAAAATTGTAATTATTTTGCAGATTCATTATTTTGATACTAGATGGCGCTATTAATATTTTAAGTCGCGTTACAATGTCAAAAAGCCAAAAAAATATTTCGGCGCCTTCCTAGGCTCGTGGCCCCAATGTATATAATTTACTTTGCTCGCGGCCCTCTCCCTAGATCTGGTGCACAGAGCCAAAGACAATATAAATACTGTGCACAGAGCGACGACGACACAACCATAATCAAAATTAAATATTTTAATTATGTTAATACCAAGTATTGACATTAACTGAATGATTTTATTTTTATTAGGTTAGTATACAGCTCAACTGAACTTGGCATAAGTTTCTTTAGTTATAGTAAAAAAAAAAACACATAGGTCACTAACAAATTCTTACACTCAACACGATCGCATTTCCGTCCGCGCCGTCGAGGACCTCGCTGCGTCCCCCCCCCGACCCTCCTAACAGTCCTAACGGCCCGCGTGCCGACGAAACAAATGGATAGGATTAGGTTAAGCACTAATCTTCCCCCACTAATGGTTGATGTCTCATCCTCTTTCAGTGATCGTCCTGAGCCGAGGTTCGTAACCCGTTAGTGGGTTGCCCTCAGCATGGTCACTTAATTTAAAGGGTTGCGGGCTCCTAAAGCTTTCACCTTAAGTCCGGTGTGACCAGAAAAGCCGACTCGCGTCAGGCTACTGGCAGTAGGGACAATATAGAAAAAAAGGTAGCTAACAGAAGCTCGCCGGGGTGCATGTATAAGGCCCGCAGGCAGAGTATAGCTGCCGCAGAACTATATTTCCCTAATAAATAATATTATCTACAAAAATATTTTTAACCGACTTCCAAAAGGAGGAGGTTATAAATTCGTGTGTTTGTATTTTTTTTTATGTCTGTACACTGATTAGATTTAAATACAAGAAGTCGTAGTTATTTCTACTCGGAATGTTTAAGATTTTATTTAAAGAACAAGAATATATTCAAAGGAAACTTGGAACGCTAACAATATTTTCTTTTATTCTTTGAGCTCTAGTTCACTTTCTTATTGATAATCATCAAATTTACATATTGTTATAATTTCTATTAAACAGAAATGATATATAATAGATAGGGATTCCTATTCTTACTGAAACTACTTTATAACAATTTGCAACACGGTCTTTGTACTGTAAATACCTAAAATATGAAATGTGATGGTGGCAATACTTGATCTTTTTTAATAAAGCTTTTGTGAAAATGAATTGGTTATTCACATGATTCGCTTATTTTCCAACTAAATATACTGTACATAGGTATTTTTTTCGGAAAATTGCATAATTATGGTCAAGAGGACATTTTCCGTCTACCAAGGCATATCCGTCTTTCTTCAGTTACGGAAATTCTAATCAAAGGACAGCTTTCGCAGTCGTATTGGTAAAGGAGTCAAAAAATCCTCTATTTGCCTATACGGCTATCAAAGCTGTCCTTCGATTAGAGCGTCCGTAATTGCAAAAAGACGGATTCGCCCCCGTAGACGGAATAGGGCCCCATGATATACCCACATTTTCCAATTATTTTAAGACGGGGGTTGGGATAATCCTCTCGAAAGTAATGTTAATGTATTTCCAGTATGAATATATTGTAATTGTTAAAAAAAAAACGATATTAAATAGAATCAAAGTAATGTTGTTAGCTCCGTATGATCTGTTTTGAAAACAAGAGAGGGATTAAAGAGGTTGTGTGTAGATGAGATAGGGTACGCCTGAGTGGAAAATAAAGCAGTTACAATTTCATTTACATTTACAAAAGGCTTGTAAAGGTGGGTACGCAACGAGAGCGGTCGTGTGTGATTGCAGGTAGTTCTCCTTTACCATACCACACCAGCCCTGTATTATATATTGCCCACTGCTGAGCACGGGCCTCCTCTGAGAGGGTTAAGACCTTAGTCCACCACGCTGGCCTAGTGCGGGTTGGTAGACTTCAAATACCTTCGAAATTCAAAGAACTACTCAGGTATGCAGGTTTCCTTACGATGTTTTCTTTCACCGTTAAAGCGAGCGATAATTCACAAAGAATACACACATAACTTAAACACAACCGCGATAAAATCCGTAAAATAGTTTTATTTAAATGTCTAACATTCGCGTAAACATAAGAAATCATTACACACATAACTTTTTAGAAAAGGCAGAGGTGTGTGCCCTTGGGTTTTGAACCTGCGGACATTCGCCTCGGCAGTCCGTTCCACTCCCAACTAGGTTATCGCCGAGGCTATAGGCTATAGTTTTCCTTTACTAAACATTAATTAATGAACGAAAACAGAAAGCGCAAACTTAAAAAAGAGTTTCCACTATGTTGATGTAATCGACAGGTCAGAACTAAAAATATTTTTATAAACTGCTTAATTTGTTTACATTGAATTGCCTGTCTCAGACATAGAGAATGAATTTAGCTTTCTTACCCAGATGTATTAGGTTTAATGACTTTCTATTTTTTTTTTATGGCATTGAATGACGAGACGAGCATGCCGTTCGCCTGATGGTAAGCGATACGACCACCCATAAACAGTAGCAACACCATCCAGCACCTTGAGTTACAAAGTACTGTGTGGCATTCCACTGCGCTCGTCATCCCGAGATATAAGATGTTAAGTCTCACTATGTCCTGTAGTTCCACTGGCTACAATGTCCTTCAAACCGAAACACAACAGTGCATGCACACTGCTGCTTGGCGGTAGAAATAAACATTGCGGTAGTACCCACCCAGACGGTCTCTTACATATGAGAGACCTACCACCAGTAATATACCACATATTCTATAGAGTACCTAGTCAATTTTATTTTTTACCCAAGTTCTCAGTGGACGGCCACCTTTACATAATAATCATAATTTTTTATTTGACTGCCTCGGTGGCGTAGTTGTATTGCGTACGCGTTACGAGTACGATTTCCGCTCCGAGGTCCTGGGTTCGAATCCTGGGTCGGGCCAAAAACATTGTGACTAGGTTTTTCCATCTTAAAAATTACTCAGTCGCAGCTCGGAGTCAGGAAGTTGGCGGTGTGATACCCCCGTGCCTCGGAAAGCACGTAAGCCGTTGGTCCTGCGCCTGATCTCTCTCCGGTCATGTCGGATTGCCGTCTCACCGGACTATGAGAGTGAAGGAATAGCGAGTGCACCTGTGTATTGCGCACACACTTGTGCACTATAATATCTCCTGCGCACCTGGCTGATCTCCGTTGAGATTGGCCGCCGTGGCCGAAATCGGCTAGGAAGGGATTATTAATTTTATAAACCACGAGAATAATGAATGAGCCTAAATCATTAAGTTTTGGGTAGATACATTTTGTTTTATTGCGTGAATACACATTAGAATTCAATACCATCTTACATAGGAGTTATTGCTTACAATTTAGAAAACATTTGTCTCGGTAATCGATTGAGCTTTATATTTGGCTGTGGGCGGTGATCTAATGCATGTTTTTATTGCCCCTAATTTAAGGGTGCCCCTAAAGTTAAATGAGACTTTCGCCTATCTTAGTGTTGTGACGTGGCGCATTTTCAAGACTTGAAAGGACATGTCCAAAAGCGGGCTTAAAATTCTAACATACATACTTTATATATATTTGGGTAGTACTCCCAAAAACAAGGCCTTTGCAATAAATCGTATAATTTTAAAGTCCTCCGATTTTGAGATTTATGTAATTTTATTTTGCTTAAAAACTTCATATGTAATGAACGTTTTAAAAAAGTTAGCTATGAATGTAAGGGTCTAAAATATTTCTATAATGGATTCAAGATTCATATTTTTGCCCCTTTAATATCCATAAAGTTTAAGACTGGTTAGATTTTGCGGTACAGCACCCATACAAAAAGCGGATATCTTTGGCGCAATTTCTGTAACACCTTTAGGTAGAGTTTGGTACCGTGGATAAATGCGTTAACATCTTCATTACTTCAAGACCCGGTTTTGTGTTTAGATGTGTACAGCAGAATTTAATATGCGAATGACGTTCATTTTTTTTTACTTAAATAAGTAACTAATACTATCAATGAAAAGTATTAAAATATGGAATAACTATTTCATAAATAGATTTTTATTGCATAAGCAACCATTCAAATGCATATAATTCGATGCCTAATTAGCACATAATACGAAACACAATAGCAAGCCGTCGCGTCGTCGTGTTTATATTATGTTCCTGACGTATTTTCTATTTTGGCCTGTTTTTAATGAGGAAAAAAAGAGATTTTACCATGGTTGATGTGGTTGCATAAGAAACTAATTCACAATTCCTCCAACTATTTAATGAAAGCTGAATAGAATCTAATAAAGTCTTACCCTAGCCTTGTAATTAAAACACAGACTGAATACATGGCTGTGACCACAAAGAATCTTCATTTGCACAGTTAAAAAAAGCTTAGAAAAAAATTTCAATCGTCGCTGTTGTTTTAGAAGTCTTTGTCACGGTATTACCCGGCTAGGCGCCCTTATTTACGTTTATTACAATGAATAAAGTACAAACTATGAGTGACCTCGTTCTGTGACAGCGTAAAAGAGACTTTAGAGGGAATATTGTAAAATTTCATTTCGGGAAGACAATTAATTTGGAAGGTCCGCTGTTTTATTTAATGTTTATTATGAACATAAACTTAGACGGGAATTATATAAGACGATGTTTTATACGTTATTTATAGGAAGGGATGAATGTGACTGTTCCGTACTTCTTTTAAATGTTTGGAGTAACGTAGATCTACGTGTGCGAGGCGAAGTGGTGCACTTTCATATGACTACAGAAATACCTACATAATATAACGAATTTTAATATTTTGAATTAAGGTTTTGCTTCTACCTTTCCCAGTACATACATCTAGTGATGATTGAGGCTATTTATTTCCTATTATATAATAGGAACGTGCGATACTTATGTACCTAAAGAATGTCAATAAATAGACTCAAATATAGAGCACATACTTTAGCTAAAATTTAACATGCAACAGAACTTTTTCCCAAACATAATTCTGTAATTCGCGCATATTTATGATTTCAAAAACTCACAATTTCTATTAGCTAATTTGGTTAACGAATTCAGTAACTCACAATAAAAGCAAACTGCTAATATGCCACCAAAGCACATTCTCCTGAATATCTAACTTCCAACACAAATTATAAACATAACCTAACTTCGCCAACAATTATAATTTGTTAACATAATTTTGGCGCGAATCAATCTAAATTACCTACCCTCGCAATAAGTACGGGCGCACCTGGCGGAGACATGATTATTGCGTTAATTGGATACTCACACCTGATATGAATTACGATACAGGTATTAGGTTTCCAGTCTGTAAACGATAACGCTATTCAGCTTTTGTTCGAGAGGATTAACTTAACTATCCGGCTACAATATTCATTTATATATGTAGGTTTGTATAGATTAATAAATCATTTCATTGCGCGTCCCATAGGCAGTAAATACTATGGATGGGTTGTACTAGGTAAATTTGGGAATACAAAATAGGTCCACTAATTTCTAGTAAATAAGTGATCAAAATACCTGTTCCAGGTTCCCACCTGGTGAGTGGTCTCCCAGGTATTTAGGGCTGGATCTCAATCATTTATTGATTACAATACACGTACTTAGTTCCACCATCACCACCACCACCATATCAGCCCTGTATTATATACTGCCCACTGCTGAGCACGGGCCTCCTCTATTACTAGCAAATTGGTGTTCTAGTAACAAGTTAACACTAAATAGTATGAAATGTCATCTTATAAAATTCACACGTAACCTCAATCAATTTTCAACCTCATATAACATAAATAATGCGCCCTTACAAGAATGCCGCACAATTCGTGACCTAGGTGTGGTCTTCGATACCAAACTGACTTTTGTACCTCACATGGATAACATTATTGGTAGAGCATCTAAAATGCTCGGCTTTGTGATGAGAAATGGAAAAGTTTTCAAAAATCCTTATACTAAAAAAGTGTAAGGTAAATTGAAGACTTGCAATGCAAATCCATACCATCCCAATTAAGGTGGCAATAATAAAAATGTATAAATTGTTTCTGTAAGTTGCCAAAACTTAACGAACGTGCCCGTACTTCAAAGAACGTGACAAAAAAACGTACATTCCAATTTGACTTCAACTCGTTCGCAATTTAAGAATATAAACAAGTCTGAAAAGATTCAAACTCAAATTGAATTTGGAAAAAATTACGGTAAATGAATGTGTTGCAATTCGTTGTTTTTTATGCGGTTCCATCCCCATGTCCTAGAAGATCCCACATAAAAATATTAGTTAACATGATATTTGTGCCATCGTTGGTCGGGAAATTTGCCTACTATTGCTATACCCATTTTTCCGAGAACAAAGCTGTAAGCTTATATTTAATACTAGGTAATGCTCGCGGCTCCGCCTGCGTGAATACGTTTTTCCGGGATAAAAATATCTTCCCGGGATACAATGTAGCCTATAGCACGGCTGTCCCATTTCAAAACCTAGCAAGGGACACTTTTTACAAAAATCGTTTTATGGCAAAATCTTGCTACCCTAGTAAGTCCCTACCAAATACAAAAACTCTAGCGTTGAAAACTCACAAATAACCAGAATTATTTAATCATCGATACCTAGTAAGTGCACCATTCACTGCCCCGTGACCATTTAAAAATCTAGTAAATCACTTTAACCATTCGAAAACCTAGTAAGTTTTTTTTTTACATAAATACTTTTCAAAGGCTGACGTATTTTACGTTTTTGCGCGCTCCTGTAAAATTTAGTTTTAGCCCCTTACTAGGTTGTGAAATGGGACAGCCGAGCACTCAGAAGTAATATAGCTTCCTATTAGTGAAATATAGTATGGATACGATATGTATATTGTATGATATAGATAGGAATTTTGTGTTTGCAATAAAATAGAGACTAAAGCAGCATTGAATGTGAAACTTAGTTTGAATTTAACAATGATACATATACATATACACTCATGCTTTTTATCCCCGAAGGGGTAGGCAGCGGCGTAACTGGTGCACCCACTTTACGCCGGGTATATTCCGTCTCATGATGTGATAGGGGGGCGAGCCTACCGCCATATCTGGCTCAAATTCCATACTCCGGCCTGATACTGAATATAAAAACCCAATATCACTTTGCCCGACCCGGGGATCGAACCCGAGACCTCTGCATTGCAGTCGTACCGTAATACAACTACCCGACCGAGGCAGTTTAAATTTAGCAATGATGAGCATTGTTAAACTCAAACTTAATAACTAACTACTGAGATAGGTGATGTTATCTAGTAATTGTATCGTTCCCGACAATAACCAATTATAATTTAACGAGCTATGTCTAAGAACTTACTGTTCAATGATTTCTATGATTAAACGCAATGATTTATTTTAATTGTCTTTTAAATATGGCTCACTCCCGAGCTTGCTTCTAATATGGATGATTAAGTAGGTTTAAGTATCTACTTATAAAATAACTGGGTGTTGTTCGCGGCTTTGCCCGCGTAAAAAGCCTCTCCCGCTACAAAAGTCCCTAAAATACAGTACGACGCCAGCGCCATCTATTTAAAGAATCAGATTTAAAATACCAATAGAAACTCTACACAAGATTTCTATGTAAAAACAAGGAATATGATTCAATGACATCAAAATCGATACGAAATACTTGCTGATAACTTAAATACCTACATATTTGTAAAACATAAAAGAAACGAAGATAAAAAACATAAAGACGCATTTAAATTACAAGCAAAACAAATGACCTAATCAGTCGGAATATTTTTTTTATATATTCATACATAAACACTCACGCTGTTTATCCCTGAAGGGGTAGGTAGAGGCACAACTGGTGCCCACCACCACCCACCTTACACCATGTGTATTCCGTCCCATAATGAGATAGGGGGCGAGCCTATCGCCATATCGGGCACAAATTCCAGACTCCGGGCTGATACTGATTTTTTTAAAATATAGTAATAATAATCTAAACCTTAAAACAATTATAACAGCTATTAAGGTGACATCGCTATTTTAAGCGTATTAGAGTTAATAGCACAACTCTAGATGGTAAGATGACGTATCTAAGTGCAAGATATTGCATTAGAGGAGAACTCGTCAATGACGTCGTTCCACGCGAATTGACGAATTAGCGGCAAGAATTTCACATATTCACAGGTTTAAGACGACGCTTTATTATATTTACTTAAGTAAATAAGGATTTTATTTATAAAATCCAATTAAAATGAGGATTTTAATATTGAGAGTTTTGCAAAAAAAAATACTGAACAGTATTTGAAGATAATGTATAATATATTTTAGTATATTTTTGATGTTCGCTTGATATTTATTGGCTAAGAGATTAGCAGACACATAAACATGGCCAACTGATGGTGACGATATGTCTTTACGGCGCCAGTTAAGTATGGAGATAAAAATAATGTTTTTATGGACTTTTGTCATGTGTTTTTAATGTGATCACTTAGAACTTGTATCTATCGCCTATTTTAAAAAGAAATAAAATATTTCCATTGACATACGTTTAACAAACAGACACTTTAATTAAGAATACATTCCTTTCTATTGTAGTCTTTCAAATACCCAATGCTGAGCTAAATATAGAAAGACTAATTAAAGAGTGGGCGGCGATAGCCTAGTTGGGAGTGGAACGGACTGCCGAGACGAATGTGCGCAGGTTCAAAACCCAAGGGCACGCACCTCTGACTTTTCTAAAAAACTTGTATGTGTATTCTTTGTGAATTATCGCTCGCTTTAACGGTGAAGGAAAACATCGTGAGGAAACCTGCATACCAGAGAAGTTATCTGAATTTCGAAGGTATGTGAAGTCTGCCAACCCGCACTAGGCCAGCGTGGTGGACTTAAGGCCTTAACCCTCTCAGTAGTAGAGAAGGCCCGTGCTCAGCAGTGGGCAGTACTTATATAATACCGGGCTGGTATGGTAATTAAAGATCTGATATTCGGCGCGATGTACGGATTTTTATTCAGTCGCTTCCTAAAGTGAATATTATTAATTAGTTTTGTCCGGAGACATTTGCTTATTGAAAAGTTTGCATGAAACTGCTTCGACGGAACGAAGGATTCGCGATGACTTTATCATAGAATATTCTGGTGTTATTTTGGGTTAGTGTCTAGTGCCGTTGTATCAGCCTGAATATAAGACTCTGACGAAGGTGCATTAAGGTTGAAAATTGCAGTAGGTACGTACTTGTGTAGTAATTCGCAGTTCGATAACATTTTAGCCCCACAAAATAAAGATAGTTGATGTTCTGCCAAACAGCTCTCTTATTAAATTCACAGGTACATAGTTTATTACAGGTGCATTTGGCTTGATGTTCGCATCTTCCAGACGAGAATACGGATGAGCTAAGGAATTCTCAGACATTGTTACTGGATGGTAGGTAGATTTCGTAGAGTTAATTTGTGAGTTCTAAGTATTCATACTAAACTTGATAGTAAGGAACGTTGTTTCGAACTACGTGCTATGAAATATATACGTATATACTGTAGGTACCTACCTACAGTTATTTCGCATAAAGCATCAGAAAAATAACTGGATTAGTAATTTCGAAATTACATTTTTCACCTTGCTCACAGTGCATCTTCTCTTAAAATTGTTTCTTCAAATGACAGATACTTCGTTATACATAATCGAGTTAATTACATCAATATTTATTACGCTCATGTTATAAATATACTTAAATTCATGAAATATATTTTATTATGGGTTAAATTGCTCGTTGCCAATTATGATAGGTATCACCAAAATGGCGTCAAGAGACTTGGTTTGTAGTTTGTAGTGTATCTACTCGACTGAGCCTAATTTGGAAAGCTATTTTAGGCTTAGTTGTAGTTTTATAACCATTTTTTTTTGTTATGGCGTTACGTAAAAATTATCCCTATAAAGTACAAAAATAATATACGAATGACATATCCGATCGATAAGTCAATTGTATCGCTACGATATGTCATTCCCATACATGTGTTTGTTTTCTATTAGCTTTAGCGATTGTGGGATGTCTTGGCTGTGGCTCTAGGATGGAAACACAAAAGATTGTAGATTCTAATGTTACGAAATAGAAGTGAACTACTAAAACATCTTTGTTGCGATGCTATATTTCGTGAATGGCGTGAGTAACGTCCATTTTACCGATAATAGTAGGTTAACAATGTTCCATTTGGCATCCTATTGCTTTTTCGATTAGTACCAATGTAAGTTAGTAGCGTTTTATTACTAGAAACTTGCGCTATTTTCTATATTGTAAAAATAAATAAATGTATATATAATAAAATAATATGGTGTAACGTGTTTGAGATATAATACTCTCTATCGTATTAGGTAACTAAAATTACTATATTAAATACATAAAGTATTATTCAATGACTTATAATGGCTCAATAAAAATATATAACAAATAACTTTTAGACACAAAAATATTGATCAATAAAACGTCGTTAAATCATTTATGTGCCTAATAAATGATACTAACTGGGCGCTCCATAACGTGAATGAATTAAACAAAATCTTTGATATGTTATTATGTCATAAGTTTTGAAAACAATTATTAATTGTACAATATACACCACTCAAAATAATAGAGGAAATAATAAGCTAATAGTACATTCTTAATATAATAACGAAATACACCTGTACAAGGAGAATGACGAAACATGACTACAGATTTTGTATAAACTTTTGTGGATTTTCTTAGTACCTATATTAATCATCATGTATATTTTTTTCATTCTTATAACAGATGTTTCAGCCGTGGCAATTGATGATTCTTTTCGGACTAAATTAACTGCTTTATTTTGAAAGCGTGTAATAGGATCTGGTTTGTTCGTAATAAATCCATGATAAAAAAATAAAATATTTTTAAACAAAAATTGCTCACGCTATCTCAAAAGCAGCAGTTAGTCATTTGAAAGCTCATTTATAAAGAAAGTTTGTTTGATATTTTAGTTTGAAATACGTTTATATTGCGTAAAAATAAGCTATTCATTAAAAGTCCCTTTTGATACTATAGTATAATATATTATTCGTGTAAAAACACAAACATGCATTAATATTGCATTCAACACGGTATTTTATTAACACAATATGTATGAAAAAGCATATTTGTTTACAAAGTCGACTTTATTAATACGTGAACTTGAGCGTTTACCTCCGGCAGATTTATCTCAGAGTTTTCCCGCCAGTTTCCACCCAGATGTCGAATGCTGAGGACGCGTCGCCCGCTCCCATATTACCCCGCGGGATCTGTCGAACAAGTTCAAATTTGGAATATGTGTATGACGATTGAAATGTTTTGTTTTTAAAGTCGGCCAGTGTTTTAAACTTAAGAAAAGACTTGAAAAGGTTTTGTTACACTTGTGTGTGTTTATTATATTTTGTGTTTAGTAATGGTGTAGGTTTAAAAAATTTAATAGGTAAGTGAAATAATAGTATAAACAATTTCATAGCTTATACTTTAGATTATAGAAAATTAAGTTTAGATTATTATTCTTTCAGTAAAAATACTTTTAAGATAAAGAAATATTTTATAGAAATGTTTAATTACCCGTTGCTGGCTCATAACTCATAGGTACGATAATTATGTAAGCTGAGTTTCGTGCGCCACTCTTATTATTAAAATATATTACATATTAACTACAGTATCACCTTTAAACTGAGTAATATTATATTGGTATATTGACACTGTTACATATTTACGAATAAAATAAAAAAGATATTATTTTATTCTTTTTGCGAAAATACACAACAATTTGTACTTGTAGTAGCAGTAGATACATAGATAAATAAAAGCAATAGATATATTCCTACAACTACTAACATTTTGTAAGGAACATAACATTTTCTTTAACTGTACCTAAACATTAAAAAAATAAGCATCAACATAAATATTAATTTCCCTAAAAAGTTATTAATTTACTGGTCTATAAAAAAAACATAATTATTCTGATAAAATATTTTCGTTGTCAATACTAATTAAAAAATTATAATGACAATAAATCGCAAAATGAAACATTATTGAACACATGTAACAATAAAATTGGCCATCAGGAGTAAGTCCGATAAATCTGTCTAACAAAAAACAATTAATTATCTTCCAAACCTCAAACGAGTGTACGGGTCAGCTAGATTGATGGCTGTAGCCAAGGGCAGCTAGGGCTTGCAAAAAAAAGAAAAAATAGTTAACAATTTAATAAAATGTTACCCATACTATACCAGCCCTGTATTATATTATACTGCCCACTGCTGAGCACGGGCCTCCTCTACAACTGAGAGGGTTTAGGGCTAAGTCCACCACGCTGGCCTAGTGCGTGTTGGCAGATTTCACATACCTTCGAAATGTAATGTTAAGATAACATGTTAATATCAGTTGACTTGTTATAACGAGAAATATTATTAGCCCGTGGTTTCACTATCTTAAAAATTTAAACAGTTAAATTATAACGCAAAACCAAATACCATAATAATTGCAAAAAAATATTATGTTTATTTTCATTCAACCATAAGGTAAAGCCAAAATAATTTCAAATTATTTTGCAGAAAAAAAAAACAGCAATACGAAATCTCCAACATGCCAACCCTGATAAGGATGACCACGCTTTTCTTTTGTACGGGAAGAATCCCATTATGTTACTTTATGCAGATATGTACAGTCAATAGTGCTTTGTTGCCCCCCAAGGTCAAGGGTGATAGCTAACGAATCGTGACGAATGTAATAAATCACAGTCATATTGAAAATTATCGTTTGGATTAACTTTCAGAGTCGGTTTGAGGCTACTAATGAACACAAACCTAAGCAAGTGTCCTTTAGAAATTTTATCGGGTACTTGAAACTAAAATGACTGCATTTTGTGACGTGTTCAGAAAAATATGCGAAGTTATCAAAACAATATGTTACATTTTTTAATGGGGCTATTGAAATTACACATTACAAAGGGGTAGGATAGGGTGACAACGTACGCGTATAGATTACTTATGGACATTTCGTCCACAATAACGTAATAAATTCTGTTATGTTTTCGTAGCAAAAAAAGTATTGGAATTCATGTGCCCTAAAATGTTAGTGTTCTTCAATGAGATAATCCTCATAAAACGTTGATTTTAGTGACAAGCCATGCTGTATTATTAAAAAAGTGATGATTTAAAGAAGTTATTTGCTGGTGGGAGAGTACCAGATAAATTTTGTTCTCGAAGGAATAGTGTAGCGAAAATAATATAATATGGTAAAAACCTGCTTTGGTGACGCCTTCCAATTTGGTAGTGTAAGTCGGAATAATGATGGCTTCCGTCAATGAGAAGTCAAAAGAAGAAATTCAGATATATCAGAAACTTAACTTTCACCTACCATCAAGATTTTAAATAGAATTGCTGAACTCTTGTTATAATAAACGAACAAAAAGTTTTGTGCGAAGACAGTACTAAATTATGAAGTTAGCGATTTCTTCGGTCTCGTTGATTAATTACTTCTTTCGTTTTGTCTTAACTTTGCTGATATTAACTATTTTTGAAATATTATTCATTATACCTATTTCTTCAACAAAATTCTTTACACTTTAATCGTGAAGTTTATGTCCTTATAATAATATATTTAAGAATCGGAAAGCTGTATAAATTTGACAGCTCCCGGATTCTTTAGGTAAGTATCAATTTAGAATCGTATGCAGTGGCCATAAAATTCCACTGGCTATAAAAAGGATTTCCGGCTTACCCTATTTTGTATCATGCAAATCAGTTGCAGACACTTCTAATATAAGTTTTATTCTTGCTGTTCCTGTTATTTTTGTATTATGTTATCTTTCACCTTTGGTTATGGAAGCTCGCTTCTATCACATTGGTGTATATGGGCAAGTCATTCTGATAGATCTACCAGATTTAGGCGGGTTGTTTCATCCGTAGTCAGGAAAAGTTAAGGTTGATATCACACTGGCGAATTTGCAACCAAGCGTAGGCGCTGCGCGCTAGTCCTGTGTAATAAGACCGTTAACTTTACTTGACCACGGACGAAACAATGAGCTTAATAATGAATTCGAAATAAATATAAAAAAAAGCGGCGATAGCCTAGTCGGGAGTAGAACGGACATGCAGAGACGAATGTTTTTTTTTAAAATAAAATGAAATTTTATTACAAGTTAAAATTTAACAAATAAATACTCTTACAGTTCTTCGAGAAAGCAACTACTACACAATATATATTTTTATTTAGAGTATGCCATTGATGGCAGTACTAGTATTAACTGTGTCAATGTCCGCAGGTTCAAAACCCAAGGGTACGCTCCACTGACTTTTTAATGTTATGTGTGTTTTCTTTGTCTATAGGTATCTATTACTATTAATGATTTGTAAACGTGGGTTAATGCATCATGAACGCCAATATATTTTTATTTGGTTGCTTCCAAATAGTATTTTATTTATATCTTAGGGCTACATCCATGCATACATTAACCTGTGTAATAATAATACTGTCAAATATACATTTGAAAAACAATGAAGAAAATCATGACAATTGATGACGAAAAAATTAAGCCCGGAGTTTCTTTCTGCCTTTCTTCTTCGGGTCGTCATCGCTTAGGTAGCTAGTGAAAGGCTGGTAGGTTAGCTAGGCTAGGACCTTTTTATCCTCGCCGGCGAGGACCGTGGCGTTTCCTTTCCTCGTAATGTAAAGATACTCCTTCCCTTTCTTTTATATCAGCTCCACTTCTCCTTACCTAGCCCTATTCCCGTCCCCAATGTCCGTGTCCTCTGTACCTATCAGCCCGTGCTGGTTGTTCATTATTTAATCTAGGTACTTAAAATTATTTAATTGGTATATGTACCTTTGTTATTGTCTCTACCTTGTCATGACTTGTCATAAGTGCTTTTTTATAAGCCTACTTGATCAATAAATGATTTTATTTTATTTTATTTTTTATTTTATAAAAAAAACTACAAGAAAGTTACTTGAAATGGCGATAATTCAAACTTGTGTCAATGCATGCGTGAAATTCCTTCATACAACTTTTAGATCCTTATTTCCCTCTGTTTACGTAAATTTTTTTATGATATAGGGGGCAAACGAGCATACGGTTCACCTGATGGTAAGTGATCACCGCCGCCCATGAACATCTGCAATACCAGGGGGCACAGAGATGCGTTGCCGGGCTTAATAAAACGTAGATCCTATATTATTATTATAGGAAACAACAAATTCTTAAATAGGCTTATATCCAGAGATATGATAATAATCCCTTCCTAGCCGATTTCGGCCACGGCGGCCAATCTCAACGGAGATCAGCCAGGTACGCTGGAGATATTATAGTGCACAAGTGTGTGCGCAATACACAGGTGCACTCGCTATTCCTTCACTCTCATAGTCCAGTGAGACGGCAATCCAACATGACCGGAGAGAGATCAGGCGTAGGACCAACGGCTTTACGTGCTTTCCGAGGCATGGGGGTATCACACCGCCAAGTTCCTGACTCCGAGCTGCGACTGAGTCATTTTTAAGATGGAAAAATCCAGTCACAATGTCTTTGGCCCGACCCGGGATTCGAACCCAGGACTTCAGCGCGCAAATCTTATTCGTAACGCATACGTAATACATCTACGCCACCGAGGCAGTCAGCCAGAGATATGATTAATACATGATATTTGGTATCTAAAAGAGCTTGGTGTTAAGAACTCATCCTCAGGCACAACAGTCGGACATTGTCTTTGTATATCTATTTAAACGGTGTTTATTCATGATGCTGAACGGGTGCTACTGAAATTTGCATTTCAATCGACACTTATATTTCCAAGAGGCTCGTTAGTTAGCATACCGTCTGCAAATGAGGTTACTATTACATCAAAGATGTTATTATAACTTCAGAAAATGTTATAGCAGAAACGGGAAGATGTAGATCACCTGAGTGATAGCTCTCCATTAATATATACAAAAGAGTAACCATACTCCATTGAATTTTTGGGAGGCAGGTGATTCATGTTTTTATTTTAAGTTTTTACTAGTGGTAGGTCTCTCATATGTAAGAGTCCGTATGGGTGATACCACCGCAATGTCTATTTCTACCGCCAAGCAGCAGTGTGCATGCACTGTTTTGTTTCGGTTTGAAGGACATTGTAGCCAGTGTAACTACTGCACATAATGGGAATTAACATCTTATGTCTCAGGATGACGAGCGCAATGGAATGCCACACAGTACTTTGTAAGTCAAGGTGCTGGATGGTGTTACTACTATTTATGGGTGGTCGTATCACTTACCATCAGGCGAACGGTATGCTCGTCTCGTCATTCTATGCAATTAAAAAAAAGACGTTCTATTTATCTACAATTCTTAACTTCAGTTAGGTCAATCCATAGTTTAAACTAGATGGCCTAGGGTCGATTTCACCGCTCGTTGATAAATGCTACTCGGCACATTAATGTATAATCCGAACAAATGCAATAGTCGCGGTCTAATCTATGCACCCATATAAATGGTAATAAAGTGAGTACTATCTACATAAGTTGTTTAATACGATAACTTTCAAATAAATTTTACTTGAAACTGGTGCTTACAATCGTAAAAGTAATATAGAAGAAACAAATGGATATAGCAATTAGTTATAATTGATTCAACTTAGGATATTGGCAGTTTCTAAGAAAACTTAAGTAATTTACTCAGAATTCTAGCAAAATATTTAAGCAAAGCTGAGCAAGTAGTGTCGCTTTCTTTAAATTACTTATAACAGAAACAGTAGCGTATTGTTTCAACAATTATTTACGTTGATACAAAGCAAACAATTCTAGATCTCACATAAAAGAATAGGAACAAAAAATTGTTTGCAAGTCTTTTGTACTAATGAAATGTACCTGAGCTTGTTTCTTGGTATGTGAATTATTGTTGTGAATGTATTTTACACTTTGTTTAGCTGTCGACTAAATAAATGTAAAAAGACCAAACAATTAACTGACTGCCTCGGTGGCGTAGTTGTATTACGGTACGACTGCAAGGCTGAGGTCTCGGGTTCGATTCCCGGGTCGGGCAAAGTGATATTGGATTTTTCTATTCAGTATCAGCCCGGAGTCTGGAATTTGTGCCCGATATGGCGATAGGCTCGCCCCCTATCACATCATGGGACGGAATACGCTTGGCGAAAAGTGGGTGCACTAGTTGCGCCTCTGCCTACCCCTTCGGGGATAAAAGGCGTGAGCATGCGTACCAAACAATTAAAATATATTATATACAGAGGTGTCATCATCATCATCAGCCACATGACGTCCACTACTCAACATAGGCCTCCAGATCAGAAAGATTTCCAGACGGATCTGTCAAAAGCGGCCCGCATCCAGCGTGTTCCTGCGAGCTTAGTAGTCGTAGTTTTTATTGCAGAGGTGTAACACACCAAAATCTCACCAGCTATGTTAGGTCCCATGTAATAGGGAGCAGGGCTTTTGCCATTAACCGGGCATATTTCTAGACTCCGGGCTGATACTGAACAGAAAAGAAACCAGTATCATTTTACCCGCCCCGGGATACGAACCCGAGACCTCAGTCGTCAGCGTGATAGGGAACGTGCACGAGCTGTAGGTAAGCAGTAGGCGTAGGTGGCAGCACAAAATCGACACAAGAGCCACATGTGGATAAAAAATAAAATTTAGAGACATATAATTTATTAATATATTCTTTTAATATGACATAAACCATTAAATATGGGTTCCGGCCGATTATTATTAATGCCCGGCGCGGCCCCAATATGCTTTTTTTAAATGGTAGCTAGTTATTTTGATGTCATTGAAGTAAAATTAGGAGGTTATGTTCCCTTGATTACAGATTTGTTTGTATTGAATATTATCTTCAAAACGTTTTTATTTTTATAAATTAAATAATGAGACATTTCTAAATGCTTTTGGAACCCACACTTGTATGTTTTATATAGCTTTTATTATTTTTGTCGATTTTCACATGACCACGGAATGTAATGTAAGTATTTAGGTACTATATTCTTAGTGATGGAATAGAATTTTAAACCATTTGATTTGTTTATTTTATGTTTCGGAGTATCCATATATACAGCAGTACATTATCAACAAATTAAATTTTATTGTTCATCCCTTTAATATGATTATTTTACGTCAATGCCAAGTATTGATAGGATGTAAGATTCAGTTTGCGCCACTAGATGGCAAAGCTTACGACGTGCACGTTTGACTGGTGGTAGGTCTCTCATATATAAGAGTCCGTCTCGGTGGGTACCACCGCAATGTCTATTTCTACCGCCAAACAACAGTGTGCATGCACTGTTGTGTTTCGGTTTGAAGGACATTGTAGCCAGTATAACTACTGGACATAATGAGACTTAACAGCTTATGTCTCAGGATGACGAGCGCAGTGGAATGCCACACAGTACTTTGTAACTCAAGGTGCTGGATGGTGTTGCTACTATTTATGGGTGGTCGTATCGCTTACCATCAGGCGAACGGCATGCTCGTCTCGTCATTCGATGCAATAAAAAAAAAAAAGTTCCCTATAGTCGTACCGCGCATAAATTACAACTGCGCCACCGAGGTAGTCTTATCACTTATCAGCATACATAAATATATGCACATATAAGCTTCAGATAGTATTTCAAAGGTTAGGCAAAGCCGTACTAGTGCACCCACATTTCACCGAGCTCACATCCGTCCCATGATGTCAAATTCCAATCCAGAGCAACACAGGTGTGTTTTTCAAATCGAAAAAACATCATGCTGTGCTCTCGTTTTATTGGTTTTCACGAACAAAGAATGCTTTTGAATTGCAAAATAACATTGTTCAAATAATGTAACGCGCAAACAGGCGAAAATAAATGTAATATAGAGGCAACAAAAATAACATTTTGTATAAATGGCCGGTCCTACATAAACTATGTAAAACTTTAACGAGGATGTATAAAATATCTTTAATGTATGAGATGACATGCTGGCTTGCTTTAAGAAATTTCATACACAATACACTTTATAATTTTCTAGAAAATTGATAGTTCGAGACGCTACAGTACTCGGAATTCACACACACACACACACACACACACATACCCACACACACAGCACGCCTTCAATCAGTACTGGGAATTCATCTCGACGAAGTCACAATTTTCATGCATTAACGATGTATTCGATAAAGTGTGGACAGAAATGTGTTATATGTATGAAATTATGTGACCGGTATTTTACGAAGAGATTGGCGCCGATCTACAGAAAACTAAATTTTATACTATCCGGAATGATAAAATGTCTAAAGATTTTGTTTTGGTGTACATAACACGGATTGAAAGAATTTGTTTGGCAGTGTTTCTTGAAGTATGGCGTAAAATTGTAGTTTTTGTAAGCATTAAGAAATAAGAAATTCAGCCATCATCACCACCGTTTATTTCCTATAGAATTGTCGAGGTCATATGTGGTAAGAGTTGATGCCTGCCCTAAGTCTAGCAACACCAGTTTTAAATCTATATTATAATACGTAAAGATAGAACTTTGTACACTTTTTAAGGCATATTGCACGCACAAACGAGTATCAGTTTTAGCATAATTCAAATTCATATACAGGTGTGCCGAGAAATAAAAATAATGTACAATATGTGTTACAAATACATTAGACGGTCAAATTTCGACCACTGGCCGACCGCTAGTCATAATAGATCACTCATATCATCATCCCGAGACGTTAGAAGACTTATAATACCTAGTATTTCACTAATGTAATACATTTGAATTGGAAATCAGGAGGAATATAAACGATGATCTTAATTTGAATTTGGATTAGATTTGGCATCCCGTAAGGACAGTTATGGCTTGAAAACTTAAATCGTTTGAGCACTGGGTTAGGGATTCGCGTCGTTGGCGCGATAGCTGTCGGATTGCATGTCTTAACTCTGTTGCAGTAATGAATTGTGTTTGAATATGTTCAAGAAATACTTCTTGCAAATTATATGTATGTATACATTTTGAGTAGAAGTGGACGATAGCCTAGTTGGGAATGGAACGGTCTGCCGAGACAATGTCCGGAGGTTCAAACCCAAGGCACAAACCTCTGACTTTTCGTAGTTAAGTGTGTATTGTTTATCAATTATCGTTCGCTTTAACGGCGAAGGAAAACATCGTGAGGAAACCTGCATACCTGAGAAGTTCTCTGAATTTCGAAGGTATGTGAAGTCCACCAACCCGCATTAGGCCAGCGTGGTGGACTAAGGCCTAAAACCCTCTCAGTAGTAGAGGAGGCCCGTGCTCAGCAGTGGGCAGTATATAATACAGGGCTGATTGCATTGCATTGCATACATTTTGATAATCATACAATTGATAACATAATGTCAAATACGAATTAATTCTTATTATACTATAGTCAGAAAAAAATAATATAACTAAAAATACAGCTTAACTTATCCATTTCCAAATGGACAGCTCACCCGTAAAACCTACCGGGCTATTTAGCATGCAAAGCTCGTGTCATTTTGGCAATACAAGCGTTTGGGCTGTAACATACACAAATCTGCCAATTTGGCGGGATTGGTATTCGTGTAACAATGTCCATGGGTTTATCAAGTGAATCCTTGGTGATTGTGTGTTATTGATGGCACGTGATGCGTACGAGCTTGTAATCCCGTCAAATCTCGTATACATTTTATATGCGTTGATTATGGCGGTTATCTCACTAATACTTATCAGGTCCATATTCGCTCAAAAAATATATTATGCCAGTATTGACTTGTGGCTCTTAGTGTATTTTGATACGTGTAATAATATGGAGAGTGTTGATTACCCGATTGTAAACTTGTGGCGCGAATTTTTGAATGGAATAATAGAAACAAATTGCACAACCTTTTGTGTATGATTGATTTTTCGAATAAAAATATCACGGTCCACAGCCAGCCAGCATCGGACTAATGAATAATGGCGAAATATTACAAAAAACTCTAACATTTTTGTGAACAATGTTCCTCCATTTTCTGCTTAAATTAATAGCTACGACCCTACTTACGGCTTATCTTAGAATTTAAGGGAACCAAGATGTGATCACAGAAATGAAATAAAAATTAAAACAGTAGGTCTCTGGGGAATGTAAGAATAGAATCAGAAATGAGGTAATCCGAAATAAATTCAAGGGCACCATCTTGGCTCCGAGTGTGTTGAACTGATGAAAGTATTTGTCATTCGTCATCGTAAACGAAACGCTTAAAATCCTCTTACGCCGGCATTAGGCTGTTATTTTATTACGAAATTCCCGATGCTAGATTTATAATTGAATTGAGCGAAAAATGATTTATTTTATCGCATAAAAATACTTGAATGTCTATTTTATTTTGTGTAGTAGAGGAGGCCCGTGCTCAGCAGTGGGCAGTATATAACGCAGGGCTGATTGCATTGCATTGCATCTATATTACGCGTAGGTCCTAATAATAGTATATAGGGAACGTGTACGAACTATAGTGACAGCACAAAATCGACACAAGAGCTGATAAAATATTGGTTCCGGGCGAATATTATTGATAACGTGGCCAGAATATCATTTTTTTAGCTGGGAGCTAGATATTTTGATGTTTTTGAGGAAAAAATTAGGAGATTATGTTCGCTACAGATTTGTTTGCATTGAATATTATCTTCAAAACGTCTTTATTTTTATAAATTACTTAATGAGACATTTCTAAATGCTTTTGGAACTCATACTTATGTACGTTTTATACAGCTTTTATTATTTTTGTATATTTTAACATAACCATGGAATGTATGTACTTAGGTACTCTTGGGAACGTATTAGAATTTTACACCATTTGATGTGTTTATTGTTTTGAAGCATCCAGATACACAGCAATACATTATCAACCAATTAAATGTTATTTTTCATCTTTTAATATGAATATTTTACGTCAATGCCAAGTATCGATAGGCTGAAAGTATCAGACTGTACCACCAGATGGCACAGCTTACAACGTGCACGTTCCCCCTATAGTATAATAAACGACTTAAGTACTAATGCTCCAACTTAGCTTTATACTTAGTTATTTCGACTTGTTTTCGTTTCTCCCTTCTCAATATTTATCTATTTCTAACCAATGTGGAACATAATGACGAGCGCAGTACAGTTATTATTGCAACTCTTTATGGGTCGACAGCAAGCCACCCGCTTCTCCCGTTATTTATTATATTATTGTAAGACTTGTATACACCCACACAACTTCTGAATAAATGCTACTTGTGAAATAAATGTATAAGCCGACCAAATACAAAAGTCGGACCCTAATTTATGCTCCAAAAAATATATAATATAATGAGTATTGACTACAGTAGCTTTTTTATATTATGATAACTGTCAAATAAAGGAGATGTCCGCTTTTTGTATGGGTGTTGGGCCTCAAAATCTAACCAGGCTCAAATTATATGGATAATAGCTTCCTATTAGTGAAAGAATTTTCAAAATCGGTCCAGTAGTTCCTGAGATTAGCGCGTTCAAACAAACAAACAAACTCTTCAGCTTTATATAATAGTACAGATAAAGGGGCAAAAATATGAATCTTGTATCCATTATAAACATATTTTTAGACGCTTCCATTTATAACTAACCTATTAAATTCCTTTTTTTTAAGTGATGGTTTTAAGCAATATAAAATTACATTAATTTAAATATCGGAGGACTTTAAAATTATACGATTTATTGCAAAGGCCTAGTTTTTGGTATCAACATATGTATGTAAAGTATCGTTAGAATTTTAAGCCCGTTATTGGACATGTCCTTTCCTTAAACTTGTCGAACAGGCCCTAATTATCACAAGACGTCATAAAACATGTGATTATACAAGATACAGGAAAATCTGCGTTATACTTTTGATTATCTGATCCAGTAATCGATCGCTTAACACTATAGTCATCGGACCTTAACAAAACTCAAATGCGCTATTCTGTAGTAATATTATAAAGAGGAAAAGTATGTGAGTTTGTATGTTTGTAGGAGCTAATCTATGGAACTACTGAACCGATTTTAAAAATTCTTTCACTAATAGGAAGCTACGTTACTCCCGAGTGCTAAAGGCTACTGTAGTATCGTGGTTATTTTTAACTAGCATTGCGCGCGGCTCCACCCGCGTGGAAAAGTTTTTCCGGGTTAAAAAGTAGCCTATAACACTCAGGCGTAATGTAGCTTCCTATTAGTGAAAGAATTTTCAAAATCGGTCCAGTAGTTCCTGAGATTAGCGCGTTCAAACAAACAAACAAACTCTTCAGCTTTATAATATTAGTATAGATAAAAACTCGTTTATTAATTTCTTTTAATTTTATTTTCTCTTACGTTATCTAACTCTTCGAAACACACCACGAGCAACCTGGGGGAGGGAGGAAAACCAGAGCTAATTGCAAACGTCTACTATAACACTTGACAGTTGACACACGTCAACCGAATATTTGTACGAAAGCCCCCACAGACTATCACAATACTGTTTGCTACAGCCACTTTTTATCCCGGAAAAATATTTATCGCGGAAAAACTTTTTCACGTGGGCGGAGCCGCGGGCAAAAGCTAGTAGGGGATAAAAGAGACCAGTGGGCTTAGAATGTGACAAAAAAACACGTCACGTCTCCGTTTCGTCTTATTGGGATTAGTTGAGAGACTGACGTCTTGGTCTCTCGATCAATCACAAACATCAAAATTAAACGACATCGTTTTACGAGTTGCGTCTTCGTGTCACATTCTAAGCCCACAGTTTTGCATAAACATATTATGCAGATCGGTTGTTTAATAACTGCTTCCGCGCGGTAACCAATGTAATTAATAATCAAACACTTTTATCCGGACGTGAAATTAAAATGTGTAATCAAATACTTAATTAATCCACATTAATTAAGTTAAAAGCGCGAGCGTGTAAACTCTGTATCATGTTAGCGCTATTGGTTTATCGGATTTTCAGTTGCATTCTCTATGAGTTCCTAAAATTAATTTCATTTTATTGGAACGAAGTTCCTTATCGCGCGTTGTGAAAGGGGGCTGGACGGAAAAAAATCTCATGAAAAGTTGTCACGACACTTTTTGCTATTATCTTACTAATATGAACCTTAAATACAATGCGTAGAAGCTATAATTCTTGAAACGAGTATATTTTTATTTATTTTATTTATTAAAGTCATTAAAACCATTTCTTACTAATCTAATATGAACCTTAAAACATTGCGTAGAAGCTATTTCCCCAGCGTTGGCACGGCACGAGTACAAAAGAATCGAACGTAACATTCTTTTTTCAAATTTTGTTGGTTTATTCTACTTTGGTTACTGACATTTATCAATAACAAGACTAAACGTGCTTTGCTCGCGTTTAAAAATCTACTTTATGTGGTAAGCGTAAGATCGAATTTGTGTTTAGTCAATCAAATTTTGTGATAAAAATGCTATGCAATAGCTTTACCGCGGCAGTCCCCGAGTGCCACAAGTATTTATTTGTTTTTTTCTCTAGAAACTTATGTATTGGAACGGAAATAGGAAAATATTTAAATATTTATATATTTATATATATACACACTCTGTTATATGAATAAAATTTTATTACAATTCCTTCACTAATTCATCGAAAGGAACTTCGTTCCATCCGGGTGTCCCTTGACACCTCTCATTGCTTTTTTTTTTACACACGCAAGTTATTTTATTGGAATATCGATATGTAGATAATAGTATCGATATGTAGATAGTAGTAGGTGTTGTTCGTGGCTTCACTCGCGTGAGAATCATTTTCCGCTACAAAACTCCTTAACATACTGTACGACACCAGCGCCATCTATTTAAAAATCAGATTAAAAACTTCCATTATTTCCCACGCGAGCAAATTACCGGGATAAAAAGTAGCCTATGTGTTAATCTAGGACATGATCTACCCGTGTGCTAAATTTCATCCAAATATAGTACAGAAAATAAAATAAATAAATACTTAAATGATTGAATGTTACCATGTGTGGTTGACGAGAGGGGTTGGACTGCATTCTACTTTGATTTGTGGCTGCGGGTTCGTAGACTTTAAATATGTTCAGAATTCTTAGATAACTTTCTAGCAAGTTTGAGCAGTGCATCAAGCACCAAACGAACAATAATTAAAGAATTGCCGTTTCTAATCTCTGGTTTAAACGATTCACAATAAGAGTCGCCTATACGAAAGTTCATACGCAACAACGTGGTCTCACTTGATAAATGTTTTAACTTTGCTCGTGTTTGCCTAGTATCTTATGAAAAGATATTGGTAAAATAAATTTACATTTAGCAAAGGCTATAAAAAGCAAAGAACAATAATACTAATATGAATGCCTCCTGTGAGGTTTGAACTCACGACCCCTGGTTTACGAGACCAGTGCTCTACCACTGAGCTAAAGAGGCATATAAGACATTCGTGCAATTAGTTTACTTGTTTCATAGTTACGAAAGGATGATAATCCAAATTTCTTAATATTTTTGCCGCTGGTTTATATACTTAACGGTTATATTTCTAAAGCCGGGGCAAAACATACGTCTAATGTCATTAATATTTATCACATTGATCAAGATTAAGTCGTATTCATCTGCATGTTGGTGATGGATAGTAAAGGTACGAGTAGATAGAGGCTCAACTAGTGCACCCAATTGTCGCCGTGCGTATTCCGTCCCATGATGTGATAGGGCGCGAGCCTATCGCCATCTGTGGCACAAATTCCAGACTCGGGGCTGATACTGAGTAGAAAAATCCCCATCCCATATAAATAAAACCAAACACAAACCATAAAGCAAGTCTCCACTCAAAACAAACTATGTCTAGTCAAAGCCACAAGTTCTGTTATCTATGCGCATGCCAGCACTGTGACTTATCTCCTTATCTAGTGGTACAGTAAGGTGACAGAAAATGGGTCAAGTTGTTCTCGATTTAAGCACTCACTTAGCACAGATTGACTAATTTAGTGAACCTTACATTGATAGACTATCTGTTTATACTTTAAAGGGATTTAATGAAGGGTATAACCTGAAGAAAAATAGTTTTTCTGTGTTGGGTAAATATTGGCGTGAGAAAATTTACATGTAAAACAATAATGTCATAACCGAAATCCTTTGAGTTTGAAATCAGCCGTTGAAACTTTTCATTGCTGTAATTTAAAATTGAGCGGTATTATATTAGTAAGCTAGTTCAATGCCAGAAGTAAACTTATTCAAATTCAAGAAAACACTATTAAGGTGTGATTTATTCATTACTAGCTTTAGGCGGCTTTGCGCAAGTGAAATAGGTTTTTGCGGGATAATGGTTTCGCTATCTAATTTTCCGGGATAAAAAGTAGTTGGTGTCCTTCCCAGGGATTCAAAATATCGCCATTCACCATGCCAAATTTCATCGAAATCTGTTTAGTTTTTCAGCCGTGAAGGCGAAGACAGACAAACACACATACAGTCTTTGATTAATTATATACCTAGATAGAGTGACACGCTGCAATGAAACTAAAACAAACAGGCCAACTTTTCTTAAGCTAGTATACGTGACAGCTGTGTCATACGCTATCGCTGCATCATTCTGCGTATCCTTGTGTGCGCGCATAATTATACCAGTTATTACATAGTTTCTATTAAAACGGGGAGAAAATTATACCCATGAAAAACACCAAAAATTAATTCACTCGAATTCATTTAGTGGGGAACAGTTCGCCTCTATTTTTTTCGACGCGTTTGAAACGTTCAGTTTCTATCTAGGTATATAATTAATCAAAGCATACAGTGTTACTTTCGCATTTATAATATAAGTATGGAGTATAATGATAGAAACATTATATCCAAATAAATTAAATTAAGTAGCAACTCTAGGAAAGGCCCTATAACACAAAGAATTATCACGAGACTGCGGAATAAAGAGATTTTATCATTCATGTAAAGAAATTGAATAACAACAGTTTTAATTTTCTTTGGTTTTCCTTTACACGCCGCGGGTAGGGTAGTTTTTCTTTAATTATTTATGATAAATCATTTACTGTTTCTCATTTTTTAAAAGGGATCTTTTTAACAGCAGCTAATGCCCGTACCGTTCTTAAAATAATGTAAATTATTACAACATATTTTTTTTCTTTAAATCCTGGTACATTAAACATTCCACACACACATTTCTAGTGGCGCAGTTTTATACAAAAATAACTAATTTGTGAGAGGTTTTTAACACGTTTAATTAATCAATTAAATGAAATGCAATGCAATCTGCCCTGTATTATATACTGCCCACCGCTGAGCACGGGCCTCCTCTACTACTGAGAGGGGTTAGGCCTTAGTCCACCACGTTGGCCTAGTGCGGGTTGGCAAACTTCACATACCCTCAAGATTCTTATAGAGAATTCTCAGGTATGTAGGTTTCCTCACGATGTTTTCCTTCACCGTTAAAGCGAACGATAATTGATTAACAATACATACGTAACTTTGAAAAGTCAGTGGTGTGTGAGTAGTAAGGGATTCACCGATACTGGAGCAGGTTCGGCGGCCGGTCCGCGGCGCTCCGGCGGCTGATGGCCGACGTTTTCGATTGCTCCAGATTCGGCCCGCGGAAACCGCGAATAAATCCGCGGATTACTTTAATACCTACCGCGAATTAATTTGATACCTACCGCGGATTAATTTGATACCTACCGCGGATTAATTTGATACCTACCGCGGATTAACTTGATACCTACCGCGGATTAATTTGATATCGACCGCGGATTACTTTGATAACACCCGCGAATAAAAATTATATCGTCCGCGGAATCCGTTTCATATCACCCGCGAGGTAGGTATGAACCACGAATTTGTTCATGGTCTACGGTTCCCTTAAGCTTGTACCTTTTCCCTGTTCGTTGTGCTTTTAACTTTCTACTTTCTATCGGCGATCCTTTTTTTTATTTGAAGGATGCAAAGGTCTTTGTCGCGTATTTCTATTAACTCGTGTTTCTACGCAAAAGCCGTTTAAAATTACTTAATAGTTACCCTTTACGCATTACGAGCATTGTTTATGATAGATAAAGCAACATTTTCCCTGTTTCGTTGTGTTATTGACTTTCTACTTTCTATCGGCGACCCTTTTTTATTTGAAGGATGCAAAGGTCTTTGTCTCGTATTTCTATTAACTCGTGTTTCTACTTAAAAGCCGTTTAAAATTACTTAATAGTCGCCCTTTACGCATTACGGGCATTGTTTATTATAGATAAAGCAATCGTTACAATACACCATACCTTTCTCAAATTCTAGGTAAAACCCTTTGGGTCTTCTCATTGTCATAATAATTACGGTTCCCATTATTCACATTACCTGATATTACGTATTCAACGGAACATTTAAGGTGAAAGTCGAAACATGTTGGATCTTGTCTGCAAGGAAACAATACTCCCTCTCCATATAAAAGACCGACTCAAAATCACATGGTATCGTATTCCACTCTGTGCTCTGCTCGAAGTGTGATCTCCAGTTGTGTGTAACAGTGAAGTGATAGTAAAATTGTGAAATAGTTAAATAGTGAAAGTGTTATAAAAATGAATGTAAGTACCTTTATATACTTTGATCTAAAAGTGTTGTAACCAGATGTTTCATTAATTGTTTATGCCATGTGTTGTCCACCAGGTTAATACATTTTAGCTATCTTTGATGTCTTATTAATTTATCATTGTTACTAATGTGTACATGTATACTTCGCATACCTATAAGCATTTATCATACAGTACTTACTTAACCGATAATTAAAACAGTTTCATTTCATTTTGTTACAGTTTTCTGAAAATACTTTCAAAAACTACTATTATGCTGAAGAAATCGACGAACCTAGTGATGAAGAAGGTACACTCGCCTTTAAAGTAAAAAAAGCGATAATAGCAAATAAAAGACCGATCGAATGCAACAGCATTGATGAGTTCTTCGAAAAACCAAAAAAGAAGAAGACAACAACAAGAAAGTCATCCAGTGTTGGTCGATCGACGAGCGGGGGTGTTTCATACATCCGATCAAACAGCGATGACAACAGTTCTGCATCACATCTCATAAAAATTGAGGTGTATGAAGTGAATAAAATAAAAAACATCGCACCGACGGAACATTGGAAACACGCTGATGTGCGAGTCAAATATTACGCGGAAACCGACAGTGATAAGAACTTGCAAAGTGTTAAGGACACTATATACAATATAACTAAACAGTTGGCTAGTAAGGACGATTGTGTGAAATATTTTATAGACACAGACAAATGAACAAAAGTGCCAGTGCGTGTTAATGTTTTAATATCATAACTTTAATCATATGCTTTGTACTACTATTATTGAAATAAGAAACTATTATTGTAATAACTGTACTTAAGAATCTACCTGTTTAAATTTAACTTACATTGTATTGTATTTAAACTTTGTACTCTTTTAAGTTACATACTTAATAGATTAATTTGTTTTTGATTCTAGAACTCTTTGTGAATTGTGTTATTGCTAAGTATTATTGTAAATAGTTATAAGTCTTTTTAGTGTTTTTTCAAGCTCATGCTTACGATTGTAAAGTTATTGGGAACATTCATAAATTGTTTGGAAGAATTATAAGTATTGTATGGGGTTATTAATCTTCAATAAAGAAAAATCATTCATTCATTTTCATATTTCATTTATTCACCTCAAAACATGATTTAAATAAACCATTTAAAAACACATCATTGCATATTGTATTATCACTAAATAATACTTGAAAATCTTTGAGACTCTTACCATAGTATTTATAATACAGATACATTAAACAGTACTCTCCACAAACTATAGTAAAGTCATTTTGAATTCGACTTGTATTGTAATTCCACATTCTAGAATTTCTCGCTAAAAACATTCGGTGGTATCCTTGAGGTGGTCGACCGTATGAATCAAAGTACTGTCCAAAACCATTCTTATCTATGTGTATGGCGACCCAGTGAGAACCTGGTTTGTTATCAGAGTCTAAGTTGCTAACTACGTATGTAGGAGTTACCACATATATTGGTAGACGATTGGCTGCATATACATTATATTCAATACTTGGATCAATTTTCTTTAAGTAATTCTGTATTTCTATTGTATTCATTTTTATTAACCGTATCGCTGCAGAATCTTATCAGGTCGAATGATAAAGTGGTAATGTCTTATATAAGGTTAACAAGACACTATTATGGTACTTATAAGCCAAGTTGACTCTTGTTGTGGGGTTGCAAGGATTATAGTAAAACAAAGAACTTAATATTTTGTGAATTCGTTTTATTGGTAACTTAAATCTAACAACAAATCTGAATTAAATTATTCACGCTTAATCTAATCTTAAACAGTTAATTTTGTGTTCTTAACTACTATAATCTACTGAAATATTGCGGTTTTTATCTATTTCAATAACATTATCAAACTCCGCATAAACAATGCAATTAATAGTTTGTGATAAAGCTGTTTCAAAACGCACTTCTAATCTCACACTACCATGCTTTACAAGATTCCAATGACTTGCAGAGTTTGCTGATAAATCAGGTGTCAAATCAAACGCTAACATACAATACCCTTCAGCGTATTGTTCTCGGGATATCCCATTACCTTCATTGAGAAAGTGTATACCTGTTCCAGAAAACAATGTATGATATACTGAAGTAAAAATTTTGTTCTCAAATGAGGGTTGTAAAGCCTTTGATGGTATTTGTTGACCGTCTATATATAAACTAAAAGTATTGATGTCGTAATTTTGAAAGTTAAATGGGTTCTTAGTGAGGTTTCCATTGAAAGCAGCGTTATTTACAAATCCCACTATACACCTTTTAGGTAATTGTCCTAAGAAAATGTTATCTAGAGTTTTTCCTTGAACACCTGATGGTATTGTTAAAACTTTAACTTCAGCTCGAGTAATGGGGTATTTAGCTGTGGTAGAAGCTAAGACCTTTTGATGAGCAAGTAACACGCTGGGATTGATTCGTGCTCTACGAATAATCAAAGATGCATCCGTAATAGATACCTTTAATTTAAGGTCACCTGTAGAGGCCATGAGATTGAAATTTTCTCTAGAACGAATTAACTTAACACATATATCAACACCATTGATTAAAAATTTTTCTTGATTGAATAAATCACCATGTAAGTGACCAATCATTTCCATTTCTTTACTTTCACTAGATAATTCTTGCCTCTTAGTAAATCCTTTATTAGTATCATCGGTGGAATCCATTTTTCCAGCTGTATCTTCATACCATAAACCACAGGTGAGGTGAGATTTTTTTGCTGCAGGAGCATAGTTCAATAAGTTTTCTATATACGCACGATAAGCATATGTGTTATTGGGTGGTGATACAAGTTTTTGATTTAAGTAGACATCAAGTTGACTGAAGAGTGAGTGCAACCAATTATTCACCGGAGCAACGACTGTAGATGCGGTTAGTTTGGTGTTATCTTGATTTACTATTTTCGCTTTCAAGTGAAGTAACGTATGAGATAAATCTATGTAGTCATCTCCTGCTCCAGGAATTTGAAATTCTATAGGACCATCATCGGCAAGAGATGAAATTGGTTTATAATGGATCCAAATTCCACTTTCAATGCTAGTTTGAGTTGACGGCAATGCAAACAAATCCAATTCGGACTTTATACATTCACAGGAATGACTATGTAAAAAAGACATTTTGATTAATTGTTAGAAAATATGTCCTTGATTTGTTTTTGAGTAATTTTTGATTTTTTTAGAGCTTTCACTTTCGCGGTCAACGACGGACTGACTCCAGGTAGACGTTTTCGTTTTGTTATATATCCGGATCCAGACATATTGATTTTATCTATTTTTTCATCAGCCTTGCGTTTTAAGTTGGAACCAACTTCTTTAAGACGTGCTTTTATTGAATCTTCCATTGGTCGCGCACTAACCATATCTGTCAATAGACCAACACCAGCGCTCAATGCCTCTTTACCAACAGATCGAACACCGCTATATAATAATGGTAAAACTGACCTAAACAATCCCCCAAGAAAACTACCAATTCCATGTCCTTTTTGATAAGGCGCCCCTTTATATACCACCCCTATACCTGAACCAGCCTGATGAGAATAATAGCGTTGATAAGGACATATCATGTTGGAGCGTTCAAAATGCATTATAATTTTTTAAAATGTAGTTTAACACACACCGTTCCAAATTGAAATGGTATCTTTTGTCCGGTGCTTGACCTTATATCTATTTCAATGGTATCGAATTCTCTTCGCATTACCGATAAGTAATGAGGAGGTGAAAATACATGCATTTTATTGGCACCATAGATGTATTTTGAAGGATCTAATGGTATTACTCTCAGAAGAGGTGTCATTACATCACCTACAATTTGAGGTTCAACTATATCACAGTAAACGAATAGTTGAGATGGTAACCCTAAATGTAAATTAGCTGGACATTTAGCTAAATTCTTTTCAACAAGGTTTCTGTTTGGTTCAAATCCCAACTGTAAGCCTAGTTTAGGAGATAATGTTACAGATTTTATTGATTCGTCTAACACAGAAACAGAAACAAATTTAGATATATTATCGTAGCGGAATTTGATTTTTTCTCTTATATTATTTAATGCTGACAAAATATGGTTAATATTATCATAGTTTGTGGCAGGTATGTGAGTCTTATAATAAACTGTAGATAGTTTGTCTTCATTGGGCATTTTCATGATTTTTGTTATGTAAATAACATTCTCATGATCTTGAACAGTAAACATGGTGCATGGATATTGGAATTCAACGATTCCTACACACCATTCTCCTTCCAATATTATGGGTTTGGGTAATTTTGTTGAAAAAATTGATGTTTTGTTCTCAGGAAAATATTCCATTGAACTATTGCTAAGTAAAGTTAAATAAAAATCTTTAATCATATTTTTTTTAAACTGGAAGCTAAAATCCAACTATTAAATTTGTTTGGATAACCTTTCCACTTAACTAACACTTGTTGTCTGCTGCCAGAATAACGAGAGCGAATTATTTTATCAATCTTGTGTTCAATGGTGGGGTCATAAATGACCTTTTGTAATTCTCGTTCATAAAACGTTCCTACTATCTCCTCACCATCTAAATCTTTTATAGTATAAACGGGCCACGGAGTACGTTCTATTATAGAAGAAATCACAAATATTTCATCGCTCCAATTAGATTCATACCCTTTTTGGAATACGTGTTTATATTTAGTTATTCTGACATGGTCACCGACATGAAACATAGGTAGTATAGTTTTTGATGATTTTTCAGATTTTTCATATAAATTACTCCAAACTGTCATTATATTATTAGAATTAACATCTGAAGGACACATTTTAATACTAGAATGGAAACTATGATTGTAAGAGTGTATCAAATTCTGCAAAATATCAATATATTTATGTGTATTCTTGTGTGTAAAATAGCGCCACATCTTCATTTTTAGCGTTCTTTGAAATCTTTCTACAATGCTTGCTTTGATGTCTGGATTATTTGTCGTATAGTAATTTATGTTTTTTGTTTTAAAGTATCTTTGAACATCTTTCGATACAAATTCAGTGCCTTTATCAGATTGAATGTGAGTGGGTGTAGTATTAGCTTCATTAAATATACTGTCGAAACACTTTTTTACGGTTTCTGAATTTTTCTTTTTCAAGGGTCTAGCATATGCATATTTGCTAAAAACATCAATAACACAAAGAATGTAGTTGAAACCTTTATTATCTTTAGAATAAGTCCGCATGTCGCTTAAGTCAGCTTGCCAAAGTTCATTGAGATTAGAGAGAACGTATTTGTTCCGAGCGAATTTTCTATGTACTGGTTTGTGGAGTGTATACGTAGATTGGGATTGCAACCAGTTTTTAACTTGTTCCTTTTTCATTTTACCTTTCATAGCTTTTGATAATTTGTCGATATTGCTATATCCAGCTGGGTGTGATACATCATAATAAATTTGATCTATTTCTAATAAGGGGTCCATTTTTCCCAATCAATCTTTTTCTTAATTTTATTTGCGTGTTTATCTTCGCTCGTTGACGTCAAATATACCTCTGTGTTTTGTGGCGGTTGTTCTTCGATGGCTTTTTGAAGTCGAGCTATGTACTCACGTCTTTTTGGATTGCCAATATATGTTAAAGGTACTTTTAAATCGTTTAACGCTTTAGCAAATTTTTCCCAACCAGGTGGGTCGTTGTTTTTTAATGGTCGCAGTGTATCGCTTACTAAATCGATAATGTTACTGTTAGGAATCACTTCATTATCTACAATCACTGTGCCAGCATCATTCCAATAAATTTTGTTTTTATTTAGTGACACCGAATTCAATAACAACTCACCTTTTTTTACATATGTTTTTGGTATTAAATTTAAAATTTGTTTTGTTGAGTAGGAAGGTTTTTTTTCGAATGTAAAACTTTCTTGTTGCTTCTCTTCATCACTCAGTGTCTGACTGACAACTACATCTTTATTCTTGATATCATTATTTATATTAAAAAATTTCCAGCTTTCAGATGTGGGTTTAATGTTATCGTCATTTGAAGTTATTATAGGGAGTTCAATGGGACGACGATCTTCTTCCATAAAGTGAAGATATCTTTGTAAAATTTGTAAGTATAATTTACACTTTTTTCGATCATCCATATTACTGTCGAGTATTTTTTCCATTTCACTATCTAAACGAGAGGTAGGATTTTCATTTCTTTTTTGATTTAACTTATCTATCAAGCTTGGATCAACTAACAGCATTTTTTTGGCGTGTTCCATTTTTAAACTAGTCCACTTATCAATCCACTCAAAATAGAACCCAATATAATCGGAAGAAATGCACCACCTTTTTGAACTATAATATTCTTTCTTATTTTATTTGTACTTTTACGTACCAATTTTCGTAGTAGATTTTTATACTTTTTTAGTTTACTCTTTGATTTTTCTTCAAGTTTTATATTTCCTTGTAAAACGTTATGAATACATTCACATATAAAATTAATTTCGTTTTCGTTACAGACTTTTAAAAGAGCTTGTTGATGTTTTGGTTTAAGTTTATAAAGAGCATTTAATAAGTGTTCATGCGTCTTTAAGCGTCGATCCATCATTTGTAAATGACGGGTATTGGTTGGTTCTTGACATATTTAAACTCTTTTGTGGGAATGTACACTGTAGAATGACCATCAGATGGAAATATCTTTGATTTAATTCGACACATGTCAAAAGTGTCTTGTTTTAGATCTATCATCAAATAGCCATGTGCTTCTTTTGTAGCATCTCTGTAAGCATCTTCTATGAATTTGCTATTTTCTGGTGATACTTGCCGTGCTAAGTAACGTATTTGAGTTTTATCACGTGGGTTTTTAAAATAAATTATGTAGTTTGAATTCAAAGAAATGTCTCTTTGTCCTTTACCTTGATGAAATAAATTTTGAGTAATGTAAAATACACTCAAGTTCCTATGATGACTACCTTTGGTAAATATGTCAACAATGCGACCATCAGATTCCCTCATGAGATCGTCGATAATAATAAGGTTAGCTTCCTTTCCATCAAACATATTCAAATCTGGTATACCCTGATAATAGTTTACATTTGGTAAATTATATAAGGGCTGCATTTCATCAAAACACCAAGTAATTTGATGAAAATTGGTGTTGCACACCTCATTAATATGTTTAATAAAGTTTGTTACAAAATTAGACTTTCCACATCCACTTGGACCTGCAACTATGGCAGTAAAAGGATGATAAAAATGAAACATTTTTAAATACACGTGTGAACTCGAAAAGCGTTTCGGAATGAATAAAACCAGAAGTTACGATTGAATGTATTATATTTGATTTTGTTTTACATACAAAGATTACATATACAAATACTTTGAAAAATGATCACATACAGTTCATAGCTGTTTTGAAAAATATTACAGTAAGAAAATTATTATAAAATAAAGTTAAATCAGGTATAACAAATAACTAACTACATACATTAAAATTTACATCTAATTTTTCATGATATTATACAAAACAGTTGTCATAGTAAAACAATAAAAAAAAAAAAGATAGTACATAATAAAGACAGAACTTTAAGTTATTAAAAACCACAATTAAAACACACACACACACACACATTAACATACATATTTTCGTTGTACAGAAATCGTTGATAAAATCAAATGTCCTTTATTTTATAATGACCCCATGCAAGAGTATCTGTTGAATTTTCTATTAAATAACGTTTTGTGTCATTGTGTGATAAAGATATTTTATTAATTTTTTGTGTATATATAGCATGTTTAATTGATTTAAATCTTATCATTTCGCTGTATTGCGTTTTCTTTTCATATAAACATGATTTATAATCGGTAAGACAAAATTTTTTTGTTACACTTTTGTTAATCCCTTTTGCTTTACATATACATTTATTCTGCACATCCATTGCATACATTTTAGAGCGAAGACCTACAAACTCTTTAAGAATTTTACCGTTATTTTCGTCTTTAAAAAAACCTAACCGTTTTTTATTCAATAATGGTAAACCATATTGATTATTTGGTGGATAGTCGGACGTATCAAAGTAGTTGACTAAATCAAGTTTTATATCAGCATAATAATTTTGCGTAAATATTTGATATATTAAGCTATCGGTATCAGTATATAGTAACTTAATATTATCTTGATATTTTATTTTCATATAATCGTAATGGAAATCGTATAGTAATGTTTTAGATATATCTAAAATACAAAAACCGAGGTAAATTGGTTTATTATATAAAACGTTAGTTTTATTTAATTGTATTGCAACTAAGCTCTCTGAGAATATAGATAAACTATGGAATTCTGGTCTTGCTATCAAAGATTGAGCACCTTGAGTTTTGCCACGATTTAACCAATGATTAATTAATTTGACATTAACTCGTTTTCTTACATTTTCCATTGTTTTACCAAAAACAGAATTATTCATAAGTTTAAAAAAATCTTTCTCAAAATCTGAAGTGGCTAATGAACGCATATGAGTATTCAAGTCTATGTAACTTTTCAACCACGCGGATTGTTCAAATTTTAAAATTCTATGTACTTTAACCAATCGGAGACCATTTTTTAAACATTGCTTAAGGTTTCTATAATGAATGACGTAATTTTTTTTATTTTTTAAATTTGGGATCAGTTTCCTGTCTTTGCTGTTTCCTAAACATACGTTTTCTGGACAAAATGGAAAATCTGAATGAAAATCATGTAAATTTTTTGAATATTCTAAATCTACTTCCAATATTAAACCATGTTTGGCATCATCGGCTATATTAAAATCTGTATTTATATCGACCCATTCAAATTTGGCTGTTGGGAGACATTGGGACATAGCCCAACCATAAAGGTTATTTGCGTCTAAGTACATCAAAAATGAAGATGGTTTATCTGAATCGTATTCCGACATAAACATGTTATTTGCCACTGCATGTCTATTGCTGCATTGTGATATACCCCCCCGAATATTATTCGCTATAAACGTAACCTTGTCGATATCTGTTAAAAGTTCCAAATTTATTTTGGTAAAATTTAACATAGCATCCCAACTTAAACCAGGTGCTGTATAATAGTGGGCAGGATCTAAACCGTATGTTTTAAGACAGACATCCCTAAAGTTTTCAAATATATCTGCTAACAACAATACATCTGTTTTTAAATACAGGTCTGAATATTCACCCATGTTTTTACAATTAAAATGATTCCACACGTCTTGAGCATGATGGTATTCACTTTCTGTAATGTGACTATCATTTAAAGAACTATAAAATTGATCGCGAGTGGGAAGAGAAGTTATTTTTAAAGAATCAAATGTCGTCATGTATTCGTATGGATAAACACCTTTTCTTATTAAACGTTTAAAATCTTCTTCACATGGATATTTTAATTTGAGTTCACGAAATTGTTCAAGTAATAAGTTCTGAGCTAATTTGTTAAGGCTACTTGACATAAATTTAAAAGAATCAAGAAATCGTAATTTTATAACTCTGTTATTGATTTGTAAAACTTTAGAAAAAGAAATATATTTTTCCTTGTTCTCAGGAATAAGTTCAATGTCACCTTTCTCGAAATCAAGACCATGCACTATGAAATGAGCGTCATAATTACTTAAATTATGTAAAAACACTGGCAAAAAATTAGGAGCTTTGTATTTCTGAGAGCATACTCTATGAGCTACACCTTCATATGCACCAGTATGCCAATTATATGATATTGTTCTATCCACGTTTAATTTAGTAGCACAAATGTAACAAGACTCACTTTGATTGATATTTATTTTATTTTCTTCAGTTAACGGTAATGGTGATTTGACAAAAGAATTCTTTTTACAAATATTTTCTAAATCTGCGTAAATGAATTGCATAAATTTTAGCGCACAATCTTGCCCTGTATAAGACCTATATACTGAAAGATTATCATCATAAGAACATTTAACATAATACCCAAAACTATACGTTTCATGTTTTTGGATATTAACAGTTGATGATTGATTTGGATTGTTAGAACAACTCTCTATTGGTTTTAAAAATGCTTCAAAGTCAGCATACACAACGAATGGAACTCTTAATTTACGTTCATAGTTGTTAAATGAAATTTGGTTTGATGATATTAATTCATTAAACCAGTTTCTTTTTCTATCGTTTTCCGATGGTAAATTTGTACACACATTGAAACAGTCATTTTCTTGGTGTCGTTTTAAATTATCTAATGACGTGAAATTTAATAAACACCCATCACAAATATGAACTGCATGTTCAGAAGTCGATAACTGTTTAGATAATAATCTCGAGAGGTTTTTAATATAACAGAAATGACCTTTGGAACCTTGAGATATATACAATAAGTTTAAGTGAGTAATTTTACGGTGTTTCGTAAAGTGTAATGGACCCACAACTTTATTTGATTTGCTTATTGAATCATATTGTAATCCAAAAACATTAATACTTATACTATTTAATTTTTCAAACTTATGGATGTCATTAATTTTTATAGGAAACGATAGGTTATCAAATTTTAGTTTGTTTTTGTGTATCATATAAGATGATACCCTATTGGAACTATGAGTAGCTGGAAATAATCCTGACAAAACTGCCCAACGAAAGCATTCATGATCGTTATTTTGAACATTGATTACAGCTTTCTTATGTTTTATATCTAACGGTAGGTCTATGTATGAAGATCCACGCAATGGGTTAAATTTGTTGACATTCATATCCAAGTGATTTATTTTAACTAAACTCCATCCACTACCTTTTTTTTGGAAATTGGTCATTTTGTTTGTTATTTCGGTAATTATAGATGAGAAAATAATATCTTTGTCATCACCTTGACAAACAAGATAGTTTGAAATTTGAAAATCAAAAATATTGTGTAGATTTTTTGTTTCTTGTGTGAAATCCGCATTGAGAATAAAATTAACTTTTACAACAGAATATTCTAAGATAGATCGTTCTAGTAATGTATAAATTATTTTTTTAATATTTTGTAAAAATAATTCAGGTGATTCAAGCTGTGTATCAGAAACTAAACTAGATTGCACTCGATATGTAATAATTCTATTACCGAAAGCACTATCAATGAATTGAACATTAGGTAGATTATTATCTCGTCTAATTAAATTATTTTTATGTTTATTGCTCTTATAGTGACTGGTCATATATTTTTTTGACACATATATGTGACACTCAGGACATTCAATTTTATCATTATGCTGTTCTGTACTTACATTTAAAATGTTATCCAGCGACGATGTAGATGTCGAAGGAGCTTCAAGACGAATATTTTTTCTTCTCTTTAATGGATCCTCTTCAAACAATTCAGTTGGCGCTAATCTTTTCCTGCTGCCTTCTCCATTCTGCATAGATCTGATGGATAAGAAAACTGTTAAAAAAATGTTATCTCACGAAATAAATATGCTATGTTTCTATTATTTAAATAGATACTAACATTATTTGTTATTTACACTGCAAACAATATGCTTTCATTGATAATACTCCATCAATATCATCCTCATCGGAATGAGTTTGTTTTGAGATTTTATGTCCACTACATGGTGTATAATAAGGAGAAATATCAGGATCTCCCAACATTGATTCTGGCAAAACATTTAATATATACCAAAACCGTATGAAACGATGATATTTATGTAAAATTATCTTTTTATCGAAACTCGCAATCTCACTCTGAGATAAACTAGAAATATCAAGTGAGTGGTACATTTTGGTTGCACTTCAATGTTAAAAATATAAACGGAAGAAACAAGTTGAATGATTGTGCAAGATGTTCGAACCATTATAAATACTTTAAGTGTATCCCCTCTTCATGGATTCCCAAAACATGTTACAACTAGTCTTAACATAATAAAAAATGTTTTACTCACGTTTCGACTTGTCTTTGTTCCATTTTATCACAGAGCTCGTACAGTTCTTTGTCGTATTGCGATGACATCAGATCCATTGATTCGATGTTTTCGAGAAGTGCGACGAGTTCCATGTTGTATAAATCACAGCTTGTATCCATGGTAAGGAATGTCTCAGTATATTTTAAGTTATTTCAACGCTTATATACTACCCAAAACAATGTAATTACATTCTAAGCTATCCACTTTTTTCCAAACAATTTATGAATGTTCCCAATAACTTTACAATCGTAAGCATGAGCATGAAAAAACACTAAAAAGACTTATAACTATTTACAATAATACTTAGCAATAACACAATTCACAAAGAGTTCTAGAATCAAAAACAAATTAATCTATTAAGTATGTAACTTAAAAGAGTACAAAGTTTAAATACAATACAATGTAAGTTAAATTTAAACAGGTAGATTCTTAAGTACAGTTATTACAATAATAGTTTCTTATTTCAATAATAGTAGTACAAAGCATATGATTAAAGTTATGATATTAAAACATTAACACGCACTGGCACTTTTGTTCATTTGTCTGTGTCTATAAAATATTTCACACAATCGTCCTTACTAGCCAACTGTTTAGTTATATTGTATATAGTGTCCTTAACACTTTGCAAGTTCTTATCACTGTCGGTTTCCGCGTAATATTTGACTCGCACATCAGCGTGTTTCCAATGTTCCGTCGGTGCGATGTTTTTTATTTTATTCACTTCATACACCTCAATTTTTATGAGATGTGATGCAGAACTGTTGTCATCGCTGTTTGATCGGATGTATGAAACACCCCCGCTCGTCGATCGACCAACACTGGATGACTTTCTTGTTGTTGTCTTCTTCTTTTTTGGTTTTTCGAAGAACTCATCAATGCTGTTGCATTCGATCGGTCTTTTATTTGCTATTATCGCTTTTTTTACTTTAAAGGCGAGTGTACCTTCTTCATCACTAGGTTCGTCGATTTCTTCAGCATAATAGTAGTTTTTGAAAGTATTTTCAGAAAACTGTAACAAAATGAAATGAAACTGTTTTAATTATCGGTTAAGTAAGTACTGTATGATAAATGCTTATAGGTATGCGAAGTATACATGTACACATTAGTAACAATGATAAATTAATAAGACATCAAAGATAGCTAAAATGTATTAACCTGGTGGACAACACATGGCATAAACAATTAATGAAACATCTGGTTACAACACTTTTAGATCAAAGTATATAAAGGTACTTACATTCATTTTTATAACACTTTCACTATTTAACTATTTCACAATTTTACTATCACTTCACTGTTACACACAACTGGAGATCACACTTCGAGCAGAGCACAGAGTGGAATACGATACCATGTGATTTTGAGTCGGTCTTTTATATGGAGAGGGAGTATTGTTTCCTTGCAGACAAGATCCAACATGTTTCGACTTTCACCTTAAATGTTCCGTTGAATACGTAATATCAGGTAATGTGAATAATGGGAACCGTAATTATTATGACAATGAGAAGACCCAAAGGGTTTTACCTAGAATTTGAGAAAGGTATGGTGTATTGTAACGATTGCTTTATCTATAATAAACAATGCCCGTAATGCGTAAAGGGCGACTATTAAGTAATTTTAAACGGCTTTTAAGTAGAAACACGAGTTAATAGAAATACGAGACAAAGACCTTTGCATCCTTCAAATAAAAAAGGGTCGCCGATAGAAAGTAGAAAGTCAATAACACAACGAAACAGGGAAAATGTTGCTTTATCTATCATAAACAATGCTCGTAATGCGTAAAGGGTAACTATTAAGTAATTTTAAACGGCTTTTGCGTAGAAACACGAGTTAATAGAAATACGCGACAAAGACCTTTGCATCCTTCAAATAAAAAAAAGGATCGCCGATAGAAAGTAGAAAGTTAAAAGCACAACGAACAGGGAAAAGGTACAAGCTTAAGGGAACCGTAGACCATGAACAAATTCGTGGTTCATACCTACCTCGCGGGTGATATGAAACGGATTCCGCGGACGATATAATTTTTATTCGCGGGTGTTATCAAAGTAATCCGCGGTCGATATCAAATTAATCCGCGGTAGGTATCAAGTTAATCCGCGGTAGGTATCAAATTAATCCGCGGTAGGTATCAAATTAATCCGCGGTAGGTATCAAATTAATTCGCGGTAGGTATTAAAGTAATCCGCGGATTTATTCGCGGTTTCCGCGGGCCGAATCTGGAGCAATCGAAAACGTCGGCCATCAGCCGCCGGAGCGCCGCGGACCGGCCGCCGAACCTGCTCCAGTATCGGTGAATCCCTTACTACTTGTGTGCCTTGGGTTTTGAACCTCCGGACATTGTCTCGGCAGACCGTTCCATTCCCAACTAGGCTATCGTCACTCACATTAAATGAAAAAAATCTTATTATTTTTTATGCCCCGAAAACGTTTACTTTAGATTGAAGACAGGTGCACGAGGAACTATATATTTAGAACTTATGTCTAGTAAATGTGCCAAAACATTACAAATATACCTACTAAAAATAAAAATGTATAAGAGCCATTAGCTTAACAAATTAATATATTCATTGAGAATATTATAAACTTTGCTCAGTTTTCTATTTTATCTTTTATTGTCTAAACAGTCATCGGTCTTTATGAACCCCAATAAACTCTGCTTTTTCCGATACATCTACGATTATTCTTGTAATGTATGACATACACACTTGAATTTTATTATAAGTATTTAGACGCGTTACATTATAACAAAATTATTGGCAATAAAGTTAGCCGCGGCTGTTTGATCTGGTCTATAACTATAAAGTATAAAAACTCTCATAAATATTGATATAAAATTCAATTATTGGTACACTTGCCATGCATTAAGATATTTTGTGGTACTTGGTTTTAGAACACAGATTTCAATGGCGTATCATCTCTATTTTGGCGGGTTATATCATATTGATATTCGGTTCATTAATGTAGAGAATTTCTGAACCTTATTGCCTACAGTCATTGGTGTAGAATTGCCTTCATTTTAATAATCTTACTGGTTATAATGTCTAACAGGCACAAGCAATGTACACTTAGCCACATAAGTAGCTGAACAAATACTTACAATTTCAAATCAAATTTTACTGGTGGTAAGTCTCTCATATGTAAGAGTCCGTCTGGGTGGGTACCACCGCAATGTCTATTTCTACCGCCAAGCAGCAGTGTGAATGCACTGTTGTGTTTCGGTTTGAAGGACATTGTAGCCAGTGTAACTTCAGGACATAGTGAGACTTAACATCTTATGTCTAAGGATGTCGAGCGCAGTGGAATGCCACACAGTACTTTGTAACTCAAGGTGCTGGATGGTGTTGCTACTGTTTATGGGTGGTCGTATCGCTTACCATCAAGCGAACGGCATGCTCGTCTCGGCATTCAATGCTATAAATAAAAAACGTCTATACGCGTTAAATCTAATTGATATTTTGTTCTTTTTGTGAAGTAAAATCCCTTTATTTTATTATTATGAAGACATCTATTTTTTGTGAAGAACACAAAAGTTTATAGACGATTTGAAGTTTTGCATTTGTTCAGGTAATTATATGGCTGACTATCCACTAATACAATAGTATATAATATAATAGTATGGATATACTACACTGCCGTTTGCCAGAAATAGTAGTAATTAATGCTACCAAATACAAAATTTTCATCGAAAAGAATTTCTTGAATAATAGAAGGGGAAATTAAGAAGTTGACCTTACATCTATTATATCACGCATAAGCAGCTAACAGCCTGCGTTTATCCACTAAATATGAGTTTTTTAGCTTCGTGCATCCAACAAAAAGTGAAGTTATTTTAACGTAAACGTCTTAATTTTTCCGTTTATTCCCATTCATACCAAATGATTCTCTAATGAACTGTACAATAGGTTATGTGTCGCTATTTAACACGATTGAGTAAGTGCCCATTATAGGTTCCAGCATCCTGTATATTTAATCAACTCAGCCCGGAGCGCGGGCATAAAACGCCTCAATTTGTGGCATAGTAAAATTTTTACTACCTTATAAGTTTGGTGCTGCTCTTTATTCCTTTGTTCCGATTAAGATTTAATGGAATGAGATGGTTGTGGAGTTGTAGATTATTCTTTATTTCGAAGTTGGTTATGTGTAAATTCTTGAAGCGTATCGCAATAAGAACTATAAGTAATTATTGTACTTATTCATTTGATAAGCATCAAGATTAGCTACTTACTTTATTATTTCATAATGTTATGCGAAAAAGAAGATTTGCCATCTAATGTGAGTAATCTCCACAGCCCATTAACATCCACACATTGTCACTTAAGATGTCACTTGAGCTGCTGTTAATGTGGGTTTATTAAATAGCGACTGTCTTAAGAGGCCGACCTTAATTTAAGAGCATCTCAGCTGATATCGCACTTCAGAGCGAACCTGAGTTGCATCTTTTAATACGACCCTAAGAGGCACTGTCGCTCTTAAAAGAAATCAAATAGCTTTCTTAAAATACGATGACTCTAACTATGATATGAAATTCAGCAGCAATTCGACTTCCCCTGAGTTAAACTAGGTACTCTAATATTTCCCAAGTTTTCAAGAGAAGATAAACCAATATCAAAGTCTAAAGCGGCCATTACGTTCAGTGAAATGAGTTAAGGAGGCGGAATGTGAGGCTAATCGGCGCGATCATTAGGCGTGCCAATCACTGTCTGTGACATGCGCCAGTGTGGCCAATTAGCGGATTGATGATTTTTGCCCTAAGTTTGCCTATAGTATCTGCAGATGTATGCCATAGTATCTTTGCCAGACGGTATACCAGAATAGGAGAGCCTAGGTACATACATTCTCGCATTTTATTTTGCTTATAGTTTTTTTTAATTCATTTTTTAATTTTATTGCATTGAATGATGAGACGAGCATGCCGTTCGCCTAATGGTAAGCGATGAGACCACCCATAAACAGTAGCAACACCATCCAGCACCTTGAGTTACAAAGTTCTGTGTGGGATTCCACTGCACTCGTCATCCTGAGACATAAGATGTTAAGTCTCATTATGTCCAGTAGTTACATAGGCTACAATGTCCTTCAAACCGAAACACAGTGCATGCACACTGCTGCTTGGCGGTAGAAATAGACATTGCAGTGGTACCCACCCAGACGGACTCTTACATATGGGAGACCTACCACCAGTCGCCATATTCTCTGCAGACGATATACGGTTTATCAGAATAGGAGAGCGTAGGTACATACATTCTCGCATATTATTTTGCGCTAAGTTTGCCTGTAGTATCCCTATAGATATATGCCATAATATCTTTGACAGACGGTATATCTGAATACGAGAGCCTAGTTACATAGTCATACATTCACAGCTTTTATACTCGAAAGATAAAGTCCGGTGTGGTCAGAAAAGCCGACTCGCGTCAGGCTACTGACCGTAATGTCATAACAAAAAAAAAAAACTCGAAAGGGTAGGCAGAGGGGCCACTTTTCGTCCTATGGTAGGGTGTGAGTTTATCGCTATATCGGGTACAGATTATAGACTCTGGGGTGATACTGAAAACCCAATAACACTTGAGTTGGGCATCGAACCCGAGCCCTCATATCAGCAGTCGCGGATTACAATACGCCACCGAGACTGCCAGAACCTAGGGCCAGTAGCCAAAGTTCCTTTGTACCATCGCTAACGCCAATTAAAACAAATAATCTATTGGAATGAGGTATCCTTGCAATAGACTTATGACGGTTGATGCGAGAGTTAGGGTAGTTATTATGCTGTTAAGAATGCAAGTCGTTACGGTTTCGAAGGCATTGCAGCTGGTGTAATGACTAGGCATCGTGTGACTTAAGTATTAAATTTGGTTCGTAATATTTTTTCTGATTGGAATTGTATTATGTACATTTAAAATTCTAACCAATATACTTTATATATTCGGAGAGTAGGTACTCCCAACTTTGTAATAAATCGTATAATTTTAAAATCCTCTGATTTTGAGATTTATGTAATTTTTTTTGCTTAGAAACTAAACTTTTTTTTTTATCGATCCAAGGTCCATGTTTTTGTCCCTTTAAAATTCATAAAATTTTTGAGCCTGGTTAGATTTTGAGGCCCAGCAGGCAGCACCCATACAAAAAGCGTACCTACATTTCTTTTCACATTTATAATATTAGTTACTTATTTTTAGTTCTAAACTATCATCCAATTATACTGGTGGTAGGTCTCTTATTATGTAAGAGGCCGTCTGGGTGGGTACCACCGCAATGTCTATTTCTACCGCCAAGCAACAGTGTGCATGCACTGTTGTGTTTCGGTTTGAAGGACATTGTAGCCAGTATAACTACTGGACATAATGAGACTTAACACCTTATGTCTCAGGATGACGAGCGCAGTGGAATGCCACTCAGTACTTTGTAAGTCAAGGTGCTGGATGGTGTTGCTACTGTTTATGCGTGGTCATATCGCTTACCATCAGGCGAACGGCATGCTCGTCTCGTCATTCAACGCAATAAAAAAAAAAAAAAAATACTCATTATAGTTCGGACAAACTAAGCTGGCCGGTATGACAATTCAATTTTTTTCCGGACGCGATAACTCTGTGAGAACGTCTACCCAAAAAAATCAAAACCGTGTCATGTCATACCGGCCATATTAGTTTGTCCCTACTATAGTAGTTATTTGCTGGAACAGCTTTAATGAACAGCTGACTTCTTTGTTACACTACAAAAATAAATTATAATTCCACGACTGTTGCACAAAATATTGTAACTAACGCTTTACAAACTTCTCTGATAAGTTTGTAACGGAAACGTTTGCAGCAAAACGCTGTCTTATTATTTCCAGTATTTGCCGCGCGCGGTTATGTTTACATTTAGAATGTTACAATTTGTAGATTGAGGAGTAATTATATTTTTAACTAACTTTTACTAGCGTCTCCACCCGCGTTTTGATAGACCTGTGCATTCCGGCATGCTAAACGTTTCCTTGTTTCAAATACTGCTATCAAAGTTTATGTAATAATATGTTTTTCATTTAAACAGCAAAGGTAACAATTGAAAATAATTATTCAACACTAAAAAGCACCAATGAAGCTACAACCAAACACATTTTGTTGAACAAATTGATGATTGTAAACAAATATTGTGGAGCCACAATTAAAATTCAAAGGACTCGATTTCAAAGGCATGTACAATTTCAAAAAAAGAAAATCGTTCAGATTGCTATGTTGATTGGTTTTATTCAGTTGTTTGACGAATGTATTTTACATCCGGTATTCATTCCGCTGAGTATTCATCACTATCCGAAACAAAATAGCAATTTTGTTCCTGGGAATGGATCTTTTTTTCTAGTTGGTGGTTTTCCAGTGTAGGTACTGCTAGGGCCTGACTCTTGTCAAGTTTTATTCACATATTTAGGAATTTATAAAAATTTATAATGATTAATTGTTTTTGAATTACTGTGTCTACGATATGGTACAATATTTCAGACCATATTCCCACCACATTTCCGTATGCTGCGAGGTGGTTTCTTCTTATGCGACAGTTGGTTTGAATACAAGACCTATCTCTCAAACCTTTGTCTAATTCATCCTTTGTATAATCATTGTAATCCTGTTTACAACTCGTGAAATGTTTGCTTTATGAGTCCATCCAAAGATAGTTTTCGATAGCTTGCTAGTTTTGGACAGGCAATCACCAAGCGAGCGACCTCCTTGACATGAAATCCAGTGTTAATAAACTACGAAGTATAAATACATATGGGCATGTATATAGACGAGTAGGTTGTATGTACATCTCAAGTAGTCCTCGGTCAAACTCCTTTAATTCAATAAGGTCTTGTAATATTCTTACTACGTAAAATATCTGCGCTAAGTACAAATGCAAATTGCATAGATCCGCAGCTGCCGTCATATCTGGGTGCTGAAAATGAGTTTTAAAATAAATGGAACCGACATTTCTGGGGTGCGATGCGCTACGGTATATTTCGCGTAATGAACAAGTAATTTCTTTGGCCATTTTTCGCAGCTTGATTACAACTTGTGAAATAGTGTGAGTTTCATGCATATTAATTTTTGTGGTACTTTTAATTAATTGGATTTAATAAATGGAGTTAAGGATAGAGCTCAGTGAATGTTTGCTGCAGCATTTAACTCACTTCTTTGCTGGATACGCACACACACACATAGACGCACACTCACGCCTTTTATCCCCGAAGGGGTAGGCAGAGGCGCAACTAGTGCACCCACTTTTCGCCCTGCGTATTCCATCCCATGATGTGATAGGGGGCGAACCTATCGCCATATCGGGCACAAATTCCAGACTCCGGGCTGATACTGAATTTAAAAAACCCAATTTTAATTTGCCCGACTCGGGAATCGAACCCAAGACCGCAGCATTGCAGTCGTACTGTAATACAACTAAGCCACCGAGGCAGTCAAGCTCGATACGGCGATACGATATTTGATTTTACGCTCAAATGAGTCACCAAGATGAGACGGATCAACTCTACATATTTTATCCTAATGCTGCCCAAGAACTTTCTATACGATTGAGAGAGATACAGTTGTTCATCGATCGCTTTTTCACTGTGAAAAAGCGGCTGATAATTTATAAGTAGCAATGAATATACTACAAATTATGTAAAGAAAGTGGTGTGAGTTAAATTCCAGTTTAAGTCCTGGGATACGATGTGTCGTATTATGATGTTACCTTCGGTTTGAACGTATAACTTTTGGCAATTTCATATTCAATGAAGATTTTTACGTTTATGGAATTATTTCAGCCAGTGGGGCGGAATGATGTGAGTTCGAATCTTGTTTCTATTTTATTTACAAGAATAAATAAAAGCAAAATGCGTATAAGGTTTTTAATACCGATAAAACCGTACAATTAATTGTTCATGAAGTAACCTAAAGTAAGTTAGTTTAATATAAACTTGATCTTACTGGTGGTAGGTCTCTCGTATGCGAGTGGCCGTGTGGGCAGGTATCACTGCCATGTCTATTTCTACCGCCAAGCAGCAGTGTGCATGTAATATTAATAATAATATAATCTTTGATTAATTATATACCTAGATAGAGTGACGCGCTGCAATGAAACTAAAACAAACAGGCCATCTTTTCTTAACCTAGTATGCATGACAGCTGTGTCATACGCTATCGCTGCATCATTCTGCGTATCCTTGTGGGTGCGCATAATGATACCAGTTATTACATGGTTTCTATTAAAACGGGGAGAAAATTATATCCATGAAAAACAACAAAAGTTAATTCACTCGAACTCATTTAGAGGGGAACAATTCGCCTCTACTTTTTTCGACGCGTTTGAAACGTTTAGTGTCTATCTAGGTATATAATTAATCAAAGAATATAATAATGTCTCAGGGTGACGAGCGCAGTTGAGTGCCGTGCAGTACTTTATAATTAAAAGTTCTGTATGGGGTTTGCTACTGTTATGGGCGGTTGTATCACTTACTACCAGGCGAGCGGCATGATTGTCTCGTCATTCAGAAACAATAAAAAACGATCTTGGACGAGGAGATAATTTTTTACCCAACAATAGAATTTATCATGTCTGTGCATCCTGCCACTTCTACGAGAGGATAATGTCTTTTTGGGTCATGTTGCGCTATCAAAATCATGTCCCAAGTAATGTACTCATACTTTACAGAGACTATTTTAAGGAAGATGCTTACAACTTTTTATAGATAGAACTGCATGACCTATAATGATAAGTTGCCAGTACCCGGGATACTCTTCTTTTTTCCATGAATCCTTTTCCGATCAAAATGGTGAACGACTGCCTCGGTGGCGTAGTTGTATTTCATGTGCGGTACGACACTGCGCTGAGGTCCTGGGTTCGAATCCTGGGTCGGGCAAAGTGATATTGGGTTTTACTGCTCAGTATCATCCTGGAGTCTGGAATTTGTGCTCGATATAGGCTCGCTCGGCGACATTATAAAGGTTGCAGGAACACGCTCGATGCAGGCTTTTGACAGGCCTAACTGGGAGGTCTATGTTCAGCAGTGGACTTCATTTGGTTCATGATAGGCTCGTCCCCCCATCGCATCACGGGACGGAACACACTTGACAGAAGGTGGGTGCCATAGTTGCACTTCCTAACCCGTGTGTTTTATGTTTCACTCCAAATTAACCGATTTAAGGCGTTCATGTTATAGGTTTATAGACTAATATTATTAGCACGGTCGTCCTAGCCTCCTAGGTCGTGTCTAATGGAAACCACCTAACTAGATTATACTCGTTAGATCTCATTAGATTAGGGATGCCGTAATAATAATTAATTATTAATACACTGTATATTGGAATTGTAAATGGGCAATGGGCATTTATATTAAAATGTGTGAAGGTGTTAGAAGGGAACGTTATATAAAATTAGTGTTGCATCTAAAATTCTTTCGAATCTGTATGTAATTAGTTTATAGTAGTTTTAATAACAAGTTAGTATATTTCCTCTCTCTCTCAAAAATAAGGCTATATCAAATAGCCTTATTTTTTTTCATACAGATTAAGCGATATTCCCGTTTCGCCTGTAGTGGATTATTAAATACTATGAAAGATAGAATATTAAGAAATCACGTCACAAATCTTAATGTATTAGAAAATGGGAGGCATAAACATATCCGAAATGTATTTCTAAAAGCTAAAACCCCAATCATCCATAAAAATATTGGTATAAAAGATAACCCTTTAGCAATCTCAGGTCCCCGGACCTCCTTCGAAGTATTTAACCGCCTAATTCTGTCAAGTAAGGTCTCGCATTTTATCGCAAAGTAAATCTTTCGCTCGTAGGCCCTCAATCGCTGGCTATGGCGCAGCGACGCAAATATTTGCAGGGCTTTGAGTATAAACTTGGGTGTTTGATTTTGTATAAAGTTTCAGCAATATTCTCAAATCGTTGGCTTTGCCTTGATTTAAATGTACGTTGATTTAGTCGAGTCAATTATTTCGAAATAAGGTCGGGATTTTCGGAAATTTTCCCTGGGTTTAAATTAATTTCGTTCAGTCGAGTCTCAATTTTACTGTATATAGAGGCGTCTATGATAACAGATTTCTAAGATAAGGTAACAGAAACAACGGATTTACGGAATGTACTAGGATACTTTACTTGTATTGGAGATTATAGTTCTATGATATCGTTTTTTTTATTTGCATAGAAAAGTCATGACACAGAATTCAATTGAAACCAAATAATACATACACATTTTACTAATTATAATCTAGATTGACTTCCTTAATATATGCCCTAATTGAGCTTTTCTTAGTAATTAGTCGTTAGTATGTATTCAAAGTATTTTTTGTAAATGTTTGAGGCGTAGACTGCCTCGGTGGCGAAAACACTTGGTGAAAAGTGGGTGGCCTCTGCCCACCCTTTCGGGGATCAAGGCGGGATGTGTGTGTGAGTGAGGTTTACATATTATTGGGATTTACTTATAAAGTGACTGTATTCGTTGCTGATTTTATCGTGGGTAGAATCTATAAGTTTTTATTTCTGTTTGTATTATTTTTCTATCTTTTTTAAAATGCAATGCAATGCAATCAACTCTGTATTATATACTGCGCAATGCTGCGTACGAGCCTTCTCTTCTACTGAGAGAGCTTAGGCCTTAGTCCACCACGCTGGCCTATTGCGAGTTGGCAGACTTCACATACTCTCGAGATTCTGGAGACCGTTCCATTTCTAATTCGGCTATCGTCCACTTCTTTACAAACGTGTGTACAATAAAGTGTTATAATAACTTTTTATATGAAATAAAACTACAAATGAAAAGCATTTTTGTTTAATTGGATGACACTTTAATCCTGGATATAAATATATTCAATTTCACACCGAGTGTTTTAAGCTGATAACTCGATTGAGTAGCGAATATTATTTGGATTAATTTTGCTTTTAACTAATAGATTTAACTAGAAAGTGGGTGAAATTGAACAGTAACAGAAAGAAGTAGCTGGTGCTTTTCCGAGCTGTGAAAGATGTCCAGTGTCCATAAATTGTCACGTGATGACAAATCATGAACTTGAACGAGAAAGAAGTGGTTGGTGCTTTTTCGCCCAGCGAAACATGTCCAGTATCTATAAATATGGTTCCGTGAAGAGCACTGGAGAGTTTCTCTCTCTCTTCCTGACTATTCATCCCACATGATGGTGAAAGTGGCGATAGGCTAGTTGGGAGTAGAACGGACTGCCGAGGCGAATGTCCGCAGGTTCAACGTAATCAGGTGGTCTTCATTTGACATGTACATACCACTTCAGCCTATTTTCTTGCAGCTTATCCACGATATTTCGTATAGGTTTTATGGTGGTTTTTTATACGAGCACGGCAATGTGACCCCACTGCACCACTGCAATGATGGTAAGTGGAGTGGGGACCAGGTAGGGTGTCCACTGACGAGTGGTTGCATCGCCATTCGATACAATTATGCCGGCCTGTTTAAACCGAAATTACATACACTTTTCTTTATTGCATTGAATGACGAGACGAGCATGCCGTTCGCCTGATGGTAAGAGATACGACCACCCAAAAACAGTAGCAACACCTTCCAGCGCTTTGAGTTACAAAGTACTGTGTGACCTTCCACTGCGCTCGTCATCCTGAGACATAAGATATTAAGTCTCACTATGTCCAGTAGTTGCACTGGCTACAATGTCCTTCAAACCGAAACACAAGAGTGTATGCACACTGCTGCTTGGCGGTAGAAATAGACATTGCAGTGGTACCCACCCAGACGGACTCTTACATATGAGAGACCTACCACCAGTTATATATCGCCGAAGGGTACGTTTTGGCCCATAGGCTTGTGTTTAAAGTAACTTTAGAGTACGCCTAGTTTATCAACGAAATGTTATAGTTATTTTATTTTAACTTTCAATTCTTGTTCAGTGTACAAAGCTTGATCCCTTATTCGTAAACAGTCCCAAATAAAACACGTCGGCGCAACATAGCATCTGGAGCCGACGACTAAAGACTTCCAAGAAAATCGGAATGGTAAGATCGCATAGGCTTTTTGTAAAGCCTGAATTCAATAAAACAAAATAGGTCAAACACATGATGCCTGAACCCGGAGAAGAAAACAGTGACGAGATATTCGAATTTATATAAACCGAGCCGATTTATATCAATTCTATTTCATACAAGGGTTCAGATTCCTTCAATTTAGTATAAAACAGTGCTAATGTTCAAGTCTAGCGTAGTTTTAATAATTAAGTCTTACAAAAACTTCGATTCTGAACTCATAGCAACATAAAATCACAACGCGCGACTCTGCACAATAGCTTCTAATATTTATCATTGTTTATCGCAATTTGATACTCTACTCATCCGATTTCGTTAACGTTAACGTTTCGGCATTTCCAAAGTTGACAACTTCCAAGTTTTCATATTACATTGATCATGTAAATTGATATTCGCCGATTCAGTATCTGGAACAATGGGAGTTTCGTTAATACACGGAAAATTTAATTTCGGGGTGAGGGATTTTACATTTTAAATAGTAGGAGCGTTGGCCGCACGAGTAATGTGGGGCAATGGCCTAAAACACTAAGAGGATTATGAGGTGCGTATTCTACATAAAGTATTCCAGAGGTTCATGTTTTATCATCATCATCATCAGCCACATGACGTCCACTGCTGAACATAGGCCTCCCCTAAAGATTTCCAGACGGACCTGTCAAAAGCGGCCGGCATCCAGCGTGTTCCTGCTACCTTTATCAAGTCGTCTGTCCACCTTGCAGGTGGTCGGCCGACGCTGCGCTTGCCAGTACGTGGCCTCCACTCGAGATTTTTTTTGCTCCATCTGCCGTCAGTTCTTCGAACTATGCGCCCTGCCCACTGCCACTTCAGCTTGCTAATCTGCTGGGCTATATCAGTGACTGTCGTCCTTCTATGGATCTCCTCATTTTTGATTCGATCGCATAGAGAAACACCTAGCATAGCCCTCTCCATAGCTCGCTGAGTGACCGTGAGCCGTCTTAGGCGGCCCATAGTCAGAGGCCACGTCTCAGTGCCGTATGTCATCACCGGTTACACACATTGATCGAAGACTTTTGTCTTCAGGCACTGAGGTACTTTAGACGTTCATGTTTCATGTTTTATGTTTTATGCGATGCTGTAATAAATAAAACAATACATATTAGTCAGAAGGACAATATAGAACTTGAAACGCAAACTTCTAAATCAGAACGGAAGGGTGCTGGCATATTGCTGCTTGACGACGAAAGGACCAGAGCAGTCATAGGAGCAATGCAGGCAGCATAATTTTAACGATGATCGAGTGAAGCAACGTCTATAGTTTGTAAAAACCTACAAACACATGAATTGAGAACCTCCTCCTTTTTGAGTTCGGTTAAACAGGCGATCGTCTACTCATATCTAAATGCAATAAAGATAACCAACCCGACAAGGAGAATCCGCCACCACAAACTCTTAGCAAACAAATACAAACAAATCTGTATACTTTGCAAGTTCTTTGCATAACTTACGCACTGTTTATCATAATGTAGGCATTTTGTACACATTTTACACAAGTAAAGTTATACAACATTTGTTAATGCTAATTTTATATTTAAATACTTTTGTTGACGTGTTTTATCCCTGGGACGGGCACAATTGTGGGCGGAATTTAAACAAGAAAGTTTCCTGACCTATTCCTCTTTGAATAAGTTACATTTTGCAAAGGTTTTTTGTAGTACAATTTTTCAAACTGTGGTGTTAGATAATATTAAAACGAATACTTAGTTTTTTTTATAGCAGCGAAGAAATATATAAAAGTAATGAATTAGGTACTGGCAGTTAAAGTTATTTAATATTTAGCTAGAGCTGATGATCACTTGTCTCCTTACCAATAAACGTTTAAATTAGTCAGTATTCTAGTAATTTCTTCAATACGGTTACAAGATTCGAACAGAAACAGTAATTAAGACAACCACTGATTAACAATATTTATGCCAAATCCCTTACATAATATGCTTTAAAAAATATTCTAAAATAAAACAATGCCACACCGAAAACAGTACTAATGGTACGCTGAACTGATATTTCGTAAATTGTTGTTAAATAGCGAGCGAATGAGAAGAATTTCCCCAGGGATCGAGACTTCCGGACAGGTAGCAAAATCTAGTTAAATATATTATGGTAGTTTGAGAACAATGCTTGTTTGATTTATTGTGTTAGATTTACGAAGTAGCAGTTGCGTTTTTTTTAATTAACATCATTTTTAGGATTTATTACTCAATGGGTAGTAATGAAACCTAGTAATGGTCTAAGATGTTTGTGTGTCTCTCAGACCTTGAATTAACACATAGGCTACTTTGGTTGTAGAGGAGGCCCGTGCTCAGCAGTGGGCAGTATATAATACAGGGCTGGTATGGTATGGTATGGCTACTTTTTATCCGAGTAATTTGCTCCCATGGGAAATAATGGAAATTTTGTATGTGATTTTTTAAGTAGATGGCCCTGGCGTCATACTGTATTTTAGACTATTTTAGCCGGCAAAGAATTTCAGAGAATATGTTGTGATAATATTGATACATTAAAACTAATAATAAAGAGTAAAAAAATCAAGTGCGAATTGGACTCGCGTACCGAGGGTTCCGTACAGACTTGTAGGTAAGGTATCTAAGTATATAAGTTCAATCGTTCGCCAAAATTAATTTAAAAAATAATAAAATTAAAAAAAAATATAGTAGTTCGCTTTTATTTGTTATTAAAATACATACCTATTTACGGTTTACAGATTGTTCCTTTACATGTGCTGTAAGAACTTGCTGCTTACCAAATTTCATGATTCAAGGTCAACGGGAAGTACCCTATAGGTTTTGATTCCCTTGCGAAATTGCAAAATATGCGAAAATATACCACATAAACGGTCATATCATTTGATCGCGTTGACTTACAAGTTTCTCGCATCTAAAAGGGACCGTAAACTTGAGTATTTGATATAAATTTCATTGATATCTCTACGCGTTCCTGAGAAAAATGGTTTTAACAGACAGACGGACAACAAAGTGATCCTGTAAGTGTTATTTTTCCCTGAGGTCCGGAACCCTGAAAATGAGATGCGCAATACATAAGTCCGACATGTACTTGACTGGTTTGTGGAAAATGTTTACACAGCACTCCAATTAGCTTACTATAAATTTTAGAAAAAATGCGGTAACAAGAAATAATGACTTAGTTTTTTCATGGAGTTCTTAATTTGTAATACCATACCATACCATACCATACCAGCCCTGTATTATATACTGCCCACTGCTGAGCACGGGCCTCCTCTACTACTGAGAGGGGTTAGGCCTTAGTCCACCACGCTGGCCTAGTGCGGGTTGGTGGACTTCACATACCTATGAAACTCAGAGAACTTCTCAGATATGCAGGTTTCCTCACAATGTTTTCCTTCACCGTTAAAGCGAGCGATAATTCACAAAGAATACACACATAACTTTTTAGAAAAGTCAGAGGTGCGTGCCGTTGGGTTTTGAACCTTCGGACGTTCGGCTCGGCAGTCCGTTCCACTCCCAACTAGGCTATCGCCGCTTCATAATTTTAATTAATGCCGCTTAATTTGTAATACTTAAGTACAATAACATACCGACTCTTTTTGTACAACAAGTGGAATTTATTTACCATGATCTTGAGACGAGCAAGTCACTCGTGTTATGTAAGCACCGTATTATACTCTTCTACATTCTCATTTCGTTTATTATGTTTGAGAACATTTTATTTAACACTAGGTGATGCTCGCGGCCCCACCCACGTGAAAATGTTTTTCCAGGATAAAATATTCTCCCGGGATAAACGTAACGCACTCGGGAGTAATGTAGCTTCCTATTAGTGAAAGAATTTTCAAAATCGGTTCAGTAGTTCCTAAGATTAGCGCGTTCAACCAAACAAACTCTTCAGCTTTTTAATATAAATAGATAAGCATGGTGGATTAGCTAGGAAGCTGCCGTTAAGTAACATTACTTATGGTCAGAGAGATTATAAAGAAGATAGAAAATACCTACACATCCCCATTTCACCTCATGAAGTATTGTGTAGAACTAAGAACAAGCAATTTTCTTGGCATTACAGGTAATCAGGTACTCATAATAAATTAGGTTCTGTTTAGCTGCCTTTTGCGAAATATCTACAACGTATTTCTCGTTCGAAATCACTAATAATTTTCTCGCTTTTCAGCTACTCCGAAGCAGCGTTAATGTTTATCCCAATGGACGAGCGGCCGGAAGGTAGGCAGGTATCCTTTGGGATGCGGGCAAATATGTGATGTAAAATTTAATCACCTCGTTTTACGTACATTTAAAATGTGTGCTGTATTCCGAAGCACTTATTACGGCCATGTTTAGCAATTTAAATTTGGGAGATTTTATTTTCGCACGCGATTAATTAGTCTGCGGGGGCGATATTGCTTAAAATACTATGGCTCTATTTTTCTGTATGAGTAAAATTACGCTTAAAAAAAGTTAAAAAATATGTTCAGATATTTAGAAGGAACTTCAAATAAAATATAACCTATACCTTATTTTGTTTTCATTAAATGTTATGATATCGTTGATATTAATAAATAATACATCATTGATTTTATTATAAAGTAATAAAACAACTTTGCAAACTCAAGATGGAAGCCATGATTGGACAATTTATAGCCAACGTGCATTACCGCTGCAGCAATGAAACAATTCCCTCATGCCAGCGGTTAGAATAGTTTGGCTAAAGTAAACATGGAAGCCGTAAGTTCAAAGCCGCGTCCACTAACTAGGCACAAGTCACTGACGTAAGTCAATACTGGGAACGAATGAAAATTGGATGGCAGATTTCTTCGAATCCACGATGTTTGCATGATTATGAGTCAGTATACCACACTTTGCGAATCAGCTCAATATTTTTAACTATGATTATGGATTCAGGCAGGTCTATGTTCAGCGCTGGAAATCATTATGATGAGGAAGATTGACTTATAGGTTCAGTTTGTTTAGATAATTTTTATAACAAGCTAACCTGGTGTTTAGTGACCTCGACCGCTCGTAAATTACCTTAAAAGAAATTATAGAAATTAATAAAAAGATAGGGAAAGGCAACAATTATCAATCCATATTGGTTTTCTAGTACTACCTCGGTTCAGTCAACCATAATATGGAGTATAGACAGAAATGTACAGAGATGTTTTAAATCTCCATAATATCAGATTGTTAAGAGCATTGGCAGTTTACGTTACCTGGTGTTGGAATATTTGAGCTATATGTAGCGACGTGATTTATGGCCTATGGAATAGTGCAGGACAAGGCAGGGCTGGATTCAGCATCGTTTATTAGCAATTTTTTTTATTGTCCATTTTCAAACAAAGTCTGTATTAAACATTACACCCGTAAACATAAACAAAATAAGCTAAAACTGAACTGACAATACAAACTGACAGCGAAAAGTGGGTGCACTAGTTGCGACTCTGCCTCTGGTCTCGGGTTCGATCCCCGGGTCGGGCAAAGTGATATTGGGTTTTTATATTCAGTATCAGCTCGGAGTCTGGAATTTGTGCCTGATATGGCGATAGGCTCGCCACCTATCACATCATGGGACGGAATACGCACGGCGAAAAGCACTAGTTGCGCCTCTGCGTACCCCTTTGGGGATAAAAGGCGTGAGTATGCGTATGCGTACTTGGCTAAAAATAGTGATGCAAACGATATATTTATCTTTTATTGAATGACCAACATTGACAAGTGAACTAGATCTCAGGGAAGATGTTTGTGTGGGCATGGAGGGTGCGGGCACAGGAAATGTATCCGAATACGGCGCTGTGTGTATTTGACGTTCGACACGGGATGATTATGTTTACATTTATTTGGCATCAATGCGTACGTTCCGGGTGTATTTTTGGACGTTTCTCAACGGATAGTAGTTGAGCCGATACATCATGCCATTAGAATTGTTCACCTATTCTTATTTTATTGTTATACTTCGTGATGACGGAAAGTTATATTATGAGAGCAAATTTTGTTACATTCTTTTATTGATTTTTGTCAATTTGTTACACCCAGTTGCACCAGACATAAGACACAAAATAAAATAGTTTATTCAAACGTAGGCGAACATAGTTGCACTTATGATAAGTCAAGATACATTACATTAATAATAATAGTTATTACAAGAAGTCACTTATATAACTACAGACATTTTTAAATATTTATAGGGAGTAAAATCAATGAAAAATAAATAAAGAAACCAAGCTCGGGCTGGCAGGAAAGAGAAGATAAAAAAAATAGAAAGAAAAATACGATTTATCATTTTTATAATAAATAAAATAACGGGAGGAACGCGTCGCGATCCTCACCGGTGAGGACACTACAGGCCCTAACCTAGCTAACCTACCAGCCTTTCACTAGCTACCTAAGCGATGACTACCCGAAGAAGAAAGAGAGAAAGAAACTCCGGGCTTACTTTTTTGTCATCATTTGTCCATTGAGTCTTTATAATTTTTTTTCCAAGTCTTTTCAAATGGCGGCAACGAGCTGTCAAGGCAGTTGATTTCAAAATTACAGTAGTTTTAACTAAATTGTTTTCCAGAACGGGAAACACGTCGTGTGGATTTTTTAACACTATTTATTGAGGACGAGATCATGTAGAGTATTATATTAAATAATATATAAAGTTCCCTATGGAGAATGTCAGGACTCAGGAGAAAGAATATTGTTACTTATATCTCAGCTGGTTTCATAATTTCAAATGGGTGCAACTATTTATTTTCTTATTTTTTTTTCACGTTGGCGTTATAAAATGTAAATGTCACAAGAAATTTCTTGAAAAAAATATTGTTTTCGCTCTACGTTATGAAATGTTTCCATACGATAGTAAATATTTGAAATTATTCTATTTCTATTTTCTCAGTATTGTATTCGGCAGAAGTAAGTCCTCATGCCTCACCATGCTAATATCTAGGATTACCAACAAATTAGATTTCTAACGCGACATCTGAGTAATACAGATGGCGGGGCCTAACCAGGTTTGTAATCTTAGAGGAAAATGCTTCTATAGTTATAGTAGCACTAGTTGGAATTTGTTTAAGTTCTATTTCGATATGTTTTGGAACTCATGCCACCGAGATCTCAGTTTTAAATATTTGGATATCAATAACGCGACGAACCACCGGTCAAATCTTTACACAGGTTTCCAGGAGTCGGTGATATTGATATTTTCCCGGTGTTGTTACATTTAAGCCTTGATACACTGATTGACCACGGAAAATCAATCGTCCAAAAGCGTTACTTTGGCTAGTTTCTCTTGGTTGGTGGTTGCCAAAGAGAATGTTTTGTGGTGATTGCTATGTCGAGTACAAAATACATGTGGTATTCTCAAGTGTTTACAAGAAAATAAAGCGAAATTACCTCAAGTAGGTACGTACCAGATACATTGGTTCTAAAGCACTTAGAACTATTGAAATTGTGTATTGCATACTTATCGATTTTCGTTTTGGCATCGTAGCAGGTCCTTACGTTTAATGCGGCTAGTTTCCAATATTGTGAACGTTAACGTGTTGATAAAAATTGTTTTGCGAGCTTCATACATTTTTGTAGTAATTTTTATTAGCACTATTGTAAAAATGATATCCCCGAGACCAAATATACCATAGCATACCAGAACTAAATTATATACTGCCCACTGCTGAGCACGGGCCTCCTCAACTACTGAGAGGGTTTAGGCCTTAGTCCACCAAGCTGGCCTAGTGCGGGTTGGCAGATTTCACATACATTTGAAATTCTTATGAGAACTTCTCAGGTATGCAAGTTTCCTCACGATGTTTTGCCTTCAACGTTAAAGCGAGAGATAATTCACAAAATGTATATTTTTTTAGAAAAGACAGAGGTGCGTGCCCTTGGGTTTTGAACCTGCTGACATTCGTCTCGGCAGTCCTTTCTACTCCCAACTAGGCTATCGCCGCTCAGCGCAAATAACGATCCACTATTCCCTAATTTACATTGTTTTAGTGTTAGCATCCACAGTAATTTTGGAATTGTGGGCAATTATGGATATCATTTCAGGGACCAACCTGTTTGTTTTCCGTATGTATCAAAGGTAATTTTGGTGTAGAAATGTTTATGGATACATTAAAACGGTGACCTACTCATTTGCCGACCTATGCCTATATAAAAAAGGATAATATTGTATATTTTGTTACCAAATGGTTTGAAACAGGCGTATTTAGTTTTCAATATCCATAGCTGAGACACGGAGAAATGAAGATTTACTCAGCCACGGCTGCATCAACAAGGATACCGAGTTAATACAGAGTTGAATATGCTCGGAATATTCAGTTTCTGGTATTGATTTCTACGGAATATGCATTTATGATAACTGGAATTTTAGTCTTCGATCTTATTTGTTCAGGTCTTGGCTTTTTTATCGCTCCATACATGGCAGCTTTTTTCATTTCTATCCCATTTTAAAGCTGATGGAGTTCTTTCTTTGCACTCTTTAATTCGCGGTCTAGTTTACAGTACATTTTCTGTTCTGTCACGTCACTGCCAGAGATATTGTTGGTAATAGGATAGTTTCCTATGTTCCATTTTGTACATTATTTTACATGCAACAGAAAATAATACGAAAAAGAAATTCTTCTGTGTAATCAGCATCACAATTGGTTGAAAAATAAAGCAGTTGTTCGTATTTTAAATGTTGTCTTAACCAATGTGGGGCCGTGGTGGGGATGTCGCGTTATCTCTTTCGCATGCACTCAGCATTATGGCCGGTGACACTCCGTGACGTCACAGCCTGCTATTACTGTTGACAATTAGCCATGCTATTAAATTTCAAAGCTTTATAACTTACATATTATTGCGCCAATTTTGAAAATTATTTATCCGTTCGATTTTGGATGGCATACATATTTGATAAATGTAATAAAAAAATAGTAGTCAACTACCCATTATGTGAGTCGAGATGCATACATGTTTTTATATCATCAAAGAGGTAGACAGCAAACTAATTGATATTAAATCAGTATTAGGTTATAGAATATTATGAGTCTAAAAAGTGGCGGAACATTCTTTATCATTTAATATGAAAGCGACAGACAATCATTGGACTTTGGAGTTAGATGACGGTGTGTGATCAAGTTCATGTAAAATGCATGTACTAACATTTATTTTATCGTGCCGTGGTTTTACTATCGTCAGATTTCTACATGGCATCGTTTGGAAAAATCTTTATGGCTTTTTTTAAATTTTTAACTAAGTTCAGAAAAAGGAGGTAATGTATTCGATTATTATGTATATTTGTATGTCCGCGATTTTCTTTAAAATTACTGTTCCGCTTTAGATGCGGTTTTTATAGCTGCATACGGAGGAATGGAGTTTAAAATTATGCAAATAAATAGCATTGAAGTATCGCTTTGTGATTACAACACAACTTGGCATTTTTACTCATTTTTGTTTATTCCCACGCACCAAAACCAAAACAACCTTTTATATGTTTAGATCTAATCTCCAAAATGGTTTAACCGCGTGCCTTTTAATGACAAATGCTTTTCTGGAAGTAATCTTCTGTACATTTTATAACAAATAAGGTACTTTACACGTGCCTATCAAAAGCAATAAACAAATGAAAGATCTTGAACATTACATCAATCATCTGGATTTATGTCCGGTGCATTCGCGATATTTTGCGAAGTGACGTCATTGTTATGTATACGACGAATATCAGTGGGCGGATGGACTGGTGCTAAAGGGGATTTATAACTTTTGATTTACACGGAGTTTTATGGATTTAGATTTTTGTGGACATTTAATGGGTTTTGATTCATTTACATACTGATTATAATAAAATATAACTTGTTATGGGTTTGTAAGAAGTGCTAAAAAAGTGGAAATGTTGAGGTTTTGTATGTTTCTGTTTTATGCTGTTGGATGATTCTTTTTTAAAAAGCTACGATGGTGTAATTATACATAATAACATTGTTCTTTGTAGTATTCAATTTTAATATATGTTAAGTAAATCATACTTCAAAAAACACGTAGAGTTCAACTGTGGAAAAAGGAAAAGGAAAATAATTTAAATTAATCTTGTAGAGTAGAAAATTACATCTCTTTTATTTAGCACGAAAATTTAATAATGCTCTATTAAAAATCCGTTTATTAATTATAATATCTGAACTCAGATAATATTCAGTTACACTTTGCAGTTAGCGGAATATACTATGGGGTAGACAGAGATGTAACTGGAAGAAGAATGTTTGTCGAGACACTTTTCATCGCATGGATGCGGTGGCCCTATTTGGCTACATTGTATACAAATTCCAACACACACACACACACACTCACGCCTTTATCCCCGAAGGGGTAGGACTCTGCCTACCCCCTTTTCTCCGTACGTATTCCGTCCCATGATGTGATAGGGGCAGCCTATCGCTATATCGGAGACAAATTCCGGATTTCGGGCTGATACTGAACAGAAAATTCCAATATCACTTTGCCCGACCCGGGGGTCGAATCCGAGACCTCAGCATTGCAGTCGTACCGTAATACAACTACGCCACAGAGGCAGTCAAAATACAATTTCCAAATTACGGACATATTAGATATCTGTTTTGAATCGATAAATACTCTTTCGGTATAGACCTACTAATCCTTACTAATATTATAAATGCAAAAGTAACTCTGTCTGTCTGTCACACTTTCAGGCCAAATCTTATGAACCGATTTAAATGAAATTTGGTACACAGATAGCTTAGAGCCTGAGAAAGGACATAAGCTACTTTTTAATGCGAAAAAAGGGTTGCAAGGGGCTGATAGGAGGGGATGAAAAATTTTATGGAAGTATCTTCATTTTTAGAGCTAGAAGCTTGAAACTTATTTTTTAAGCTGTTAATTCGATATAAATAAATATGACATTCAAAGTTTGTAAAAGTTTTACCATCAAGGGTGTTAAAGCGGGACTTTTATCCCAGAAAATTTTTTTTACGCGGGTGGAGCCGCGAACATCAGCTAGCTAGCTAGCTAGTGACAAATAAAAACATTGATACATTTGTGAATAGGCCCTACAGGCATTCTAGGGGCAGCAGCTGTCTAGGGGTGCCATGTTTTAAGGTCAAAATGATGTGGCACACTTTCCGAAAAGTGTGCCTTAGTTGAGATTTTTTTTAAGTCACCATTGTTGACCAAAAACGCATTTTACCTACGAATTTGGTCAAATCGGAGAACTTTTTAAGCTCCCTTGACTTAACCTATACTTAAGCCTAAATCCAGCATTAATTATACGTTTCAGAAACAGAAGCACTGACCAAGAATTACCTACTATTTATTCATCTAATCTACTATATGTCGTAATCAATTTTATTTACTAATCTTGGTGAGTCGAAAATACCGTTACGGTAACTGGCAAAACTAAGTCCGAAAGTTGTGGACGAGTAAGTCTACCTGGGACAGATGGGCTAGTTAGATAACTTGAGTTCCAGAGTGTGGTTAGGCTGCAATGTTCACGTAAAATAAGCTTTAAAACAGAGGGCAAATGCGAGTTCATAACGTATTCGAATTCGAAACGAAGAAAGGTTTTAGTAATAATTATTTTTGAGTAAGTTGCTTGTAATCAGACGAGCTACCTTAGACCATTGTAATTGAGATAGATTACCGACGCCAGTCGACACAATTATGAAACAAATACACATTAATCTTTTATCCTCGAACGAGTAGGCAAAAGTGAAACCCACTTTTTTCTATGTGTTCCGTCCCATGATGTGATAGGAGGCAAGCCTGTCGATATATCGGGCATAATTCCAGACTCCGGGCTGATATTGAGTAGAACAATCCAATATCACTGCTCGATCCGGGATTCGAACCCAGGACCATACAGTGATGTCATACCGCGCACGCAATACAACGCCACCGACACAATTATGCCGGCCTATTTGGAAACAGCTGAACAGGCTGATTTTTTTTTATAGCATAGAATGACGAGACGAGCATGCCGTTCGCCTGATGGTAAGCGATACGACCACCCATAAACAGTAGCAACACCATCCAGCAACTTGACTTACAAAGTACTGTGTGGCATTCCACTGCGCTCGTCATCCTGAGACATAAGATGTTAAGTCTCATTATGTCCAGTAGTTATACTGGCTACAATGTCCTTCAAACCGAAACACAACAGTGCATGCACTGTTGCTTGGCGGTAGAAATAGACATTGCGGTGGTACCCACCCAGACGGCCTCTTACATAATGAGAGACCTACCACCAGTACGGCTGATCCCAGAACGCAACGCACTTAAGAGGGCACTACTGCGGATTTTGCACCCAGTAGAAATTATATTATTACCGGTTTTAAATCAATTCTAAAAACGCTACTGCAAACTTTAACTATAATAAAAAAAACCTGTGCTTAAAATAGTCGTCATAGTAGAGGGATTTATAAAAACAAAACTCATTCATTCTTCACTTTCCTGAAAAACAGAGCCTTGGAATAAAACGCATACATCAATGGTTTTCAGTGCAAACACGGAAATTCGTAGCACACGCGGTAAAGCAATTTCCCCACGCAACAGGGGAAAATGCGTTAGACCGTAGAGTTCGCATTTCAAACCGGTTGTGCAAGGCGAACGTGTCGTCTCTTGTTACAGTGGGTACTTGTTCCACGAAGTGTATGCAATACTGGCTTTTCATATGTTCTTGTGTGGGACCTTAGCGGTGAGTGCGGAGGCTGAGGTTAGTTCAATATTGGTATAGTTTTGTGTTGTAAAAACATTATATTTATGTTATTAACAGCATGTTAAAGATATTATATTTAGGTCCAATTTAACCGCTTGCTGATAAACGCTATTCGTCACATAAATGCCGACCATACATAAATATCACATTAATCTAGGAGCATAGATTAGAGTGTGACTTTTGTATTTGGTCGGTTATAGACTATACATTTATGTGACCAGTAAAGTTACAGCAAAGATGAAATTGACCCTTAGTATAGTATATACATATAGATAGTTATGGTGTAAATTGCTTAAATTAAAAAATAAAGATTTTAAGCCCAAAACTTACTGTATTCTTTCATATAAAACGTTGACAAAGCCATTACTTAACCAAAAATGTATTTAAATTCCTTGAACGAATTAAATGAATCACTTATAACTATAAAAATAAAATATTCTACCACAACGTCGTGAACGCAAGTGTTAATCGTTAATCTAACGTATTTAATAAAATGCTTATTTGTTTATTCTGAGTATCGAAAGCCTTATTATCACCTTTAATGTCACAAAACCAATGTGAAGATAAACATCTCATGTGTGTGATAATACAGGCACGTCTGTGTGACCCAAGTTTCCTTTGCGGTTAACTGCAGAACTACTTTGTTAAGTACGGACGTTCGCTCACGGTCCCACTGTGTGCGATAACCTAGCTTCGCCATTAAATTATAAGTCCAATAAGTAGAGAATATCCAAACAAGAGGTAACAAAATACAGCGATTTAGCTCGGGTTGCTTCATCAGTGGTCAAGTAAAGTTAACGGTCTTATTACACTGGATGGAGGTGCAGCGCCTTCACCTCGATGTGGATTGGCTTACAATTTGCCAGTGTGCTAAGAGCCTTAACTTTACTTGACCACGGGTGACATGAACCGGCCTTAGGTCAACAAACCTTTTGCTAATAATAATCATCGCTTCTGATCTGTACTAACCTCTTCAAACTTTAACCGATTACAGACATTAACCGACCTCAAAATCTATAATTTATTAATTTTTATTAAAAGCTTAAAATTTAAAAGGTTGTAACCTCTACATATCTTTGATATTTCGACGTAACTTCGCTTTCGCAGTGGGACTGTATACCATGTTTGCTTAAAGACGTAATTCCACCAAAGTTGTGGTCAACTTTGGTTCCCTCATAAGACCTTTTCATCAAAGCCTCCACACCGACGCCTATAAATAGATACGTAAATATTTTGTGAACTTTATATTAGTTATAAGAACTAAGGAGCGATAGATAACAGGACTCGATAGTATAATATAATGTTGTTGAATTAATATAGCTAAACTACCCAACCCGGCAAACGTTGTTTTGTCATTAAAATTATTTTTTTAAAGATTATTTAAGTAGAAAAAAATGAAGATCAATTGATTAGTTAACGACCGGGATTAAAAGTTATTAAATTACTAATATCGCTACTGTAAAATAGGGATGATGGAAGAAGGTAGAAAATTAAGGCTTGTATGTATTGTAAATGCCACATCATAAAAAAACTATCAGAAATTAAAAATTGGGGTGGGCCACCCTTATCACTTTGGCACAACCTATTCTCAGACCTACCAAGTGTGAATATAAAATTTCATCAAAATCGGTTCAGCCGTTCCGGAGGAGTATGGTAACAAACACTGTGACACGAAATTGTTATATATATAGATGAAAGATGTTGCATTCTATACGAGCTTGCTGTTATGTTTGTTATGGTGTGGGAGATTGTCGAAGGCTCAACATCCTCGCCTTTTTAATTTTTAGGCATGAGGCCTGGCTGCATACATTCTTCTTAAATCGTCGTTTTGGACAATGTAGAGCACTTTAAATCAGGTGACCTATTAGAGTTATAAACAAAACTACTACCGCACAACCCCTTTATTCTCACCCTTTCTGCTCCTATTCGTTTAGAAAGTGAATGATCAATCCTTTGATTAATTATATACCTAGATAGACACTGAACGTTTCAGACGCGTCGAAAAAAAAGAGGCCAACTGTTGTCCACTAAATGAGTTCAAGCGAATAATTTTTTGTTGTTTTTCATGGATATAATTTTCTCCCCATTTTAATAGAAACCATGTAATAACTGGTACCATTATGCGCCTACACAAGGATACGCAGAATGATGCAGCGATAGCGTATGACAAAGCTGTCACGCATACTAGCTTAAGAAAAGTTGGCCTGTTTGTTTTAGTTTCATTGCAGTGCGTCACTCTATCTAGGTTTATAATTTATCAAAGGATCAATCCATCATTACCATTCTCAAAATAATACCAATAAAATAAAATACCAATGTCAGAATGTAAATAACCATCGCACAATAATTGAAAATCGATATACGTGCTCGTTATTCTTCTGAGTATACACCTCATTTGTCAAAATCGGTCGAATAGGAGCGACGCTAGAGTGGAACATAAAATGAAAATCCTTACATACATGTCATGTTCAAGACTATATGTATGTATGAATTATTACCCTTCCTTGCTTCGCCGTAGTCGTGTAAATACAACATAAATAAACTTATAATAAGAAATAAGAAACTGTGATTTTTTTTACTGTAATTTAATCTAAACATGCGCAGTGGACCGGCCGACTCGGCATGGCGGTGCAGCGTATCGCGCAACGAGACGGAAACCCTACCGGGGTACACTCAAGCTCATAACTTTACTACAAGGTCAAGTATAAATATTCAGTCTATCAAAATCGGGTGAAGCACTCAAGGGGTGAATTGGAAACGAAATTCAAATAAAAATATTACCAATTTTGAAATAATATTCCTAACGATTTTTTTGCGACGATTTGCGGTTACGGGGCTGACTTGTAAGAAAGCTGTAAAATCTTCGAAACGTTGCGTGTAAAATTAAAGAAATTACCGCGAAAATTTCGTAAGTAGTTTTATTTCAATGCCGATCATTCCTGTAAACATGGAGTGCAGTGCTATGCAATTTTTTTTAGTCGTAGCTTTGATTTAACTGTTTATCGATTCGCATATTAGTAGTCGAGGCACCTAATCGTTTTTAGGATAAAACATTTATTAAATTTGTGCACAATAAGACTTTAAACAATACAAGACCTCAGAACAATATCTAAAGCAATTAGTTATTGTTCTGAGTACAAGACTATGTTTTAGCCATAGGGTTTTAGTCGTCCTTAATTGCGGTAGAAATACCTTAAGTTAGCGTCTCCACCTTCTTGTTGCATACATACCTATGTAGCCTCCTTGAATCTCCGCTTTATATTATTAAGGTGATTGGTGTTCCCAAACCGTAAACATAAGACAGTTAGTTTAATTATGGACTAAAAAACATAACGAACAAACAAACCAATATCGAAAATGATTACAATAGAGATAATACAGCGCAGTCATTAAATTATAAGAAATGTGGGTCGCGGAGCAAAGAAATTACAATCCGAATATAAATTGAGACTTCTGCCTTTTCGTGCGTAAAAGTAAATATAATTTTTACGTTCTGTATGATTATGTTTGTTCAGGTTATGATGAATAATTATGATATGTTACTTTTACTGGTATATTATATTCTTTTTGAAAACCGTATGTACTTACAGTTTGTATGTAATTAATCATTAAAAGATAACATTTTAACCAATAAAGCTGTTATAATACTTAGTCTACCGGATTAGAAATAATCAGATCGGACGGTGATCATATCACGACATGTATCATCTACGGGACAGGGGAACAAAAATTACACACACTCACGACATTTATCCCCGAAGGGGTAGGCAGAGGCGCAACTAGTGCACCCACTTTTCGCTGTGCGTATTCCGTCCCATGATGTGATAGGGGGCGAGCCTATCGCTATATCGGGCACGAATTCCAGATCCAGGCTGATATTGAATAGAAAAACCGAATACCACTTTGTACGACCCGGGGCTCGAACCCGAGACTATTGCAGTCACTCAACTACGCTACCGAGAGAACAAATGTTGAACCAGTTTAAATTTGTTAAGGTGACTTACCAAACGATTAAACTACTTTGAGCATCTTTTCGGGTTTTTTAATACATCAATGATCTTTTCATTTAAATTTTAAATATGGAACACAACAAAACGTGTTACAGCAGTTTTTGCATGCAATGTTATATTAGTATTATAATGCTCTTTAGTTATATATCTTTTGAACCGTTGACCTGTATCTGGTATTGAGTGTACGCAGTCGTGTGCATATCAGCGTGTCAAGTCGGATCGCACTCACGCTCTCGAGTTGGTGACGACCGCTGAGTTGAGAGCTAGTGCTGCGCTTAAACAATGACTAGCTTTTGCTCGCGGCTTGGCCCGCGTGCAACAGTTTTGCCGGGATAAAGGACCCGCTCTGTATTTTGCCGTAATAAAAATAGCCTTTGTCCTTCCTAGCATTTCAAACTATCTCCATACCAAATACCATCGAATCCGTTCGGTAGTTTTTGAAATTATCGCATTCAGACGGACAGACGTGGTGGGGGACTTTGTTTTATATTATGTAAGGATGTTCAACATTAGTTTTTTCAGAACTTTAAAAGTACAAGGAACAGCATTACCACAACACAAAAGGCATTTTTTATGGCAAAAGTAAAAGTAATTTTACTGTTACTATAAATTAAGTAAGTGTGCGATTCGACCAGCCTCCTTAATTATGTTGGTTGGGAGAGATAATCATCTCTTAAATCTATAGTGTACCTGGATATAGTACTTAATCACTCCACTTTCTATCAGGTACAGTACACGTAAAATAAAAAAAAGAACGGGTTGCACTCCGGGACTGCCGGCAGAAGTGAAAACTTGAACTTTAACGTTGTGCATTTCTGAATATTTTGGAATGGTTAGGGAATAATTTCGCACGAATTGCTTTATTTATCAGTATAAAAGTACTGGCACTTATGTGGTTAAATACAATATTTATTTATTGCGCTATCGTACACAAAAATGACAATTTCACTATTTCTTTATAAATCAAAATTTGAAAAAAGAATCTTACGCTCTTTTGTACTCGTGCCGTAGCAACGCTGGGGAAATAAATAAAAATGTAGTCGTTTAAGAATTATAGCTTCTACGCATTGTATTTAAAGTTCATATTAGTAAGGGACGATTTTAATGAAGCAAATAAACACGTTTAAGAATCATAGCTTCTACGCATTGTATTAAAGGTTCATATTAGTAAGGGATGGTAAAACCTCCTACGCATTCGATCGGGGCCACGTGATCCTGACGCGAGTTTAACATTTTATACCCATTCCAAAAGTGCTCAACGCCGCTAAAGAAGTTTTCATTTCAAAAATGCTGTTTCCCCGAGTTTTGTAGATGCAACGGTAAGGGAATTTGAAAAGAGAAATCCTTTTCCTTATTTATGATGGCGGGTGCAACGAGAAATTAGGTTGCACATGTCAGGGTGATATAGGTAGTATGGCTGACACATTTCTCAAAATAGGTAGGTATTTGGGGAATAAAGTAAAAAATGATTTTCGGTAGTTACACCAGCTTGAAAATCGAAGTTAAAACTCTACATTTCAAAGATAGTAACATTCATTTAATCTACTCAAAGCATTCCTTAATGTCAGACAGCCGATGGTAATAAGGCTTTGGCAATATGCTTCAATGAATGTGGTGCACCAACCCCACATATGATAAGGATAAGTGCTGATAGATTATACAAGTATCTCAAACACTACTCAAGTATTAATCTCCGAAGATAATAATCCGTTTATCGACAAGAGCCCACCCAACACTCTCAAACATTAACCTAGCAATTTCCATTTGCATAGAGCATGCATGAAACAATAAAAAGCAAACGACGTAATGAGTAGTGAGTGATGCGCATTGTTCTCGCGTCGAAATGAATATAACCGAAGCGATATATTGAGAGCAGACAGGCACGTTTACGGATACATTTAGGGAAACAATTAACAAGCATAACCAGAGGTGCCGGATTTTAGAACTTCCCGCGCGTGCTCTTGACCATTATTTTTTAAGACAGTAGGTATTGTATTGTCTTCATATTTTCCGTTTTACAATCAATAATGAAATATAAAAAACTTAATTTTTGGATATATGTGGGCTAGGGAGCTCTGAATCCACATTTAGTATGTGCATTGTGCCGCCCACTGCCCTTACCACGCTACGCCACTGCATCCACTACTAGGCTTTCGGGGGTGTTGGAGCCCTGAGCACCCACATAGTAGGCGTCCCTAAGCATAATCTCGGGTTTCATTCATAGTTTTTAGATATTACCTAAAATGTTAAGCCCGCATATTTCTTGCTTCGAAGAGACGGTAGTCTTGACTTCAGTCACCCTATTACTTGCCGTGCCAGTAAAAAAGTAAATGCTGTCTTATGATCTCCTACTCCAATAATTACATCTATCATAGCTGCCTTATCTACCTTGATCATTAACAAAACTGGTACTCGTCCCACACTCCAGTATTATATTGAATCAGTACCAAAGGTTACTGTCCCGACTGCCTCGGTGGCGTAGTTGTATTACGGTATGATTGCAATGCTGAGGTCTTGGATTCGATCCGCGGGTCGGGCAAAGTGATATTGGATTTTTCTATTCAGCCCGGAGTCTGGGATTTGTCCCCGATATGGCGATAGGCTCGCCCCCCTATCTCATCATGGGACGGAATACGCATCGTGAAAAGTGGGTGCACTAGTTGCGCCTCTGCCGACTCCTTCGGGGATAAAAGGCGTGAGTGTGTGTATATCACAAAGGTTTTTGACTATTTGCAAAGGAGCGTATTCGTAAGTACGTCGTAGGGATTGTAAACTGATAACCACCCACGTAACATTACGCCATGTTCAAATAAAAGTGCCTTGAACCAGAGAGGTTTCCTAATTTAGATTTTCATTTATTTAATTCAGTAAGTCATAAGTTATATGGTATTTTGGTGCATTCAGTAGCTAAGGTAATTAGGTATAATTCTTCGTTTTATTGAATTAGTAGCTTTTGCCTGCGGCTCCGGCCGCATTAAAAAGTTTTCCGGGATAAAAGTCCCGCTTCATATTTTCCCGAAATAAAAAGCAGATTATGTGTTAATCCAGGACATGATCTGCCCGTGTGCCAAATTTCATCCAAATCCTTGGAGTAGTTTTTGCGTGAAAGAGTAACAAACATACATCCATACACTTACAAACTTTAGCGTTTATAATATTAGTCAGAAGTAGGATAAAGCCAGAGTATACGTAAAAATACTGCTTTCGTTAAATAATAAAGTAGGAGTTCGGTCATCTCCCTCATGCTAACACCTATGTTTTATCAGTGACTTGATTAATAACTCTTTCACCACTTCCTTGTAAATGACTGGATAAAAACTAAACCCATCAGCTCTCATAAGTTCTTGATCCACTCATTATTCTTCTTTTCGTGTTTCATCTAAGACTATATATATCCCAGGAGTTATGCCTTCATGGAATATTTGTACTGCACCGAATATGGTCAAGATATGAACGTTAATCTTTAATAGCACCATTCACTCACTGTGCAATAACTCGGAAATTCCAATGTTAGTGGTTAATAAAGGTTTAAGGTGAATTCTGGAATCGCGAATGACCGTAAATTTTTTTGATACGTTTACTATTTTCTATTATACAAAATTAGTACCTGTTATCATATTAATCCATTGTATTTAGAAGTTCTGTTTTCAATTTTTACGCACGTCATTTCAAATGCTGGAAAACCTAATAAATAAATAAATAAACTATCAAACCATCTCGCCTTAAGACCCGCCACTGCAACTTCTGTAACCTAGGGATCACCAGTGGCACGTGTTTTATGACACCGAGCGGTGACGCTCGGAGACTAAGGGAACACTAATCTGTCTTTAACCCGCAACGAAATTAATGAAATAGAAATAAGAAATATGAGAAGAGCTCGAAATATTAATTGTCCATGTCTCTCCATAGAAAATCTGGAGACAAAAATAATGAACTAAAAGGGTATAACCTCAAGTATAGGGACGTTTACAACGTAATGTATGCCATTTAAAGAAATGGTGTTTAGATTTAAATTTAATCTTCAAAACGTTTTTTCTGAGCCATTGACCAATGCCAACTAAATCAGCAACCTTGATATTGAGCTTACATTGATCGTGAAAAGTATGGATTGACGTGTTGATCAATCGGATTATAAAATGAAATTATATTTAGATATCAAAGTGAATACCATAATCTAATTCACTGATCTAATGTGATAAGGTTCACTAAATTACTCTTTCGTATGCCACCCGTCTCTATTCATTTGTCAAATTCTGCCACCAAGTAACAAAGACAATGCTTTCCTATTGAAGGGCATCGTATACAACTTAATCACTGGAAATAATGAGCTTTAATATTCATGTCTCAGGCTGACGATTCCATTGCTATGGTGTTTCTACTGTTTACCTCTTTGTGAAAAATTATTTCATTGCTAACAGTTTTATTAAGGATCTTTGCCTACTTGACTCCATTACGAGAGAAGTTGTAACGATTATTTCCTACCCAAGTTATTTACTCCACGCAAACTGTCACCGATACCTAGAAAAAGAAACTGGAGCTAATTAAACGACGACGTAAATAAACGACTCGACGCCTATTTTCTAAGTCGTGCGTCTCCGGATTTGGTTAGTTATCGAGCGGAAGCGAGGGCGATAAATATGTAGCAGGTCTCTTGTATACGATCTTGCGACAGTACAGCTGGGTAGGTACCACAGTTTATTTATTTCTGTTGTATATGCAAGCACTGCAGCTCTATTTTGGACATTGTAGCAATGATATTGACATCCTTGTGAATAGTGCACCCACATTTCGCCATGCGTATTCCGTCCCATGATGTGATAGGTGGCGAGCCTATCGCCATATCAGGCAAAAATTCCAGACTCCGAGCTGATACTGAATATAAAAACCCAAGAATATTACTTTGCCCTTTACTATTGGTTTCCTTCTTTATACTTTGGTAAGTGAAAACAGCGGGAATTAATAATTTTTTGTAGTGTTAGATACGTATACTTTTATGTTAAAGAACAAAAGCGGTAAATAAGGAAGTAATCGTCACTGCAAAATCTATAAAACCAAAGTATATGTCGAATACGTACATATACGTACTGCTTATGTTTTTTCCTATCAAGTATGAAATAACTCTTTTCCTTAAGGTATTATAACATTCTGGAAATACGGCAAACTAGCTTTAAAAAAATGTTGAACGAATAAGGGAAATTCCTTGCAAACCGTCTTTATGAATAGCATTGCCCGTACAAAACTGGAATGTTACCTTTGCAGCGTGAAATTCGGCGGTTATATTGATCAGACAACTCTAAAATATTCGAGCGTTCTGAACTTACCACCAGTGTTCCAAGTTACTTTGCTATGTCACTATAAATGTCTTGTAGTCGTCATCAGTCCCATGAAGCTCACTGCTGAACATAAACTTCCCCTAGAGAATTCCAGACGGACCTGTAAAGGCAGCCTTCATCCAGCGCGGCGTGTTCCTGCGACAAATCAATAATTCTTTTAATTTCTGATTAAACGCTTTCCGCTAATACGAAGACCCCAGCAATCTCTTAATCCTTTGGAAGCTAAACTTAATTTCACCCACCCATATACGCACACACACACAATTTGATACTAACATTTATTTTAATGACATCATTACCGTAATTTTGATCGTCGCGTCGGTGGAATGGACGTACTTGACTTTCAGCCCAGCAGTACCTCTGGAATACTCTAGATAGCTAATGAGTTTGTGGTTAGCTATTAGCATAAAAATGTATTTTTTACGGGTAATTAAAATAAATGTGTCTAGTTGTGTGAAAGTTATAACTTAAAGTGACCAAACAGTTCATTGAAGGTTGAACACTGCGTAAAGAACTTGCCTGAGCGTTGAAAGGAAATTAATAGTTCAATCGAGTCTTTTGGGAATTTACTGAACTAACTAAACACAACAAGCTGTGACCGCACGTAACAGAGTAAAGAACTTATTTGCCTATCTTTTTTTCTTTCTTTTTATTGCACTGAATGACGAGACGAGCATGCCGTTCGCCTGGTGGTAAGCGATACGACAGCTCATAAACAGTAGCAACACAATCCAGCACATTGAGTTACAAAGTACTGTGTGGTATTCCCCTGCGCTCGTCATCCTGAGACATAAGATGTTAAGACTCATTATGTCCTGTAGTTACACTGGCTACAGTAGTCACAGTGCTGCTTGGCGGTAGAAATAGACATTGCGGTGGTACCCACCCAGACGGACTCTTATATATGAGAGACCTATCTTGAAGCGACAATTTGTATTTACTGAGAAGATCGCAGAAAAGAGATCAAGGGTTGGGAAGTAATCTTGCTTTACTGCCTTGTGCGTCTCATTCATCTTTCTAAAATAAAACATTCTTTGTAAAAAACAATGTCCCTAAATCGGACAAGATTAATCACAATACAACTTCATAACATTATTTTCATAGCCTCTGTTAATAAGCTTTATTATGTAAAAATAGTATTTGCTATAATTTAATGAATATGGAACACATTCCCAATCATGACCGGACTCAGATGTAAATCTTATATCATAGATTTCAAATACTAATTTAGTTGCTTTTGTTCGTATAGCCGAATTTCTCCGAAGATTTGAAGGTCACAAAGGAGATAGATCGATCTACAGATAGAGTTCTCTCACTACGCCACGAATTCTGAAATTATTTTTATATAAACAGTTCCTCGCTGCAAGTGTGACCCGACACAGCATAATGATCTGCTTACGGCCTTGGCTCGCTCGTCTAAGATGTTTGTGCGCTATTATTGCTTTCAATATGAGTGTATTGAAATATTCATAAGCGTATGAGGAAAAGGGTGTTTGTTATTAGTGTGTCTTAATTATGATTCTTGTTTTCGATTACTTGTACATTTCCTATCAGTGTGGAACCAGTCAGGTCTTGAGTTTTTTTTAATGGGCACGGAAAGAAGACCCCGCTGCACTTGATGGTACGTAGGGTCCAGGTAGAATATCGAGTGATGGAAGATGATAATCCTTCGCCACTCGACACGATAGGGTAGTTTCCTATGTTTGATTTTGTAAATTATTTTATATGTAACAGAAAATAATACGAAAAAGAAATTCTTCAAAATTGGTTGAAGAATAAAGCAGTTATTCATATTTAAAATATTGGTGTGAGCAAAAATGGGGACGTGGAGGGAATATCGCGCTGACTCTTTCGCACGCACGCAGCATTATGGCCAGCGACTCTCGGTGACGTCACAGTGATAGTAATATTACTGTTATTTGCCAACTACCCCTTCCTCCAAATTTCAAAGCTTTATAACTTACTTATTATTGCGCCAATTTTGAAAATTATTTTTATTTTGATGACATACATTTTTGATAAATGTATTAAAAAAAAGGTAGTCATCTAAACTATTATGCCGGCCTATTCGATACTGGAAATTCACCGTCTGATCGCAGATCGCGACACATGGGATCACTATGACGGGTTTCACATCTCGTGTAGGGTGCTCGCTATCCAGGTGAAAACAAATATACTACTACCAGAGTTTGATCCTGAAATGGGAAATATAAAATGTACCAAGATTTGTTTATGAGCCCTCGCAAATAAAATGTAGTCAATCCTCATTAAATAATAGAAAGTAAACTGATTACGATAGGGAGCGTGCACGAACTTTAGGGGGCAGCACAAAATCGACACAAGAGCCGAATGTGGATAAAAAAAACTTTTAAGAACAACAATTTATTTATTATATTCTTTTAATTTGACAAATATGATAAAATGTGTATTCCGGACGAATATGATTGATACCCAGAGTGTCCAGAATACGCTTTTTTTACATCTGAGCTAGTTATTTACGCAACATTAGGAGGTTATGTTCCCTTAATTACAGATATTTTTTTTAGTGAATATTATGTTCAAAACATCTTTATTTTTATAAATTACGTAATGAGACATTTCCAAATGCTTTTGGAACTCATAACTGCGTATGTTTTATACAACTTTTATTATTTTTGGCGATTTTCGCACAACCGTGAAATGTAACTTAGGTACTATTCTTGGAACATAATAGAATTTCACACAATTTGATTTGTTTATTTTTATGTTTTGGAGCATCGAGATACACAGCGATACATTATCAACAAATTAAATGTTATTTTCATCGTTTTAATACGAATATTTTATGTCAATGCCAAGTATCGATGTGCTGAAAAGAAGTCAGATTGCGCCACCAGATGGCAGAGCTTACGACGTGCACGTTCCCTATAGCATAAATGTAGGTAGGTAGTGAAACTACTGCGGTGGAAAACAAGGTTATTCAAAATCTGTTTTCTAGCATTAAATTCGTTCCTTGTTTCGATAAATACGAATAAAGGCTTATTTTCGGAATATCACTTCAAATGAACGTTTCATATTTCGCAAGAACTCGTCCGTTTGTATGACAGCTCAGACTGAACAAAAGTGTACAATTGTATGAAATATCTCAAGAAAATTTAATATTTTGCGTGTGATCGTTCTATTGCAGTATGAGATCATTTCAATTAACTCATGGCTTTATATTGTGGAAGGATTGCGTCAAGGTTCTGTAATAAGGCACTTCAGTTCGCTCACTATTGTCTCCTAGGTCGAGTATCATTATGGATGAATAGAAATATTCGATTTGATTTCATCGAGTAAGAATAGACCTAAGTTTTGTTTCGATAAATTCTGCCACCATCTCTAAGAGGCAGTTAATATTAGAATCAAGGCGAATTGTTTTTTGTGTCCTCGTTAAATAGAAAATTAAATTTGTATTAAAATATTTCAAAATTTTTAGACATCGAGCAGCCTAAACTGTAGCTCTAGAAGCATGTAACACTCACGACTTACATAATAAGGTTATCAATAAACGATTTTGTAAATTTGTCTCCTAAGGAAATGAATCCCATCGGCCATACAGCGAGTAACATAAATAATCCTATAGTCCAGCATCCTCGAATTATTTACTCACTGTTTAGTTTTCTTTGTATCTCCAATGCTATTTGGTGAATGTATTGATTTTGTGGCATGCTAGAAGTTAAATTCATTCCTTACTGACGCGGATAAATGACTTCGCTTCCTTTATACCAACTGAGGTCGAAATTCTGTATTACATTAAAGACAGTTTAAAAGATTCACTCCAGGAACTTTAAATTACACGTGAATGTATTGGAGTTGTTTTTACCTGGATTTATTACATGTGCATGCTGTAATAAAAACATATTATCCATGTCGGTAATACTACAAAATGAAACAAATTTATTCTGTGACTGATATAAAATTTTGAGATGATTTATGATGTTATTTATATTCATAATATCATTTGTCGCCTACTTGGTCAACCGACAGCGTGTGGTGGACTATAAGGTCGGGAGTTTCGTAGTTTTGATAGATCTTAACAACATTATACTCTGCCAAATTTCTTAATAAAATATGTTTAGTTGTAAAGCCCAAAAGTATAAAACCTTAACCCAAAAGCTAACTGATTAAAATCTACGGTGTTTTTTATTAGACAAAAAACGTTTAAAAAATGCATTCCGTCCATTTTAAATTTTAAAAATATGGTTTTAAATCGAAATAATGATAAACAAAAAAAAAATACGTTACATTTAATTTATATAATTAACTTTACTATAAACGCATCAGTGATGAGATAATATAGCACCACAAATATTATCAGCAATAATATATTTATTACGAAACAAACCGGCGTGGATTGAAATGAGGGCACGGCGCGCCGCAGAGCCCACATGCAGCGTGAATGGTCCACTGCACCATTATTCGCCGCGACGGCGCTGCACTATTAATTTTTCATTACACCTGCAAGTTTTGACGCCGGAGGTGCTTGCTATTCAGATGTAATTTATTTTATTTATTGCACTTCATGCAAATTATGTAAAGGCGGACTTAATGCCGAATACATTCCCTACCAGTTAACCGGTTGTGGTGCAGAGACAAAAACATTGTAGGTGCACGAAATTAATTTAAATCATAGTGTCATGTCCCGCTTCGGGAGGGACTTTTACATTTTGAAAAAATATTAATCATTTTGACAGATCGTGATGTTGAGGGATTTTTTTGCGCCGATTCTTCTTCACAGTGATAACACGTTCCGAAGCAGTGGTAAATTCATGACGATTCAAAAGAGCCTGTGAAAGACTATTTGAATAAAGAAAATTTTGAGTTTAAGATGAGATTAAGCTGTATATTCTATGGATAAAAAGTAGCCTAAGTGTTATTCCACATTATAATTCAACTTTGAGCCAAATATTATCCAGACCCGTTCAGCCGTTTTGGTGTGATTGAGTAATAGACATTCAACCCAATTTTTGCATCCGTAGTTAAGCAAAGTTAAGGCTCTTATCACACAGTCGAATTGCAAGCGAATTCACAGCGGGGTGAAGGCGCTGCGTGGCCGTCCAGTGTAATAAGACCGTTAACTTTACTTGACCATGAATGACACCACCCGGCCTCAATCCTCTAAGTCAAAACAAATGAAAGTGTAATATGCACCTTTTTTTTTTTTTTTTTTTTTTTTTTTTTTTTTTTTTTTTTTTTTTTTCGCGGAGAAAGTGACTTATTACTACCGCCCAGCCTTCAAGGGGGGCGACTGAGCGGTTATGTTGGGTTCACCGTGCCTTACGACCCGGCATTGAGCCGCCCGGAGAGATGTAACCATCGGGCGACCGCCGGGCCGAGTCCCTAACCTATGTACAACGCTCGGCATACCAACCAAAACTCCGCGGTGGCCATCTTCGGCGCATTAGGGACGGCTGTGGGCTTCCTCTGACGGAAGTGTCTAAGTTGTCGTCCGCAGCCGCCCCTGCGCGGTGCCGCCTAGTGCGGCCCGTCTCCTGTTTGGGGGGGGCTCAGAAGCCCCCGCACACCGAAGGACGCTCTCAGCGTCAACGGCAACGTGAGGCCTACCAGCCACGCTGTCGTCCATCACAGGGATCGCAACAATGTGCCAATAACAACACAAAATTAAAGACGGACAGCCCCCTGCCGCCCGCCTGCGACCCCCAGTGGCCCCTATTAGTCGCCTTTTACGACAGGCAGGGGATACCGTGGTGGAATTCTCCAAACGCCCCCAATCCACAGGGCGGAAGACGCCGGTCAGTCGTCCACCCGGCGCCTCCTACGTCTTGTCTGGCGGCGGGAGGGATCTCCGCGCCTCCGATCCCTCTCGGCACTCTCCTTCCGCGAGAGGACCACCTCACAGAAGTGTGCCACCGCACGCCAGGACCTCCGGCTGTCGACCATGGAAGCGACCACGGCCGGCAGCGAGAGGTCTCCTCCGACGACTGCTCTGAGAGCGCTGCGCTCCTCATCCCAGGCTGGGCAGAACTCTAAGGTATGCTGGGCCGTATCCAGCGGGCAGTTGTCACAGTGGTGACACACGGCCGACACCTCCTTCCGCACTACCCGCCACAAGAACTCACCGAAGCAACCATGCCCGGTGAGCACCTGCGTCAGGCGAAACGATGCCGCACCGTGGCGCCTGTCCAGCCATTCGGCAAAGACAGGACGCACTGCCGCGACGACCCTGAGCCCCGCTGACGGGGCCTCCAGCCTGAGACGCCACTCCTCCACGGCGGCTCGCCGTAGGGAGGCCCTCATGGCCTCCACCTCCTTCAGGGCCGGATGTTGCCCGCGACTGGACGCCTCCTCCCGCCAATGAAAGACATCGGAGAGGGATTTGGCGTCCAGATCCCAGGGCAGAAATCCGGCCAACAAACAAGCCGCCTCGAAAGAAACCGTGCGGTACGCCCTGATCGCCCGCTGCGCCAAAGCTCTCTGCGGAGTGCGCAGGAGGGCGACGCAGGGGCGGTTCAGGGAGTCAGCCCAAACGGGGCTGCCATAGAGGGCCATGGATCGCACGACTCCGTGATATAACCTCCGGCAAGGGATGCCAGGACCTTCCAGGTTGGGCAGCAGGCTGGACAGAGCGCCCGCTGCCCGAGACAGTTTCGTCCCCAATTTCTTGAAATGGGCGCGGAATTTCCATCGGCTATCTAAGACTAAACCTAGATATTTCATGTCTTTGCCGATGGGAATCCGCACCCCCTCAACCACGATGTGGGCACCGGCCGGTGGCCCTCTCCGAGGCCCGTGGAAACAAATGGCCTCAGTTTTCTCGAGGGCCACCTTTAAACCCAACCGTCGAATCCGACTTACTACTTGGCCGGTGCCCACCGCCGCCAAGGTAGCGGCGTCCCGGAACGTCCTGGCGGTCGCTGTGACCAATGTGTCGTCGGCGTAGCACGTCACGCCGACGTCCCAGAGATTTGCACCACGGAGCACCCAGTCGTACCCGATGTTCCACAGGAGAGGGCCCAAAACCGAGCCCTGTGGAACACCGCGCGACATCGCTCTTCGGTGCCACCTGCCATCGGCGCCCGGATACACCACGTCCCTGTCAGACAGGTACGCGTGCACCAGACGCCGAAGATAGGGCGGCACCACGTGGTACCGCAGTGCCTCGTGAATGCAGGGCCAGGGCAGCGTGTTGAACGCGTTGGAGATGTCCAAGGACACCGCGACAACTACTCCGCCTCCGGCCACTGCATCCTCCGCCTGTGCCTTCACCCGCAGAATCGCGTGGACGGTGGAACGTCCCCTCCTGAAGCCAAATTGGCTGTCGGCCAAGTTCGGTCCGACCCTCTCGAGGTGCTCGACGAGGCGAGCATGGACGATACGCTCGAAGAGTTTGGCGACCTCGTCGAGCAACACGATGGGCCGGTAGGCCGACGGCGACTCTGCGGGTCGTCCTTCCTTCTTTAGCAGGACGAGCTTCCCAGTTTTCCAACGCGCCGGGAAGACGCCCTGCTCCAAACAGGCGGTGAATAAACTGCGGAGCCTCGGGCCCAGGTGCTGGAGGGCTAGCACCCAGGCTCTTCCTGGAATGCCATCGAGCCCTGGGGCCGTTTTTTTTGCTCCGCAGCCGAAGCACTACCGCCCTCATTTCTGCGGGCGAAACCTCTGGGATATCCCTTGCCGAATACTCAATCGACGATGATGCCACATCCGGTGGCGCCATCGGTGGAGGAGTGGTCTCCACGGTGGCCGGGAACAAGGCCGCGACGACGTTGGCCAGTAATTCTGGCCGGAGACTCTGCGACAGCGGGGGCGCCGCTGGACGAAGCTTATTCATTACCATGCGATAGGGGCGCCCCCACGGGTCACCGTCGAGAGTCTCCAGAAACTAAGTGTAATATGCACCTGGAAAAAAATATCGAAGATTACAAAAGTACGTGAGCGCAGCGTGTCAAGAGGGAAATATCGTAATGCACACTCGAAGCAATCAATAACAGCGCGCACTCTGTTACTCTATCAACAGTATTGAGTGTATTGGTTTAAGCCTCATATCTACTTATGTCAATAATAGGGATGTTCAAAAGTATTTTATGTTTTAAGTTAGTGGTAGAATTTTAGAATATGTGTGCAGTACATGAAACGAAACTGGTGGTAGGTCTCTCATATGTAAGAGTCCGTCTGGGTGGGTACCGCCGCAATGTCTTTTTCTACCGCCAAGCAGCAGTGTGCATGCACTGTTGTGTTTCGGTTTGAAGGACATTGTAGCCAGTGTAGCTACTGTACGTAATGAGACTTAACATCTTATGTCTCAGGATGACGAGCGCAATGGAATACCACACAGTACTTTGTAAGTCAAGGTGCTGGATGGTGTTGCTACTGTTTATGGGTGGTCGTATCGCTTACCCTCAGGCAAACGGCATGCTCGTCTCGTCATTCAAAGCAATAAAAAAAAACGAAATGAATCGGTCTGTTACTTTACAGAGAAGAAATACAGGGTAATTTTTACATTGCATTACTAAATGAAACCACATATTCGTCTTTACCTATTCTAACATCTTGCAAAAAATCATCCATGAATAATGAATATTATTGCCAAAAATCCCGGTAGTAGTTTTCAAATTTTTTGAACATTTGGTAGTTTAGTGCGAATATGGTTTGTGCGAAAGTGTATTTCTGAATGAAAGTATAATGTTGCCGCTGCGACGAATTATCTTAGAGCGGCATAAGGTCGTGTAAACTTAGTTACTCTTTATTAATATTTGTTTTGTTCGAAACTTACACTTTTTTATTTTACATCTATAGTTAAAATAACTTAATGGAAAGCGTTAGTTTCGACGAGATAAGTATGTGATTTCATTTATTGACGCAATGTCAAAATGACCCTGTATAATATTTTAATAGATAAATGCAGATAAACAGCGCGAGTATCTTCAATAATGATCTCGTTATTTGTTGTTCAGCCACGAGAGTATTGGATCGAATTAAATATTAGGATTATTTTTTAGGGGAAGTAATAAAACTACTTTATTACTTTTTTTTGTCTTCCAATTCTAAAAGAGATCAAGATCAATGATGAAACTCACAAATATAACATAAAAAGTCGTCTCACCTCCTCTGTTTGTGATGTCCACCTTTTGCTAGCAACTAAAAGGATGAACATGAATATTTTTAGCAGTATCCAGATTTTGCATTTTGTCAAAATTACCGAGAAAAAGCGGCTGGAAGTAAAAAATCGCGATTCACCGCCGCTCCGTCACACTCCACCGGCTTCAGCTGCATTTTCTTTGAAGTGTCTCTCAAAGGCCATCATTTCACAAAGTAGGAACACATGCATATGTATATCTGCTAGATTTCAATTATGCGCTTTATCTATACTAATATTATAAAGAAAAAAAGATTGTGAGTTTGTTTGTTGGTTTGTAGGGGCTAATTTCTAGAACTCCTGAACCGATTTGTAAAGTTCTTTCACTAATAGGAAGCTACATTACTTCTGAGTGCTATAGATCATTTTTAATCCCGGGAAAATATTTATTGCGGCAAAACCTTTTCATACGGGCGGACCCTCGGGCAAAAGCTAGTTATGTATATTGTATAGTTGTAATCCGCTTATTATAGGATTATAATTTCAGTTTGATAAAATGATAATATTGTTTTTAATTAATTTATCATGTGTATGCTAATACAGAGAGATTTGGGTCCAAACATGATCTTCAATTTTTACTTGCTACTTAAATGAAGCTCTGGCGATCTAACAACCTACCTACATGGCTTAGGGATTGTAGTTTAAAAGTTAATCATGAAGAGTAGACGTGGTTTTACTTCTTGTCAGAAGACATTATTTTACAGGTTTCTAAAAATATTTACAAGACTTGTGAGTTGTGTACAAGATCTGAAGGTCAGAAAAGTTACGTTTTCGAGGATCGTGTTTATTCCACACTAGTCTATGGTATAGAATATTTTGATTGATATTATGTATATCTTATTATCAGATATTTCGAAGTTATGTGTGTATGATTTATCAGTTATCGTTAGCTTTAACGGTGAAGGAAAACATCGTGAGGAAACCTACATACATGAGAAGTTCTCTGAATTTCGAAGGTATGTGAAGTCCGCCAATCCGCACAAGGCCAGCGTGGTGGACTAGGGCCTAACCCCTCTCAGTAGTAGAGGAGGCCCGTGCTCAGCAGTGGGCAGTATAATACAGGGCTGGTATGGAGGTATGGTATTAAGATGTCAACGTGGCGGGGTTAGGTTATATAACCTAGACTCAGTTGAGATATTTACAGCACAAACATGAATACTGATGCGGAAGTCTAACCAGCGACCTTTTGTTTATCTTTTTGCTCGCTATGCCATGAAATTTACAATCCTTAGTCAATATTACTTAGTTAACAATAAATATTTGCATAACTGAACGTAATATCCGTCAAGTCAGGTCCATGGCGTATATAAAACTCATTGTTTATGTTTTATACGATTAATAATAGTTCTAAATGCGATAGTTAGAAAGAATTAAGTACCCAAGGGAGATTGGAGAAAGGACACTATGGGTCACGTTTTACCAAAAAACTTTTATTTCCAATTTTAAATATGAGTTAATCTATGTAATCCTCCAAGCCAGTTTCGGCCACGGCGGCCGATCTCAACGGAGATCAGCCAGGTACGCAGGAGATATTATAGTGCACAAGTATGTGCGCAATACACAGGTGCACTCGCTATTCCTTCACTCTCATAGTCCGGTGAGACGGCAATCCGACATGACCGGAGAGAGATCAGGCGCAGGCCCAACGGCTTTACGTGCTTTCCGAGGCACGGGGGTACCACACCGCCAACTTCCTGACTCCGAGTTGCCACTGAGTAATTTTTAAGATGGAAAAACCCAGTCACAATATTTTTGGCTCGACCCGGGATTCGAACCCAGGACCTCAGCGCGCAAATCGTACTCGTAACGCGTACGCAATACAACTACGCCACCGATGCAGTCAGTAATCTATACTAATATTATAAAGAGAAAAGATTTGAATGTTTGTTTGCATTGAATAGGCTCAAAAACTACTGGACCGATTTGAAAAATTCTTTCACCACTATAAAGCGAGTATCAGCGAGTAACATAGGTGACTTTTTATTCCGGGGAAGTATAAAGCGGGACTTTTATCCCGGAAAAACTCATTCACGCGCGCGGAACCGCGAGCAGAAGTCTGTATTGTGCAAATAAAAGAAAGGAGAATTAGAGATATGTAGACATTAAATTAATATATTCATAGAGCAGAATATTAATTGTTTATGATACTTTTTTACTTTTGTGCCAGTCTGATTCTGTTCTAAGCTGTTTCGTTGCCCTATAGCTTAAAAATATGTGAACAACTCTATAGGTTTGTTTTAGACATATAAGTAAGTAATATTTATTAATACATATACATAAGTACATCTACCAATATGGTACGTGGCGAGTAGCGTGTCGAAACCAGTCGTTACTCGTAAGGATGAATAGTCCTTTGTTTCGCCGCAGTCAACGCGTAAAGGCCACTGCACACGGCAGCTATAATGTACAGTCAGCCTCATACGTAGCTGAAAAATAAAAAAAATCAAATCGCCTAGACGCCTTAAATTTCTTTGTGTGAAGTGAAGTAAACCCCTTTAAATTTATTATTGAAGAGAAAAGAAATATTGGTGAGGACACAAAAGTGTACAGGCGATTTGAAATTTTGATTCTTTCAGCTTCTTATGTGGCTGACTGTACATTAAATGTAAATTACATCGTGGGATGTATAGCTTTACATTATCTTAAAGTATCACACAGAAGGTATTGTAATGTATCTTCCCCTTCATTCCATTGTTATGTCTGGATTGACATACTTGTGTCGAGATGTAAATGTATAATATTTTCGTAGCGCTCGATACGAAGATATAAAAATATCTTATTTTAGCTATTGTATGTAGTCTGACGATTTACATGGAAAGATTTTTTGAGATACATACATACACACTCACGCCTCTTATCCACGAAGGGTAGGCAGAGGCGCAAATAGTGCACCCACTTTTCGCCGTACATATTCTCTGCTTGGTGATAAACGGTATTCGTCGCATAATTGTATATGCCGACTTACCCCAAGTCACTCTAATCTAGTAGCATATATCAGCGAGCGATGGAATCGGCCCTTATAATTGTCAAACATATTATCACCAGTTTTAGGAAAAAATGTACACGATAAATCAATTGTTTTATCGCGAACGCTGACGCCATTGAAGTTGATTGTAACACCATAGTCTATTTAGTTACATAATATTTATCTCTCGCTTGAACTGTATCCCAACTTGTCATTGCAAGTATTGCTTTGGCGTGTTATTTACGTTAAATTGTGCCTTCATAAGGTTGCAAGTCGACTTGTGTCATTTCCACTTCGATTCACGTGTCATCCGCCGAGTACGAGTGAGGCAATGTTGTTTACTTCATAGCATTAGTTAGCACTATTTGTAATACGTTGAGGTGCTTTCTGCAGCGATTTTACGCATACCCATACTCAAGACTTTTATCCCCGGAGGGGTAGGCTGAGGCGCAACTAGAGCACCCACTTTTCGTCGTGCGTATTCCGTCCCATGATGTGATAGGGGGCGAGCCTATCGCCATATCGGGCACAAATTCCAGACTCCGAGCTGATACTGATTAGAAAAATCCAATATCACTTTGCCCGATCCGGGGATCGACCCCAAGACCTCAGCATTGCAGTCGTACCGTAATACAAATACGCCACCGAGGCAGTCATTTGCAGCGATTTTAGACTTACTATTAATTGTGCATATGAAAACGTACGTAAATGACCAATCAAACTGACGATAGGTTCGCTCCTTATCATGGGACGGAAAAGCTTGGCGAAGTAGATGCATCAGTTACCTAGCTTTTATATACGTGCATGCCAAAGTGACTCCACTGCACCTGGTTAGCGGATAGAGATCCAGATAGAGTGACGACTGACGCGCGATGAGGATCCCTTGGCAGTCGACACTATTATGACGATTTATTTCACCGGATAAACTGGTGTAAACTTATGTAAGTCAATTATTCTTATTTGTTCTTCTTATAATGTGTCATTTTTTTATTGCATTGAATTACGAGACGAGCATGTCGTTCGCCTGATGGTAAGCGATACGACCGCCCATGGACAGTAGCAACACCACACAGCACCTTGAGTTACAAAGTACTGTGTGGCATTCCACTGCGCTCGTCATCCAGAGACATAAGATGTTAAGTCTCATTATGTCCAGTAGTTACACTGGCTACAATGTCCTTCAAACCGAAACACAACACTGGTGCTTGGCGGTAGAAATAGACATTGCGGTGGTCATTTCCTTAACCTAGGCACAGCGGGGGTCACACTGCACTTATCATTTACTTAAGAGACCTACTAGTAAGCTATTCCAGTCGCAGTAAAACGGCCTGTGCGAAATGTTGTTCTGTCAAACTAAACAATCATTTATCACAATGGTTAAATTACAACCGAAAACTGCTTGTTTCCTTCGAGAACCTTTAACCATATCTATATTAATATTATAAAGACATTGTTTGTTTGTTTGGTTGAACGCGCTAATCTCAGGAACTAGAGAACTGATTTTGAAAATTCTTTCACTACTAGGAAGCTACATTAGTACTGAGTGCTAGACTACTTTTTATCTCGCGAAAATATATTTTTCCCGGAAAAACTTTTTCATGCGGGCGGAGCCGCGAGCAATACTAGTCTCCAATAAAGGTGACGTCTTGAAAGGTTCAAAGCGGTTCTACTTAGCGCGCCCTTGGCAATCACCCCGCTCTTTAAAATGCGCGGTGAGGGTCCTCAGAGCGAATGCTCGTCGGTTCTTTGTGGTACCTGCGAAATTCGGAATCAGCGGTTTGGATTCTATCAATATCTTCTTGTTGTAGACATATAGTAGTTTGTCATTTGTACTTCAATGAAGTTCATGAATGTGATATAATTTTTACAATTATTTTTATTCACAACTACATTATATTGTTTATGGCAATAATTTTGAACTATTTAGATTTTAAATCGATTTTCATTTTATATAAGCATAGAATATATCATTTCCATCGATTATAATATCTCATAAGGTTTAAAAATACATCAGATTATAAGAAACCTTTAAAATCGATTTCGTGAACAAAAAGGGATTTATTACGTATATCGTTGTTGCTCCGGAGGTAGGTACGATGTATCCGCTGGAATCGGACTGATTTACGTAATTTTATACCTAAAAATACAACTATATGCCGGACCCAGATTTCGATTTAGCTACAAAAGGCGGATGTTTTAACAGAGATTGGTTTATTTGGCAGCAGGGTGCGTGGTCAAACGACGTTGAATTTTGAGCCAAAAGCGCAGTTGTCTAAAACATATTAGTTTAATGTGGACAGATTGAATTTTGCTGATTGTATGCAATAGATTTACAATCTGTCTGTTACTGTCACTACAATATACAATTGAACTTCGTCTGGGGAATATTCGGTCTCAAAGTTAATTGGAACAAGTACTGGCGTGGAGCAGATGTCCTAAACACATAGAATATTCAATAATCGGTTCAAAAAGAACACGCGAACAATGTGTCTTCCCCTTAATAGAGACAATAAGAAAATTGTTATTGGACATATTCTTACAGTCTCATTATGCAATGCATTCAATCACGAATGTTGCGGCATTCTGACGACCCCCATATCCAAAGCGAGCATCGAAGTCGAAGGTGTGTGCCGCGGGGACTAGGTTCGGAACCTGCGTTTCCGTCTCTGCAGCCCCAATTGGGCGATCGCCGGTGTTCGTTGTTGCAAATTTAATATGTGTTTTGGTTTTACTTCATAACTAATACATTTTTATTGCAATAAAATAGTATTTTTATAGTTTGTATAATTATTTAATGGTGGTAGGTCTCTCATATGTAAGAGTCCGTCTGGGCGGGTACCATGCCGCGATGTCTATTTCTACCGCCAGGCAGCAGTGTGCATGCACTATTGTATTTCGGTTTGAAGGACATTGTAGCCAGTGTAACTACTGGACATAATGAGACTTCACATTTTATATTTCAGGATGACGAGCGCAGTGGAATGCCACACAGTACTTTGTAACTCAAGGTGCTAAATGGTATTGCTACTGTTTATGGGTAGTCGTATCGCTTACTATCAGCCGAATGGCATGCTCGTCTCATCATTCATTGCAATAAAAAAATATTGTTTTTTGATATTTGTTTATTTTCAATAACTTCTCTTCATTGTAGATCTAGAAATTGTGCAAAGTGCAGATGGAGATATAAATATAATTTTGCTTGAAGTCGTCATCGAGGTTCAAAAAAGTCCTTGGGTTATTGATATCATAATGCGTGTGCCAAATCAAAGAAAAATACAAAGAAATTCTTTTATATTTTGTCTTCCACCATTAATATCGAGATGCAAACAAACATTGACAGTTCATAGTTGACACTTGCGTCAAAACTCAAAATCTGATAGGGATTGGTAAAATAATTGTCGATATATAACAACATCGACATTTTATTTATTCAAGTATCAATTTGATATATTTCAATTAAGTTAATACTAGAGGAATACACGCAAATTTTCAACCCTTTAAGTAAGTTTAAAAAAATATATAGTTTTTACAAATACAAATACTCATTATTGTAACCATTTTTAATCATAAAATAAGAAAAAAAACATTTATACAATTTCCTTAGGTCTATGGTGTACAATGGGCGGCCAAGCGATCTCTCTCTGTCTCTCGCGTTTTAATTAGTTATATTTTATATGTAACTAAAGGCCCTGAGTAAAAATACCTATCGATATAAATCTGTTTTTTCAGTTCCGTCTATGAATATCGATTTTATATTATTTTTCATTTGCACACCCCTAAATCTTAAAGATTTAAATTCCACCTTATTATATGAATCAATGGTAAGTTTTTTTATGTGGCCATCATTATTAAAATATAAACACCAACGATATTTCTTTTTATTTTTCTTAGTACCTGGATGACCGAGCTTTGCTCTGTATTTTATTTTTTGGTAAATTGTGTTTTTTAGAAATTATATTTAAATACGAATTACGTACGGCTGAAATATGAATAATATTATTATAAGTTAACAATTGATTTTCTTAGTTTAACCCCAAACCAAACATTTATTGGCTAAATGTTGCTTAACAACGCCATCTACTGGAGCAGTTTTAGTGTTGTTGTGTCGTTACAGCTGTTAGTTGCTTCCAATAAAAAAAATAGTATTATTACTCGCCAATAGATGTCAGGAAGAGTCATATTTTTCAGTTAATTTTTAAGTTGAATTACTGAAAACACGGATAAAACGACATTTTCTAAAAATGAATACTAGCTAGATCGATTTATCGCCCCCGAAACTTCCTGAATACTAAATTTCATAAAAATCGTTGGAGCCAGCTCCGAGATTCAGATTATATATATACAAGAATTCTCGTTTAAAGATATGAGATAAATAGAGAGGTCTAAAAAAATATTTAATGGATCCAAGATTCATATTTTTGCCCCTTTAATATTCATAAAGTTTGAGCCTGGTTAAATTTTGAGGACCAGCACGGCCAGCACCTATAAAAAAAAAGGAAATTTCCTTAAAATAACTTATTAGTGTTAAGGCTGGATTGTTATCCAAAAGTATGTATTGCTCACAGGCGGTACAAAATAAAAATAAAACAGTTTTGGACTATGAATACTATGATAATAATATTAGGCAGTTTATTCTATAGTTAGCTCGAATTTCAAATTTCGAATCACCATGCTGTTTTATTGCGTTGATGGTCCAAAAAACGTGCTAAAATTCATTGTTAAACCATTATTAAAATGCATTAACCCATATTTGGAAATATGAGTGTGGAATTAGGATATAATAGTTTACTAAAGTGTTTGCACTCGTAGAAAAGATCTAGAATACATCCCAACGGGTCGGGTATACCACTCGAATTGCCAATAAAACTACTGTCAAAGTTTTAACAAGAACTAAAACTTTAGTCACTTGTAGGCACTTTAGTAAATATTTCCTCTTTGTTTCAGATTCTCAATGTGCAATGGGTGACGCAAATCCGACTATGCCCGAGGTGACGTAGTACCGTCATGGAATGAGAACGGACATGACGAACTACACGTACGTGGATACTTTACAAGACTTGCGTTGCCAACTGTACTCTGGGGGAGGCTGCGGCGACTCCTACTACGGACTCGACTGCAGCACCGACGAATACGTCGCTTACAACTGCAATCTCAATATCGACATACAAAATGAGACCTCATATAGCTGTCGATCTTGTTTTAACACCACCTTGGACGTTAACAGCAACAACACTCTATGTAGTTCTGGATTCAAGCTAAACATGCTGACCGTAGTGTTCGAAAACGCATTCAGAAGCATGTGGCTACGGTTACCGACATCCATCTGTGATTTGGACTTGATATGCTTCAACGATAACTTCAATCGGACGTTGTTCGTTGACGTTTTAAATGAAACTGTTGAAAGTAGAGCGATAGACACTTATCAATGTAATTTGAACTACGGTAATGTGACCGAAGAAGTGTTTACGGGTAAAAGTTATGATTGGAGTTTCTTGTTTGTGATATTATTTATAGTGGCGGGTGGTGTAGGCAATATATTAGTGTGTCTTGCAGTGTGTTTAGATAAGAGACTACAGAATGTGACGAATTATTTTCTATTGTCGTTGGCGATCGCTGATCTGTTGGTCAGTTTGTTCGTGATGCCGATGGGGGCGATACCAGGATTTTTAGGTGAGTCAATTATTTTATAATGCCATACTTTTCGCCGTGCGTATTCTGTCCCATGATGTGATAGGGGGCGATCCTATCCCCAAATCGCGCACAAATTCCAGACTACGGGCTGATACTGATTAGAAAAACCTAATATCATTTAGCCCGACCTGGGGATCGTACCCAAGACCTCAACATTTCAGTCGTACTTACCGTAATACAAATACGCCACCGAGACGGTCATATATTCATTCAGTGTTTAATGCAGTCAAAGAAAATATAATTGACCAAATAAAAAAAGAATAGAACAGTATCACTATTTATCCATTGACTACTCATGACTCATGACCAACTGCCAGACGTCAGGGTCTCTAGACAAGATGTTTTTCACAAGCGTTAACGCCAATAGAAGCAAATGTATGGGAATGACGCCGCACCTTTAGAACGAAAACGACACAATTCAAAACAATCTTACTTAAAACTGGTCCCTTTTTTACAAAAATATAATAAAAAAATACGTGTGGCACTCAGAGACTGCCGCGGTAAAGCATTAGCATAGCATTTTTTATCACAAATTTTGATTGACTAAACACAAATTCGATCTTACGCTTACCACATAAAGTAGATTTTTAAACGCGAGCAACGCACGTTTATGTTATTGATAAATGTCAGAAATGCAATGGTCATCACAACCAAAGTAGAATAAATCAAAATTTGAAAAAAGAATGTTACGTTCGATTCTTTTGTACTCGTGCCGTGCCAACGCTGGGGAAATAGCTTCTATGCAATGTATTTAAGGTTAATATTAGATTAGTAAGAAATGGTTTTAATGACTTTAATAAATAAAATAAATAAAAATATACTTGTTTCAAGAATTATAGCTTCTACGCATTGTATTTAAGGTTCATATTAGTAAGATAAAAAAGATACGCATGCTCATACGCATGCTCACGCCTTTTATCCCCGAAGGGGTAGGCAGAGGCGCAACTAGTGCACCCACTTTTCGCCAAGCGTATTCCGTCCCATGATGTGATAGGGGGCGAGCCTATCGCCATATCGGGCACAAATTCCAGACTCCGGGCTGATACTGAATAGAAAAATCCAATATCACTTTGCCCGACCCGGGGATCGAACCCGAGACCTCAGCCTTGCAGTCGTACCGTAATACAACTACGCCACCGAGGATAAAAAAGATATCAGGTTATTTTCGTTACGGAATTTCTGGATTCGGTCTCCACGCTCAAGGCCCGCGATAGAAGCTATGCAATAGCTTAAAAAGGCATGATATAACAGTTTGGTCCTTTTCCCGCTTGAATATGGCTGTGTTTGAACTATTGTAGTATTGAGAACTTCGTTTTAAGTCATTTTAAGAAGTTAACTCAATTTTCGATTTTTTTGAATTGTGTCGTTTTCGTTCTAAAGATTCGACGTATCCTTGCCCTAGATTTGTCGATATGTCATTCGCATACATTATTTTCTATTCTATTGGCGTTAAGGCATGTAGAAAAGCATCTTGGCTAAATGTCCAGGAATGCATTGTCTCAGTGGCCAAACTTATAACATAGCAAGAGTCGATGTTCATCAGCAATATTTAGGTGGCACATAAATCATACTTTAAAGTCTATGACCTTTATCTTCCTTGTAGTTTGCGTACTAGTTGTGTTTGTCTATTATTTAGTAATTTACGATGATTACAAACTTAATAGACTCAGAACAAACATTTAAACCAGACTATACGGTTATTGTTCGTATATTTTATTGCAAACGTTTCAGTAAAACAGATGAATATATCTGAGTAGTCGCAATCGATGTTTGAAATACAATAACATCACAGAAGGTACGTGTTTTGTGTGGTAGAGTCCGTGAGAGTAGAGATAACTATTGTTTCAACTAGTGTCACCAAGCAATTTTTTTATTTATTTACAGCAATTAATAGCGCCGAAAAGCCAAAATCAAGTTCTCACTAATAAATAATTGAGTATGAGCATAACATTATAGAGACAAAATAGGGTAGTTTCCTTAGTTTGATTTTGTACATTATTTTAGATGTAACAGAAAATAATACGAAAAAGAAATTCTTCTGTGAAATCAGCATCAAAATCGATTAAAAAATAAAGCAGTTATTCAATTTTGAAATATTCTTGTGGGCAAAAGTGAGGGCGTAGTGGGGATATCGCGCTATCTCTTTCGCACGCAGGCAGCGTTATGGCCGACGGCGCTTGGTGACGTCACAGCCTAGTATTGCTGTTATTTGACAGCTATCCCTTCCACCAAATTTCAAAGCTTTATAACTTACTTACTATTATATATTGCGCCAATTTAAAAAAATCTTTTTCCATTAAATTTTGGATACCATACATTTTTCATAATGGTATTTAAAAAAAGTAGTCAACGACCCTATTAAATCAGTCAAAAATAAATTCACTGTTATATTCTTATTTGATCTTTAAAACCCTAAGAGCAGTTAACCATTGCTCTTAGTTAAAGTCAGTGTAATTATTTGACCATTGTTTCTGCTCCCCCCTACGCATATTTAAAAGATTCGTACCGGGATAAAATCAGACGTGGTCCTTATACAAACGAGCGAATTCCTCTTCCCTTCGTTAGCATTTTTTCTCGTTTAAAAAAGATTTGTTTTCAAGCTAATTTAATTTGAAAGTTATCGTAGTAAACAGCTAATGTAGATAGAACTCATTTTATTAGGGAGCATTGATTAGAGTGTGACTTTTGCATTTGGTTGGCGTATACGTGGGGTGAGTAGGATTAACTCAAAAGTTGTGAACCAGGCTCTAAATATTATAATTATGTACTATTAAATAAATCAGCATCTTAAATGCATTGCATAAAAATGAATGTTTCGTTAGTTGAAAGAATGATTGCAAAGGATTTAAAAAATATATACAAAGATTCAATGGACAAATGATGACAAAACAGTAAGCCTGGAGTTTATTCTGCCTTCCTTCTTCCGGTAGTCATTCGCTTAAGTAGCTAGTGAAAGGCTGGTAGGTTAGCTAGGTTAGGGTCTGCCCAGCCTGGGACGAGGAGCGCGGCGCTGTCAGAGCAGTCGTCGGAGGAGACCTCTCGCTACCGACCGTGGTTGCTTCCATGGTCGGCAGTCGAGAGGCCTGGCGTGCGGTGGCCCACTTCTGCGAGGTGGTCCTCTCGCAGAAGGAAAGTGCCGAGAGGGATCGGGAGCGCGAAGATCCCTCCCGCCGCCAGAGGAGACGAAGGAGGCGCCGGGTGGACGACTGACCGGCGTCTCCCGCCCTGTGGATTGGGGGCGTTTGGAGAATTCCACCACGGTATCCCCTGCCTGTCGTAAAAGGCGACTAATAGGGGCCACCGGGGGTCACGGGCGGGCGGCAGGGGGCTGTCCGTCTTTAGTTTTGTGCGTGTTTAGCACATTGTTGTGACCCCCGTGATGGACGGCAGCGTGGCAGGTAGGCCTTACGCTGCCGCTGACGCTGGGAGCGTCTTTCGGTGCGCGGGGGCTTCTGCCCCCCCACAACAGGAGACGGGCCGCACCAGGTGGCACCGCGCAGGGGCGGTTGCGGACGACAACTTAGATACTTTTCGTCCGAGGAAGCCCGCAGCCGTCCCTAATGCGCCGAAGATGGCCATCGCGGAGTTTTAGTTGGTATGCCGTGCGTTGTACATAGGTTAGGGACTCGGCCCGGCGGTCGCCCGACGTTTTCCATCTCTCCGGGCGGCTCAACGCCGGGTCGTAAGGCACGGTGAACCCAACATAACCGCTCGGTCGCCCCCCCACGAAGGTAGTGGTAACGCACTTTCTCCGCGAAACCAAAAAAAAATAAAAAAGGTTAGGGTCTGTATTTTTCTCACCGGTGAGGATCGCGACGCGTTCCTCCCATTATTTTTAGTAAAAATGATTCATCGTTTTTTTATCTCCTCTTTCCTGCCAGCCCGAGCTTGGCTTCTTTATTTATTTTTCATTGATTTTACTCCCTATAAAAATATTATTACTATTATAATTTAATGTATCTTGACGTTAAATGTTAAATGCTCTAAGATCTTGCGTTCTGCGTTGCTATCATAAGTGCAACTATATTCGCCTACGTGATGAATAAAGTATTTTATTGTTTTTATTTATTTTTAGTTTTAATTCAAAAGATTGTAAATAAAGCTCCTCTTCATATTTTATGTGAACACGCTCTACACATTCGCATCAAAGATGAAAACTCCCACACACCGTCGGATATGTCAGCAAGTTATAGGATATCCGCTTCCATTCGCCGCTACAAAACGGACCGCTTTACCTTCGTCTCTACAATAACCAATGGACCTTGATATTTGCATAATTTCTATAACTTTAAATGAAAATCTTACGGGGGCCAGGGTCCGTAGCCAAGAAGCTACAAGCGTTAACGCCAATAGGATAGAAAATAGTGTATGCGAATGACATATCCGATCGATAAGCTTCGCACGGATACGTCATTCATTATTTTTGTTTTCGATTGGCGTTGAATATTGTGGATAAGCGTTTTGGCTACAGCCCTCTTTGCGTGTTGGGTCATTTTGGCACCTAGACCCGTAGCTGAAATGCTTTTCTACAATTGTGAAATCGTGTCTGGAAATGACATGTCCTAGCGATAAACTTATTGATAGTATATATCATTCCCAAGTATTTTTTTGTTTTCTATTAGCGTTAAGGATTGTATAAAGGCATCTCGGCTACGGCCTCTAAGGTACTTACAATTCCTTTGCAATAGTGCCAAAAGTTCGGAAAGTGATTCTGACTATTAGCACAAATGGCATTGGCCTTAGTCCAATAGTTTTTTAAAAACGACTAAATCTATACGTATCATATTATATTATAAAGCTGAAGAGTTTGTTTGTTAGTTGGTTGAAGGCACTTATCTCAGGAACTACTAAACCAATTTTGAAAATTCTTTCATTAATAGGAAGCTACATTACTCCTGAGTGCTATAGGCTACTTTTTATCACGGGAAATATTTTTATCCCGGAAAAACTTTTTCACGCGGGCGGAGCCGCTATACTAGTCAATATATATAGGTATATTTTTCCATAGTAATCTTTTCAAACTCGATAAAAAAAATATGTAAAATCCAGTTGGAATTGCGATTACAATATTTTTTTATTTATTTAAAGGCTTTGTCGCTTAGCTACCATATCGCCAACAATAATTATAATCATTATTAAGTAAAATTGTTATACGACTACGTAATATCACAATAGGCCCGCTCTCTATAGTATAGGACCTAACATAGCTAGTGAAATGTGGGTGTGATGCATATCTGCCTACCCCTGAAAAGGGCAAAAGACATGATGCTATGTATGTATGTACTTATATTTCCAGACATTTAACCCGTCAACGCCCGCGGTGGACACCGGTGTCCAAGTATATGGGAATATACGCTTATATCTATATATAAGCGGGCGTTGACGATGCAAAAGCTTTTGTAAGTAATGTATGAATTGAAAAGATTGATAATGGCGGTAATTTAACACGCTAAGCCAATTCCGAGCCTTTTTGCGAGAGGAAGTACAAGCAATTGCTTGCATGCGTTCGGTTATATTACATGCTGGGACACACAGACATGAAGAATGGTAAGCATATCGTCCAACAAGTGGGCTGTCGGAGAGATTGAGGATTATGTCTCGGGTTTGATCCACGGGTCGGGCGTCGGATATAGGATTTTCTATTCAGTATCAGCCCGGAGTCTGGAATTTGTTCCCGATATGGCGATAGGCTTGCCCCCTATCACATCATAGGACGGAATAAGCTTAGCGAAAAATGGGTGCGTTAGTTGCGCCTCGTGTGTGTGTGTGTGTGTGTGTGTTTGTGTTAGTGGACATCTTGCTACTGGCATAGTAGGTACAAAATGGATTTTCATACAATGTTATGAGCCGAATCTATTGTCATGTTATTCCCCGATGAAATTGAGTTAATATTCACCCAACATTGTTGAGCTGGTTGTTTGTGAACTGGAAATCTTTTACAATTTTTATATCACACAAATATGCTGTAACCCACTTTTGTATAAGATTCATCAGTTTATTTACCAATAAATTCTACATTTATTTTTAAAGAATTCTATAACTAATATTTAAACACAGCTTAAAATAACACTTGAATACTCATAAATTATGCATTATGGCTTCATAATGGGTTTTATTTTTTTTATTTTATTTTATTTTATTTTTATTTATTAGGGAAACAAACAGATCAATATAACACATTTCAAAAAAAATAATAATTAAATACTAACACTTAATCCAACTAAGTTTCCACAAAAAAGTAACACAAAAACAGATAGTGGATACATACGACGAATAAAAAATAAAAAAAAAACGATAATACTAAATAATAAACAAGTAAAAGTGCAAAAAGCGCCCAAAATTTTTTTTTAACAGGCAATGAATCGATTGACTATTTCATTAAGTTGCTCACAAGTCCTTTTTTAAAAACAGTAATAGATTCATGAAACAGGTCTATGTTGGAGAATCTCTCATTATAATTTGTACAGGTTCTGCGTATAAAAATATTAGAACCGTAATTGGTACGAGCAGTAGAGGGCTGAAATGAACATTTATTTCGGCTAGTAATACGAGGACATTTGAACGGAATCTCGCCTAAAAGATACGAAGAATCAATTTTGTAATTAATAATTTTATATAAGAATAACTGATCTCTAATTAGCCTCCGATCAAACAACGCCATCAAACCATCCGGTAGCGGTGAGCGAGAGTGTAATAAACGGAGCTTTAAATGCTTTATAAATTTGTTTTGTATATTCTCCAGTTGCTCACTATATACCTTATAACAGGGGTTCCATACTACGGAAGCATACTCTAATATAGAACGGACAAAAGAATTGTATAATAATTTAAGAGTGGATACACTTTTAAAGTCTCTACCAACTTTAATGACAAATCCTAACATGCGGTAAGCTTTGTTAACTATTTCCTTAATATGTGTATCAAACATGAGCCTTGAATCTAAGTAGACACCAAGATCTCTAACCACAGAAACCCGTTCCAAAATATGGTTGTTGATACTATAATTAAATATAATGTTTGTTTTTTTGCGAGAATAAGTTATTACGTTACATTTATTAGTATTTAAAAAAAGAAAATTATTAAGGCAATATGTTGATACATTATCTAGGTCACTCTGTAGATTTAAACAATCGTTGTAGTCCTTTATAACTTTATATATTTTGTTGTCGTCAGCGTACAAAAATAAATTAGAGTTTTTAAAAACGGATGAAATGTCATTTATGAAAATGTTGAAGAGAACTGGTCCGAGGTGTGACCCCTGTGGTACCCCGGACGGAACAGGAGTAAAGTTCGAACAAAAACCTTTTACAGTGACGGCTTGACTATGGTATGGCAATGCAATCAGCCCTGTATTATATACTGCCCACTGCTGAGCACGGGCCTCCTCTACTACTGAGAGGGGTTAGGCCTTAGTCCACCACGCTGGCCTAGTGCGGGTTGGCAGACTTCACATATCTTCGAAATTCTTATAGAGAACTTCTCAGGTATGCAGGTTTCCTCACGATGTTTTCCTTCACCGTTAAAGCGAACGATAATTGATAAACAATACACACTTAACTTCGAAAAGTCAGAGGTGTGTGCCTTGGGTTTGAACCTCCGGACATTGGCTCGGCAGACCGTTCCATTCCCAACTAGGCTATCGCTCACTTCAATAATGGGTTATAACTAGTTATTATTAATACATATTGACTTTGACTCCGAGACAGAAAGTTTGCCATTTCGCTGTAGTCGTGTGTCTCATATTTGAGGATATTGAATGTTATCCCCTATTCCTGAGCCTTTGAATTCGGGATATTTGTCAGTTGGAAGCAATTTTCTCGCTATAGTCGTATATTTGTCGTCTATAAATGCACATAACTCATATTATTTAGGTACTACTTATTGTAAATCATTTTGGCGAATACATTTTGTAGGGAAGTTGTACATATTTTTAATATGAATTACCAGTATAAAGTAAGATGTGGAAGTAAATATTACCGTTACCTGCAGTGCTGTAGAAAAATTATATTTCTATTATGTTAAATTTGCATATATTTTTTTATGGCATTGAATGAAGAGACGAGTATGCCGTTAGCCTGATGGTAAGCGATACGACCACCATAAACAGTAACAACACCATTCAGCACCTTGAGTTACAAAGTACTGTGTGGCATTCCACTGCGCTCGTCATCCTGAGACATAAGATGTTAAGTCTCATTATGTCCTGTAGTTACACTGGCTACAATGTCCTTCAAACCGAAACACAACAGTGCATGCACACTGCTGCTTGGCGGTAGAAACAGACATTGCGGTGGTACCCACCCAGAGGGACTCTTACATATGAGAGTCCTACCACCAGTAAATAAATTACGTTTGTCCCTCCATAGTATTGGATCCCTGACTTATGATTGACCCGTCATTTCCCAAATTGGTGTACGCTTGTTTGAAGATTATCCTTTGAGGATGAAGACAGACACAGAATTGCCGACTTCAATTAGGACGGTCGCTTATTCGCCTTCGTAAATTATTTTTGAATCATAGACATCCACGAAATCTTTTTCAAGGAATGCGGGGTTCTAAAATTTGTCATTAGAAAACCTCTTCAGATTAAATGAAAATTTATTCAGGCTTTGCTTGTTAAATTGGTGGTGTATAAAATCTGTGAATTGGTGTTCACAGTGATTTATATCACGCGCTAAGAATCTCATATTTTCTTAGTATCAAAGACAGACATTTATAAGGTTTAAGTTTGGACACGGATTGATATGGCAGATTTTACACTCTTTAAACAAAATCTTGTCATTTAAAATGCCTTATCTTTAAATATATTATTTGTCTAGAATACACAGATCTAAATTATATTTTCAGCAGTCTCTCGCTTTACAGATGACTTAACTACGGAGGTCATAAGTAGTCGGAATAAGACGTTTAACTTCGAATTATAAAATTATGCTAAACAATGCACTGTGGCTATCTCTCTAAGACACCAGATATTAATAAAGCAATCTCACGTTTGAGTAAAATCTTAAGTATACATATTAGAGCATTTAACACACTCAAAGGTAGACATATTGTAATATATTGAAATATTTAATAAACCAAGCTTAATCTGTCATATAAGAGCTTGTTCTCAACTGAGTGAGCGCAGTTACATAAACTTAGGTGACCCAATCCGTCACATATTGTAACTTGAGATGTCATTTGAGTTTATGTTAATATGGGTTTATTAAATAGCGACTGCCACGGTGGCGTAGTTGTATTACAGTACGACTGCAAGGCTGAGGTTTCGGGTTCGATCCCCGGGTCGGGCAAAGTGATATTGGATTTTTCTATTCAGTATCAGCCTGGAGTCTGGAATTTGTGCCCGATATGGCGATAGGCTCGCCCCCTATCACATCATGGGACGGAATACGCTTGGCGAAAAGTGGGTGCACTAATTGCGCCTCTGCCTACCCCTTCGGGGATAAAAGGCGTGAGCATGCATGCGTAAATAGCGACTATCTTAAGGACGTTATTACATTTTTGACATGTTCGATTTTAGATATTTGAATGACAAGAACGCGCTTTGCTACACGCGCACACATCGAAACCGATTTAAACTAGATTTTCCATTTGAACGAGCTAATCTTAATACTTGAAGTTATTATTTTACTCATCCATATTATTTATATTTTTGGAATTGTCGAATGTTTACAATTATATTTAATAATAATTATTATTATAATTTCATCATGTAATAGATATTTTTATCTCTTTATTTTGAATGTTCTTTTTTTTACATTTTTATATATAGGTACAAAAAAAACATTAATACATATAAAAAATTTAAAAAGTGTATCATCACCCTCCGATGGCGAGGCTCAAGACCCAAGCCACCGGTAGTCAGGGATTCAAAGTGAGGAATCTCCTCACAATGGGTGTGGTAAGCGATACGACCACCCATAAACAGTAGCAACACCATCCAACACCTTGAGTTATAAAATACTGTGTGGCATTTCACCGCGCTCGTCATTCTGATACATAAGATGTTAAGTCTCATTATGTCCAGTAGTTAGACCGGCTACAATGTCCTTCAAACCGAAACACTACAGTGCATGCACACTGCTGCTTGGCGGTAGAAAAAGACATTGACATTGCGGTATCCAGAAGTATTGCTTTATGCATCTGGCTCTTAACCCAACGACTAATTGAGAGCCTCTGCAGGTGTTGATCGAGACTCTGGTATCAACCAATGAGCAGAAACGACAATCGGAACATTTTCGAGAACTGGTTGAGGCACATACTGGTAATATGGCACTTCAGGAGACACAAGACCTTGGCTACTAGGTTGTGTCTGTGCAAGTACTCGCTTTTAGCAAGATGCGACCAACCCGAAATCACATGCCCGATTGATTCACCGGGAAGGTGGCATGCCCAACAGATATCGACCGTACTGTCCTTCAGGATGTATTTCCTATAATTGTTCGTCTTCATAACTTTGTCCATAATTGCAAAGACAAAACCCTCAGTCTCTCCAAATAGGTTACCAAAACGTAGCCAAGATACCGATGCAAGCTGAAGGCCCCGATAGAACCGACCGTATAGTTCTTTGCTCTTCCATATCACCTCGCGTTCCCTAATGCCCATCGCCATAGGTTTTCGCCAGTTCTCATTCGCCAAAGAAAGTGGGATAAATCCCTTATCCACCATGACTACAATCTTATACATGCCCACTTCGCTGTGGAGGAAATAATCCCTAAGATTGCATACTTCGCCGTTATGCAAGTCCATTAAATAAGCCTGGGCCCCGCATCTCCGCGGGATGTATAACCTCACCACTGACCACCGTGGGTGATGCATACGATATGCAGTCAGTAGGGTCCGGAACTTTCGATCTAGGGCGTCCAATTCAGTCTGAGTCCTTCTTTCTGAGTATACCAAAAGGCATAATCCAACCGTTGAAAGCACAAATCTTGTTTCCACCTGACAAAAAACTGTTAAATACAAAAGTATTCAACAAAAGTCAGGTTGCCGAAGAAACGGTCATTCACCGATTGTTTTACGTCGGCACTCATAATACCAGGTGCCTCAGGCATACCCAGATATTCGTAAGTTTCCATCTCAGAAATGGATCTAAGTCTTACAGTCTCTAGGACCTGTATGTCACCAGAGACCACGACCTCTCTTCGCTTCACATGGATAACCGCATATTTATCTACACCAAACTCCATGTTGATTGAGTTGCTAAATCTTTCAGTTATTTTTAACGACTCAATCAATTTTGTTTGTTTTGATGCAGACAACTTGTGATCATCCATGTAAAGCAAGTGAGATATAGGCTCACTCCCTCTCCATAGACGGTATCCTAACCCTGAATCCAACAACAGAGTACTGAGAGGATTCAGGGCCATGCAGAACCACAATGGTCTCAGGCTGTACCCTGTAGCCTGACCCTGGAATATACCACGCTTTATTCTAAGGAGCCCCCGCGCATCTCGGCGCTCTCGGCGTCAACGGCAGCGTGAGGCCTACCTGCCATGCCATGCCTACTGCTGTCCATCAGGGGGGTCTCTGCAATGTACTAAAAAGACAAAACTAGAGACGGCATCCGCCCGCGACCCCCGGGTGGCCACTATTAGTTGCCTTTTACGCCAGGCAGGGGATACCGTGGTGGAATTCTCCAAACACCTTCAATCCACAGGGTGGGAGACGCCGGTCAGTCAACCACCCGGCGCCTCCGACGTCTCCTCTGACGGCGGGAGGAATCCTCGCGTTCCAGATCCCTCTCGGCACTCTCCTTCTACGAGAGGATTATCTCGCAGAAGTGGGCCAACACACGCCAGACATCCTGACTGCCGACCATGGGAGCGACCACGGCCGGCAATGAGAGGCCGCCTCCGACGACTGCTTTGAGAGCGCTGCGCTCCCCATTCCAGGCTGGGCAAAACTCAAACGTATATTAAGCCGTATCCAGCGGGCAACTGTCACAATGGCACACACAGCAGACACCTTCGTACCTACGATACGAAACAGCTACTCACCGAAGCAGCCATGCCCAGTGAGTAGTTGTGGCTGAACTGTAGTAGTGAGTGTTGAGATATTTTTGTAGCGGGAAAGGCTTTGAACGCGGGCAAAAACGCGAACTAAACCTAGTAAAATTTAAAAATAAATAATCACCGATACTAAAAATCATAAATAGATAAATAGTAAATACCATACACTGCAAAATTTGACGATTTTGTAAATATAAAAATACGTCCGCCATTTTGATTATGAAATTTAAATATTCGCATTAAAATAAATGAATGTTTTATTAATTAAATCAAATTTGCATTGACTTATTGTAATATTCAATTTCCATACTTGCTTTTTGAAAAATAATAATTTGAAATAGTATCAACTATTTTATTCGTAGTATAATGACATCGCGATCAATTTATTACGTATTTATTTTTTGAAAAAAAGTTGTACACCCGTGCTTCCTCGGCCGCGTCTCAGCGCGGAATGACAGCCCGAAATTGGAAAATGTATGAAGAAATTCAATTCAGGTTATATTTTTTCTCATATCTAGAAAAGTATTTAAATTGACTTAAAAATAATTAGCCATAAAGCGAGAAGACTATATAAGCCATCATATTATTTCGGTTTTATATTAAAATATTCATTAGTTTTAGGTATAATGGTTCCGATTCAGACCCTATTTTTCGTCATTTTCAGCGATTATTGCTCCAGAATAAACGTATTTACGTGATAATGTTGTATGGGAGCATACAATTTCTATACACTATAAGCAAAGAGGAATGTCTAATCTTTATTTATATACCAAGATCTCCTCATAAGCGTGACTCCTGATTCAATAAATGGTACCTCAAAACCATGGAAATTTGTAAATGCGCCCTTAGATGCAGACTTTATTTTGACAGCGTCTCAGCTGATATCGCACTTGAGAGCGAAACTGATTTGCATCTATTAATATGGCCCTAAGACTCAAAATAACGAGTAATTGGTTTCAATGTCCTTTAAAATGGAACTTACGGCACACTGCTGCTTGAAATTGATTATAATATTAATTTATTGGCATTAATGCAACAGCACGGCTCCTTCACATTTTATATTAGAGGTTTATTGTAACCATTAGGTACCAGGATATCATGAAACTGGAAGAGTTCTAATAATATCTTATTGTGCAGGATACTGGCCGCTTGGCGTGGTGTGGTGTAATGTGTACGTGACATGCGACGTGCTTGCGTGCTCCGCCAGCATCATGCACATGTGCTTCATCAGCATTGGGAGGTACGTCTCATCTTTGTAACTCAAGGTGCTGGATGGTGTTGTTACTGTTTACGGGTGGTCGTATCGCTTACCATCAGGCGAACGGCATGATCGTCTCGTCAATAAATGCCATAAAAAAATAACACAATTTCTTCCGTTTCAAACGCATTCATTAAATTACCATGGCATTAAACTTCATCCATATGTGGGCTCCAGGATTATTTTACAGTGATGTTTATTTCTTCAAATTATAATCCTAGTAAAAACAAAAATTGGGAGACGTTCAGCAGTGGATATAATATTGTGGTCGATGTTATTGGTAAATATCTTATGTTACAAATATTATAAATGCGAAACTTTGTGAAAACATCCAAACTTTTGTTAGAAGTAAAAATAAAAACTACTGTACGGATTTGGTTGAAATTTAGTACAGGGGTAGATCATGTCCTGAATTAACACGTAGGCTACTTTTTGGGGACTTTTGTAGCGGGACAGACTTTTCACGCGGGCGAAGCCGCAAGTAACACCTAGTGTGAAATAAAAACGGTTAAAAACTGTCATGTTTAGCGGTAATATGGATAAATTCCAGTTACTTTTACGGAAAGAAGCCGTACGGGCGCGATGTGGTGTCACAGCGGTGATCTATAAATCTATGCGACGCGAGGTCCTACCGCAGCACCGTACCCTGTGCGCTTTGTACGAATAATTTATGACAATAGCGACACCCGTGTGGCTCTTACTTGGCTATTAACATACATAGCTAAGGGTTTAAGCACACGATGTTTTTCAAAAAAGCTAGTTTTATGGATTTATATTATGAAGTGTCTCATAATCAACAGTTAAATTTAAGTTTTTATTGACAGTAGTAGGAATTAAATTTTATTTGACAGTAATCGTATCAAACAGTTACTATCCTACTTAGAAAATAATATTATAAACGCGAAAGTTTGTAAGTATGGATGTATGGATGTTTGTTACTTTTTCACGCAAAAACTACTGAGCGGATTCCGATGAAATTTGGCACAAGGGTAGATTAAGTCCTGGATTAACACATAGGCTACTTTTTATTCCGAGAAAATATAAAGCGGGACTTTTATCCCGGAAAAACTTTTTCACGCGGGCAGAGCCGAGAGCAAAAGCTGGTAATATAATGTTTTATGTTAGCCGACGGGTTCTAGCTTATGAAAAATCTACTATCTAATAAAAAAAGGTTTAAGATTGTTTATTTTCGTACATCAAGTCATAATATTCTAAAAACAGTATCTCACTATATTTTCGAACATCATAGTTTATCGCGGACTGACCTTCCAACATTGTTATCTCCTGTTGATAAACATTGGGCGTCTTGATAAAATAAAAAAGATTTTCTTTCCTTTGTTATATTACTTTGAAATTTTATTTTAAACATGCAACGAAGAATAATTTGTATCATGTCTTAGTTATAAGGCACGGTTGCAAGATAAAAGTGGATGACTGTGTTACGATTTTGGCCACACGTTAGGTTTTAAATCAATTTATTTTAGAGCTCTACCCCCCACTTTTTACGTAAGAAAGAAATTGTTACAATTTGGTTCAGCCTTAAAATGTGGCAGCGAAGTATCACTATGGTGTAGGAAGATATATATTTTTATTGAATGTCTAATAACATTTTGTTCAAATAATGCTTGAAGATTGAGCGACTCTGCTTTTCCTTTATCGAACTTTAGACGCTCCAAAAGCTCATCTTACGTCAACAATATCCCCTAATCTTTCACTCCAAGACGCATGTTCTCTTAAACTCCTTTAACTCTGAGACTACACGAAAATCATGAAATTTTATGATAATGCTGCAGTAAGAGCCACTTTACGATAGGCGTCGTGACGGACCCGCGGCCTTCTGTTTATGGTCTCTAATTCTATTTAAGGCAAGTCAAAACTGTGTCATTTTCAACATCTGTTTTTCGGTACTGGTGTGTAGTTATAATATATCTAAGATTTTGACCGTTCTAAGATTGGTTCTTCAATTAAATTAAAATTAATCGATAATTAATCATTGTGAGCTTCACAATGACCTACGTGAAATGGAAATTTTTGTAGCGTTCCGTATAGTGCACAGGCAATGGGATTGCCAACCCAATAAATTTTCTTTCCATTCCAATTTCCATTTGGTTCCATAAATTCAGTAATTTTTTATTGCGGTTGTATAACGAGACGATCACGCCCATGACCGTCCATAAATAGTAGCAATACCATACAGAACAGCTAATTTCAAAGTACAAGGTAGTCAAACCCTATAATTGTGGATATTGTTGGTAATCACCACTATTTACTTATTTTATTTACCGTTTACATTTATAACATTCTGTGCTGTGTACTGTGGTGCCCTAATTTGTACGAAAAACCAAAGGAAGGTACGAAAAATCCCGAATCAACAAAATTAACACGACCAATTCCAGAAGTTGTTGCCAGTGGCAGATTTGATGCGAAATGGAAGCAGGTTAATGAGCCGGGTAATCGTGAGACTACACTAAAGTTTATCCGGTTGTAGCGCCGCGCGGGGTATAAAGGGCTGCCCTGCTTTACCCGGTTTTATTATTCGTAAACGGAATGTAACTTACATTCTGTTCTTTGTCACATTTTATAGTTTAGTCTCTCAGATCTCAGCGGGCATGGACTAACTATATTTCTGAGTAGGTCTAAAACTTTTAAAAGCCCTTACCGTAATTTTATTTAAATATTAGACTTTTGCTCGCGGCTCCGCCCGCGTGAATGAGTTTTTCCAGGATGAAAGTCCCACTTAATATTTTTCCTGGATAAAAAGTATTATAGCCTATGTTCTTTCTAGGGTATCAAACTATCTCCATGCCAAATTTCATCGAAATCCATTTAGTAGTTTCGGAGATGTGCAGTAACAAACACACAGACAGAAAATAATTATAATAACAAAAAATAAAATCGACTACTTAAAATCGGTCCAGTAGTTTTTGAGTTTATTCGTTACAAAGATACAAATATTTCCTCTTTATAATATTGTAGATATGTGAAGTGTCTAAGACTGGTAAAGTATAAAAAACTATGCAAGCTTAGGCACTGCTGTGTAATCGCTGGTGGTAAGATATATTTATTAAAACCCGCCATACTGACCCACGTAACTATCTCGCGTTGAGAGCTCAAATTTTTATTTAAAAACTCACTTTCATTGCGCGGCTTCAGTCTTCAACGAAGATAAATGTAAACAGTTCCCAACTGCAGAGTTAGCTGTGCGTTTTAGGCCGTGTTGTTTCATCCGTGGTTAGGTAAATTAAGGCTCTTATCACACAGGCGAATTGTAAGCGAATGCACATCGAGGCGAAGGCGCTGTGCGCTCGTCCAGTGTAATAAGACTAACTAACTTAACCTTTCTTGACCACGGATGTAACAACACGGGCTTAGACCAGGTAACAAAATTAATAATACGACCTTCGCAAAAATAATGTAATTTGGTAATAAAATTCTAAAATATATGCGACTCGCTGTAAATTTTTATTCTAAGTACTTCATTTATCTTTCATAGAAATTATTGTAGGAATAAGATGCAGCAATCAGAAACGCATCACAAATAATCATCTAACCTATAAGTATAGAAAAATCATTAAACAAATTTTATTCTTAACAGTAAAATAGCGAAATACTTGTATTTTTGCGTCGAAAGTCTGCCCTCTGCGTCGTAAACGTGGGCCATTAAAAAGACAGTTTTAATGCATTTTAAGTTTTAACGACTACTTGGGACAATGCGAAATAAAATTGAAATAGTTTATTCAGTGCCACCATTGCTCTTACGTTCGGAGTAAAATGGCATGTATTAGGTCCATACATATGAAATTGGCGTTTTGTCCTAATAGCCACTACGATCTGAAATATCTTCCCTTGGTTAAGGACTCCAAATTAAAGTTTATAAATGCATTTAACTGGTACATTTGAGTTTCGAGAACAGTCATTTATTTGTTTTTTTCCTGATTCGTTTTTTCTTTGGCGTCTTTCATATCGCATAATGGAAAACATGAAATATCGCTATATTTACGAGTATGAGTTCCACCGTGGCACCAGTGCTGCAGAAACAGCTCGAAGGATTAACGATGTGTATGGCGCTGGTGTCGCAAAAAAAAACACGGTACGATTTTTGTTTCAACATTTTCGTTCTGGAAATTTCGACCTTCAGAACAAGCCCCGTGGACGGCCGGAGACCAAGATGAATAACGAGGAATTAAAGGCTATTGTGGAAGCGGATTCATCGCAAACCACATAACAGTTAGCTTCAAGCTTCGGTGTGAGTGATAAAACTGTTTTAATCCACTTGAAGCAAAATCGGGAAAGTAAAAAAGCTTGAAACAACACACACTGCACAACAGACGGCCGCTAAACTAGAGGAGCTGCAATTGGAATGTCTGCGACATCCACCGTGCTCCACGGACCTTGCTCTAACAGATTACCATTTTTTCCGTAATTTGCATAACTTTTTACAAGGAAAATATTCAACTCCTATGTCCAAACCGCCTTCAGAGTGTTTATTGATTCTCGTCCCCATAGTTTTTTTTAGTAAAGGGATCAATGATCTCCATATGAGATGGTAAAAGTGCATAGATAACAATGGTGCCTACTTTGATTAATTAATTATATTTTACAAAAAAAAATGGGCTTTGTATTCCTCCCATACACAACGCCAATTTCATATGTAAGGACCTAATATTACAAAGGTTGGTAAATTCAAACATTGTGTAAGTCATTATTTATCGTAGACATTGGAATTTTGTATGTCATAAATCATTATAATATTATGGTACTCCAAAACAGCTGGTGTCTTCTATAAATTTATTGTTACGTAAGAAAAAAACTTTGTACCCCTTTGTGCTCATTGCGCGCACGGGGAGTATGAAAATTGGCATAATTTAATTTCATACAGAGAAAGAGGTTTAATTTCGAACATTGTACGACTAATAGTACCTATATTATTACATATATACACACTGACTGCCTCGGTGGCGTAGTTGTATTGCGTTCGCGTTACGAGTACAATTTGCGCGCTGAGGTCCTGGGTTCGAATCCTGGGTCGGGCCAAAAACAATGTGACTGGGTTTTTTCATCTTAAAAATTACTCAGTCGCAGCTCGGAGTCAGGAAGTCGGCGGTGTGATGCCCCCGAGCCTCGGAAAGCACGTAAAGCCGTTGGTCCTGCGCCTGATCTCTCTCCGGTCATGTCGGATTGCCGTCTCACCGGACTATGAGAGTAAAGGAATAGCGAGTGCACCCTGTGTATTGCGCACACACTTGTGCACTATAATATCTCCTGCGTATCTGGCTGATCTCTGTTGAGATTGGCCGCCGTGGCCGAAATCGGCTAGAAAGGGTTATACGCACTGAGCGCCACATTCTACGATCTTGACACACCTTTTTCGGTTTTAAAGTGTCATATAACATTGTCACATATTATTATGGTACGATTATTACATAATGTTAAATATTTTAAAACATGATCATTTAATTCATTCATTTCAATCAACGAGTCGTGGAAAAGGGTCTGCATATTGCCATCCCTATAAAATTAACTTTTTAAACTTGCCAGGGTACTTTAAATGACTATTCTTTAAATGGAAGAAAAACATGACAATAGATGACGAAAAAATTAAGCCCGGAGTTTCTTTCTGCCTTACTTCTTCGGCTCGTCATCGCTTAGGTGGGTAGTGAAAGGCTGGTAGGTTAGCTAGGCTAGGACCTTTACTATCCTCGCCGGTGAGGACCATGGCGTTTCCTTTCCTCGTAATGTTAAGATACTCCTTTCCTTTCTTTATATCAGCTCCACTTCTCCTTCCCTAGCCCTATTCCCGTCCCCAGTGTCCGTGTCCTCTGTACCTATCAGCCCGTGCTCGTCGTTATTTAATGTAGGTAGGTACTTTAAATTATTTAATTGGTATATGTACCTTTGTAAATTTGGTATTGTCTCTACCTTGTCATGACTTGCCATAAGTTCTTTTTTATAAGCCTACTGCCTAATATATGATTTTATTTTAATAGTTTATTTTTTCATTTATTAAGGTATGAGGTAAGAAAATCGAATCCATGGTTCAGACTCCAGCACTGACCAAATTGCTTTGATGCCATAGACTTAACAAGTAAAAAAAATAGAGCGCACCGTGCCAGGGCTAGTGGTTATCTTGATTAAATACCCTCAGGTGAATCGACGTGATAGCTGGCGTCCGTCCAGCGGCCCGCAGCTTCCTGCGCCGTCGGATTAATTTCTAAGCCAAAATACAGCTTCATCGATGTGCTCTGAATTTCTGATCTACTTACTCTATTTAAATACATACATACATAGCATCACGCCCTTTTCCCTTTCTAGGGGTAGGCAGAGGTGTATGACACCCACATTTCGCCAGCTCTGTTAGGTCCCATGTAATAGCGGGTGTGCCTAATGCCACTGTATTTAAATGATCTTTAGTAAAAAAATTATGTTTTTTATAATTTATTTTGTTATTATATTATGTTGGTAGTGAAACGTTCTTTATGCCAGTAAAGTTTCGTTATAATAAAAAATGTCATTAAAAAAAAACGAAGTATAACATTTCATTAAAATTCCTACCCCATTGCAATTTATCCAAACACGCGGCTGCGTGTCAGCTAAGCAAAAAAGTCGACAAAGCTTGGAAACCATAGAGATCTCAATTCTTTTGTCGGTGGAGTCGACAACCATGCATATTCTTAATATTGGCATTGGCTCCCATTTTCCACATTCATGTTTTTGATGGGATCACAATTACAACGCATAGTAATTGACGCACGGCCTTTTACATCAACTCCAAATTAGAAAGCACTGCTATAATTAATTTCTTATTAATTACTTATATTATGTAACGTAAATAATTTTGCATTAATTTGTATACAATGAAATTCACAATACCGTTATAACTGCTATTTTAAAATAACCTTCTGATACCGCAAATACCGTTGTAAGTGGTCTGCATCACGATAGTGTGGTAATAACATCATCAATACCAACATCGGGCGGGAAATTAGGTATTTCCACGAAATTTACTGCGACGAGTGCCCAGACTTGCACAAGAGTACGAGACGTGACAAGACTATCATAGTTATACATACGGCACTTAATATTGTATTTAAACTCTGTGTGAAATAATATTGTGTAGAATTCAAAATTGTAGTTAAAAATATATGTTTTCCTTTTCACTCTGAAATAAATTTTGTTTTAAAATACAAGTGAAGTCTATTATGATAACTGGGTATATGGATACAGGGTTTTAACCGCCATAAATAGTTTGTTTGGAAAGGTCTGCCGAGACAATGTCCGGAGGTTCAAAACCCAAGGCACACACCTCTGACTTTTCGAAGTTACGTGTGTATTGTTTATCAATAATTATCGTCCACTTTAACGGTGAAGGAAAACACCGTGAGGAAACCTAAATACCCGAGAATTCTCCATATGAATCTCGAGGGTATGTGAAGTGTGCCAACCCGCACTAGTGCAGCGTGGTGGACTAAGGCCTGACCCCCTCTCTGTAGTAGAGGAGGCCCGTGCTCAGCAGTGGGCAGTATATAATACAGGGCTGATTGCAAATAGTTTGAAACTAAACTAAGCAAATACAATGCTCTGTCAATATCGATAGCTAGATTAAAGTACATCGCATTTTACATTAAAAAAATATTAAAAAATAAAATACGTGTGGCACTCGGAGACTGCCGCGGTAAAGCTATTGCATAGCATTTTTTAACACAAATTTTGATTGACTAAACACAAATTCGATCTTACGCTTACCACATAAAGTAGATTTTTAAACGCGAGCAACGCACGTTTAGTCTTGTTATTGATAAATGTCAGTAACCAAAGTAGAATAAATCAACAAAATTTGAAAAAAGAATGTTTCGTTCGATTCTTTGGTACTCGTGCCGTGCCAACACTGGGGAAATAGCTTCTACGCAATGTATTTAAGGTTCATATTAGATTAGTAAGAAATGGTTTTAATGACTTTAATAAATAAAATAAATAAAAATATACTCGTTTCAAGAATTATAGATTCTACGCATTGTATTTAAGGTTCATATTAGTAAGATAAAAAAGATGTCGGGTTATTTTCGTTACGGAATTTCTGGATTCGGTCTCCACGCTCAAGGCCCGCGATAGAAGCTATGCAATAGCTTATAAACTTACTATACCATCACAAAAAGAGTTATCGTGTTCGTACAAGTAACATATCCCGCGAACTACGAAGTCAATGAATGCTACTAAAAGTACCACTGAATTTGTAGCGCGCCCATCCGCGATACAGCGCCGTATATTCCAAAATGTTTCCAGGTGTATTACAAAACTTACTCGTGCTTTACAAAACGGAAATAGCATACAGATGTTTTTACAATGAAATATGTATCGAAATAGCATTTAAAGAAAGTTCGGTTCACAGAAAACGCTGGCTATGATTTATTACCCGCTTATGGAATTTATATCGTCTGTTCGGTTTAGTGGCTGTGTTGAGGTGAAATCGGTGAGGTTTTAAGTTCGATCTTGAAAAACAAATCTATAAATAATGTACATTTATAAGTTTTCAATTTAGAATTAATTTATCAATAGTGAACGTTAGAAGATATTTATGGTAGATTTCATAAATGATAGCGATGCGAGTCAGCTCAGGAGATAAGAAGTGGGGTTGATTCCCGCAACACAATTAATGCTCGTGCCCTGCAATAACAAGTTTCATGTCTAAAGAAGTGCCATTCAAAACCAAGGCTAGAATTGGCTTTATTTATAAAAAAACATATTTCGAATATTTTAGTTCGGTCAAATATTTATCAAATAAAATTTGAACATTCGCTCATATACAACATTCAGTTGCATAAAAAATTTCATGCGGGCTCAAAATAAATAAATTTCTACTCGGAAGCGTCGAGCCTTACTGTTACCACTTAGCGAGTGAATTTTTAAATTTAAATTCCTAAAATCCTTGTTATTAAAACATTTAACATATTATTCTAAGAAAATATAAATACTTATTATTTAAAATAATTCAGTAAATGGTGCACCTGCTCTGAAAAGTTTTCTTACCATCTCGAAACTTGAATAACAGTATAAGGGCAATACGGAATTTTATAGGATAACCTAAATCATAAAATGATAATTTTCGATCGGGTAATGCGAAACGCCGTCGGGATTGTATATTACTACCACCAAGCAACAGTGTGCACTGTTGTATTTAGATTTCAACGACATATAACAAGTGTTAATATTGGGATTATGAGATGTAATATTTTATGTAGGTCGGGGCTATATAAAGCTATGTAAGTCAAAAGTATATGTGTATGTATTAAAGTATAATATGTCTTAAATGCTCGTTTCGTCATTCAGTTGAAAAAAAAAACTAACACACACGTCTAGGTATACACATACCTATCTATACATAAATTATAATAAAACAGCAACACCCGGTATGTTTGTTAAGAAGACTATTAGAACTCATATCAGCAATTTTTACAATTCTTTTCTGTCTGTCTCCGAAACTACTGAACGAATTTTCATGTAGTTTTCACAGATAGACAGACTATAATTAGGGGCACCATATAGGTTTATTTCATTAAAATTGTATTGATTTATATCAAGTGACCTTGTTGCACCTACCTTATTTATCTCTGCACCACCCACAGGCTGACTGGGAGAGAATGCCTTTGGCATTAAGTCCGCCTATATACTTTTGTATATAAAGTGCCATACCATACCATAACAGCCCTGTATTCTGCCCACTACTGAGCACGGGCCTCCTCTACAACTGAGAGGGTAATAATATAAAGTGCAAAATAAATAAAATTGTATATCGGAAAAGTTATCGATGCGTACCAAGTTGCGGGCACCGCGCCGCTTGCATCAAAAAATACCCTACGATCATTTTTACGCATCGGTTGTTGAAATTGATTATTTAATGATTATACCTTTAAAGTCAATATTAGCCCCTTTATTTGGTAATTTATAATTAAAATATTGTAATCCTACTAATATTATAAACGCGAAAGTTTGTAAGTATGGATGTATGGATGTTTGTTACTCTTTCACGCAAAAACTACTGAACGGAATTCGATTAAATTTGGCACACGGGTAGATTATGTCCTGGATAAACACATAGGCTAACCATTGGATGTATTAGGGTTTTTTAATACATCAATGAGGCTAACACATTTTTTATCCCGGGAAAATATAAAGCGGGTCTTTTATCCCGGGAAAACTCAATCACGCGGGCGGAGCCGCGGGCAAAAGCTCGAACAAAATAAAAATTGCTCAAATATTATAAGCGAACGAAATGATGTCACCAAGCCTCGAGGAGTGCTCCTTCAATTTAACACTCCAATTGAAATCAAAAGATAATTGAAATTATGTGGAGCTGCCATTAGTGAGATTGCCGAAACCATTTCAATATTTCTTCTTTAATAATAATTTGATAAATGGCTGTTTTCTACTGAGCGTAAGTTGAAAGATCCTCACGATTGATAATAAAAATGCTTAGTTTCCTGGATAATATTTTCGTACTATTAATGAGAGTTGTACCAGCGGTACCCAGGCACAGGACCGCAGACCCTGCAGGGCTGCAGATGAACAGATCATGACGAAGTTTTGGGTCATGCATAAGCGCAGTTACAGAAGCCCGCATCGGGTGCATAAAAGGCTAGTTACACTATTACAAAGTACCGGGTTCTTTTGTACTCGATTGGATAGCTATATTCGTACAAAGGGTGAAATATCCAAAGTGCCAATTCCTAATGTCTTGGTCTACTGTATATTTAAACTATGTAGTATTTACTATCAGATCTACTGCGTCCTCACTCGCAATGCGTAAAATATATCTTGTAACCATATGATTAGGTCACCAAAGAGTAATGTAAGAAACATTTAACATCACGGTCATTAAGATCACATTTTCAGATAATTGAATAGTCACTTAAGTTCATAAAAGTATGCATGACATTCCTCAAAGGTTTTACATCAAACAATATTTTCAGGTATCTCGGCATCCGCAACCCTTTGAAGAGTCGGCACCACTCCACCAAGAGGCTGGTGGTCATCAAGATAGCTTTAGTATGGCTCCTCAGCATGTTCGTTTCAAGTTCCATCACTGTTTTAGGTGAGTGTAATAATATTTTAACGCAACTGCAGCGGAAACCGCAGGAATAGATTTAATTTATAAACCCAATTTAACTATTCTATTCCATGTGCAGGAATGAAAAAATATCGCACACCTTTTAAGATAAACCCCTAGATACCAAATGAATTTATTTATCAATGGCATCTTTTTTAATATTACCTTAGCTAATATAAACAAAAAACCTTAAACATAATAAATGTTTTTTAAAGGTGTCATTAATTGTTAGTTTCAAATGTATTACCTTAGTTTCGTAAAATAGAATTAAGCGTATATTTCGGTTATAAATACAACTGCCACATACCACTGTCTACATTATTCCATCACACTGTCAGGTCAGTTTAGTTTGCTCATGCGTCTTGCTGATAAGTTTGATCAAACATTTGGCAAGTTTTTGGAACATTACGAAATATAATTAAACAATGACCCGGAAAACCGTGCGTACGAAGTGACGTGCATCACAGAAGTATCGTATCGAAGTATTTAACCTACAGTTAAAATCTACTATTTTTACCTCAAAAGTCAACAGGCACGATTTAAAAATTCTAAATTTATATGCCTTGTGCTTTGATTAATTATATACCTAGATGGAGTGACGCGCTGCGATGAAACTAAAAAGAACAGGCCAACTTTTCTTAAGCTAGTATGCGTGACAGCTGTGTCATACGCTGTCGCTGCATCATTCTGCGTATCCTTGTGTGCGCGCATAATGATACCAGTTATTACATGGTTTCTAATAAAACGGGGAGAAAATTATATCAATGAAAAACAACAAAAAATAATTCACTCAAACTCTTTAGTGGACAACAGTTGGCCTCTATTTTTTTCGACGCGTTTGAAACGTTCAGTGTCTATCTAGGTATAAAATTAATCAAAGGCCTTGTGCTACAATCAAGTCTGATTATTTCATTTCCGTGTCTTCTACAATAGTAATTAAAACAATTTATTCACTTCCTTCACTCTAGATATTTCAATTCCGTATGCCGATTGCAATGCAAAGTCGCAGTCATGTCCAAGATCTGTTCAGTTCCGATCTGAAGATTTGATTCTCGGAGTCGCCTTTGAGTCGAGTGGACTTAAGGCTCCTTGGAAACTCAAATTACCGAGCTATAAATGTCATTACAGCATTCATTACTTCTCTTTGATTTGCGAAGCTTTTTCTACATCGTTTTAATGTTGACCCGGTTCTTTTATCCTATGTAAAATGTTTCCTCTAATGGGTTTGTTGTGATGTAAATTTTACATTATCTTGGCTTTGAGCGTCTTGTCATTAAATATGATAGTAAGAGTACCATCGTTTTTGTGTACCATTATTTTGTTTTTCTTGACTCTTTCATATGAATATTATAATTTATGTTCTATTTTAAAATTGTATGAATCCATGATTTTTAAAAGTAAGCATAATGTAATGTGAACAATAATTAAGAATCATCAACATACAAAAGTAATAACCAAGGTTGACTGATAATTTTTTACTCATTTGCGAATAAATGACTGCCTCGGTGGCGTAGTTGTATTACGCTACGACTTCAATGATGAGGTCTCGTTCGGTGTCAGCCCGGAGTCTCGAATTTGCGCGCGATAAAGCGATAGGCTCGCCCCCTATCACATCATGCGACGGAACACGCACAGCGTAAAGTGGGTGCACTAGTTGCGCCCCTGCCTACCCCTTCGGGGATAGAAGGCGTGAGAGTGTGTGTGTGTGTGTGAGAATAAGTTAATTTGAAAATTACTTGTTTTTATTCGAGATGTGACCTAAAAGGCTTGAAAAGTAAATGAATGTGAAACAGATAATAAAAATCGATTCAATACGAGACTCACGCTTATTGATTACTCAAAGGCAAATGATTGCGGTGGCGTGTTGTACCGAAAATGAGCGGCCCAGCGTCTAAAAGCATTGATCGTAAACTTTACTACTGACGTATGTTTATGCGGGTATTTCATTCAGATTGGTTGAACGCGTTCTTCGCATTTGGGGCCTGATTGGAGCTGCACTCAATAATTTTATAGTGATATCAATAGTAAAATAACTTTATAGCGAAACGATAATTGAAAGACTAGAGATTGCTCGCGGCTACGCCCGCGTCAATGACTTTTTCTGGTATAAGTTCCACTGTACTGTGTTATGTTTCTGGTATAAAATGTAGCGTATATTTGTATCTGAGTATCAAAAACTCAAATCTATTCGCCAATTTTTGCGTTTACTTTAAACAACATCCATTTTTTTTTTTTCGTTCATTCATTCGTTATAAAATAAGCAGCCAGTAGTATATAAATAGCACATACATGCACAAACACACACACGCACACCCACACACATGACGCCGTTATAGTAGGCAGAAGTGAAACCAGGGCATCCACTTTGCGCCAAGTATGTTGCGTCCCGTGATGTGATAGGGGGCGAGCCTATCCTCATATTATCCAATATTACTTTGCCCGACCTGGGATTCAAACCTCAGAGCGTTGGTGTTACTGCGCCGGCAATGCAACTATGCCACCGAGGCACGAAGATATAAATAGGTAAGTATCTATTCGATTTCATGATTTCGATGAAATACCTACTTTAACAGTTTTTATAAAGATAAGTAGATTTATTTATTAATAGACACACCATCGGTTCATCACACAAAACATATACATATGAGAGATACACAATATTAGGTACTTATTCTAGGTGACAAACCTTTACAGGTGTATACAACACTATTGGCTAAATAAAATATTTCGTTCTTAAAACATAATATAATCTAGCTAGCTGCTAGCTTAACGTCCACGAAATAAATTCTATAACAATTTTCCAAGCGAGTTGAATTTGAGAATTTTCTATTTCGTACCACTTAAATAATGTTGGGCAGATATAAATTGCGTCTTGTAAAATGTTATTTAAGTGACTGCAATATTTCGTTTAAAATTTACACCGGTTTTAAATAACTCCTTTTCCACAAAATTACTTTGTATATTACAAAGAAAATTTATCGCTTTTTTACATAAGACTTGTCTATTATAATTATTTATTCATAGGTCTATTACTTTATTATTGCCTAATCAAGTAAGCCGGACTATCTGGATAACTCATTATAGATCTATGAACGTATAGATAATATTTCTTTTTATTCGCAGCCTCACTCGCATTTTATATATAAAATATACTCTTAATACCAACAGGTACGAATCGCGAGTCTGCATTTTATTGCTCTTGAGCAGTAGCTTGCATAGATGTATTGTGAAAGAACATCGAAGCAGTGTAATTAATGGTCAATAAGTGACATCTATTGTCTGACGGCGGCCAGTGCAGTGCAATAAAACGTTTTACAATACATCGTTTTGAATAAATTTGATTTATGACATAAGTGTTTCTTTTCAATAGGCGATTGACGTCGTGGTCTTATCACAAGTTATACAGGGTCATTTTGACATTGCGTTACCGAATGAAACCATACTTATCTTCTTGAAAATAACGCATCATAAAAAGTTACTCTAACTGTGGATGTAAAACAAAAAATATATATCAATAAAAAGTACTTTTGATTTCACACGCCCTAATGTCACTACTATATCTAAGAGAATCCGTTGCAGTCAGAACATCACAGTTTAAGAAATTATCTCACGCATACGCCATATTCACACTAAACTATAAAATGTTTTAAAAATTAGAGAAATAAAAATTTGTTATTCATGGATGTTTTTTTTGGGGAAGCCTATGTTCAGCAGTGGACATCATATGATGGATGATTTTGGCACAATATTAGCAGAAGTAAGAACAGTATGTGGTTTCGTTTAAAAACACAATATCAAAATGACCCTTAACAATCTATTTTCCATATTATAAAGTATAGAATGTGGAAAGTGTTTATAAATGCGATTAGAGTTAAACAGGTAGAATAAAATACTCATTTAAAGCTATAAATGGGCACGAACGGTCCAGATAAACACAGTCCCACTACAATAGTTACTATTCCGCGGAACAAATTCAAATAAGATTTAAATACTCAGCAATTTGAGCACTAGAAATAATCTTGTTATTCCATTTGGTCTTGGTTTGTCTACTTTATAAAAAACTAGACTTCTGCTCGCGGCTTCGCCCGCGTGAAAAAGGTTTTCCGGGATAAAAATATTTTCCCTGGATAAAAGTAGCCTATGTGTTAATCCAGAACATGATCTACCCGTGTGCCAAATTTCATCGAGATCCGTTCAGTAGTTTTTGAGTTTATTCGTTACAAACATACTTACATACAAATCTTTCCTCTTTATAATATTAGTATAGATAGAATGTAGTTCGTTGCTATTGGTGGTCTGGCACCTCTTTCAATTATCTGCACTCATAAGATTAACGATCTTATTAATAAACCTATTTTAGTACTAGAATATTTTGTTTTCTTCGTACAATCTCAATTCAAAATTCATTCGAAGAAGGCAAAATATTCGATAACTATAATAGATTTATAAAGCCTTTATGAATAGGGCCGTCACTCTATACTGACCCTAATAATAGTGTTACGGTCTGTATAGAGATTTATTTTAGCCATTCGTTTTATTTTATTTTACTTACTATTGAGGCTTTGGGATTCTTCGAGGTTTATTACATACACATATCATATTATAGTTGATTCGTTTAAAATATAGATAAGTGTGTTCCTGCTCCTTGAGGATAGGTGAAGAATAGAATATATTCAGAGCATTTAAGACTCTGCCTGCAACGAAAAAGAGTAAGTTTCGAACAAAATAAATATCAATAAAAATACCTAAGTTTACACGCCCTAATGCCACTACTACTACTCTAAGAAGATTCATCGCAGCGGCAACATTACACTTTCAGTCAGAAAAACACTCACGCACACAGCATATTCGCAATAAACTACAAAATTATAAAAAAATTAGGGAGATATAATTGAGATTTTTTGTGAAAATATTCGTTTTTCATGGAACATTTTGGCATTATGTTACCAGAGGCAAAGACGAGTATGTGGTTTCATTTATTAACGCAATGTCAAAATAACCCTGTATACATAGCAGAAGATTAACAAATAAGCGAATAGTTCATATTTGCATATCAACACCACTAGCCAGACAAATTGTGGATTCGTGGCCGATCTTTAAAGGGTAATGGAAATTAGAAAGGGGCGCGGATTTATTGTGCCCCGGGCAATATAAACTATAACTCCTAATTAATTTAAGAGCTACTTTAATTGCCAAATATATACAAACAAACATGTAGACCTAGGTGTCGGTACATGTCCCAGGTGTTGGCGTACTTATGTTATCGATTTTGAATTTGGCACAGTACCAGAACTAAAATGGATCTCATTTATTGCGAGACATTACATTTCAGCTACGTATTTTTTATTATTCGTAGATTCATTAAAAAAATGATCTATCTCCGAAACACACTTTTAACATAACACCCATCGTTTGATTTATGATCAGATCCCAAATTAAGTCTGAATATTTATTAAAAATTGTTGAATTTCATTACTTTTATGAGACCCATTATTCAAATAAGTAATCAAGTTGATTCGACACGACACCTGTTCACAAGTTTTAATCATCGTCGATTCGGTAGTTAACAATTTGGCCACATTCAAATAAAGCAGAAAGTTTCGTCGGATTTACATTGATTTGAAATTAAATGTCGGCGGTTTCATTCAGATTTTCTGTTTTCCTACGTCTGATGAGTTTTATTATCTTTTTCATGATTAATCTTATTGATGTTTTTTTGTATGTTTGTTTTATATTGTACGAGATGGGTTTGGTATTTATAAATATTTATGTAGAAAGGTAAAATGTTTGTAGTAACAAAGAATTTTCATTGCACTGGGATTCTAATTATTTTTATGCATTTCTTTCTTTTATACGTATTTTTAACTACAATCTATTTTCAGTGACTATTAGGTCGTCTTCGTCTTTATCAAAACATCTTCTATTTATATTTTACTTATTCATAATATTGTGATGCTTACAAAGACATGACCAAAAACGGGCCTAAAATTCTAACCAAGACAGTTTGTATATAAATTTGGATAGAACTCCTAAAAACTATCCTTTTACAATAAATCGTACAATTTTAAAGTCCTCCGATTTTAAGATTTGTGTAATTTTATTTTGCTTAAAATTACACATAAAATGAACTTATTTCAAAAAAGTTAGTCATAAATGGTGGGGTCTGAAAATATTTTGTATATATTGCCCCTCTAATATCCCTAAAGTTTGAGCCTGGTTAGATTTTGAAGCCCAGCACTCATACAAAAAGCGGACATCTCCTTTGAAATTACCTTTATGTCTGTTTACTTTTAACACGGATGATATTACTTAGTAAAAAGAACATACAGCAAAAAGATTAATAAATTGTAAGCATAAAGTAGGTGGAGCATTCTCTGTCAAAATGGTAGCACATTAAGTTTAACTTACTTTCTTGCGATATTAAAAACTTAAAGTTGAATTGTACTGCAATTTTTAATCAAGACTATTTTGCACTTAGTTTTGTATAAACTGACGTAAATACTGATAATTTAAATTTGTCTACTAGCAGATATAAGCTTATTAAAGTTTGGACTATACAAATGAATCGCGTATAGTTAGAAAAATAATCCATCCTCTCACCTGCCATTTCTTTGTTTACAGGCCTCATAAATAGGACAAATATAATGCCAACAGAAGATCTTTGCGTGATCAACAACCGTTTATTTTGGATCTTCGGCTCTCTAGTGGCGTTCTACATTCCGATGTTGACGATGGTGGTGTCGTTCGCGCTGACTGTACAACTGCTGAAGAGGCAGGCGAGGTTAGCAGCTACGCCTGTTCCCGGTGGAACTCAGAGGAGGTAGGTATGGTTAAGGTGTTTCTAGCAATTTTTCTCGCAATTATTACAATATTATTTAATTATTTTAAGATCGCGCTTAGTATCTAGACTAAGCGTGATCCATTATAGAACTCTCGTTGAATCTATACTTATAATATTATAAAGCTGAAGAATTTGTTTGTTTGTTTGAACGCACTAATCTCAAGAACTACTGGACCGATTTTGAAAAGTCTTTCACTAATAGGAAGCTACATTACTCCTGAGTTCTATAGGCTACTTTTTATCCCGGAAAAACTTTTCCACGCAGGCGGAGCCGCGCGCAAAAGCTAGTTATGTATATAAACACAGTAATTACATCAACATTTTTTTTAATTTTAAGTTGTACTATACATTTTACAGTAGTAGGTATAGCGTTTCCTATTACAAATATTATGGCGTCTGCTCGATGGTTAAAAATATGGCGCTCGAATTACTAACTCAATATTTATTGCATTTATATTCAATAGCAATTTTACATTCGAAACTACCAAATAAATACAGCCAATATTCTGCTAACATACGAAGCTCTCTGATCTGTTCACAGCAGATATTTACAAAGATATTGAATTCAGTTCGTTTAGAGGATACGACGCTTGTTACCTAAGTCGATTTACATAATTCAAGGTTGCAGTGAACTTGTGCAAATACCGAACCGAAGGCAGGATATTATTTAAAGGTTATAACATTCATAAAAAAAATCTTTTTTGTTGTCCCCTGGTCAGCTTTCTTTCTTTTTAATAGCTGCAATATTGGGTTTATGATTAACACAAATACTCTCTAAATGGTGGGCCACACCAAGCAGTTAGTAGTGAGCAAGGTTGGATTAGTGATTGACCTTATTATATTGTTGTACCACACCTCCAGTTTTTGCACTATTTATTAATCAATAAAATTGCTGCAGTCATTCAAGTGTCCAGTTGATAGTTCCACAATATGTTGTCCGATATGTTAAGAAGTCGCTTCAAGAGCAATAATTTTATCAATATTTTCACCATTATCATCATCGTTATCGCTAGTTTCTATCTTTTCATCAACTTCCATACAATTGTGAAGTTCTACTATACTGTATTCATTATGACTGGTGCCGACAGAGCCTACTTCGTTAAGCCATTTGGTGCCATGCCAAAATATATTACACTTGCGGTTTAGCAGTAAACTGGGCGGTCCAACACTGACGCTACAACCACAAAGTACTGAATTATGCTAATGATATATGTCTATGATATGATCATTCATTAGAATACCACCTGGTATTTATTTATTTATTTATTTATTTAAGAAACACCAACAGCGTACACATTTACACACGCTTATTACTTATCATACTTCTATGTGGATTATGACAGGGTTGTCATAACATTATATACTGATATGTACACCTATAACAGGCGTTTACAACATTCGCCATAACAGCGGTGAAAGCAAATTTTATTTTATTTACGTTCGTGAAAGGTTATACGGTTATACTATACAATCTACAGAAAAAAAAGAAGTGGTTGAGTAGCATTGTGAGCCCCTGCTTAGGTGTGAACAAACATTAGTGTTATCGACAAATTATGAGAGCAAACATAAGGAATATAAGCAGGTGCCTAAGTACATTAATTTATACATAGAAGACTCCAGAACATCAATCTGTTTTTAGATACTTTGCTAGTTTTTGCTTGAACATATTCAGTGTATCATTATAGATATCAAGATCACCGATTTGAGAATTAAAATCGTTAAATGTCCGACAAAGTCTTAGAAGAGGAGAGTTATACCCTAAGTTGGTTTTGGTAGATCTTACGTAAAGAATTTTTGAGATTCTCTGACGCGGATAATGGTAAGGAACGTTTAGGGAAACATCTTTTAGAATTGATGGGCTGTCTGTTGAACTATGGACGAGTTTATAGAGAAATGTCATATCACGTATCTTCCTTCGATCACGTAGCTTATACATTTTAAAAAATGATAAACGATTTTCATATGGACTTCTGTGTGAAATACCTGAGCATGAGAAGGCTAGTGATCTTGTGAAGGCTCGTTGTATGCTTTCTATACGTTGTGAGTGTACGGTATAAAAGGGGTTCCAAGCCACACTCGAGAATTCGAGGCAGCTACGTACCATACAATTGTATAATAAAATTTTGGTGTGAAAGGATTTAAATTTTTTAGTATTTCGATGAATGAAACCAAGCTGCTGTGCCGCCTTCTTAACCACTGAATCGAAGTGAGGTTTAAAAGTTAGTTTGCTATCAATTAAGACTCCCAAGTCACGTATTTCACTCACCTCAGTCAGAGCAACACCGTTTAAGGTATATACAGGATTGATAGAGTTTTTTTTCCGCGTGTATTTAATATAGTAACATTTCTGTACATTTAGATGCATTTGATTTACGTCACACCACTCTTTTATATTATTTATATCGCTCTGTACAAGACTTGCATCTGCATTACTATTAATTATTTTATAAATTTTAAGATCGTCCGCGAATATTTTAAATTTGGAATGTTTTATATGCGTAGTGATATCATTAATAAATATTGAAAAAAGAATAGGGCTTAAGTGTGATCCTTGCGGAACACCGGACTCTGCACGATATGCTTCTGATTCAAAACCGTTAGCAAACACAACGTATTGTCTATTATTAAGATAGGACCGAAACCAATTCAAGAGGGAACCGTGAAAACCGTTTTGTTCTAACTTTACTATCAACAATGAATGGCTAACTTTATCGAATGCACTACTGAAATCGGTATATACTGCGTCTACTTGATGCCCCTTATCTACCTAATCCTATCTTTATAATACCTTATCTGGTATTATTATTAGTGGATAAATAATGTTTAAGGATATTCTTAAATCTACTAGAAGTTGGATTCGTAAGCAAACGTCCGTTGTATCTGTCAAGTGGCAGGGTGCAAGAGATATTCTTGAAGAGATTGTGATACGCTACGACTTCCTTTCAAACCAATGTTGGTCAAACGAGAAAGCAGCCCTAAGTGAGAATTCTATAATGTATCATTCGTTGTCTTACGTTGGGACCGACAAGCTCTCTTTATAATAAAAATAAAAAATGATTTTTCTCTTTTCTTAAACAAATAAGTACAATGATTTGGAAATCTTTATGAAATATGACTAACTATATTTCCATTTCAATTTATGCTGGCTAGAATATAATTTCATATTTATTGGTGGGGTAATTTTATTGAAATTTCCTGTTCAATTACATTTTGTTTTATTGACGTTGGAGATAATAAAATATTTTCAAAGAACACATTAAGAGCAAAAATGTGTACCTCAAGTTTTATTCTAAAACGTCCTACTGGAGGGTATAAGTTTTCATTTTATATTGATGTTTACTTCAAGGACTTTTTTTTTGAGAATAAATTCCAAATGCTGGTTAGACCGTGGGTAGATAGTTTTAGGTTTAACCATTATCTTTTGAGAACTATTACTACTCTCTGATGCTATTTCAATGATTTTAGAAATAGAACAAATCCCGCATTAAACCTTTACGGTTGAAGGACGTAGGTTATCAGGAGATTTAAAGGAATTATGGCATTAATATCTTTCATTCTAATCTCAAGATCTTCCATACCGACTCCTACGCACAATCTAAAATTACACCTAAGCCATTACATATAAGAAGACCAAACGCATTTAATATGCACCTAAGACGTTTAAACTTTAAACTTATCAGTAGGTACTTTCTACAAATAAAAGTCGGTAATACAAAAATGTGGATTTAAACGTAACTTGACAGCGGAGTTCGTGAGAAATAAGTTTTTAAGTAAGCGACTTACGGTCGCTTATGTAAATTTGTCATAACTCAGAAGCTAAGTCTCAAGTTACGAGATGAAATAAAAATATAGGCTCGAGAAGTGTATGATGTAAACTCTTGATGATTCCTTTGTCACAATATCTTAGACGATTAATTGAAATGCGACTTATAATAATCTCTCACCCTTCATCTCTACGTAGTCTGAGCTTCTATTTTCAGTAAGTTTAGAACTTAAACTTACTATTGTTTGTGAGTGTGACCGACCGATTTTTTCGAATCATATACACTCCTTAAAATACCACATTTAGAAAACGAGAAATACGATTGAGGTTATATTTTCTGACATATTTTTAAACACACACACACACACACACACACTCACATATTTTATCCCCAAAGGGGTAGGTAGAGGTGCAAGTGCTGCAACTAATGCACCCATTTTTCGCCGTGCGTATTCGGTCCCATGATGTGATAGGGGGCGAGCCTATCGCCATATTGGGCGGAAATTATAGACTCTGGGCTAATACTGAATAGAAAAATCCAATATCATTGCCTGACCCGGGGATCGAACCCGACTCCCGAGGCCTCAGCATTGCAGTCGTATCGCAATAGAAATACGCAAGTCAGGCTTATTTTTAAAATGAATAAATAATATTATGTCATATTATCACCATCTTTATTTAAATAACTCAGTATCAATTATACTAAGAAATGCAAAATAATTCAACGTTCACAAATAAATACCAGCTCACAAACGACACTCAAAAGTCAGAACAAATTCTACACTTTTGAGAAAAGTACGAATTGCTAGACGACAAAAGATTGCGAAGTTTGTGCAAATGTTCGGAAAGTTATTGTTCTTGTTGATGGACCGATTCGAAGTAATAACCTACAAGCAGATGTGACTGAAGCAAATTTTTATTTTACTATTGTCAGAAATAGATAGGTCCTGGACCTAGGTAGGTTTATAGATATAAATGAAATTTGAATTTAGTCAAGTGTATTGACCAGGCTTAGCAGTGGCTGACCGGTCTCTGATGCTAAAATAATCTAGTGTTTTGTTGCCCAAACAAACACAGTTCTGCGTTTATGACCTGAATATGCACGGTCGTTAAATGCAACATGTACATTATATAAAACTAGCATTTGCCCGCGACTCCGCCCGCGTTAAAAAGTTTTTCCGGAATAAAAGTCCCACTTTTTATTTTGAGGGGATAAAAAGTAGCTTATGTGTTAATCCAGGACATGATCTACCCGTATGCCAAATTTCATCGAAATCCGTTCAGTAGTTTTTGCGTCAAAGAGTAACAAACATACATCCATACATACATTCTTACAAACTTTCTCGTTTATAATATTAGTAGGATAATCCTAAATCTTTAATACTAATTTAGACTCTACGTCACCACATGATGCTTTGCGTAGTTTCAATATTCATATACATCATAAATACTTCAATTTGCGGCATACAATTACATTACCGCTTTTATAGGCGATTATTCCCCACAGCCCGATGTAAAGCGTCGATGTTTATGTCAGACTCTGGCTATGTTTATGACCGCAATTTGTTGAGATATTGTTTACTTGCCTTTGTGTAGTTATTGAGTTTGTTACTTGATTGGTATGTTAAACCGATGGGTTCTATTGCTGTTTGCTTTCAATCTTGTTAGTTAGAGTTTCCAATATAGGGTATGGTTGTGGTTTTGGGTTTCAAATTGTGTCGAATCTGAGTATATTTTTAAACCCCGACACAAAAAGAGGGGTGTTATAAGTTTAGGGTTTGTAACTGCGTATCTGTGGGTCTGTCTGTGGCATCGTAGCTCTCAAACGAATTGGCCCATTTTAATACGTTTTTTTGCTTGAAAGCTGATGTGATCGAGATGGTTCTTAGCTATAATTTATGAAGATCCCTTCAGGCGTTTGAAGATCAGCTCATTTCCAACTTTCACAACTCCGATTGATTTTAAATTTGGTGTACTGTGACTTCGGCAATATTTTTAAGACATGTTAACTTTGAGCTGATGCTGCAGCATCAAGTAACCTGCGGGATACCCAACTTTTTAGCAACTTATAGCAGACATACCGAGTGTGGGCTCATAATAATGGTCTCAACGACTAGGTGTTCGATAGTTGATTATCGAAGCCCCATGATGGAGAATATAGTAATTTAAAAAGTTTGGAATAAAAATTATATTAAAATTTAAGTAATCCCCGTCACAAAAACCTCTAAAAAGTATAAAAAATATAAGTGTCTACGAACTCCGAACTACTGTCCGAACTCCGGACCAGGAACATGAAAATACTTCTTTAGCGGTGCCCCGATGAGGCGACGCTTAGGTCAAAATATTACTAGGTACTTAAACGACAAAGAAACTATTTTTTTTACTTTGTAAAGGTTTTTGTGTCGGAGGCTACTTAAATTTTAATAAAAAAAATTACATTATTATGATTACTCATATGTTCATGAACTGATTTTGCAAATGTACAATATTCACAGACTAAAACGAATGAAAGGTTTCTTTTTGGAGTACCTATCCAAACATATTATGTGCCCTATGTTCATGTGTAGATCTATTTAACAACAAAAAACAGGTACCTTTGAGCGATAACTTAGACCTTCCCTACCTATTGAATTTGGTAGTTTTATCTAAAATACCATCATTGCTTCATGTAGTGAAAAACATACTAAGATCAATATAATTTCTCGATACACGATCAAAGATCGGATTGGGAGATTATTATCGTATTCCCGCGCGATACCTTCCATTTATGAAAATCGTTTATATAAAGGACCCTTTGTACGGCAAATCCCACGGGAATGAGATTGCGAAGAATCTACATTTTTTGAGAGTCACTTTTACCTGATCTCGGATGGCTTAGGATAATAAAGTGATCATCCCGACTGGGTTTAACGTATTGAAATTTCTTATTTAATACATTACGGTTATATCATTTTTCATTGAATTTGTATTGTAGGTTGGACAAACTTACCTGGCCGGTATGACAATTTATTGACACTTCACAGAATACTATGTGTAGGGAAGAGAACAAAAAATCGGTTGCATGAAATAACCGATTTTTGAATGCAATCGATTTTTTATTCAAGGATTTTACTATCGTATGTAAATAGAGTAAGATTATTTAAATTCAATATTACACATTACAATCAGGACGTTTTTTTTTATTACAACAGTTAGTTATTGTTAGTCGTCCCTTTTGATTTTCTGATAAAATTTAACGATTATCCTTTCATAACTTTTAAATTGGTTATTAGTCATTACAAAGAAATAGTTACGAGTGTGTACTGAAACTTAAATAACAAATATAGAGCTACGGTTTAAATTATTTACTTTGAGATCTTCGTGTTTTTCTTCGAGTATGAAATGTGTAATTTTTTAAAAATATCTAACTCATTGTTCAAATTTGTTTGTGAAATGTACAACACAATTTTTAAATTTACAGCAGAGTATTTGCATCCAAGGAAAACATCGTGAGGAAACCTACATACCTGATAATTCTCGATAAGAATTTCGAGGGTATGTGAAGTCTGCCAATCCGCAATAGGCCAGCGTGGTGGACTAAGGCCTAAACCCTCTCAGTACTAGACGAGGCTCGTGCTCAGCAGTGGGCAGTATATAATATAGGGCTGGTATTATTATTATTTGCATCCAAAGTTTCGATTTTTTTAAGTAATTGTTTACGTTTGGTTACCAAGCTATTTAAAACTTTCCCAACACTACGCTCATAAACTGCAAAATACAACATTGTAAAATAGTCGCGTTTTTGGAGTTTTGGCGGGAACTTGGAAGTGTCCTGAGGTGCTCTTGTTTTAATTCATTATTTTGGTGATACTTAGTGTTATATTGCATAATTATCGTGGTAGATTGTCCAATATAGTACTATTAAAGAGCTCAAATGAAGTGAATTGAAATAATTGTGCTAATCAAGTGTTGTTTTTGTTGCCGCCAAAACTCCTCGATAAAGTCTTGGTAAGGTAGCCACTTCTTTACTTCGACATACTACAGATAATAAAAAAAGACAACCCAAACTTGACATTGGCAAAATGTGAACACAATTGCCATAAAAAAAAAACAGTCGCGTTGATATAAGAGTCAACATTATATTCTTTATTTCATTACATTTTTACAATATTAAATCAAATATGTTACATAAGTATGATATTCTTTCTTATAGTGTATGGAAAACATGATAAGTATTTCTAACTATGTAGTCGACTTTTGATTTTTTTTGGGTAGATGTTCTTACAAAGCTATCGCGCCGCGAAATATTTGAATTGTCATACCGGCCAGCTAAGTTTGCCCAACCTATAGTTGTAAAACGTGACTTCACCCCGGAGGTGCTTTCGTTGCAAATAGATTGGTCGAAGTTGATAGAATAATGTTGGTTCGCACGCATTTGCTTTATCTCTATGGTGGTTTAAAGCTGATAAAGGAAAGGCCATATTATATACATGATTTTATGTTTTTTGTTGTCCTTTCTCATACCTGTCGCATAAGGATTCATTCTTCATGCTGTTACAGTTTGAGGAACCCATCGTAATAAAATAAGATTGAAACAAGTACCAAATAGGCATCGTATTACTGTAGATATGCGAGTATTTTCTACTCACCCAAGCAAAAAATGGTGGTAATATTAGTTTTACGAAACGACTTGAATGAGAACTGCTTGCTTCTCAGTCCGCACCATGCAGTACTGATGCCCGATCCAGATTATGTTCAATATTATTGATGAAATTAGTTGAGAGACTGTATTAATATTTATACTGTGATTTTATGCTAAGCCCTGAGTATATTTTTCAGGCAATGCGGCGGTTTTGACAACGGACCTCTACAAGGTGTAAGGCGAATTGGAGCCAGGAGTTCTCCAGACTTATCACCAGGAAGATCAGTGTCTAGACAGCTGACTTGGAGGATTACCAGCACATCAAGGTTTGAAGAAATCAGTCATTTTAGTCAATCATTGGCGGTTTTTTTAGATTCATCAACCATAGAAACCATCATTTCTTTCTTCACATAGAACCAAGCTGTTTAAATAGAAAATCCATCAATTCTGAAAGCTTTGGAATCATCAATAGGTCGAAAAAATTGCGTCGAATAAGAAATGCCAAAAAGGGTCAATCATTTCCACTACCTTTTCACAATATAATCCCAACTACAATAGGTTTCCGAAACTAACGTCAAAACCTTTCTTCAGGTCGCAGCGCAATAAGATCGGAATGAGCGTGTCCCATCCGCAACTGAGCTACATGAACGGCTGTGGGGGCGGAAACGTGCAAGGGAATAAGAGGGGGAGGGATGTTGCTACTCAGACGCCACTGAGCATCGCTGCTGAGACGCGAAGAGCGAGGCTTCGGCCTCTGAAACTAACGCTGGCAGCACCGAATGCTTTAACTCTAAGGTGAGTGTTCTATATTTAAACGTACGAAGAGAAAGAGGTTCAGAATACAAAGAGCTGTAACTAGTAGATTCACTGTTTGAGCTTATTTCCGTCCTATGATATGATAGACGTCATCACTGTATAATTAACTTGAATTAAGTAGTAACACTAAAATATGAAAGTAGTTATATTTATTGTGTGTAATATATTCAAATATTTTTTAAATACGATTCAATAACCCATTACGATCTTTCGGATCAGTTAAAATGGCTTCAATTTAAATTTGCTCCGTTTTATTATAGAGTGCAAAAAAACTATGGAAATTGAATATTGAATTCCGATTTGAAGCGTATGTAACCTGCGTTGGAGTGAATGAGCAAATTTTCATAAAATTTTATGTTCCGTTTTTCACGTATCTCTCAGGAACTGTTGAGTTCACTTCTGCTATTATTATTTCTAATAAGTCATTTCATAGATATTTTTTTTCTATTTTAAATAGCCTTTCGCAAATAATATAGTTTTTGGCTTAACCAGAAAATAGCAACGCTGACACAATATGTGTAATCTGTATATTTATCAACGTCATAGTTTTATTCGAACTGATTTTATTGTAGGAAACACGAAATTTTTCAAATATCCTAGTAGAAAAATAGCAAACTTGAAACTAGCCAGTGTTCCCAATAGTATACGATTGATTGAAACTATTCGTTCGTGGCTCCCTGAAGTACCATTCTTCCTAAATTTGAAGTGGAAATCTTTGTCTTGTGATTTTTAAAGCAAATATTACGTTTTGGGTAGGACGTGCGAAATATTTGTTATCGATTTTTTTACTTTAACGATCGAGAAAATGTTCAAGCAATTGATTTCCTTTATGGTTCTATGTACAGGGACCGAGTTCAATTAAATGTATTTTACTGCATAACAGCCACACGCTAAGCATGTTTTGTAACGTAATGTATCGATTTGTTGAAACAATATATAAACCTATTATACAATACCAAAAACGTGAAAATAAATCTAAGCCACTACGTTAGTCCCTCACAAATGTCGTGCGTAACGATCCTGATGCCCATTTTCTCCCATTTGCGAGGGCACGAACAAAATGAACTTACGGACACGTTTGTAATACGTATCCTATTTGTAGACGAAATGGGTTTAACAGTTTTATCGTGTTATAGGTTATGTAGGTATGGAACTGAGGTACTTTATGGTAGAAGTTTTACTTTGAAATATTCATAGTATAAATGTTATCTTTTTTTTTTATTTGTTTTATTGCTTTGAATGACGAGACGACCGTGCCGTTCACCAGATGGTAAGCGATACGACCACCCATAAACATTAGCAATACCATCCAGCACCTTGAGTTATAAAATACTGTGTGGCATTCCACTGCGCTCGTCATCCTGATACGTAAGATGTTAAGTCTCATTATGTCCAGTAGTTACACTGGCTACAATGTCCTTCAAAGCGAAACACAACAGGCATGCATACTGCTGCTTGGCGGTAAAAATAGACATTGCGGTGGTACCCACCCAGACGGACTCTTACCTATGAGTGACCTACCACCAGTAATTTTTCCATAGAAACATTAATTAAATAATACATTAAACAATTTACAATGGTAAAACAAATTCAAATTAAATCCAAGCCAATGGACAGCTCCAAACATTTTGAACTAAGATTAACTAACAAAACTTGACACTGGTATCAAACTTAATAACGAAGCAGAAAATTTACTAGTAACAATACTTTCAGAAGGAAATCGTAAAACATCCAAACTTTGTAATCAAAACTGAGTTGGAGAAAGTTACTCGGGCGTGTCAGTTAGGCAAATATTATAACTTAAGTATTCTAATGGCCTTATTACTTTGGCAACTGCGGTCAAACGTGTTTAAAAGGACCATTTTGAGGTATATAGTAGCGATAGTAAAGAGTGCAACGGACTGTCGCGATGGAAATTGTCGGTTCGATATCATTCTAGAGCCTGAATTCATGTTGCGAACATTCTTATCAGATTTTTTGAATTTGCGTGTGCATTCGCCCTTAATTGTCGATGTTTTGATGAAGGAAAACATCCTAATAATCCCGTATACCTAAGAGTTTTTCAATTACGAAGGTTTCTCAACAATTAGTATTCTTAACATTCAGACCTTAATCTAAACTAATATAATAAAGAGGAAAGATTTGTATGTTTGTAACGAATAAACTCAACAACTACTGAACCTATTTCAAAAATTGTTTCATCATTAAAATGCTACATTATTCCTGAGTAACATAGGCTACTTTTATCCTAGGAAAATGTAAAGTGGGACTTTTGTCGAGGAAAAACCTTTTCACGCGGGCGGAACCGCGAGCAAAAGCTATTATATTAAAAGGTTGTGTATTGTACTCCATTTCCTTTTAAAAATAAAGACAAACACTATGCGAGCTAAACCGTAGACAAACACTAGTTTATTATAAAATCGAATATCTAGCTCAAAGTGAAGTTTGATTAAATCTTATATTTTATGAGGCGAATGTTGTTATAAGTTTTTGTTGCAATATTTTTACAGACTATCTAGACTTTAGTTCTTTTGATCGTGTATTGATTTTTGTATTAATAAAATCATTTGGCTTCAAGTACCAAGATAAATCTTCAGTATTTGTTTACAAATAACGTTTAGATTTAATTTATTGTTTTAACCTCAAGCCGCTTCAACTTTTGCATCTCATAAAGTTTTATTCTTAACTAGTTGTTGCCCGCGGCTCTGCCCGCGTGAATGAGTTTTCCCGGGATAAAAGTCCCGCTTTATATTTTCCCGGGATAAAAAGTAGCCTAAGTTACTCTTTATTACATCAGCTACCTGCCAATAAAAGTCCCGTCAAAATCGGTCCAGCTATTTCAGAGCTTAGCCGGAACAAACAGACAGACAGAAAAAAATGGTAAAAACTGTTATTTTGGTGTATGTGCCGTATATACATGTATATGAATATATTATATTCATATACATGTAGTAAAAAACGGTTATTTCAATATTACAGACACTCCAATTTTATTTATATGTACTTATTACAATTTTATTTGATGATTGTGAGAATTGTTAATTAGAATGATTGAGTAATATCCATACTTCTATGTGTTTGTATATGGGCCAATAAAGGAAACATTAAGCTGGTGAAATTTGAAAAGATGTTAAAGGATAATTGTAAGGTATAATATTTAGCTCTTAAAAGCAGCTTCAGTTGATACAATTTTCTCCCATTCTATTTTTTTTTAAATACTTTGCAGTTTAGTTGTTATGGTTTCCCTTACGTTAGCTTGTTGTTAGATAAATTCCACGGCCATCCAATAATAGTAGAAACGTGAACTAATACTTTTGATTAGAAATACTGTACTGCGCTCGTCATTGCGAGACCAAACATAACGTTCTTCTAATTTTCATATAGCTAATTTCTATTGCCCTAAATCTTTTAGTATAGTTATTATATTTTATGCAATGTTCTGGCTTTAAATTGAAATTAAACACAATCGTCAAATTCAATAAATTAAAAGTACTCTATATATATTGACGCAAAAGTCAAATTAAAATACTTTTGTTTCAGATTCCTAGCTAATCGCAAGAAAGGTCGTTCGCTATCCGCAAACGCGGTCGCTAACGAGCAGAAGGCCACCAAAGTTTTGGGTTTAGTTTTCTTCACATTCGTCTTGTGTTGGGCGCCGTTCTTCCTTCTCAACATTCTGTTCGCGTCGTGTCCCGCCTGCATAGTTCCAGGTGAGTTTTATAGTATCGAAAGGTATGATTCTTCGGGTTTTATCGTCGGGTTTATTAAGGTTATCGCTTTCTACTTTAAAACTTATTCTCGCAGGTGGAGGCGCGAGCAATACTAGTTTTCAATTAAATTAATTATTATAATTATGATATTTTTCTTCTTCTCGTTCAATGTGTTAAATGCTTATGATTTCATACAGATGTTTACTGAACTGCGGTAGTAAATAAATTATCATTGAAAACTAAAGTTTTGATAGATTCGTTATCTGGACTTGCAAACTTTCTCCATCTTACAATTAGTACTGATACCTAGCTGTAAAGAATTTTTGCAGTGTGAGTTTTCTGCCCAATATTTTTAGTAAGATTAAAGTTTTTGAATAGCAGTCACGTCTCAAACAGTACATATCAGATTGTAGATCTTGCAGGAAAGGGGTATACGGAAGAGGATTCATAGATCACTAGTATGTACCTACTAGCGAACTGGTGATGTTAAATATTAGGATTTGTGTACAATTTTGAACGACAGTAAAATTTACGACCTTTAAATTATTTAATTAAGACTCAATATTGAACTTGAACTTATTAGTTATCTATATTATCAGAATTAACTTATGTAGCTGTTTTTTGTCAACATTAAAGAGAAATCAGCTTAAACTACTACAGACTACATTTAGTTTACTAATTACTTTAGTCCTATTTCTTCCGAAAGAACATCTGCTTTAGATCTTATGTTTTTTAACAGAACATGTGGTGGACATTTGTTTATGGTTGGGCTACGTGTCATCCACCATCAACCCCATCATATACACGGTGTTCAACAGGACCTTCAGGGCTGCCTTCCTCAGGCTGCTGAGGTGTCATTGTACAAGGTGAGAAATTTGATTTAGTTTCTTTGTAAGCGCAGAAGAAAACTTGAAGACTTGCTGGTAACTGGTAAGTGATAGTAAGGAAAGAACAGTGAAATAGTGATAATAACATGCTGAAGAGATTTTGATTATAGGATGCGTTGTGTAATATCGGTTCACGGTAAACCCATTGTTTCAAAATTACTGCTAAATTGTAACAAAAAATAAAACAGTGACAAATAATTATGGTACATAAAAAAATAGCACTTCAGGATGTGTTGTTCATTTAAGGAAATATTATCGGGTTTGCAAGTAATCTTAAAAAAGCAGCGATAGCCTAGTTAGGAGTGGAATGGACTGCCGAGACAGACGTCCGCAGGATCAAAACCCAAGACCTCTGACTTTTCTAAAAAGTTAAGTGCGTATCTTTGTGAATTATCGTTTGCTTTAACAGCGAAGGAAAACATCGCGAGGAAACCTGCATTCATGAGAAATTCCCCATAATAATTTCGAAGAAATGTGAAGTCTGCCAACCCGCACTAGGCCATCGTGGTGGACTAAGGCCTAAACCCTCTCAGTTGTAGAGGAGGCCCGTGCTCAGCAGTGGGCAGTATATAATACAGGGCTGGTATGGTGGTGATAATTGATAAGTTCGTCGTTCTAAAATTTTATCCTTATTTAATTGATGAAATTGAACTTACGGTTTCGTGCCCATGTGCCAACTCTTGACACTGAAATAGATATGACGAATTGAGTACCGAGCTGCCTTTCAATAGATTGTTAGTTACTATTTAGATCTAAACAGCTAAGCACTAGCAGCAGGGGCGTGAATATAAAGAAGAAAAATAATAATAATAATAATCTATATTGACTAATGTAAGACAAACGATATGGGAGTTGTATTTACTAAAGTATAATCATTTATTCTTTTTTAAGTAGACTGAAGAAATAATATCTGTTATCTTAGATATGTATAGGATGGATAGTGCCATATTTTTGTAATACAACCATTGAAGTAAAAAACCAATACAACATATAAATAATTTTGAAATGCCAAAATCAAATTTGATTTATTTTCTAGATGGTAATAATATATAAATACTTAGCTAGTAAAAAGTTTATTTTATGTTATTTTACATCTAATTGGAATAAGTTATACCAAAACAGAGGTACACAACCTTCAGCAAAAGAATTTAAATACACGTAATTAAAGCAGTGGATAAGAATACGCCCATTGTTTATTCTCGCACAATGTGCAAGAGAAAGTGTCCAATTATTTTCGCTTGAAGCGTCATGTTTCTTAATTGAATTAACAAAATGTTTGCCACCGCTGCATTAGCGAAACAAAGGAAAGTAAATCAGTCAACGCAAGAATGAACCGAATACCAAATGAGCCTGCTGAAGAAATATGCTGAACAAAAGGATTTTGAACGTATTGCAACTTGATTCAGAATGATAGGATTTTGAAATATATTTTTGATATGTGCTTGAATATGTCATTACAGTATCCCTGAAGAGTTGCAGCAAGTGCAACCCCACTTGGCTAATGGTTTACAAAATACCATATTGCATTGTCAAACATTTCTCCTAATGTCGATTGTATTCTTGCAATTGGAACATTCATAGGTACTTGGTTATGCCTTGGGGGTAATTTTTACGGTGGGACATGTAATATATTATGACTGCTAGACACAAATGTCTACTTCGTGATAATTATCTTAGACCTCACGAGTAACACAGTGATAGTGGAGTGTAAACTCCAATAAGTCCTTTTTAGGATTCCGAACCTCCAAAGGGGTTCCTTTGTAGGATCACTTTGTTGTTCATCCGTGTGCCTGTCTATCTGTCAAGATCTTTTTTCTCACGAAGAGGTATTAAGTTGAAATTAATATCAAATAGGGAGCGTGCACGAACTGTATGGGGCAGCACAAAATCGACACAAGAGCCACAGGTGGATAAAAAATGAAACTAGAACTAGCACAATAATTTGTTTATATATTCTTTTAATATGACAAAAATGATAAAATATGTGTTCTGGCCTAATGTTATTTATACCCAGCGTGTCCAGTATATGCTTTTTTTAGATGGGAGCTAGGTTCTTAATCAAAATCAGGAGGTTATGTTCCCTTAATTACAGATTTTTTTGTATTGAATATTATCTTTATTTTTATAAATTACGCAATGAGACATTTCTAAAAGTTTTTGGAACTCACAACTATTAACAATGTATGTTTTATACAGCTTTTATTATTTTTGTCGATTTTCACATAACCATGGAATGTAAATACTTAGGTACTATTCTTGGGAACATAATAGAATTTCACACTATTTGATTTGTTTATTTTTATGTTTTGGAGCTGCCAGATACACAGCAATACATTATCAACAAATTAAATATTATTGTTCATCCTTTTAATGATTATTTTACGTGAATGCCAAGATATATCGATGTGCTGAAATGGAGTGAGATTGCGCCACTAGATGGTAGAGCCTACGACGTGCACGTTCCCTTTATCCTTTATAGTATTTTAGATTCCGCATTATTTGCTTTATAATTAGCAAACAATTCATTTTAATGTCAGCAACTTTTTGTTTAAAATACAATCTCAGCGCCGTTGTGTAATATATTTTTGTCTTATTTCATAACATTATAAGCCTTATTATCGTGAAGCAGCTGATGTAAAGTTTGTAAAGAAAACATCGTGCTTCTTGAGCCGTTAAAATCCACTTGCATTCACTCGGAAATCTTTTGTTGTTTTAATAAATTGTTAGAAAAATACTCGTCGTTGTTGTACAATTTTTGTTATATTCGTAAACAAAATCCTTATTACAAATGATATTCTTATGAACATTATAAGAATTAACGACGCGTTATAAAACCGGAAAAGAATAGCTACAAATTCGTTTTAAATAAGTAATACGGTGTTAGTTTAATTGGTAGAATGAGTTTTGCTTTGGTTAAAATAATTACGACCGATAATAGTCTTGTGGCGTCACCACACCACTTGGAAACGAAACAGTGGAGCATTCCACAATTAATATAAGTTCTCTACACTCAACGTTAAAGTGACCAAAGAGGTTCACTAGCAGCCCCACCACAATCAACAATCAACTTGTGGATTTATATATAAGCATCACGCATTTTATTACTCTCTAACAAACTGTCTTCATATACTGTAACTACTGGACATAATGAGACTTAACATCTTATGTCTCAGGATGACGAGCGCAGTGGAATGCCACACAGTACTTTGTAACTCAAGGTGCTGTATGGTGTTACTAGTGTTTATGGGCGGTCGTATCGCTTACTATCAGGCGAACGGCATGCTCGTCACGTCATTCAATAACATAAAAAAAATATACACTCGCATAATCTGTACTCGGTCCAATACATCACATTGAATCCGTCTCTGAATTTAATTTACAAGTACGACGCACTAACCTACAGTGTCATAATGAAAGTAAAAGACTGCTTCGGTGGCGTAGTTGTATTGCATGCACACCGACACCGCTATGAGGTCCCGGATTCGAATCCCCGGTCGGGCAAAATAATAATAAGTTTTCTACGCAGTATCAGCCCGGAGACTATAAATTGTGCCAGATATGGCGAAACGCTTCCTATAATATCATCGAAAGAAACACACTTTGCGAAAAGTGGGTGCTCTAGTTGCACCTGTGTCTACGCCTTCGGGGATAAAGTCGTCATGTGTGTGTGTTTGCGTGCGTACATATGTGCGCGTGTGTGTGTGTGTGTGTGTGTGTGTACAATGAAAGCTTAGATTCTATACACCTTCCATCTATTGATGTCGTGGTGTTATTGGGTCGTTAGACGTTTTTATTCTTATTGTATTCTGGAAGTGAATGCACTGAACCCGATCATAATAACAGTGCAGTTGGCAGTTCAATATAAAGTGTTAACGATTAGCAATTACTCAGACATTTTAAAACACGCATTTAACCATTATTTTTTATCAATGTCTCATCGAATATTAAAAAAATAATCTTAATAAATTCATAGATTCGTTTACATCTTGACGTCTCAATGTCTCTTGCGAGTCCGTGTATCGCGCAGATAATATTCTCGTACATGAAAAAGCTTTTTCTCCAAAATATACAGTAATTATGTTGGTTTTGTTTCATAAACGAGCGGTTTTTGTCACGTCTTTGTGCCATTCATTGTTAAGGTGACTGTAGGGTTGTCGGTAATGAAAAATAACATAAAATTCCTTGATGACATTTTGTTTCATTATAATATTTTCATTTATTTTGTTGGTTCAAGTGCATTTAATGTGGAATTTTTTTAGGACTAATTGGTTCCTTTTTATTTCTTCCGAGTATTTTCATGTTTTTTGCTTATTATATATTATTACATTCTCACTAGGAATGTTGGATTATTTCGTGGTTACTTTGAGCAAAATTGACCAAAAAATATTTATTAAATAATTTCAGTCGTTTGACAACATTCCCCGTAAGTAGGTAAATTAGAATTAACTGTTAAAAAAAAATCTGAATTTCCAAGCCCAAGTTTACGTCGTCGATTAAAATCGCTTCGAATATACCAGAATAAATGGTAGTGCTAAATAACCGCTACATCTTCCTTACTCCAAGTTATCTGTTTTGCCGAGGAAACTAAATGAGACGAACTGAAATTATGCCACCCAAAGATTAAGACCGTGTTGTTTTATCCGTGGTCAAGTAAAGCTAACGGTCTTTATTACACTGGACGAGCGCACAGCGCCATCGCCTCGCTGTGAAATAGCTTGCGATTGGCCAGTGTGATAAGAGCTTTAACTTTACCTAAACACGGATGAAGCAGCCGGTCTTAGATACGACAATCTAAGAAAATTTTGTCGACAACGCTCCTAGCGGGTAGCGCGCATCTCTTAACATTCGCAAAATAAGGACGCTAAAATTACAATAGCTTATTTTTTTGCTTTGATGTATTTTTTACCTTTCTTTATTCTAACAATATCTCAATCAGCCAACCCTTGATTTAAGTTTCTCACTGTTTTGGAAGGAAGCCAGAGGAAACAAAACCGAAAAATGGATCGATTGTAATAGGTATTTCAGTTTCCAATGACGAGTAATAAATGTTATGTACCATGAAATAATAGTTTTTTGTTTTAGTTATTTTATCATGAAACTATGTCTAGTAATCGCTTTGTTGGACAAATAAGTCCCGTTGGTGATTGCCAGGAGTAAACAACATGATGAGTCACTCTACTAGTTCTAGAGTCACTAAGTTAGGTTCTTTTTTTACATTAACACAGCAAACTGACCCCACTGCACCTGATGGTGAACGGAATGGCGTCCAGACAGAATGTCAATTGATTATTATATTTAAATATTTTTTGGCGATAGGCTCGCCTCCTATCACATCATGGGACGGAATAGGCATGGCGAAAAGTGGGTGCATTAGTTGCGCCTCTGCCTACCCCTTCGGGGATAAAAGGCGTGAGTGTATATGTATATATATATATATATATAAATATATATTATTGTTATTGCTACATGCAATAGTCTCCCATATAGAACTGACCCAACTCTAAAACAGTGTATTAGTAACAGGATCTATGAAGGGCTTTCTCATGACATACATCCGAGAACAATACATTCAGAACACAAACTTAATCTCTATTCAGCGATTGAACCTATGATGTCTCATTATAGCCCGCTATTCACCACCTGTCGATATTGTAAGCGATAAAAATATTTTGGATACACGTGAACCTAAATTAGCGTTATTTTTATCAGAATACTATTTATACGTGTCTTTACCTATTAATTCAACCTTTAGAGGTCACAAATAATAAATACAATGGCCGTTCTCAGTGGATCGTGAATTTATTTGTTGTATCGTTGACATTTGAGAAAATTGTGAATTTATAATTTGTTTATCACTTCGGTTTTGTGAGACAATGGTGCCGCCACAGCCTAATTGGCCTATGGTTGTTGGAGACAGGACTGGGTATAACGTGACTCTATTATCATCTGATGTTTTGAACAGATTTCAGTTTCGTCTGTTAACTCAACTTGGGGATTGAAATTGAATGCTTGCCTAATTTGTTTGATCTCTACAAACATATATTTATGCCCCAATTCTGGTAAAGGTAGGTATTAGATAGTGCAACTAGTGTACTTACGATTGGCAAATTTCCTAGTAATGAGTAAATGAGTTTAACGCAAGTATTTCTATTTATATCGGCAAGTAGCGGTGAGAATGCACTGCTGTGTAATTACTGAGACTTAATTAATGTCTTAGAGTGACGAACGCACTGGAGAGCCACGCAGTATTTTGTTATTTAAAGTATGGTGTTGCCAGTGTTTATGTGCGGTCATATTGCTTACCATAAGGCGAGCGGTATGCTTGTCTCAACGTTCAGAAGCAACAACAAAATACACCCTTTAAAAATATGCAACTTTGATAAACAATTATTTTTAACTATTTATTATTATTGTTATAATCACCAACTTGTTCTAGACGCGGAAGATGTACGCGGTATCGGTCCGTGGGTTCCACCAGAGGGGCGTCTCAGCTGTGTGCGAGATCAGCGCTGCCCCTTGCCATATCATTGCGACCCTCAGACCTGTCCACTCCGTCGCCTGCAGCCCAGGAAACCACCGAAACGGTCCTCATAGAGGCACCATTAGGTGGCTATAACATGAGGTACTAGGTAGATAAATGTAGTGCCTGTTCTAATAGAAGATTATACAATTGAAATGTACGATGTAATCGCCCTCATAGGTGCAACCTAGGTGACCCTGTTTTAAACCGACTTCCAAAAGGAGGAGGTTATCAATTCGTGTGTTTGTATATTTTTTTATGTATGTACACTGATTTCTCTGCAAATTGGGAGCGTAATTCCTTGATTCCTTCTTTATTTAGTAAATAAGGGTCTCGAAGTGGTTCCATTTCAATATATCTTTGTTTAGGGTTCATCATTTTATAGATCTACTTCTGTAACAGTAGGTGAGAATCAATGCATGAATTCATATTTTGCGCGTGTTCATTGTGTGTTCCTAGTTCCTGATCCCACAAAAATCGAAATGCATAAGCGAAAGACCGTAAATTCGTTTTTTGAGATAATTTTTTTATTGGAATGTGTTAAAGCACAAAAGTTTATGATTAGTTTTGAATATTACGAAAGCATTTAATGCATTGTAAATACTTATTTACTTGCTTTTTTTTAAAAAGAATCTATTATTACGGGTCACGTGCGTTGCCTTAATAGTGTGAAATATTTTAATGTTAAGTCGAATTTAAATGGAGAAGTAATGTGAAATATGTAAGATGCAATAAAAATTTGAGATTCAGTAAGGCACCATCTGATACATTAATTAGTGCAAGTTCTCTTATTCTCCTAGTTTCTGTATCTCGCATACTCATTGGGGACTCATTAAATTTAAAACTTTAGTTATATTCTTGTACAAATCGGGCTATTTCTAAAAGAGTATCCTTTGCAAAATAGGTTTAGAATCAAGTAACAGCTCCATAAGCAAATAATAAATAATGAAATTTTGTATAAAAAAACTTTAAATATACGTATTATATTATTTCACACTATTAATTAAACAAATTCTGAAAAATTACTAATTGTTACCATGTCCTAATAGATTTTTAATTGGGTATGAATGATTAAGTTACATTTAAGATGTGATTTCTGTGCGATATTTATAAATATGTTTTCGGTGTATTTATTTGTATACAAAAACATTAGAGGCGTATTAAGGTATTTTAATTTCATATTTATGATTTTTTGGAATATAATAATTATTTCAAACACACCCTAAAGTACTTAATCCTTTTAAATAATAACAATAGTTTCTATTATTAAGGTGAAAATTAATTCTGTATGCATATTTCACCTACTTTTACGGTTTAAATAAGAAATACCATTTCATTCAATTCCGATGACTCAATTGAGTTATTGCAATACTATTTGTATGACCTGCTTTAATATATCAAATATTCGTTTGCCAATGTATCTGTTGTCTATAAATATTTGTGAATTAATGTAGACAGAGTGATCCGATCACTTAGTTGCCAAATTGATATTTCGCCAATATTTAAATAGTGCATACGTTTTGCTCAAATATTTTTTATTTATTGTAAGTTAAATTTACTTTTTGTATTGTGCAAGATTTGTGATGTGTTTGTTAATTTGTGATGTTTTTTTTTATAACCGGCTTGGAATTAGTCTTGAAAGGTGTAATGATTATTTTCTGCGACTAGGGTGACAAAAAGCGATGAGGGGAGTGAAGTGACTAAGTTCTAGTCCATTATAAAAATGAATTCGCCTGTGTATTGGTTACAAGAGATACTTATTATTTTTTATTGATTATTTTCATTGAAAATTGCCTTAAAGCAAGTATTTTTTGTTGAGATTTTTTATTGTGTACATGCATTGTATATCAACTTTTTTCTGTTTTTTTTTTCAATATGCAGTATAACCTCTGCATTTGACCTTGAAAACATATAAAGTATTATACCTACAAAACAAAATAAGCCGGGATAAATAAGTTTCCAGGCACTTATTTTTTCTACTGCATTCATTATTCAATAACGCCTTTGCCTTTTATGGAATAGAAATAATAGTCTCTTTTTCATCCAAAAATGATATCCAATTTGATCTTAACTTAATTCCATTTATATTTATATTTCAAAAGTTTTCAATAGCGAAATACATCGAAATTGATTAACCCATTATATGAAATATTTCTTTGAAAAAATCTGATTCGTCTACCATTAGGAGAACTTTGGTCTCTGAATTCACCAATTATTGAGGGCGTAAAACTGTAGCTATTTATGTCAAAGTGCTTTATTCACGTTATACCGCTGAGAAATTCTTTAGCTTTCGACCCTGAAAGTTTAATTAGGTAATTAAGAAAGATTTCAGATTTGCTTCATTGAATTGGAAGTGGCATCAAATATTGCCAGTACTTCTATTTTTTTTGCGTAAAATTATTAATATTAATTTATTTATGTTTATTTTTATTTATTTTAAATATATGTTTATCGTAAAACTAAAATAGGAGCTGGCCTAAATAAGTTTTACGTTTAAAAACTAAAGGTAGTAGTTGTGACGGAAAATAATTCATTAAAAGAAACTTTTGCATACCATTAACTTTGAGTTTTATTCTTCTTCTAACCTTTCTTTTTAATATTCATTTACGTCTCATTTAGCTGCGACCAGTTACACTACGCCATCCTCTTTTAAACGTAGATAATAGACTAAATCGAATAACTTTAGTGCTCTCTTTAAGGTTTCCAAATATACAAATATCTACAATTGCATAAAAAATCATATTATTAAACGTATGTAATATTTTTTCTTTGTTATGTTATGTTATATATCATTGCCGTTATTCATTTTAATGTGGTCATAACTTTTCCTCATTGCCGATTACTTTTCAACTCCAATCACATTTACATTAACCATACGTTTCATGTTTTACTGGCATGTCATTTTTCTTTCACAGACTATAATTTTTAACTAGAACAGGATTTTATCATTATTTATTATTCTGCAGTAGTAATATCAATAATTTATGTAAAAAATCATTAATGGCACTTCTGTAATTTATAATCTGGTGGTTTTTATTCTAAAGGTGCTCCCACACAGTAGTTATATGTTAGAGAATGAATGAATGAAATGCGTAACATTTGTTGACTAACTTTTTTTAACAAATTGTAACAAAAGTTATAAATTGTTAGTGATGTTATACAACTTCATTTAACAAAATTTTATACAACTAATTACAACACGATATAAAAAATTATAACTTTTGTTGTATAACATCACCCGATCGACTCAGTGACGTGAGCGGAAGGGCGCGGGGAGGAAGTATGCAGTGTGTCTACTCTGTCACGTACATAGCCCTATTCAATTCATTCGATGCAGTGGTGAAACACTAAGATCACTACCAGCTTCCTCGAAAGGCAGACGCAAACTGATGGTTACAGAATGTTATACGATGTTATACAACGAGTTGAACCAGTGTGAGAGCGTTTATAACACATAACATTCTTAACATATTGTAGCAAAATCTTACACATTGTTATAAAATGTTATCGTGCTACACAATGTTTTATAACGTTATATGACTGCTGTGTGGGAACACCTTAAGAGTTTAAAGTACCTAAATTTTATGAGTTGACAGTTTTCAAATTAAATTTTATTTATGAAACGTGTTATATTTACTCAAAAGTTATGAAACAGATCCTGAATGGCTTAGTTGAGGTATGTAAAAGTCGTTCGTTTGACATAATTACAATATCATTAACGAATTTAACAAAATGGTAACACGGTTTAGTCAGTTTTGTCTGCAGTACGAACGGCTCGACCGGGATACTACCATCGTCTGACAGACGACCACTGTGCAGTGTAATGTGTGATTTGCTATTCTGTTTCGTTTATACCTATCTGATTCTGTGAGATTTTCGGACAGTATAGCTCAAAGACTAGTAAAGCTAGTATTTTGGCGTTGCTGCGAATGTCCATTAGGTCAATAAAGCACACATATTTCTTTTCTTCTAAAAAAGATCCACCTGAATTTATTCATCCTCATCCTTATAAAGTCGTCCACCGCCTTTGTACCCGATAAACTCTAAAAACTACCGAACGGATTTCTATTAAATTTGGTATGGATGTTGTTTGAGATCCTGGAAAGAACATAGGCTACTTTTTATCCCGGAAACAAGTATTCACGCGGACGAAGTCGCGAGCAAAAGCAAGTCGATATTAAAATACAGTTATCCGTATTATTTTTATTTAACCATGAGTCATTCCTATCGACTGGCGAAATTTGAAACGCAAGAAAATGTGGAGTGATCATTGCTTTCAACGCTTATTTTGACAAAGTTATATCTCAAACTATCAAACTATTTCAAAGTAAATTGTAACATTAATTGGTTTATTCCAGTGTTAATTAACAGCTGAAGGGCAATCTTTGAAGGTTTCTAAAATTAATTTTGCTTTTGTCACATTATTTATTTTCTTGATTTATTTCGTTATATTCAGATTTTAATAACTCTTACAGATAAAGTTTAAGAAATAGAAAATATGATGTATTTCATAATACTTAATTAATAAATATGAAAAATCCTTAAGAATCTATATTTTAGAATTTTACGTAATGTAATAAAAAAGTGATTAAATCACAATATATATGGTCATGTTTTTGTCATAATTTAATGTAAATCAAAGATGTTTGCCAAAATAATAGTATTAGAGAAATAAATATTTAATATAAATGTTTTATTAATAAATTCTATGAATTTAATTATCGGTCTAATTCTAAATGCACTAAATAATGAATTATTGATATTTTTATTATAATTATTTAATTTTAGTTGCATTTACATAGCATACAATTGTTTTTTTTAATGTATGTAAAAATATTAAATATTATCATTATAATTACAATTTAGCTGACTTAACTGATTAGTTGAAGTAGAAATAATCTAAGTATAATTCCAAGATTTCTCCTAGATCTTGAATCTGTTAGTTAGTGCATTCAGTATTAATTTCAAAACTGTATTTATTTGTAGTATGTATATAAAGTATTATAGTATATGTGAACATAGAAGTATTTCTTAAAAGATGTTCAATTAAATATTTTTGTGTAATGTAAATTAATGTAAAGTAGAATAAACATTATTTTCAAATTACAAGGTGTTTAAATTCTTTATCCTTAGAAAGTACGATATAGTATCCAAAAATATTTAGACTTCATAAAAATAAAAAAAATCTATACCCTTTGATTCATTACATACCTAGATAGAGTGACGCGCTGCAATGAAACTAAAACAAACAGGGCAACTTTTCTTAAGTTAGTATGTGTGACAACTGACAGCGGTGTCATACGCTATCGGTGCATCATTCTGCGTATCCTTGTGTGCGTGCATAATGATACCAGTTATTACATGGTTTCTATTAAAACGGAGAGAAAATTATATACATGAAAAACAACAAAAAATAATTCACTTGAAGTCATTTAGTGGCGAACAATTCGCCTCTATTTTATCCGGGCGTACACAAAATACGTCCTACCACCAGCTAGTTCCAGAATTAAGCTTAGATTTATCTGATAAACAATTAAAATTTGTGAACTTAATCATAATATTCGTAATAGTAATATATGTGTTCGGTTTAATTTACGACGGTTTAATAAGTGTGTAGAATTAAAAGCTCCATTTAAATTGACTTACGGACTTCATTCAACTAAACTTTCACAAATTATTATAGGATCATTTAATCCATTAGACTTAAAATTCCTCGCTTACGCTACGTAGGGGCCGTTTTTTCATCCGTGGTAAGGTAAAGTTAATGGTCTTATTACACTGGACGAGCGCGCTACGCCTTCGCCTCGCTGTGAATTCGCTTCCAATTCGCTAGAGTGATACCCTTAACTTTACTTGTTAAATTGTGTAGACGTATTGTACTGGTATATTTGTGAGGTATGTGAACTATGGACCTGTGTCGTCTGTAAATAAAGATTTATTATTATTATTTACTTGGCCACGGATAGAACACTTATAAAACAACACCACTTGAGTTATCAGCCACGCAAGTTTGCTACGCAGTTACGTAGTTGTTCCCGCCACGACAGTCGCTACGAATAGAAATATTCACTTATAATACCACAAGAGCTTCAGAATTATCGGGTATTTCCCGATAGGTTCGTTGCAAACAAATGAAGGAGTTTTCAGGTTAAAAAATCACGAGCGCGAAGCGCGAGTGATTTTTCCTGAAAAACTTGACGACTTTATTTGTTTGCAGGGAACCTTGAGGGAAATGCCAGATAATTTTGAAGCTCGTGTGGTATTCGGGGGATTATTTTTCCGTCCCAAATGTCGGCCAATAGAATTGCACCATGAGATGAAATAAACAGTCAACAAATAAGAATTTCATAATATATCGAATGGTGCCAAAATATATAGTAACGACCAGAGAAAATATTCAAAAAAAATTGTCAGTATAATACCATGTAGGTTGTACCACGTGACGTCGAATGGTGCAATTCTATTGGTCGATATTTGGGTCGGAAAAATAATCTACGGAATTAAAGCTTCCGTCCACTACCCAAATGAACTTTAGCTCTTAGGGTTATTTATAGTTCTACTTTGCTCAGTTAAGAATTTGCGTTTATATGTCTTTACTGAGATAAAACTTGAGAATTAGGTTAATGGGAGCACTATACACATTACAAAAGAATCGCAGGCTAATTAGAAACATCTGTGAGAACTAAGTAACTAATGCAATCCTCGAAACGTGAACATCTATGCGAATGAGCCAACTAACTGTTTTACTATGCTGAAATTACAAAGGCGCGTCCACGTGCTATGAATTATTTCGGCTCTTGTCGCGTGGTCCACTCAGCCCCTGCGGCAGAGTTGCATATTTTGATATTGGACAGTAAGCAGATTGTGTTATTACGGCAAATTAGACCCTATTTATTTCATAATAGCTTTTTAACCCTCGACAGAAAAAAGGGGAGTTATAAGTTTAGGATGTGTATCTGTGTATTTTTGTATCTGTGTATCTGTATGTCTGTCTGTGGTATCGTAGCTCTCAAATGAATGGACCAACGATGAATAATGGACTGCTGCCAATCGGCACCACCCGGCAGCCGCAAGTAAATTTTCATATCCTATAACTGCAGCTTTATAATTGATAATTAATGGAATTCATGCAAGGATTAAAGAGGTTTTTATTGAAAGAAAATATTGTTTCGGCATAATCAGTTATTCATAAAGCTATATTTTTCTTTACGGTTCAGTGATTAATAAAATTTAATTGAAAAGAATCATCTGTAAAAAAGCTATAATTGAACTTAAATTGAAAATAATTACGAACGTGACTAATTTAATTTCAAATACTTTTGAGATTATGATTTAAATATTTTTTATATTAAACTGCAAAGCTGTATCTAGTGCTAATTTCCGCTAAGCCGGGGTGATGTTGTCTTATCATGAAAGAAACTCAAGTGTTAAGTTGTTTCGTGTTGGTGGTTGTTGTTATTTTCTTGCCACGCCAGTGGGATGCTGGAGACTTATTGAATTCCCTCTTACCCAATCCCATTTCTGTACCGCCATCAACAAATGCAATAGGTATTTCGTATAATTCAACTATTTCGGATAAATAAATTATTTCGGACCGCCTTGGTGGCATAGTTGTATTACGGTACGACTGCAATGCCGAGGTCTCGGGTTCGATCACTGGGTCGGGCAAAGTGATATTGGGTTTATTTGCTGAGTATCAGCCCTGAGTCTCGAGCTTAATTCGCCCCCTATCACTTCATGGGACGGAATACTCACGACGAAAAGTGGGTGCACTAGTTGTTCCTCTGTCTGACCTTTCAGGGATAAAAGGCATGTATGTGTGTGTATACATGGATATATAACACAAAATATATAGCGCACCATCCAAAAAAAAGAACGTGAACGAAAAAAAACATCAAAACATTTTTATCGTATTATCTAAAGCATTTGTAACCCAAACGACAAAGTTCGGCGCGAGATAATTCAAGCCCGATCGTAGCCGCATAGCTGTTAATAAAGACTGAAGTTTCATAAATGTGGGCTCGTAAACACCGAGTCAACCAAACGCAACGGGTGCGCGCCTCGGTTTATAGCCTTGTATCTTTATATATGCTCATCGTTATGTAGCCTAAGAGAGAAGCGAAAGTATTTCAAAAGTCGGCTGGTAAACTAATAAGTGGGACTTCGGTTTGTGTTTATGAAACACGAGATGGGATAATATTGCTCAGAAATAATGGCTACAGCAAGGAATTTGTATAAAAAGCAGTACGTGACTGAGATATTAGGTGTTAGGTTATAATTTGTAATGAATATTGTTTGAAATTGATTGTTCAAAACCTCGTCTAAGTTTAAAAAGTAATTAAAAAAGTCATTTTTATAAAAGAATAAAAGTCAATTTTCAGATTTCTAAAGTATCACCAAAATATCAAACAATAACTGTTTTGTTTTCATATTTCATTGCTCCATAGTCGTATTTCAGTAAATGCCTCGGTGGCGTTAGTTGTATTACGTTTGTGGTACGTCTATCGTTTCGAGGTCTCGGGTTCTACCCCCGAGTCACGAATAGTGATATTTCGATTTTATTTTCAGTATCATCCCGGAGTCTGATATGGCGATAGGCTCGGTATTTCAGTAACTGATATTTAAATTATACTTTGCTTTCATCTACATTGGCGTCAATGAAGAATAGTTATTTAAAGTCATATAGAGACAAAGGTAACATACATTAAAGGCCCAATTTTGGCACTCTATATTATCAAAGTAAATTAAAGTTACCTAAGGAACTTGGAAAATTAAGTAAATTTATAGGTCTAACCTTGCGACTTTAATTAAATGAGAATTCTTCTCCCTTTGTTATGTAAATACATTTTTGACGCTTACCTCGAATAGTCATTAAAAAAAGTATTCCTTAGTACTGAATTACAAAAACCAGCGTTCCCACAGATATCTTTGCTGCCACTCTTTAATCTGAGTTAATCTTTCTTGCATATTCAAAAAATAAACGAAATAGTTGGAACTTTGTGATAAAATCACCAACTCATTAGCATGTTGACACTAGCCAACACGAAGTTTAATTTAAAAAGAATTGAAAAACAAATTGAAAACGTGTTAAATGTCAGTAATTAGATGGCCATTAGCATGTTTCGTGAGCGTCTGTGCGCATGGTTCGCGTGATTGCGATGCAAGTGGCTAATAACACTGTCGACAAGTATAGGTTGTACTAATGTGAAAAAGAAAATATAGGGAACGTGCACGTCGTAAGCGCTGCCATCTGGCGGCGCAATCTGACTCTTTTTCAGCCCATCGATACTTGGCATTGACGTAAAATATTCATTAAAAGGATGAAAAATAACATTTAATTTGTTGATAATGTATTGCTGTGTATTTGGCTGCTACAAAACATAAAAATAAACAAATCATATGGTGTGAAATTATATTATGTTCCCAAGAATAGTAGGTACTATGTAAGTACTTAGGTAGGTACCTAAGTACTTACATTCCATGGTTATGTGAAAATCGACAAAAATAATAAAAGCTGTATAAAACATACATAGTTAATAGTTATGGGTTCCAAAAACATTTAGAAATGTCTCATTATAAAAATACTTATAACGTACTTTCGCCAACTTTCGAAATCGACCTCAATAAGGAAATATTCACTAAGTCACTACGACACCATTACTTAAAATTCACGTGAGCCTGAGCGTGGCCTGTGGGTTCTTTTGATTAAGGGGAATTCCAATGCAGACTATATTAATCAATAGAACCTAATAGCTTGTCAGACTAAATATATTGTTGACAATAGGAATGGTGGCTCTGGAATATTCTATAAGTACGAGTAGTACAGACTTGCATTCATTTTGAGATCACGAACACTAAAAGGGATTCATTTTCTCGTTTCCCGTTCTTAGCTACAACTAAATGTCTAACGAGTATCGTGTAGCTACTGAGGGGTACAAAAACAAAATTTAGATTTCAAATATTTCAATACGGAAATCTTCTTTTTCCCTGCTGGCTATACGCCCGATTTAACATTAACATCTTTTGAGCTATTCATGGCGCAAATCATTAGTATCGTACTACCATCAAGGCCTATCATCATATATCATTAACCAACTTCAAAAAAGGAGGAGGTTATATGTTCGACTGTAGGTATTTATTCTTAACATTCTTTAGTATTTTTTGTATCTATTTCATTACCGACATAAACCGCAGGATTTTCACCGTAGATATCGAATTTCCATCTTCCTATAAAAAAAAATGAACAGTAAAACAGTTTATTGGTGCTTCAAATACTAGCAAACCAATTGAAAACGCACTAAAAGCTCAAATGCGGTGAAAAGAAAACTCCATTTAAAACTCTCCATTTTGGAATGTAAAAAATTCACTGCAAAATGGAAGCAAAACAGCAATTTACTGGGGAAGTTGTACAATGAATAAACGCTTTAGTGCCTATGTAGTATGATCGGATTGAGCTCCCCAAAGTTTATCAATATTATACAGCTTGAATAGATTATTTGGTAGGTATATTTGGCAAAAATTAAAAAAAAAGCTTTTTATTAAAAAAAGGTTTTTAAACTTCCAAAAGATTATTACAGTACGCAGCGGCTTAGCTGTGTCCCTGCCATTGCCGATGTCTATGGGCAACGGTAACCATTTACCATCAGGTGGACCAATAGCTCGTCTGCCTTCATGGCAATAATAAAAACGAAGGAGAAAATAACAACTATTTACATTCCGAATTATGGATGGTACTTAATACTTGACCTGTAAATTTTAAATCATATTATTATCATCATCATCAGCTGCATCAAGTCAAGGTACTGCTGAACATAGGCATCCCCTAAAAAATTCCAGACGGACTTGTCAAAAACTGCCTGCATCCAGCATGTTCCTAAATTATATAAATAAATTGATTAACTACGTCAGAGAACATACGCCGGAAATATTATTATATTATTTTAAACTTACGGTAATATGTCATCATAAAAGAATTCATGCATAATTTTTTTAATACATCAATGCATAAAATGCTATTATAAAGCAGAACCCTATTTGAGAACCGCTGTGTCGCACAAGTTTATCTACGATCAATGTAAACATTTATAAACATGATACAGGAAAACTCACCTACATTGAAAAGATAAACGCTGTTGGGAAATAGTATAGCGAAAATATAAAGTATACTTTCAATGTATTCAGCCAGTGATTTTAAGTTAGTTTGGAAGAAAAGTGAACTGATATTGCCTAATCAACAGAAAGATGTAAGTACTGATTTGTTTTTTTTTTTTTGGAATAGATTAGAAATATTTGCCTAAGTCCGCTTTTTGTATGGGTGCTGGGCCTCAAAATCTAACCAGGCTCAAACTTTATGGACATTAAAGGGGCAATAATATGGATCTTGGATCCATTAAAAAAATATTTTAATGGATCATGTTAAAGTATTTTCTAATGCATTTTGCTATTTCAAAACGTAAATTAAGTTACTGACCGGGTCGGGCAAAGTGATATTGGATTTTTCGATTCAGTATCAACTCGGAGTCTGAAATTTGTGGCCGATATGGCGATAGGCTCGCCCCCTATCAAATCATGGGACGTGCATTAGTTGCGCCTCTGCCTACACCTTCGGGGATAAAAGGCGTGAGTGTGTGTGTGTGTGTGTGTGTGTGTGTGTGTGTAAGTAAAAAAAATTCATTAAACAAATATTTTACAGGCTTTCTTACTAGTAATGAGCAAGCTGTTCCTTTTCTCCTGTTGGTTCGGAGTGACGGGATATGGGAAGCCGATTTGGAGAGTTTGGACTTTGGTGCTAGTTATACTGCTACTTATGATAGAAGGTGTAGCGATATGGAAGGTTGTGAAAGCCCTAGCTGGGTGGGCAGTTGATACTTCTGGTCAAAGTAAGTATTCATGTTTTTGAATCTGAAGGTTAAGTATTATCTACAAGGTGTAACTTGCGGCTTTGTCCGCGTGAAGTCTTTCTCGGTACAAAAAGTCGCTAAACACTTGTACGAAGCCAGCGCCATCTACTTAAAGAATCAGATTAAAAATATCCGTTATTTTTCATGGGAGCAAATTACCGGGATAAAAAATATGCGTTAATCCAGGACATAGTCTATCTGTGTGCGAAATTTCATCCAAATCCATTCAGCTGTTCCTGCATTTACTTCTAACGAACATCCAAATGTCCAAACATTTTCACAAACTCTCGCATTTATAATATTAATAAAAATAAGAATAGTAAGATTGTAACTATTGCCCAACTGCTAAGCGAAGGTCTTCATTCTGGTTCACCATATAGAATGAAAAAGTAGGCATATGAAGGTATGGCAGAGTGACTCCACTTCACCTGGTGAGTGCAGTGACGATCAGATATAGTATCGATTGAAAAGAGATAATTATTCCTCGCCAGTTAACAAAATGTTCTTCTTCTTCTTCTTTTAATTTATGGCTTCCACCGACCATTTGTCGGTGATTTCGCCAATGTCAAGTATATTATAGCAGGTACAAAACAATAAATGTAAACTCTGAATATATTGTACAGATCACTTAGAGAAGTTTCGGCCCGAAGTTACCAAGTAATTTGGATATAATAATATAAAAATCAATATAAAAATATACTTAGACAATAAAAATATATATATATATATATATATTATGAACATTTAATAATACAAAAAATAGTACAGATAAATAAATAAAAAATGCAAGAAACTATTAAAGAGAAGAAAATACAAAATGTTGAGCCGGTATACATCCAGGTGTCATGGCATAATTCTGACGATTATGAAGACTTATGAATATATTTATTTAGTTGTACGACATTTTCAATTGAATTTTAGCTTTCAGATTAACTTCGTTGTCTCCGTAGCCTAGAGCATTTTAGCTTTCAGCAAACTTCCAGTTGTCTTTGAAGGCTAGGACCTTATCTGAATATCTTTATATATTATTTTTTTTTTTTATATATAATGGCATTTGTGTTCACATTTTGCCAATGTCAAGTTTAGTTTGTATATTTTATTATCTGTAGTATGTCGAAGTAAAGCAGTGGCTACCTTACCAAGACTTTATCGAGGAGTTTTGGCGGCAACAGAAAAAACACTTGATTAGCACAATTATTTCAATTCACTTCATTTGAGCTCTTTAATAGAACTATATAGGATAATATACCACCATAATTATGCAATATAACACTAAATATCACCAAAATAATGAATTAAAACAAGAGCACCTCATGACACTTCCAAGTTCCCGCCAAAACTATATCTTTATATATAATATAATTATTCTATGCGTGTGTATGTCACTGAACTCCTCCTAAACGGCTGGACCGATTTTAATGAGACTTTTTGTGTGTCTTCAGTTGCATTCGAGAATGGTTTAAATTAACAATTGGATCCGGCAGGTGGCGCTGTACTTGGGTTCTAGGATTTTATTTCCTTTTTTGGGCAGGACAACGTCTTTCGGGGCTGCTAGTTAGTTATAAGAAAGTAATTTTCTTCTATTTTAGTAATAAGTAGTTTAATTAGTTATGTCTTCTTTCAGGAAGCGTAACAGCACGCCTCGCTGGGACAATGTTCTACTCTGTATCAATAATCTCCGTCGTTCTTTGCTCAAGACTGTCCTACTCTTGGCGAAGTTTGTCTAAGTACTGGGCGTCAGTGGAAAGAGCTGTGGCCATCAACATACCAGACGACGTGAATTTGAGGAAGCGGTTGATATATGTCATCGCTGGGATGGCGTTTTTCACTTTTTGTGAGTTTGTATCTTCAGGTTCCAAACTATAAGTCAAATATCAGTCTACCAAATGATTTCAACAAACGGTCCTGATCAAATTAAACAATTAGAATGTGTAGAGAAATATGAGAATCTCATCTGTAATTGCAACGTTGTAACGTGGCCGCCTCGAGGACGGAAACCATTCCCTAATCTACGCTATATCATCTTATTTATAAAGTTTATTTTAAGTTGTTAAAGTCTGAATTCCTAATCTGTTGTCAACTCCGAGAATTATTACAGCTGAACATTTGGCGAATGCGATTTCATTAGTCGGCCTTGAATGCCCTCCTTCGGAGATATTGAATCGGTACACGATTTTGTCCCACGGATTCATGATATTGGAAGGTAAGTAAAACAAATCGAAATGTATTCTAAAGCTATGAACTCAATATGTAGCTGCTAGTGGACACGTCATGCTGGCATTGACATAGACCATGCCGAAAAAAAACATATAGTGTGAGTAGCGCGCGAAAAAACCTTAAAGAATCTTAAAAAATATATAATGCAGTAATTAATTATTGTCGTTACTTGGTAGTCATATTATAGCTGGCCAACTATGAGTGAGATAACGCCTCTGTCTATCCCTTAAAAATGAAGATAGCGTGATGCTAAGTATAATCCTAGTGGACATAACGACGTTTTGTAATTTTTTATGACAAAAAATTTCATAGTTCCTTATCTTTATTATTACAAATACCATTGCAAGAATATTATCCGATCTCCTATTTTCAGACGAATTTTCTCAATGGTACGTAATACCGTTAGTTTATTTAAGCATAATAGCAACGATATTATGGACCTTCCACGACTTGCTTATAATATTAATAAGTATCGGACTAACATCCCGATATTACAGACTGAATAAGTATGTGGCAAATGTATGTGAAATGGAAAATAAGGGCATAAAGAGACATCCAGTAAGTATTACAACCAAAATTATTCAAGTGACAGTATGTAGGAGTATGTGTTTTGCAGGAGTGTATTCGGTATAATATTTATGGCGGACACAGTGAAATCTGCCAACCCGCACTAGGCCAGCGTGGTGGCCTAGACGCTCTCGGTAGTAGAGGAGGCCGATGCTGAGCAGTGGACAGTATACATATAATACAAGGCTGATATGGTATGGTATGGACACAGCTGACAGCACCAGTATATCTCAGAGTCGAGACTAGTGAAACGCTAGTTATGGATGAATTATACTACGAATGTTTGCTGGTGGTAGGTTACATTGTGTATCCTGGATAGCGACTACCGTATCATCATCATCATCAGCCACATGTCGTCCACTGCTGAACATAGGCCTCCCCTAAAGATTTCCAGACGGACCTGTCAAAAGCGGCCCGCATCCAGCGCGTTCCTGTGACCTTTATCAAGTCGTCTGTCCACCTTGCAGGTATATGTATACTACCGTATACAAGGTGTTAAACCAGGATTCGGGGTTCACCCTGTGTATATTCAGTTTCAACAGGCCGGGCATAATTAAGTTCATTGGCGTAGGGAAATCGTCTATCGTTGGTGTCATTCTTTCTGGAAGCTTCTCTGCTTACCATCAGGTGCAGTGGGGTAACTTTGATGTGACGGAATAAAAAAGAAGTTGTCTTTACCTAATTTTTCGTTGCATTGTTACTTAGAATAATATACCTTAATATTTTCTACGAAGGAACCAAACATCAAAGTGCTTAATAAATTGCGAAATAATAAAAAAATATCGTACACATTTCCATACATTCAAAATAATGATTGATTCTGATGTGATAACCTTTTCATACAAATATTTGCAAGTTTAATTTCTAAAATAGATTATTAATTTTAGGACACAGAAGTAGTATCGATATACACTTGGCGTAAAATAAGAGAAGCGTACGTGAAGCAGGCATTGTTGGTTCGGAAAATGGACGATGAATTGGGTGGTATGATAATGCTGTCAAGTTTCTGCAACTTTTACTTCATTTGCTTGCAGCTATTTATGGGTATTACGTAAGTATTAATTTATAGGAAATGGGGATCTTTCAGAAAATGAACGTTCTTTTATTGCCTTATTGATCTTGTGGTTGAGTTCGTGAATGCAAGTCCGTGGATTTATCATATTAGTAATTTTATTGTACGTAAATGATAAGATAGTAGAAGAAGAAGAAGAGAGATTAACCAGCGCAGTAGTTTACAGTGTTTTTTTATTGTTTCAATGCTGTGTATACCTGTAATTGGCTTGCATATCTGAACCATTGTATTATTATCTCATAATTTCGTGCACGATTAGTGTGTAAGCTGCTAGTGTACCATAAATAAATAAATAAAATAAAATAAGACGAGCATGCCGCTTGGCTGATGGTAAGCGATATAATTGTCCATAAACACCACACACAACTTTGAATTACCAACCTACACCACTGCGCTCGTCACGTAGATGTTAATACTGGAGGTTCAGTGACTTGGGTAATTTTCATGCATTACTTAAGTTAACCTTCTCGTAGACATTTTAATTGTTAAAATATTTTTAGTAGCACTTGCCCGCGACTCCGCCCGCGTTAAAACGATTTTCCGGGATAAAAGTCCCGCTTTATATTTTTCGGAGATAAAAAGTAGCCTATGTATTAATCCAGGACATGATCTACCCGTGTGCCAAATTTCATCGAAATCCGTTCAGTAGTTTCTGCTGAAAGAGTAACAAACATCCATACATCCATATTTACAAACCTTCGCATTTATAATATTAGTAGAATCATGTTCATCATTAGGCACTCAAAGTTCTCGAAGTTCAAGAGAACATATGTCTTCCTTAAAGATTTTCAGGCGGATCTGTCAAAAGCGGTCTGCATCCAGTGTGCTCTGCGACCTTTAACAAGTTGTCTGATTTTTTATAATCTACACAAATTTCTTTTCAGCCAAGATAAAGCATCAAATTTACGAAGGATATACTACTTTGTGTCCCTCGGTTGGCTGTGCATCAGAGTAGGTGGCGTTGTGTTAGCTGCATCATCCATTAACGTTAGGTCCAGAGAGGCACTCAAGTATATTTATGGTTGTGATGCTAATATTTATAATATTGAGGTAAATTGATCTTGGTTTTTTACCATGATTCCACAATTGTGAGACTTGATATGGAATAAAACATTGACGTCATTTAAAAAACTTGTTAAAGAACACTACCTTTCTCACTGAACTGACTCACTGATGAGTATATTTTCAACATATTTCTATTGGTAATTTATTATATATGTATGCTTATTTATAAACTTATATATATGTATGTATATATATTATATGTGTATTTACTTCTATATTATTGATTATTAATTGAAATATTTTTATTTATTATTATTATCGTGTTTTTATTTTTCATAACCGAAATTATTATATATTCACTAGACTGCCCTCTCTATTTCCTTTTCTTATATCCATCCCATGGTTGTCTGGAAGATATTGCCTAGAGCGATAAGACCTCCATTTGTACTTTTCTTTTTATTATCGTATTCTTTATTTTATATTGTGATACTTGTGTGCAAAAAAGAGTGAAATAAATAAATAAAAGTGTTTAATACACAAAAATCTTTAAAAGTCGAAGATGTGCCCCAAATATTCACTGACTCAATGTTTTTCTTTTTTAATATTTATTGTTGTTGAGTAAACATCATGCTCCTCGCATGATGCTTGTCCGATAGCAAAGAGTTCTAAGATTATATAGAGCGGACATATGGAAAATTGTCATACAAAAATTTTGAGCCTGTTCATCAGTAACTCAATCTACCATGAAATAACAAAATACCTATGTAAAATTCATTAGAACATACTTTGACATGGTCGTAATGCGTATATTGGCATATTTCCTTCCAAAATATTGTTTTCTTTACAAAATTTAAACAAACCGAGACGTCTTGTTACTGGGACACGTCAGATGAGACAGCGACTATTACCAATTGGTAATCACTTTTGGACGAAAAATTTGGTCCTTATGTCTTGTCTATAACTATACTGTTTAATGCCTTTCTCCGATAGTAAGTGACACGCTCGCCCGTAAACTATTTTTTTTATGGCATTGAATGACGAGACGAGCATGCCGTTCGCCTGATGGTAAGCGATACGACCACCCATAAACAGTAGCAACACCATCCAGCACCTTGAGTTACAAAGTACCTACTGTGTGGCATTCCACTGCGCTCGTCATCCTGAGACATAAGATGTAAAGTCTCACTATGTCCTGTAGTTACACTGGCTACAATGTCCTTCAAACCGAAACACAACAGTGCATGCACACTGCTGCTTGGCGGTAGAAATAGACATTGCGGTGGTACCCACCCAGAACTTTGAATTTCAAAGTAGGCACGTCTGTGCTCGTCATCCTCCTACATAAGATGTTAATTCTCAAACCGGACCACAACAGTGCGTGCACACTGTTAGCGGTGAAATTAGGTGTTTGCGTAGATCGCAATTTTGATTATATTTTCATAATTCTTGCATTTCAGGTGAGGAGATTACAGGGTCAACTGGCTAAAGACTACATAGCCTTAAGTGGGATGGGATTTTTCGCTCTAAATAGAAATATTTTGTTGCAGGTCAGTATTCGAGCGTCGTTTATATGCATAATATATTTCAACAATGCGATATCGTCGAATTAGATCATTACTTTCACATAAAGCAATTGTCATCTTAATAAATTCATAAATGAACATTTAATAAAGTACTATTATTTTGTGTGACATATTATAAATTATCTATATTGATGTAAAGATGTTCTCATAAATCCCGTTCTGAATCTTTACGTGTAAACTGTGAAGTGAAATACATTAACAAACATAATATATTGTCATTCAAATTTTACGTTTTCAGATGGCCGCGTCAATAATAACTTACGAACTGGTACTTATTCAATTTGACAGCAGTTGAGGTGGAGAGAAAATTTATGAAGAAATTGATTTCTAACAAGGCAATATTCCATGAATTGTTTTCAGAGAGCGCTTTCGGCAAATCGTAATTTTGCTTATAAATAGAGATTAAAGAGGTTTATTTCTAAAGCAAAACCATGGAATTATATTCTGAGCGATCACTGTTTCATGAATTCTGAGTTTAATTATCTATATAGTTATGTATTCGTCAAAATATAACACGACCAAATTCAAAAGCTATATTGTCAGTCAGTACATTTTATATTCTGGTGGCTAACAAGTACGTGGATATTATGAAACAGAACTTTAAAGTTAATATAAAATATCTGTATAAATAAAAGTTTATTAAAATATGCTGCTTTAATTAATTTTCATGCAGAAATCTAAATGAAAAATAAACTTTATTATTTAAAATATTGTTTTATTCCGATTATTAACCAAAAATCTTTGGAGTTCCCTTGAGAGTACATTGTAATTTTTATGGCGAATTTACATAGATCAGTGTCCTGAATCTGTTGCTCCGATACAAATACATTCAACATTATAGTTAGCTTTGATACAACTGTTTTTCTATTTACAATAAGCTGATTAACTGCAATAAATTGTTTATTCAGTGAATACTTTGTTTCGTGCTTGAACACCCATGATAGTCCACGATGGCAGGTAACATTTTGACCACTTATAATGATTTTGGTACCGATTTACCAACTTATTATGTGTGTTTGTTTTAATAGAATTAAAAAAAGATTACTGCCAGTGTCATTTAGTCCGAGGTTGTATTTTTTTTTAATTGTTTTTGTACGGCCAGTAAAAATAAGAAAAAATAAAGTTCGAAAAATAAAATTTCGCAACGTGTGAATCACAAGAGCTGGTACTTTTAATCATGATTAATGAGTGATAAAGCCCTGTGCTGCCAGTATTAATTATCACGTCACGTGTTAGTTTAATTAATTACGTATAGACAGCGGGAATGACATCTTTTATGATAATATTTTATGTGGTAGACATGTCTAGGCTATTCATTTTTTTTAGATGTCATTATTTTCGGTTTAATAATTTTTATTGTAAAGCTATTACTCATTTTCTGTGCTTTATTTAAAGGAAAAATAGTTATATTATTCATTATGGTTTTGTCTTACACAGACACAGAATCACGCCTTTCATCCCCGAAGGGGTAGGCAGAGGCGCAACTAGTACTAGTGTTCCCACTTTTCGCCGTGTGTATTCCCCCCCATGATGTGATAAGTGGCGAGTCTATCGCCATATCGGGCACAAATTCCAGACTCCGGGCTGATTCTGAGTAGTTAAAACCCAATATCACTTTGCCCGATCCGGGGATCGAACCCGAGACTGAGGTCTCTGAGGTTACTGGAGTCGTACCGCAATAGACTTACGCCACCGAGGTAGTCTTTGTCTTACCTATAATCTTAAATTTAAATTAGTTACATTTACCAAAAAAGCAAAGAAAAATTTTGAACCTATTTAGATTAAAATACGATAAATATCCAGTGAAATGAGTTGAAAATTTTCCACTTGACTGATCACCGCATTATTGTCCACAGGCTATAGTAAACCTTTTCAGAAGGTAACAATCATTTTTCCTACTTACTTATTCAGGTGACAACCCACAGAGAAAAATGATTTCACAAAACTATTTATCATTATCCTACTAATATTATAAACGCGAAAGTTTGTAAGTATGGATGTTTGGTTGTATGGATGTATGGATGTTCGTTACTCTTTCACGCAAAAACTACTGAATGGATTTCGATGAAATTTGGCACACGGGTAGATTATGTCCTGTATTACCACATAGGACCACCACTACCACTTTTTATCCCGGGAAAATTCATTCACGCGGGCGGAGCCGCGGGCAAAAGCTCGCATTAAATATACGACGTGGATCCACTAAAACGATAACGTGATATGTGAGGGAAAATATATCATAATTTACACAATTTGTTGCTTTCGTACGACATTATTTCTCCTAAATTGTTGGAATATCTACATTTAGTTGTGGAAGGTGAATAGAACATAAAAACTACTTTTATTACATTGTGATAAAGTTATAATTTGAACGAATGGAAACTATCAGTAACTGTCTCAAATTATAGGTTGCCGGCATGCAATTCAAGTATGTGAAACAATAATTTTTCATAATGATCTTTTAATGTACTTTGAAGTTGGAGGTATAATTTATGATTTTTTTTTGTGATTTAACGATAGAGCGCTGTGTTGATGTTTTTGTATTTACTTGATAGTGTATCAAACTCTGCTCTGAGGTAAGTGCTTATATTTCTTGACTAAAAGTAACTGCTAAATATATAAGTAAGTTATAATAATAATAACATAATATAATTTTTATTTCACAAAAATACAATTGAACAAACACAACAAAAGCAATACAATAGAGATCATGAAAATGCAAAATGTGTTGTTGCGCACCCGGTATCCAAAAAAGATTTAACTTGAGTTATGGACACTGATTTCAAGAAAGAAAATAACAAATAATAAAAAATACAAGGTCGTAAAAATGCTTCTTGTTTGTTTATAGCGTTAACATATTAGGGTTTTGTGTGTGTGAACCATTTTAATATAGAAAGAAAGAAAGATGATTTATTGTTGGAACAACTTACACAATTAATAATTAAAATATAAAAGTTACAAAATTTATTGAAGCCAACAACGGGAACCCTCATTCAGCTTATTGCTGCAGTACAGTCTAAGCAATACCGTAGTATATATAGACCTAACTACTATTGTACTAGCTACCAATGCTGAGATGAATCATATTTTCGATGGATAATGAAAGTAACTCTATTTTATAACATAGAAATAACAACATAATCGGATAATGTTAATATTGGTTTACAAAACTCTACGTAAAAATAATTCGGCTGTCTTCGTTTGGCTTTAAATTTAAAAATAACTTTTTAAATTACAGCAGAAACTTGTTCCCGTTAAACGCTGAGTATTTAACATGAAATTTATTTTGAGAAATATGAACAGGAAAACATACGATGTAAGTGTTTCGTGAGTCTTAACATATGATTTTATAGGACTTATGGGCTACTTCTCTAATTTCGATCCAATTTGGGTAAATGTAGAGATTAATATCATATACATAGTTTTTTCAATTGCACCGAAAAGTAACGGAGATATAGGCCCATGAATTTATGTTCCAAAAATATAAAAAGGCAGGGAAATAACTCCTAAGTAATTGTGTAATAAAATGATTATTCTTTAGATAAACAAAACTGTAAATTCTTAAAGATATTAAACGATATTCTTTAGAGTTCGAGTTATGGACCCTTATGGTAGTGAAATTTGCGGGTTATAAATTGCAATTTTTCAGTTCGTCTTTAATCCTATGATTTATTATTCGAGGGTACAACATAGTAAAATGTATCACGGTCAATTAATAGTCATTGAACCTCCGAAAATATAACTACTTTTTTTTTACGGCCGGACATCAAATTAGCACGAAATCAGAGAATCACCATATGAAAAGAGAAGTAGAGGGCGTAGGCAAGATGCCTTTCTACAAACGTTAACGTTAATGTTATGTATGAGAATGGCATATCCTAGCGATAAACGTATCGATATCTTATTGCCATACATTTTTCTGTTTTCCATTAGCGTTAACAGTTGGTACCTGAACTGGATACGGCCCCAGATCTTCGACTGATTGTAAGCGCCGTTCAAACCAATACACAGTAATTAAAATAACAAGTCTTGCAAAATAGTACGGCGCTACGCTCGGCACCCTGAGACATTAGATGCTTTATATCAAAAATTGCTTTGAATGAGAGTGACGCAGTCGGTAGGATTCGAACCTACGCTCCCAGAGGGAATCTGATTTCTAGTCAGACGCCTTAACCGCTCGGCCACGACTGCTACGGATGTGTTAAAGTAAATAGCACTTCACACTAAAAAAATTATATACTTACCAATATTTTAGAAGGTAAAAATATTTTTTGTGACTTTAATTCTCATGTTACCTGATGTAAAGGAAACGACACTCTATCCGTACCTCTCTGTGATTATGCGCAGTGGGGTACATTGCCATGTCAGTATAAAAAAATGACAACACTCATTATAAACATTCAATTGTAGATGTGTCTCTACTCAGTATTTTCACAACTGAATGAAATGAAATAAAACAATTGAACCTCTTACTTTTAATGTATAATTCGACCAAATATAAGCTACCAAGTAAATAAATGGTAATAAAATTAGTACTAAAAGTTTACTTGATACTTGTGAAATAGGCCCTTAGCCTAGCTACTAACCATTTAACACAATTACATTTGTAATTTCCAGGAATTTCTTCCTACAGTTGCTAATATTTTTAAAATAGCACGTATCTTCGGCATTTCTAAGTACGGTTGTAATCTCGCGTTTGCGTGGACTTCTATGGTCTTCATCATGTTAATATCACTAGAGGTGACTGCTCTATGGAAATTCATCAAAGTGTTGGATGAATGGGCTTCAGACATCTCCGGAGGACGTGAGTTATACAAATATTACTGATATTATAATGCAGTTTTTAAAGGTATTTGGAAGTGTAGAAGATAGTGATCAAACAATCGCAAAAATCGCAGAACAGATTGAACAGATCCGATACATCGTACCTTGGATTAACAAACTACTTTTAATCCCGGAAATGAATAGTGCGACCTTTATATTATCAAAAAAGGCATTGACACGGAGGGAACCGTGTGCAACACCTAGTATTTCATATGCATATAGCTCTACATGTTAACAACAAAACGTCATGAGTTCATCACTTTTGACTTTTTTAAAATTCTGCACTAATCATATTTTGACTACAGGTGGTTTCGCAGCTCGTTTTTCAGGATCAATGTTTTACGGAAACGCTACGGTGTCATTAATATTGTCCTGTAAATTTGTTGATTCGTGGACACGTTTATCCAAACATTGGAAGATAGTGGAAACTGAAGGAAGTTTAAGGTTTCCACCAGATCATTGGATACGGTGGAAAGTAAATGTTGTGTCGGCTTTTGTTGGTGTTTGTGCTTTGAGTAAGTGTATTTGTCAGAATTTAGATTAGATAAAAAAAACATACAAGTGGCCAAAAAGCGGCGGTAGCCTAGTTTGGAGTGGAACGGACTGCCGAGACGATTGTCCGCAGGTTCAAAACCCAAAGGAACGCAACTCTGACTTTCCTAAAGTTATGTGTGTATTCTTTGTGAATTATCGCTCGCTTTAACGGTGAAGGAAAATCTTGTGAGGAAACCTGCATATCTGAGAAGTTCTCTATAAGAATTTCGAAGCTATGTGAAGTCTGCCAACCCACACTAGGCCAGCTTGGTAGACTAAGGCCAAAACTTTTCAGCTGTAGAGGAGGCCCGTGCTCAGCAGTAGGCAGTATACAATACAGGGCTGGTATGGATGGATCGACAAGGAGCTTCTAGGAGTCAAGGCATTTAGTCAGTTTTTTTGTTCTGTTTAGTCGACATTTTCGTTTAGTTTTCTTGATCATCTGTAATGGTATTTTTCACATTACCTATATTATAATACCTTTCCATTATGAATGCGATATTTCAAAAATTAATATAATTGATTGAGAATGTAATTTACATATAATATTTTTCACTTATAATACCACAAGAGCTTCAAAATTATCGGGTATTTTCCGATAGGTTCGTTGCAAACAAATGAAGGAGTTTTCAGGTTAAAAAATCACGAGCGCGAAGCGCGAGTGCTTTTTCCTGAAAAACTTGACGACTTTATTTGTTTGCAGGGAACCTTGAGGGAAATGCCAGATAATTTTGAAGCTCGTGTGGTATTCGGGGGATTATTTTTCCGTCCCAAATGTCGGCCAATAGAATTGCACCATGAGATGAAATGAACAGTCAACAAATAAGAATTTCATAATATATAGTAACTACCAGAGAAAATATTCAAAAAATTATCACTTATAATACCACAAGAGCTTCAAAATTATCGGGTATTTCCCGATAGGTTCGTTGCAAACAAATAAAGTCGTCAAATGAACAGTCAACAAATAAGAATTTCATAATATATCGAATGGTGCAATAATATATAGTAACGACCAGAGAAAATATTCAAAAAAAATTGTCAGTATAATACCATGTAGGTTGTACCACGTGACGTCGAATGGTGCAATTCTATTGGTCGATATTTGGGTCGGAAAAATAATCAGTATAATACCATGTAGGTTGTACCACGTGACGTCGAATGGTGCAATTCTATTGGTCGATATTTGGGTCGGAAAAATAATCAGTATAATACCATGTAGGTTGTACCACGTGACGTCGAATGGTGCAATTCTATTGGTCGATATTTGGGTCGGAAAAATAATCTTGGTTTATTCGATGATGGAAATTATTCCAATATTATTATATTAATAAATTACTATTATTTAATATCTACTACGTGTCTTTTAACCCACATCAAAAAAAGAGGAAGTTCTCAATTCGTGTTTTATATGTATTTTCACTGATTACTCTGAGAATTGTGGACCGATTTCCGTGATTCCTTTTTTATAGTAAACTATGGTCTAGAAATGGTTTCATTACAAACTTGGTTTTGTATTTACTATGTTTATTAAATTCAGTGTATTGTTTTCGTATAATGTTACAGTGGAACACATTTTAAGCATAATATCAGCTGTCGGCCTGGACTGTTCACCATCGCAATACTTACGCAAGTACATATTAAGTTCTCATGGATTCCTTATGAGAATAAGTAAGTGTTTTAATATAATTTGAGTGACAGGCTTGAGTTTGACCTTAAGCCTTTGCCTAAAAATAAGGGCAATGAGCAATCTGGCGTTAAACTTAAGACTAATAAAAAAACGAGATGTCCGCTTTTTGTATGGGTGCTAGGCCTCAAAATCTAACCAGGCTCAAACTTCATGGACATTAAAGGGGCAAAAATATGGATCTTGGATCCATTAAAAAACATATTTTGACCCTTCCGTCTATAAGTAACTTATTGAAGACGTTCATTTTAAGTGTAGTTTTTAAGCAAAATAAAATTACATAAATCTCAAAATCGGAGGATTTTAAAATTATACGATTTTTTACAAAAGCCTAGTTTTTGGTTTTGGGAGTACTATCCAAATATATATATATATATTATATAGTAGGTAGCTTGGTTAGAATTCTAAGCCCGTTTTTCGACATGTCCTTTAAGACGTATAAAAAATGTTACGTTATTTACTATGTTCTAAAAACTAATACGTTGACTGATGGATAAACTGTATTGAGACATTGTGGACTATGCCCTAAGGATTTTTGAACATGCCATTGTAGTGTTCTACAATATGGAGTTAAACGATGTAGCAAATGTTGTTCTTCACGGTAATGATGGTGCTAGATTTTTGTATAACATTTTGATTGATTTACATTAATAAATAAGTAGTTCCTGATAAAATACTCATTTTACAGAGCAATTATATCAAATGTTAACATAATTATAATTTCTAGGTGAATACCGCTTATGGTTTGCGATACCGATTTTCATCTTAAGCAAAGTATCAACTATGCTGTGGAATTTTCAAGATTTAATGATCATTTTGATAAGCATGGGCTTGACGTCGAGGTATAAGAGATTGAATACGTACGTAGGACATATTGTTACTATTGAGAGAAAATTGTCACATACTCCAAAGGTATGTTTTGTATTCATTAAGGCTATTTTACTTAAGCGACATTTTGTGCCATAATTAGTTATGCACAGCGGTATCAGTGTATTTCTTGCGTCTTTTGAACATAGACTAAATATTTCGAAAGAAAATGTCGCTTAAATTAATTAGCCTTAAAGCCTTCAACATATATTATCACTTAGGCAGAACTATGTCACTATGTCAGTTAGGCCGCAATATCCATATTGAAAAACCACAATAAATTGAATTTGGAATTATACATTACTCAAAATACACACGAGTTTCTGGTATTAGAATTTGTACTAGATATAGTCAGCGGGTGGCTCATCCTATTATAAGACCTAAACAAGCCTCGTCGATTAGCCTCACATAATAATTAGTTGTAGACGTTTTTTTTACGGACTTTCAACAAAAGAAGAGGTTCTCAATTCGTGTGTTTGTATTTTTAACCGACTTACAGAAGGAGGAGGTTATCAATTCGTGTGTTTGTATTTTTTTTATGTATGTACACTGATTTCTCTGAAAATTGGGAGCGTATTTCCTTGATTCCTTCTTTATTTAGTAAATAAGGGTCTCGAAGTGGTCCCATTTCAATATATCTTGGTTTAGGGTTCATCATTTTATGGAACAGACTGAATAGACCTGAATCATACGAGTACTTTTATTCGACGACCAAAAAGTGCCCTTACGAAAGTCGATTAGAAATGCATAAATTTGAGCTAATTTTTATTGAATAAAAGATAATACATATGCATGGTGACCAGTTATATGAATAACAGGGATTTCCGCTAGATGGTAAGGGATAAATATGTATATAAAATTATTTATTTATAAAAAAGTCATAAATAGCGGAAACGTAGATTTGTCATATTGCTATCATTAAATGAAGGCGCTTCGAAAGAATGTGGTTAGAATCTAACTAAAATATCTATCTAAAGACTTCTAATGACCCAAAATATGATAAATATGGGGCGTTTATATACTAAGTTTCGTATTAGGTAATTAGTAATTCTCACATATCAAGTATTATTTACACCTTGCTGAAACTTAGCAACTTATTTACGAGCATTTTTGCTAGAGAAGTAGGACAGGGGTAGCCGCAAGTGAGTGTTACGGTGATTTATGACGCAGAAAAGATCTGGAGTAACATATTAGGTGATAAATATAGTTTTTTTTATGTATCCGTTGCGGAAAAAGAAATAAATAAAATAAGTATACAGATTAGTACAGAAGTAGTACAGAATAAGAAAAATCAAACTGGTTTTGAACTACCAAATTTGAGATAGGAATGTTTCTAGGTCCATACAGCTCTTGTTTCCTGAAAATTATTCTTAATTATAAGTTATTGATAATCTAAAATTTTTAATATTAAGTGAACAAGCACCAGTAATTAATTAATTCAAAATTGTTTCTTAGTATAAACAGCTTAGATGTTGTTTATGGTAAACTTGATCATGCAGTAATAATTCATTTAATTTACAGACGGGGACTGATCTTCACGTTCATACTGAGATATGGCGACGCATCAGAGAAGCATATGTGCGGCAAGCAGATATGGTCCGGATGGTTGATAAACAACTTGGGGCTTTAGTACTGCTGTCTAATATAAACAACTTGTTCTTCATCTGTTTGCAGCTATTTCTGGGTTTAAAGTAAGTTAAAAACGGGTATGAAAGTCTGTTTTTAAAAATCTTTTAGTCAAAATTAAGTATTTATGACCAAGATCCTTGAATAAGGCTGAAAAATCGTTACCGTCGAGTCGGTAGCGGAACGAGATCAATCAAAATAAAATTCAATTGAGAAACAGATTAATATTATTATGTAAAGTGGACGTTTAAATAACCCAATATCCATTTTTATTCCAATAGAGAGAGGATTCATCGATAAACAAGCACATTTCTCTGCAGAACAAAACCATTCCGAATGCATTTGAGAAAGAAATATTTACATGATGTAGAGTTAAGGACACACATCGCGCCATTATCCCCGAAAGGACAGTCAGAGGTGCAGTTAATGGGCAGGGCACCCACTTTTAGCCAAATGTGTTACATCCCTTTCCTTTCTTTCGCTACATCGGGCATAAATTCCAGACTTAGTGCTGAGAGTGCGCAGAAAAACCCATAATCACTATGCCCGATGCTTGATTCAAACCCGGGACCTCGGAGCAGTGTTAAATTGAGATTTATTTCCAAATTTCCATTTACAGTGCGACAGTGAAAGGATCATTGATAAACGAACTGTACTACTTCATATCTCTGGGATGGATGTTGTTTAGGGCCTGTGGCGTGGTGCTCGCTGCTTCAGATGTACACATGCATTCGAAAAAGGCATTGGTTCATTTGTACTCCTGCCCTAAATCTGGGTTTAATATTGAGGTATGACGTACTATAATGCAAAAAAATATATTGATATTTACATTTAATGTATGTAGTGTGGGCGACTCTGGAAGTTCTGGATTTTATTTCTAGATTGATAATTTTCCATCACTTTTAATTTTTAAGGGAAGATAAATAAACTAGCTGTACAATCCAAATATAAGGCATGTTTGCGCAGTCATGATATAGTGGTATGATTTAAGTAACTTTTAAATTATTGAAGTGGTACGGGAGAAATTTATGTTTAAAAAAAGTTGTCACACATTTTATGTCACTTTGGATCGTCACGGCGCCGTCTTCTAAGGTCATTATTTAGAAGGGAATCTTGACATCGCGATGTAATAATTAGGGCAAACTGTACAGAGCCATCTATTGTCCACAAAAGTAAACAGTTTAAATATTATGGTTTGCTACACTTATTGAAATTAATTTAAATAAAAAATGAAAGTGAGAGGCAATTTTTTATTGTTTTGAAAAATCATCACGTGATTATGATTTTGGTATTATTTTTATTTTAACCTCACTCTTGATTGTAAGTATTAGTAAATGTACCTATATTAATTTATTGAAATTAATCATCATTTCATAATATAACTGTCAATTTAGCAGACAATAATATTTAAATATATTTAAATAAATAAATAGTAATAATTTGACCGTATTAAAAGAATACAATAATTATTATAAGAACAGTGAAAAAAAATGAATTGATTGAAAAAGTTTCACTTCATACGTATGTATGTACATTAATACACACTTTTTTTTCTAACTTGTAGTGCTTTTTATTGGATTATAGGCAAAGAGGTTGAAACACCAGCTGTCTCATGATCATGTTGGGCTGTCAGGAATGGGACTCTTTTCGTTGAAACGGCAATTATTATTACAGGTGACTTTTATCTATATTACTTACTTACAAAGAGGTAAAGTTTGTGAGTTTGTTTGTAGGTTAGTAGGGGCTAATATCTGGAATTGCTGAACCGATTTTGCAAATTCTTTCACTAATAGGAAGCTGCATTACTCTTGTGTGCTATTGGCTTTATCCCGGGAAAATATAAAGCGGGACTTTTATCCCGGAAATCATTTTCACGCGGGCGGAGCCGCGGGCAAAAGCTTTTATTTATAAAATCATGTTTTTATCGAGGATCTTAAGGCTTATAATTTTTTATTTTATGAATTATAATATGCATTAATAATATTGTTTGTGTCCCATATTTTGAAACAACATTCCGGCTGCTATCTCTTGTTTCTTAGTATATGCACCTTTACACCTTTAGCGTTTAGTTCCTAAAACACGTCTGTAATGAGCGTTGCAGTTACATTATCACACCTATAATACTGTGTAACCTCATTTTGTAAAGTCGGTTAAAAAGTACAACAAAGTCGTGCTCCCAGTTCATAGATCCAACATTGTATTGGACAAAATCACGGCAAGTTACAAGCAAAGCAAATTCGATGGCTAACAACCGCTGTATCGCACCCAATCTAGCGTTTGTGTGGATTTTCCTTACCAAAGCAAATACAAAGGGCCTCGAAAGGTGGTCGATCAACTAAGATCAAAGTCTACCTCAATCCGCCTGATATTGCGGTTTCTTAGGTATTAGCGTGTGATATTAAAATGCTTAGGTTGAAAGAAAATTCATTGTTACAGAGAGATTAACATAGCTCAGTATAGTCCAGTCAAAATAAACGTAAGAAACGTGCTGAGTTTGCATTCATTCCCTACAAGCTGGATTTTTGTACAGACTAGAGCCTAGTTTGTTTGATAATAATAAGATGTGTAGTCGTTATCATAAAATATAACAGAAGGAAGTAAATTCTGATTCTTTAGGCCTCAAAACTTGCTAAGTAAATGTCTTATAAGATTTTTAAAACACGAACAAGTACACGAAGTTTGACGCTGAGTATATTCAAATTGGTAAAGTAAAATATAACTGAGGACTAAAGTCTAACCTCTCTCAGTAACAGAGGACGCCCCCGCTCAGCAGTGGCCAAGTATATAATACAGGGCTGATTGCAAAGTAAAATATACGTGAACCCATGAGAAAAGTTGTAGCCGTGTTAGTCGAAAATAGTATACATTATTAAACAAAATTTACTTACTCGTAAACCTAATATTTTTAGATGTTTTAAAAATAAGGAACTGAAGCAAGCAAAAATTTACACAAACTTGGCACACTACGTTTGTAAATTAAATGAAACGTTCCGAAGACCATTGCAAAATAAACATGTCTTAATTTCACAACAGAAGCAAATAAAACTTATAAGTCAGGTTTCGGAACGCTTCGAAATTTTTGTTTGTAACAATTGTTAACTTAAGAAAATTTTCAGGTAGCTGCCGCCGTTTTGAAGTACGAGCTGGTGTTGATACAATACGATAAATAAAGAACAATTGAATGTGAAGAAAGGAAATTCTTAAAGATTGTATAAAGAAATATTGTGCTGATGAAACTCAGGGTTTCTTTGCGAAACGTTATGTAATTAAAATGTTATTTTGTAAAGGCAATAATGTAATGTTAACTGCTTAAAAATAATATGGACTAAACAAGAGATGAGTACCTCGTCTGATGGTAGTCAAACCCACCCACATGTAGTAAAGCCACTCTGAATGTTTCTATTACTGCACGCTACCGCATTGCATTTGCCATCGTAAGAGAATAATTTGACTGCAAAGGTCCTACGCCTAATCGGATTTGATACGAAAGACCTAGAAACGAAGAAATAAATAAAAAAACACATAATATCTATATGGAGAGTTAAATATTTTCAAAATGTTTTTAATAATGCCGTAATACACAATTGTGTGGAAAAGGTAAAAGTTTTATTTAACATAGCTAAAGAAATCCTCCAATAAGTGGTTTTCATAGCCATTTTATTATTCTCTGTAAACCCGCATTGCAAACCGGCAAATTGGGAAAGTTAGTTACTAGAATTTTAAATACTTACCTAGATATTTGCTTTGCCTTCATTAAAATTATTCTTCAAGCTTCATGAGCTTTATGCGTTTTTATTTGTGATATATTCATTTTAAATAAATTTTACCTATCATATATGATGGTGCAAAAAGTTCTCGAGTGGAGGCCACGTACTAGCAAGCGCAGCGTCGGCCGTCCACCTGAAAGGTGGACAGACGACTTAATAAATAAAGGTCGCAGGAACACGCTGGATGCGGGCCGCTTATGACAGGTCCGTCTGGAAATCTTTAGGGGAGGCCTATGTTCAACAGTGGACGTCATGTGGCTGATAATGATGATGATATTAAAACTATGTGATATGTCAATATAACACGAGTATTAAAATTAAGAAGCTCAGTAAATTGTTCTAACTTCTCGTGGTTTCAAAATATACTTACTACTACTAATTACTAATTAATCGTGGTTTACTAATTAATATCTTACTAATTTTTTTATCAGCGAATCTATGATTATTTTATTGGCAAATTGTGCGCCCGGAGGAGTGTGAGATTTTCCATTATAAAATTTCACATAGGGCAGAAAAATTTAATAAAATTTATAGGTACATCATATACCGGGTCATTTTGACATTGCGTTAATAAATGTAACCACATACTTATCTCGTTGAAAATAACGCTTTCCATTAAGTTATTTTAACCATAGACGTAAAATAAAAAAGTGTAAGTTTCGAACAAAATAAATATCAATAAAAAGTAACTTTAAGTTTACACGCCCTAATGCCACTACTACTGCTCTAAGATAATTCGTCGCAGCGGCAACATTATACTTTCATTCAGAAATACACTTTCGCACACTCCATATTCGTACTAAACTACGAAATTATCAAAAAATTTGAAAACTGCATCCGGGATTTTTGGCATTATTCATGGATGATTTTTGGCAAGACGTTAGAAGAGGTAAAGACGAATATGTGGTTTCATTTAGTAATGCAATGTAAAAATGACCCTGTATAATAAAAAAACAATAAATTCGACAGTTGAATTTCGGCCACTGGACGACTACTATCTTAATATATATAAATCTCGTGTCACAATGTTTGTCCTCAATGGACTCCTAAACCACTTAACCGATTATAATAAAATTCGCACACCATGTGCAGTTCGATCCAACTTGAGAGATAGGATAGTTTAAATCTCAAATTATACTCGCAATTTTAATTTATTGCTAATTATTTGTCTGTTATTATTTGACAGTCACAATTATCTGTTAACTCCAAATGATTCTAACAGATGTCGATACCTTTCGACTGGGTTGAGTAAGTAATCAATAGATGGCGCTGCTATGGTAATGATAACAGATGTCGATACCTTTCGACTGGGTTGAGTAAGTAATCAATAGATGGCGCTGCTATGGTAAATCTACGAACGTGTCATATAAGCTACGGGTAGATTATGTATACTTTTTATACCGGGAAAATATAAAGCGGGACTTTTATACCGGGAAAACTCATTCACGCGGGCGGAGCCGCGGGCAAAAGCTATTATTAAATAAAATCGTGTATATGATGCCTTGGTGACATAGTTGTATTACGGTACGACTGTATTGCTGAGGTCGCGGGTTCCATCCCGAGGTCGGGCAAAGTGACATTGGATTTTTCTATTTATTATCAGCCTGAAATCTGGAATTTGTGGCTGATATGGCCATAGGCTCGCCCCCTTTCAAATCATGGGACGGAAAACGCATGGGGAAAAGTGGGTGTACTTAGTTGTGCGACTGCCTTCCCCTTCGGGGTTAAAAGGCGTGTGTGTATGTGTTCTTGAATTATAGTTATCGGAGACAAAAGATGTAATACCCTTGAGACTTAATATGTAATAATGAAAGTACAGCCGACTAAGGCTAATCTCCGTCGACGTTATGTTATGGCTTCCTTAATAAGAAGTTAGATGATAGATGAATCGTATCTTTGATTTTTATGAGTTCTATGGTATAAAGCAAAGGTTTTATCGGTTCAAAGCGTTTTGTACATCTTGTTTTACTTATGAATTTTGTTGTGTATTTTTTTGTGTTCGACAATTGAATTTCCCGCACAAAACCGAAGCTGTCCTTGACGTCGACTTTGCCAGAAATACTTCAGTCGACCCGAAAATTGCAAAATGATAAAGACGCAAAGAAAACAAATATGAGCTACGAAACAAGCTCTCATATAAGTCTTATAATACTTAACATCTTTGAAGCAAAATACGCTTATCTCCTTTACAAGGCGTATACGAAAACAACAAAAGAAAATGGCCGTCTGCCCAACGTAATCCCGAACTAGTTGGACTTTACCAAGGGCCTTACAATAGAATACCAAATAATACCCCCTCTAGAGGAAATTATTTATCCTAACGCTGCCTCAGATAATGACTACGAGTTATTAGATAAGCTCTTTTCGATGTCTTGAATTGGTTTTATATGGATTACAATTTATTGAGAGATATATTTTAACCTACCGAAGAAAATATTACATTGGGAGATAAATAATAGTAGGTATCGACTGGAAAATGAACCATGAGTGGTTGTGTGTAAGGATTATTTTTGGTCAGGAGATTAAATTTATTTAGGGGCTATTTATTAGATATGATTGATTTTGAGTTTATCTAGTTCTAAGGTATCTTATGAAACTACATTTGATAAACTTATTGAAAATAATTTTCTTCAGATTAAGTTCTAAAAACACAGACACGTTTTGGGAGATATTCGAGAGAAGCTAAGAACAACATAAAAATTTGCATATTATTGATTTTAATAAGAGTCACTTGTAACAGGTTCGCTTTATTTTATGTCGTAAAGAATATTTATCACATCAAAAACAACTAGAAGTTTTCTGCGAAGTTTAAAATGTTAGCCGTAAAATTGAAGAGCAGATAAATGACAATATATTATAGAACGAGATACGATGACTGTCTTTAAACATTAGCAACAGTACCTAGAACTTTGAATCAGGTACAAAGCAATTTCATCATCTTTCTTTATTTTAGTTAATCAATGGTTTCTCTTTACGGGAGGCCTGTGTTCAGCAGTGGACTTCATGTGGCTGATGATGATGAATGGTTTGGAATCCTTTAAATTAATTTGGTCTATGCGCCGTTTACAATAAACGGTCCCAATTAATGTTCAATCCGATCCCGAGAAGAAGTCAATCAAAATATTTTGTAAGCATGTCAAAATATTTTGTTCTGATTGCTCAATTTTCGCAACGTATCAAAAAGCGTTTGGAATCGTTTATTGAAAATGGCGGAGTAGCTTGCGCTTTTCTGGTTTTTGTATAGACAAAATCTGTACATAGGTAGAGATAAAATCATTATCTATAACTTAATATAGCATTTTTGTGGGTCAAGAATGTGGCAAAAAACACGACACGACTCCGTTTCGTTATTGGGATTGGTTGAGAGACTAACACGTGACTGACGCATTGGTCTCTCGATCAAACACAAACATCATAATTAAACGACATCGTCTTACGAGTTGCGTTTTTTTGCCATATTTTATGTGTTCTGTGTTTCCTGGTTTCTAAATTGGTGAAGGTGACGGCGTAAATCCGGTGAACTGCATTAAAACTAATTCGTACGTTACTATTGTAGCAGCGATCTGTAACAATGAGAAATAGTTAAAAATATGGTTTAAGCCATAAGTAGAAGGTGCATTTACACTTGTTTTGATACGTTCGATTTATATCAAACCATAATATTATGAAGGCCGATTTCACTGCTTGCTGATAAACATTATTCATCGCATAAATGTATAAGCCAACCAAACATAAGTCACACTCTAATTTAGAAGCATAGAAGAAAGTGTGAATTTGCAGGCAGATAAAACCGGCCCTTATAGGAATAAAACAAATTACAGTAATTGATACATTTAATGGACTTGATTTCCTGAAACATGTTTGTAAAGATCCGGAAACCAAAAACCCCGCCTAACGCTAAGGAAACTTTAGTACAAACTACAAAACAGAAGGTAATTTCTCATAAAAAGTTACCTCAAGAACTAAAGTTTGCCGGTAACAATGAAAATTACGAAACACTGGTAAGAACTCGGATAAAGTTAGTAAAATGAATAGACACGCGTAACTTTAAACTGGTATTTGATATCGCAGTGATAGTACAAACAATATTTATACTTTTAAAATAAGATATTATATTTTGTAAATATAAAACAATAATTTATACTTATATTGTAAATGCGGAAATTTGGATGCTTTTTACTCAAGCACACGAGAAGAGCTGAACAGATCTGGATGAAATTTGGCAAAAAGATTATAGTCTGGAAAACCACATAATTTGCTATTTTTTTATCCCGTAAAAGTAGGTAGCGGGACATATTTTCCGGAACTCTTTTTCACGTGCTGTGTTTGGCTTGAATTCTTGTTTATATTTCCCAAAAGTATATTTAATTCAAAATTTTATCTGAATCCGGATTTTTTATACTATTAAATTTAACAATAAAGCTTTTCGTACGTCTCAGTCGAGGCGCAAATATTTTTCAGTCTCAAATTTATAAATGTGTCTTTTTATTTTATTAAATTTACTCATCAAAAACAACATCATATTGTATTTTAATTGAGCACTTGTTATTTCATTCACAAAGACTTTCATTTTTTAAATAATATCTTTTACAATCTCAAAACTAGAAAGAAACTCAAGTATCTTAGATTAAATTAAAATACTGTAGACGGGCAGCCCTATCGCGTGTTTACGTACCGCGCGGCTGTAGGTAATTATTTCAAGGACACGGCCGAGTCAGAGTACTTGTAGATAGCTATACTTTGCCTAAACTTTATCATAATGACTGTGCCCATAAAAATCAACTAAGTTATTTCATTAAAATCGGCATCAAATATACCTTCCATTCATTATTCCTCAAGAGCATAATTTCACGAGAAAAAAACACCGAAAAAACACGAGAAAAATTGCGGGTAGACACCTTTTTATGGGTCGCGTTTTTTGAATGTTTATTCAAAAGTGAGACAGGGTGAAGCTTTTGTAATATCGTGTGTCACCTTTTTACACGCTGCTTTTACGATTCATACAAAAATTACATCAACTTTAATTTGAATTAGAATGATGAAATTAGAAAATTAGATTTTTTTTATTTGGTACAAAGAAATTATTAAACAAACAGTACTGTAAATTGTAGGTCAATTATCGAAATGTAAGTCGATTTATTAATCTTCTTTATGAGAACAAAGTAATTTATCAAGGATTATTAGATCATATCCTATGCTGATTTTTATTAGAGGTAGTACTGATAATTAATTATTATTTGATCACTTAATTGGCAGCATACTTCAGCTGTAACAGCAATAAAATCTGAGTTCGCTAAGGAAATCCATATTTCGACAGTTTATTTAAAAGAAAAGCTTCTTCTGCGTATGCACTTATCACAGGGTATAAGCTAATATTGTACTACAAAACTAAAAAATAAAAAAAAAAAAATATAATCTAGTGCATTGTTCTTACCAAAATAAATACCAAACAAAAGCATCACAGATAGCAAAAACTATAGCAAGGCCCAAGCAATTTCGAATTCGCGCCAACCCGATAGTTATGAGAAATAATAATTAATTTACCCCTTTCCTGTCTCTCTATAACAAAGGAATTTCATAATCATAAATCCGCTAGCTAACCCTGAATCTGACGCCTGGGAAATATCATACTTAATGCCGTTTTATATTCTTCACGGGCTCTAAAAACGATTTTTGTTTCTAATTACACATCTTTCACGGACTGCGACTGGCCGAATAACTAGTCTATTTTCATCATACAATGAATATGATTTATATAACATTGCCTATTATCTATTGCATAATTACTGTTCTATTGGGTCTCATCACGCATTTTACCGCGTTTTCTACGGGAAAATTGTTCCTAATCATATAGATTCTTCAGAATACATTTTGTGGTCGGTCAGACCAAGTTTGAGCATCTTTGTCGAGTATTCTAGTAATAAAACATACTTACTGTCAACGCTAAGCCTCGTGTGACGTTGAAGAACTGTAGCCCACTCAACGACACCGTGTCACCGTGTATTTGATCCAGGAATCTTTGGATCTGTAATAAACGGCATTTATTGGCAACGTCGAAGTCGGTTGCTTGGAATTTCTGTGATTGTAGTAATTTGTAGTGTCTGTCATCGCAGAGTTTATTACAAAACATGTGTGACTACAACATACTTGTTTGTGGCTACGGATATATGTTTTGTTCTTGAATAGATAGTGGCTATACTAAGTGCAAGTTTACGGAAATTTCATTGGAATATTACATTATTATTATAATGTATTTTATAAGAATATTGTTTTTTAATATTCTAAATATGGACCCTATCTGATATACAAACCATGAAAATAACTTATAATTATCTATTTAGATAATCAAGAACTGCTACAAAACAGAAACATAATATTAACTTTGCGAAATAAAAGGATTATGGCCACATCACCTCAACACAATAAGTTTCCGAAGACACTTCGTACAATGCATATGCTGGTTCGCGACTGGCCGTGTGAACTCTTGAAGCAGTCAGCGATACCGCCACAGATCTTGCGACTAGGAACAGAAACGAATACACGAAGTACACTGCTTGCTCGTAACCTCGTAAGGGTCTGAAAAAAGAAATAAACCGCGCAATGTATGTGTTGTAGGTAATACCTTGGAAATTGAATCATTGGAATTGGAAACATGACTATGTTAAATTATGATTTTATAAAAATTTAAGGACTGGTCACAAAAGTTTTGATTGATAAGACACTGAACTGGAATTTAGATCTATAGCCGGAAGCCAGTATTTACACAATTTTATTTATCTTGAGTTCGGTTATATTATAGGTGTTATATGATACAATGCGGATTATGAAATATTATTTAGCAGCTGACCCACTTAGGTGATTACTCAAATTGAAAGGTTTCTTCAAGAATAAGTGTAGAATTTACCTTTTATCTGGCACTCCAAATCGACATCTTGCCACAGGCTTTATTCCATCTCTAGAAAATAATGTGTATACTTTTAGTGGAATAATGTAAAACATTGCTGAAACTTAAGTATCTAAAAGTATTTCTTACCTGAAAATGTATAAAAAAGTTATCTTGATAACATTTTTTTTCTCTTACATAAAACAAATTCAAAGGGATTACAAACAAAGAAGTGCTACAATGGGCGAGTTATTGTAGAGTTCACAAAAGAAATTCACAGAAAAAATTATATATTTTTTTCACTCAGTTTGTGCAGGCTTGTGATGACCTGATTCCTATAGGCTTTGATATATACAGATTCTATGTTCCTAAGCATGTCATCAAAGATACCTTAATTAGGTATTTTCATCATCTCCTTTATTATATGAAATATGATTATATTACGCCTTATTAAATGTCTATCGGCACTAGCTTCCAATATGATTAAGACCAGTAGATCCACTAATTATGACCCGAGTTACTAGTAGTCAAGGAGTTCTATAACTAACTATACTGTTGAATGTCTTTTCTAGTAGTACTACACTTATATTTAAATAAAATTATAAAGAATTTTGGTTGATAGTGCCTCGTGTTTTATTTTATCACTACAAAATATCATGATTTATTCAAAGAGTGCGTGATGCCTCAACCGCTATTTAATCATCATCATTATCATCATCTGCCACACGACGTCCACTGCTGAACATAGGCCTCCCCTAAAGATTTCCAGATGGACATGTCAAAAGCGGCCCGCATCCAGCATGTTCTTTTGTATGTTTACAAAATTCACTTCTATTACGCATACGCATTTATGAAATTCTGCTTACTTATGTGCATATTTAATTATTAATTTACTTGAAAACTTAAGTGCTCAATTAGCCATTGTAGTAATTACCCACAAGTAATTTATAGCTGAGTTATAGAGGTCCCGAACGACCTCTGAGAGGTTAGCCTGTGACCGCAATCTGTGCTAGTAACGGCAAAATTTTGTTTCAGGTTATTGGAACAATTATAACATACGAGTTGATTATGCTGCAATTCAAAAGTAATACTACATTGGCGTACTCCGAAACTACTGGCGTAAACACGAACGATGCCATACATTAGTTCAGTAGATACAATCTTGTAATAGAGTTATGTAGTCACACAAACACACACTCACGCCTTTTATCGCCGAAGGGGTAGGCAGAGGCGCAACTAGTGCACCCACATTTCGCCGTGCGTATTCCGTCCTATGATGTGATAAGGAGCGAGCCTATCGATATTTCGGGCACAAATTTCAGACTCCGCGCTGATACTGAATAGAAAAATCCAATATCACTTTGCCCGACCTGGGGATCGAACCCGAGACCTCAGTACAGTACCGTAATACAACTACGCCACTGAGGCAGTCACTTCTTCTTTCGCAGGCACTTCTATTATAGATAAGAGAAATATGTTTGTTTTATTAACAGAATGATTTAGTAACAGTATAATTTGAACGCGACAAAACGATTGATCAAATACCCGTCAGCACCGCCTGCTGCGTGTTTTAGGTACAAGCGTTAATTTTATTTGTGAATTTTCAAAGCTCTATTCGACACTAGCTTTTGCCTACGGCTCCGCCCACGTTAAAAAGTTTTTCCGGGATAAAAGTCTCGCTTTATATTTGCCCGGAATAAAAAGTAGCCTATGCGTTAATCCAGGACATGATCTACCCGTTTGTCAAATTTCATCGAAATCCGTTCAGTAGTTTTTACGTGAAAGAGTAACAAACATCCATACAATTAATAGATAGATAATCATCTTTCGTCAGTCTATCTGGACCTACAGCCTATTTTACTCACCATCAGGTAAAGAGGGGTAACTTCGCCGAGCCTGTATAAAAAAAACAAACTAGAATCACGTTTAAAGTTTAAACATACGCATGAGTATGTTATAATTGCTTGATCCAGACTGTATCAGTGCCGAAAGCCTCGACTCAAGTTAACCATTTGTAAAGTCCTATCGAGACAAATTAACTAGCCATTGTAGCCAGTGTAACTACTGGACATAATGAGACTTAACATCTTATGTCTCAGGATGACGAGCGCAGAATGCCACACAGTACTTTGTAACTCAAGGTGCTGGATGGTGTTGCTACTGTTTATGGGTGGTCGTATCGCTTACCATCAGGCGAACGGCATGCTCGTCTCGTCATTCAATGCCATAAAAGAAACTATCAATTCGAAGTTTTTGACAGTTTTCGGTATGATCACATCGGTGTCTGTGATCAATATTACCGCCGCAGTAGTACGACTCCGCCGACGGGCCGAAATAATCTGCCGTGATATACAGGCATGAGTCAATCTCACTAAGGAAGGTGGGTTCGTCCAAAAATCAATTGCGAAATGAATTGCCTTCAATAACTTAGTACTCACGAAAGGGTATGCAGCATTTGAAGGCAGATGAAGTATAGGTTGCTGGCAAACGATATGAAAATAATACTTCCTATAATATCGTCAACGACCCTTACGAGGTAAACTGCTCTATTGTAGTCTTCTCGCATTGTCCTCCAGAATGAAGGCGGTAAATACTGAAAAATAAAGTAACTTTATTGAGATACTAAATGTTACTCGCGTGAAAAGTCTTTTCCGCTACAAAAGTTCCTAAAACACAGTACGACGCCAGCGCCATCTACCTAAAGAATCACATTAAAAATATCCATTATTTCCCATGGGAGTTAAATACCGAAACAGTAGCCTATGTGTTAATCCAGGACATGATCTACCCGTGTGCCAAATTTCATTGAAATCCGTTCAGTTGTTTCTGCGTTTACTTTTAAAAAACATCCAAACATTTTTACAAACTTTCGCAATTATAATATTTGTAAGATAATACTAGATTTTGTTGGCGGCTTTGCCCGCGTGAAAAGCCTTTCCCGCTACAAACGGCCCTATACATTGTAGCGATTTATAGCGCTATGGCTTTGACGCCAGCGCCATCTATTTAAAAACCCGAGAATTTATCAATCAATTAATCTATGTTTCCAAATAAATGGTAATAAAATTGGTACTATCTACATTAGCAGTTTAATACTATAACTGTCAAGGAGTTTTGGGTGAAACTTGGAAGTGTCATGAGGTGCTCTTGTTTTAATTCATTATTTTGGTGATACTAAGACCAGGTTTTTTTTAACCGTAGTTATCTTTTTGTCAGGCTCTTATTAAGCTGGACGCGCTCGCAGAGCTTCGAGTGCTCCAGATTCTGTGAGCGCCAAAAAGATAACTACAGTTGAAAAAACGGGACCTTAGTGTTATATTGCATAATTATGGTGGTGTATTATGCAATATAGTTCTATTAAAGGGCTCAAATGAAGTGAATTGAAATAACCGTGCTAATCAAGTGATTTTTGTTGCCGCCAAAACTCCTCGATAAAGTCTTGGTAAGGTAGCCACTGCTTTACTGCGACATACTACAGAGGATAAAAACAACACAACCAAAAATATCACTTATGACCTGGCACCATGGCCTTTGACCTTAGACGGTTCCTTGAGGAACAAATAAAAAAAACTATAACTGTCAAAAAAAAATTACTTGAAAATAATTGTGAAACAGGCGTTTAATTTTTAACTTACCCTTCCTCTAACAGCTACTATTCTCTTATTAACTTGCTCCAACCTCGAAACCAAGTAAAAACTCATACATATTATAAACAGGTCAACAAAGTTCCAATTAAAAGTGCACTGCAGGTCGATGAACTAGAAGTTCAATAGAACATGCTATGATTTTGTTTTTTTGAATTTGTATTTAGAAGTTTAAAAAATTGGAATTACTAACATGGGAAAATACCCCGAGAGCTGTATTATAAGGGATGATACCAAACATCCAAGGGATGCTGTGAATGATGAATCCTTCGTACAACGGCCGATGTGGTTCACAATCAACTGCTGTCGCTATCCCCTTTAGATCTGCTAGCGTGTGTTCTACTGCAATACATCAACACTGTTTACTCTTTTTTAGCAGTCCAACATTATGTTTTATATATTTATTTTTGTCCGCCTTTATTTGAATTTGGAATACTTTGAACTTACCTTAAGATTCCACAAAGTCACAATGAGGACCCAAGGTAACATTAAAACCTTCCGAAAGCAAATTATGAGCCTACATTAACTTAAGAAGATTAAAGAGTTCCGTAATGAGTTCTTTTGTATATTATCTTGGGTAATAAACTTACGTAAAGCTAGAATCAGGACGATTACACAGGACTTGTTACACTTTTTCATTAGATTAGTGTCCATGTTTGGGTCGGTTCTTTCGGCACTGGAAATTTCTCGGCAAAGGTTAGGCCATTGCGTCGCTATGCGTAGAAACAGTGCTGTGGTTAGACAGTTTGATGTATAGAAAATTATTGATGCTGAAACATTCAATGTGTTATGTAATTGTTATAATTTACTAATAAGAAATGAACTTGTACTTGTGTTGTCCTGATATACAGTGAACGAACCAGTTGGCAGTATAATCTTAATTGTAGGTCTCTCGTATACTGGTGGGAGATTTCTCGTATGCGAGGGCCTGTCTGGGTGGGTACCACCGCAATGTCTAAGCAGCGTCGTGCATGCACTATTGTGTTTCGGTTTAAAGAAAATTTTAGCTCAAGTATTCCTGGGTATTATGAGACTTAACATCTTACGTCTCAGAGTGGCGTGCTCAGTGGAGTGCCACACAGTACTTTGTAACTCAAAGTTCTGAGCGGCGTTGCTACTGTTTATGGGCAGTCATATCGCTTACCATTAGGCGAGTGGCATGCTTATCTCGTCATTCATCCGCAATAAAAAATGCAGTATTAACAAAAGCACTCCTACATTCATGGATTTTTTGTCGTTTAAGTGACAACGATAAACTATTCTTACAGCATATTCAAAATAAAAGAACAGTTAGTAAAAAAGTTAAAAGAAATACTGTAAGTTATTCATAAAAGGGAAAATCACGTGATGATGTTAAAAATATATAAATTTAGACGGCAGTATCGGTTTCAAGTCCTTTTTGTTTAAAATAAATCAAAGTAGGTTGTTAATAATGCAACATCCAAAACACTTACTGTTGGAGCCCAGTGAAGCATCGGTGTCTTTAAACAATTTGAGAGTACAGAATAACACGAACACTGACTGTCCGATCAGCGAGATTGATGTGTATAGAAATCTTAACGAAAATACAGTAAATCTGAGAAGAATAAGTACATTATGTTAACTTTAATTTGTACCATCAATATGTTTTTTACTATTCATTTGTAAAATTTGTTACTACATTTTTCATATTACTTCCATTTTACAGCCGAAGTTAATATTATTTGCTCCTATGTGATCATTTATTCTTAAAACGTGACCATTGCTCATTTGCCGGTCTGCTTCTTAGATAATATGTTAAGGACGCGGCTTGAATGATCTTTCCTTTCTACCCAAGGAAAGATTTTGCTTTTGCAAATTCTCATGCACACATTTATAAAAACTCTTGTTGTCTGCGTAAAACAGACAAGTGTTAAAAATGTATTTGTGTGAGCGTTTATAACCACACAAAATAGTATGTATCTTGCATTTTCTATGTAGTAGTAATATTGAAAGTGAAAGATTTTTTTTTTGTAAGGTTTGCCTTCATAAGAAAATCTTTGTATTGTTCGCTTAATTAATATTACCGCAATTTAGATGTATCATTTTCCGTAATACCCAACACGGGGTTTAGTCCAAAAAACTGTCCAACAACCAATGCAGGCTTCATAGTTCTTTGGAATGTTATGCATTGAGGGGGCGTGGGTTCAGGGATGCTGTAGTCTGGTCTTCCGTGGATCGGATCTGTAAGGAAAGCAAAGCACCAATCTAGTTTTGTGGTCCGGTTTGAAGGACATTGTAATTACTAGGCGTTATGAGACGAGCGTATTGGAGTGCCACTCAGTATCTCGAAATCAAAGTTCTGTGTGTTCTTGCTACTGTATATGGGCGGTCGTATCACTTACCATCAGGCGAGTTGCATATTCGTTTCATAATTTTATTGCAATGAAAAATAGAGTAAGGATTGAAGTTTTAGATTTGGTTAATCAAGCTTTAGATAAGAAACCGAAGCATTATAAACTTTTTAACCCCCGACGGAAAAAGAGGGGTTATAGGTTTAAGGTGTGTATCTGTGTATCTGTATGTCTGTCTGTAGCATTGTAGCTCTCAATCGAATGGACCGATTTTGACGCGGTTTTTTTTGTTTGAAAGCTGATATGATCGAGATGGTTCCTAGCTATCCGATTAGTTAGATATAATTCCGATTGATTTAAGAGTTGGTGTAATGTGACTTCGGCGATAATTTTAAGAGATGGTAACCTTAATTGGGCAATATTTAACTTTGAGGTACTATTATCTAATTGCTATAATATTCCAGCGACTTAAAAAATAGTAGAAGTAATAAAAGCGTTCCAAGCTCGAACACTACTAGGGCAGCAAGTATCGCTTGCTACAGTATGGAACAAACCTGAATTACACTTGGCTTGGCTAGTTCTTAGTATTTTAATGTTATACTTGATAATTTACAGGATTTTTTAAAAATAATCTAAAAACTTTAGTGGATATGAATGCTAAAAATAATTAAATTTTGGGCTAGCAGGCAACGCACAAAAATGTGCGGGGATAAAGTTAAGAAATGGAAATTTGAATATCATACAAACCGGGGCGTTATTATTCTATGCAAACCAGTATTACAAACATTATCGATTACGGAAATCTGATTTCATTAAAGCCTACGGGTTTTACGATAATCATCATCATCAGCCACGCGACGTCCGCTGCTGAACATAGACCTCCCCCAAGATTCCCCAGATTTCCAGACGGCCTTGTCAAAAGCAGCCTGCATCCAGCGTGTTCCTGTGCCCTTTACGTGTGAGCTTTACGATGCATCCATTATTTTGGTACGACAAGAAATTATGAGCGATAGTACTCATTTACCACCAGGTCACCCACATGATTCCTTTCATTTATAATAAAAAAGTAATGTTGAAGTTTTTTTTTAACGATGAGCATGCCGTTCGCCTGACGATAAGCGATATGACCACCCTTAAACAGTAGCAACACCATCCATGACCTTGAGTTACAAAGTACTGTGTGGCATTACATTGACCCAGCTATCAATTAAAATTCCTTAGTCTTTGGACTAGATAAATAAGTTTACTAAATTGTTTGGAATAATTTGAAGAATACAACAAAATTTGTGCACAAATAGGGTTAACGAGATCGTGCTTATTTTGTTTAATGTCTTTCTAAACAATTATTTACCAAATGCGGAATGCAGAAGGCTGCTTTTCGTCTGTAACAAGCACTATACTATACAGCCTGAACAGATTCCTCACTGTACGACATCGTATTGTACTATAAATCGATATAGTATTGTGTTTTAGAAATATAAACTTAAAATAATAAAAAAAAGCTGCCGAAGAATATGACTTGAAGTTTTACCGTGTAGGTACAGTCAGCAGCATAAGTAGCTGAACAAATTCAAAATTTCAAATTGCCTATATACTTTTTTGTTCTTACCAATCTTTTTTTTCTATTCACAAAAATAAAAGAACAGAGATTTACTTTACTTCAAACTAAGAAAAAAATGTTTCAGTTTAACTCAACGCGTATAGGCGAGAATTTTTGATTTTGTACAGATATTTATGCTGCTGACTGTACATAATAATTATGTTTTATTTATTTACTAACAATAAACTGTGTCATCTGTGCCACTGGTTATTTCCTCTACTTAAGTACTATATAATGCCTTTAAATTTTAAGAATAAAGAAAGGCATATAAAAACCATTTTTCTTCTTTATGTCGTATTATTTTAGCAATGTAAACTCCTGGGAACAATAAATCTTCAAGTTGGCTTATACAAGATTCTTACACAGCAGGATAAGAAAGAGGTTATCATTGAAATTTACTTTAAAATATAATACAAATAAAGGTATTAAGGCAAGAACCAATATTATAATAAAATATGACCAATTTATCCCACCAAAAACATTTCATGTAAAATGTTGCCAAGACAAGATCATAAAATGGCTCGGACTGTCAAAACAGACCGTTTGTGTCGCATATTTTTCGATTTCGCAAGGGAATAAAAACGTATAGGGTACTTCCGTTGACCTAGAATCATGAAATTTGGCAAGACGCAAGGTCTTACAGCACATGTAAAGGGAACAATCTGAAAACCGTAAATATGTACTTTAATAACTAAAAAAGCGAATTATAGTTCGGACAAACTAAGCTGGCCGGTATGACAATTCATTTTTTTTCCCGACGCGATAACTCTGTGAGAACGTCTACCCAAAAAAATCAAAACCGTGTCATGTCATACCGGCCATATTAGTTTGTCCCTACTAGGTATAACAATCTTTTTAAATTTAATTAATTTTGGCGAACTTTTGAACTTATATACTTAGATACCTTAACTATAAGTTTGTCGGAACCCGCGGTACGCGAATCCAACTCGCACTTGTCCGGTTTTATTTTAGTTAAGATACCACTAAGTATGAGATAAATTGGCACTAACTTGTAGCGGGTTAAATAAATACATATTTTTTATATTTTGCATGAATTCGTGTGTGAATTGAAAAAATGCGACGACCCATCCAAATATTATACAGTCCAAGCAAGTTAGTTGGTTTCACAACGGCAAACGATGTATCAAGCAGAGGCAGGCATATATATTATATTCCTTTGTGTCTATTATATTAGTACGAATTTATTATCTAGTGAATTCCATGGGCTTCCATCAGCCGCCATTCTTTTTGTCAGGGAAGAAAATAAAAAAAAAAGAATTTATAAATATATTGTCATGTTAAAAAAACAGTTGCGCAGAGCTTTTATGATATTTAATAGGTAAAAGTGCCATATCACAATAGCTAGGCTATGTTATTCTGATAATTTATTTTTGAAATTATTTTTAAGTTTTTTACGTTTATGTTATGATCATCGGTTTTGTTTTTGTGTATGCTAAAACGAGATTGCTTTTCAAATTATTGTAAAATATTAAAAAACTGAAATATTAATAACATTAAATAATAATAATAAATTATACTCACAATTCCAATCGTTTTTGTATTTTCGAAATATTTCCAGCGAAAATGCGTCCATTTCAGTCAAAATTGTACTGAAAGTATAACTCGTAAAGCGCTGTTGTTTAAATTTCTAATCTTCGGATATAATTGAAGCAATTATTTGTTTTGGGTTCCGTGGACAGATAAATGTTTTAATTAAACGAACGAATTATAAAAATACTTAAACATCACGTTAATAAAATATTATAATATGTTTATATTCTATATTTCCTTCTGAAGACATGATTATTGGATGTCTTTTCATGAATGTATTTATTTGCACAAGAGAATTTATACTATGAAATTGTGCAACATTTGAGTGCGAGCATTTAATTTTATTTACAGATAATTTTCTGTATCCATAAATTCATCCCAGGATTCACAAAATTATACCGACATAGCAATTATCATGATCGTAGATTAAATCACTTGGATGCCAGCTTCTTCCTCAAATTTTTCCTTCCTTTCCTAAATCACTGTATTTGATATTCAACTTAACTGTATAATCCTAAACTTCAAATTTCAAGTGTCGCAGAGTACTTTTACTTTTAACATCACTTTACATAAAGATAGTTTTAAGCTTCGTACACCTAAAAGGCAGCGAGTTTGTGCAAATAATGAAGAACTTGAACGTTCGCCTTTCACGTCAAATATGGAAGTTTGTTTGTGTTGTCATTTGCATGTTTTTCTGTTGCTAGTTGTTTGCGGTGAGGGTGCAGAGTTTTCTTTACTCATATTTGATTTTGTTCACGACATACACAATATAATCTACCAACAAGACCGATGTATTTTTTCTATCACATGTTTGGAGAGTATGTGACGGTACTAAGTTCTTTGGCTTCATAGTAATGTTCAATATACTTAAGGCCAGTCTAACTGGTTCCTGATAAAGTTTTAGATAGTTATCTGATATATCACTATCTAACAAATTAATAGCGACTTTTTCTGAAAGATATGTCTATTCGAGATCTGTGAAACCAAAAGTTGTAGAATATGCGGCGGATAAGTTACGAATAGGCTATCAGGGACTTTATATGACTGATATTGTGGTGAAATCGGCCCTACATATTTATCTCAAAGATTTTTTTTTATACATACATACACATTTACGGCCTTTGTCCCCGATGGAGTAGCCAGAGGCGCAACTAGTGCGCACACTTTTCGCCGTATGCATTTTATCCCGTGATGTGATAGATGGCGAGTCTATCAACATATCAGACACAAATTCCAGACTCCGAGCTGATACTGAATAGAAAAATCCAATATCACTTTGCCTGACCCGGTGAATGAGCCCGAGACTGTAGCACTGCAGTCGTACCGTAATATAACTACGCCACCGGGTCCATTTCATACTTTTTTATATGAAATTGAATGACCGATAAGCAAGTTGCTCGTCTGATGGAAAGCGATCCGATTGTCATAAACAAATTTTAAAAGCAGCAATAACACTTAATTAGCAAGCTAAGCAGACATGAAGGTGTAATAGATAATATGATATCTATTAGGCATAATCGAAATGCTTTTGCGATAAGAAAACCGCGAGAAAAGTCGTATGTCAATGTAATTGCGTTGATGTAGAAATGAAATTTTCAACCAACGTCACTTTGAGGTCAAGCTTTAACGCTAAATGTCAATAACTGTGAAATGAATGATGATGAGATACGATTTTATTTTGTGTTCGGTAACGCAACATTTTTTACAATAAAATGAAATAATGAGAAAATCTCTCGTCTTGTGATCAATGTCCTATAAAGTAACACCATAGATAATTTCACTGAGTCTTATGTCTTATTCAATAATGCTTCTAGGCTGCTGATTTTTGGGAAAACAAGCTCTTATTTAGATTGCGCTTTGCTTAACAGTTGAATGCTTTCCTCATTCAGCAGCATTGCGCGCCGTCTTTTAATAATAATTAGTCTAAGAAACACAAATTCCATGACACTGTGCTTAGGCGTGGTCTCTTCTCCAACATTTTTAAGCACATCCGTCTATCTGTGAGACGAGAACTAAGGTTATACTTTATTTGTGAAAACCACAGCGTTTTAGAAATAAATACAAACCCGTATGTTTTCAAGTAAACGGCACAAAGTTAGTAAAAGTAACATCCAATTTAATCCGCGATTATTGGCCGAAGTGGGCAAGTTTTAATGAACTGACTCACTGACTTGAGTGCTCTCTCTGAAGATTTGCTTGTCAATTAACAGATTAAATTTAAGAATCTTAACATGTTTCGTTTGATATAATAATTGTATTTTGGCACTTCTAAATATTTTTTGAACTTCGTACTTATGTATTAAGTGAAAATCAATATTTTATGCATAGGTAAAATCATCCAAGTGGTGCTAGTACACTTTCTCTAAGATAAAACGTCCATTTTACATATTTTACCAAGCAGGTGCGATAGTTTCGGAAATGCACAAAGGAAACAGCAAATAACTATTATTGCCTACTTTAGTTGTAAGGTGCATGTTGCTGACAGATGACCAGCAAGAGACTTATTTAGAACCATAAAGTGGTCGAGCATACACTTTTCTGACTGAAGTCTCTAGTCCGTTTCAAGTATTTCTGATCTCCCTCTCGTATACCTTAATTTCTTAACAGTATTCTTATACCAAAATTTAAGTGGTTTTAAAGCTTTTTAGGATTATGAAGCACGTGCTTTTGCCCGCGGCTCCGCCCGCGTGAATGAGTTTTCCCGGGATAAAAGTCCCGCTTTATATTTTTCCGGGATAAAAAGTAACCTATATGTTAATCCAGGACATAATCTACCCGTGTCCCAAATTTCATCGAAATCCGTTCAGTAGTTTTTGCGTGAAAGAGTAACAAACATCCATACATCCATACTTACAAACTTTCGCGTTTATAATATTATTATAGTAGGATTTCAGGACAATCAACGAGGAAGCAGGAGGTCATTTATCAACGGAATCACCAATCATGTCGGTCGGAAATATTTTGGACCAAATTATATCCTTCCTTTAATCCGACAATTGAAAGCGTCGAAAAATATGAAATTATGCGTATAACGCGTCTGGTGTATCCATTTGACCTATATTTTTATATGGGTTTTTTATTACATCAATGATTTTTAGGTTTAAAAAAGAGGTATAGGATACAGGGATCCAACATTATATTTTGTAACCGACTAGTTAGCGCTCTTGAAATATATAATATTTTAAAAATCTGACGAATAGGTACATTTTTTTTCATGGAATAATCCTCTTGAATCTCTTTGTTATGTTATGTAGATGGTGTATATCCGATTTTTACCGACTAAAAACCCCTTGTTAGTCTCCAACAGCACCTCAGAACCTATTAGGTAAGTAATCACTGATTACGGGAACCTAACTAGTCTATTTCTATCTCTAAGATTAAGAAACGTATTCACGATACGTTTGGTGTGTAAACAGGTTCCATGGGCGGCTCCATCAGACTATGGTAAGATTTCATATTCGTCCATTTGGCATCCATACTAAAAAAAAGTAAAGTACTATAAAAAACTCATTGTACACAAAAGCAAGAATCATTAATTCACAAATCAATACTAAAATGAAGTGTCAAAACTGTGTAAATAAAGACTGATGGTTTTAAAACAAATCAACGCGCAGTCCATCTTAATATTTTATGGATGTTTGATAAATATCATTTATCATACATACGAAAGATTAGACGTGACCTCGGGGATCGCATTTGCGTTCTGATTTTTATTTTATTATTCGGAATATTGTGTTTTTTTAATGTCAGCGTAAAAATACTTTTTTTATTTTGGTCTTTAGCTACAATACGTTATTGTTGTCTTAATGATTTAAGAATTTCTATACGTCTATTGGAACCCAAAATAACTTTACTTACATATAATATTCCCTGTTTAGATTAGAGATACAAACTAGTTCTTTTTTATCCAACTCAGAGACGAAAGCGCTTACCCTCGACAGATAGTAGGCGTCTCAACTGCCTATGAATGAAGCAATATACAGGAAAAGTGTTAATTACAAAATACTGCATGGTCCTATCGTCCTAAGATGTTAAGTGCCAAGACTCATGATGCGTTTGAGCATAATACACACACACACACACACACATACTCACGCGTTTTATCCCCGACGGGGTAGGCAGAGGCGCAACTAGTGCACCCACTTTTCGTCGAGAATATTCCGTCCCATGATTTGATAGGAACAACCCAATATCACTTTACACAACACGGGCACTGAGCCCGACACGTCAGCACTGCAGTCGTACCGTAATACATCAACGCCACCGAGGCAGTCAGGAACATAACGATGACTCCTTATCCAACGCTGGGGCAACGAGGCGGATTTTTTGTCTCAACCCTTTTCTTATACAAAAGTGGAACCACTTGCTTTGCAGTGGGATGTAAGAAGCACCCAATGCGAAACGAAAAAGTGTTTCAAAATTTTGTCATCGGGAGAAATATGTCTTTTCTTAGAAACCAGAATTCATATTAAACTGCCTTAGAAAACTCAGCCTTCACGGTTGCATACATTTGTTACAGTAGAAATATAAAAAATCTACTAAATCCGGGCAGCGAATCCACATATTTCCAACACTATTGGTGACAGGTTTTTGTTGCTTTAGGGAAACTTCGACTTCTAAATCGAAATGTCCAACATTTGTTTAGTCTCTTAATCTATCGGAGCTGTCTGAAAACGAACGGCGCCGCCAGCGTACGGTGTTTTTTTAATAACTATAATCAAATATCTTGTGAATATTGAATATTTAAGAATAAGAATTGTAGAATTTATCAGTTTTATATTAGATTTATGAGGGTTTTGGTGGAACCATATTGTTGTATACGGCGGGTAGTAGTTTTCAATTACTAAGTATTGATAACTTTATTTTCTACGATGACGTGCACTACCAATTTTTGAGCGGGGATTTGGCCAATTAAGAGTACTTTGATTATTCATTGTATTGCGCGTGTGCATCCATAGGTATTTAGTATATAGTTACAGAACTACACTTAGAGCATATCAAGGAAGGTTGCCCACTTGGACTGTAAGCATTCGCATTCTCACGCCTTTTATCCCCGAAGGGGTAGGCAGAGCCGCAACTAGTGCACCCACTTTTCGCCGTGCGTATTCAGTCCCATGATGTGATGTGACTGTAAGCGATAAGGAAAATTAAAGAGGCGCGTCATCGTGGAGGGCATTATCCATAGTTGCTACTAGCTGTTTTTTTAATAACTAGTGGACGTCCAACGGTCGTAATTCGATCGTTGGATTTTATTAAATTATTATAGTAGTAACACATATTATACATAAATCTTATTTTTCTGCACTCCTTCTGTATAGTATAATCTTTAATTATGTCAAATCTTTCACATATCCGTTTGCGCAAGGGGCTTCAAAAGGAGTACTAAGTTCACTGTTGATATATAGATTTTAAGACTGAATGCCTCGGTGGCGTAGTTGTATTGCGTACGCGTTATGAGTACGATTTGCGCGCTAAGGTCCTGGGTTCGAATCACTGGTCGAGCCAAAAAACATTGCGACTGAGTTTTTCCATCTTAATAATTACTCAGTCACAACTTGGAGTCAGGAAGTTGGCGGTGTGATACCCCCGTGCCTCGGAAAGCACGTAAAGCCGTTGGTGCTGCGCCTGATCTCTCTCCGGTCCTGTCGGATTGCCGTCTCATCGGACTATGAGAGTGAAGGAATAGCGAGTGCACCTGTGTATTGCGCATACAATTTTGCACCATAATATCTCCTGCAAACCTGGCTGATCTCCGTTGAGATTGTCCGCCGTGGCCGAAATTGGCTATGAGGATTTCATAGATATTAATGTGCTTAGGAATAAGGGTATGCCATAAATAATATAAATAAAATAAATTAATAAATCATTCTCTTTACTGGAATAGCAACTGTACATCATATAAGGTCATAGCATATGAAAAAATTAAAACTTAAAATCATATTATACGTTAATGTATATTTCTGATTTGTCATACATTTCAGACAATGAAAGTTCAACCACTTGATATCAAAACTAAAAAGAATGAGCTGCATTCATCTCTTCGTAGCTTAGTGCGTCAATATCGATGGTATGGTTTCTTTCCAGTAGAAGGACTTGGGCAAGAGGATCCGTCTAAACTCAGGTAAGTTTTGTGGTGGAGATGCACCAACACCATTTAACAAAGTTTGTATTGCTTACTGAAAATTGCGACGCGTTCCTCCCATTATTTTTAATAAAAATGATTCATCGTTTTTTTATCTCCTCTTTTCTACCAGCCCGAGCTTGGCTTCATTATTTATTTTTATTGATTTTACTTCTTATAAAAATGTCTGTGGTTATACAGGGTCATTTAGACATTGCATTAATAAAAATGAAACCACATACTCGTCTTTGGCTCTGCTAACATATGGAGTGTGCGTGAGTGTTTTTCTGACTGAAACTTGAAGTTACTTTTTATTGATATTTATTTTGTTCGAAACTTACACTTATTTATTTTAAATCTATGGTCAAAATAACTTAATGGAAAGTGTTATTTTCGAGGAGATAATTATGTGGTTTCATTTAGTAACGCAATGTCAAAATTACCCTGTATAAGTGACATTTTGTAATAATAATAATAATTATATAATTATATTAATTATATCGGGCCCTTCACGGGCCTGATGTAGACCAGCTTGCATCCGTATCTTGGCTACGTTTTGGTAACCTATTTGGGGAAACTGAGGGTTTTGTCTTTGCAATTATGGACGAAGTTATGAAAACGAACAATTATAGGAAATACATCATGAAGGACGGTACGGTCGATATCTGTCGGGCATGCCACCGTCCCGGTGAATCAATCAGGCATGTGATTTCCGGTTGTTCGTATCTTGCTAACGGCGAGTACTTGCATAGACACAACCTAGTAGCCAAGATCATACACCAGCAAGTTGCTCTTCAGTATGGTCTTGTGACTCTTGAAGTGCCATATTACCAGTATGTGCCTCAACCAGTTCTCGAAAATGATCATGCAACGCTGTACTGGGATCGATCTATTATCACGGACAGGACTATTGTTGCCAATAAGCCTGATATTGTAATAGTAGATCGATTGGCGCGCCGGGCAATACTTGTTGACGTCACTATTCCGCATGACGATAACCTTGTTAAGGCCGAAAAGGACAAAATGTCTAAATATTTAGATTTGGCTCACGAGGTTACCGACATGTGGGAGGTAGACTCCACAATTATTGTTCCGATTGTCGTTTCTGCTCATGGGTTGATACCAAAGAGTCTCGACCAACACCTCCAGAGGCTCTCAATTGGTCGTTGGGCCAAGAGCCAGATGCAGAAAGCAGTACTTCTGGACACGGCACGCATTGTGAGGAGATTCCTCACTTTGAATCCCTGACCACCGGTGGCTTGGGTCTTGAGCCTCGCCATCGGAGGGTGATTCACTTTTTTATATTTTTATAATATGTATTAATGTTTTTTTTTAGTATGTATATAAAAATGTAAAAAAAGGAAAATTGAAAATAAAGAGAAATAAATTATTAATATAATGTATCTTGACTTATCATAAGTACAGCTATGTTCGCCTACGTGATGAATAAAGTATTTTTTTTGCTCGTGGTAGGATGTGTATCTTGTATCCGCCCGGATAGCGACCACAGCAGTGTTGAATCCCATGCCCTGTGGTTCGGGGGCATCTAAAGAATTCCGCCACGGCATCCCCTGCCTGTCGTAAGAGGCGACTAAATGGGGTTGGCGATAGTCGCGGGGTGAGCAGTGGGGGTCTGTTCACTCAACTACTTCAATGTAAGCGACTCCGAGGTGGACGACAGTGCGCGTAGTCGGTCTCCCGCAGTCGTAAACGCCGAAGGCGTGCTTTAGAGTTTGGAGGCTTCTCAGCCTCCTCATTTAGAGAGGGGCCGCAATGCGGCATCGCGCTGGGGCGGTCCTGTGCAGCTATCTTTGTGCAACAAGATACCCCGGGGCCGTCCCGTAGGCGCCGAAGAAGGCCACCGCGGGTTTTGGTTGGTATGCCGGTGTAGGGTGTACATAGTGTTAGGGACTCGGTCCAATGCTCGCTCGGATGATGCTATACTCCCGAGTATCGACATTGGGCCGTAAGACTGTGTGAAACCAACATAACCGTTCCACTCACCCCCCAGTGGTGGTAGCGATAAAGCGTTTTTTCCCCGCGATAAAAAAAAAAAAAAAAAAAAAAAAAAAGTGTTGAATCCCGCCATAGTGTCTCACGTAAGTGTCTCGCGTTCAGGGTGTCAGGCTGTGTATATTACGTTCTTTGGCCGGCATAATTGTGTCGACTGGCAAGGGATAATCATCTCTTGTCAGTCGATAATCTATCTGGACCACACTCCGTTTACGGTCAGGTGCAGTGAGGTTAGGTTGCCGCAACCGTATATAAAAAACTACAGAAAATCCCAAAACGACATTTAATAATGTTAACAAGACTAATGGAATGCTATCAGCCCTGTATTATATACTGCCCACTGCTGAGCACGGGCTTCCTCTACTACTGAGAGGGGTTAGGCCTTAGTCCACCACGCTGGCCTAGTGCGGGTTGGCAGACTTCACATACCCTCGAGATTCTTATGGAGAATTCTCAGGTATGTAGGTTTCCTCACGATGTTTTCCTTCACTGTTAAAGCGAACGATAATTGATAAACAATACACACGTAACTTCGAAAAGTCAGAGGTGTGTGCCTTGGGTTTTGAACCTCCGGACATTGTCTCGGCAGACCGTTCCATTCCCAACTAGGCTATCGTCAACAAGACTAATATTTATTATTATTTCTAGATATAACTTAAAATCCTTCTATACTATTTACTACGTTATATCCTTCACCGGACAAATATTAATGACGTCATTTTCTTTAATCGGGTTACTGGAAAGAAATAAAACTTTGGCCGCGTTATGTAAGTATGCTGTAATATAATAATAATATATAATTTAAATAGTTTTGACTAAGGCATGGCGCAGACACTGTCAAAGTGTTGCTCCACCACCAGAAATACTACACAATACTATATAACCATACAACTGAGAATTAACTAAAGCAACTATCAGTCTCAGTTTTTAACCCGCGACGGAAAAAGAGGAGTGTTATAAATTTAGGGTGTGTATCAGTGTATCTGTCTGTTTGCGTATCTGTGTATCTGTATGGCTGTCTGTGGCATCGTAGCTCTCAAACGAATGGACCGATTTTGATGCGGTTTTTTTGTTTGAAAGCTGCTGTGATCGAGATGGTTCTTAGCTATAATTTATAATGATCTGTTCAGGCGTTTGAAGATTATCAGCTCATTTCCAACTTTCACAGCTCCGATTGATTTAATATTTGGCGTATTGTGACTTTGTAATTTTTTTTTAAGAGATGTTAACCTTGAGCTGTATCTGCAGCATCAAGTACTCTGCAGGATACCCAATTCTTTAGCAACTTATAGTAGATATAGCGTGTGTGGGCTCGTAAGAATGGTCTCAATGAGTAGGTGTTAGATAGTAAATTATCAAGGCCCCATAATGGAGAACATAGTAATTTAAAAAGTTTGGAATTAAAATAAATTTTAAATAACCCCCGATACAAAAAACCTCTAAAAAGTAAAAAAAAGTGTCTTTGTTGTTTAAGTACCTAATAATATTTTGATCCAAGCGTTCTCGCGTCGGGGGACCCAACTCAGGACCAGGGAGATGAAAATACTCTAATGTTCTTTCTAAATATTACTAGGTACTTATACGACAAACAAGGACAATTTTTTTTAGAGGTTTTTTGTGTCGGGAGTTATTTAAAATTTATTTTTATTTTTATTTCATACGGTTTCTCACAGGTTGACAGCATTTGAGCGGTATTTAAAGATGTTTTTTTATATATATTTTCAGCTTATTTTTTATTCTATGGTGGTATTCTAGTAGGAATATCTTGTTCAATAATATTGGCTAAGAGTTGGCCGAAGCTTATGTGCAAAGCCGCGCATTTAGAAGAGAATTTGGCTGATATTAGAATAAGCAAGAATATACCTGCAAAATGTTACATTACAGCGCATTTCATAATGATTCTGGCATACAGTAAGTACTTATTTATAATTATCACTTGGTGAGAATGAGGGCCTCTTCCCTTACCTAGCTATTGGGGTTATTTAAAATCAAGGTAACACGTATCATGATACCTAAATAATCTATTTGCTGTAGTCTGTGAGAACCAGCAAAATTCTATGTGAAATAGATACAAACTATTTTCCATTCAATCTCCATTTTATTTGCCATGCATCTTTAAAAGACCATTACAGCACATTTAGAGGTCTAATAAATGTGTATTTCTTCCAGTAGAACATTTCTTATGCAAAGTGTATAACGCCAGACTCGTTATGTCGTGTTTGGGAGAGACTACAGTAAATAAACTCGTCCTTGGAAAGTATTTTCACTATATGTACTACAACGTGTTTCACTACGTGGCGTTGAATCCGGTGACGGCAATAATAGCAGAAGTATTTTGTATTTTACTATTAACAATTCCGTAGCTATTTCGGTCTTAAACTGGAATGTTGAGGAACAAGGTTTTGTGTGAATACGATACTATACCATCCACCACCCTACCAGCCTTGTATTATATACTGCCCACTGCTGATCACGGGCCTCCTATACAACTGAGAGGGTTTAGGCCTTAGTCCACCACGCTGGCCTAGTGCGGGTTGGCAGACTTCACATACCTTCGAAATTCCTATAGAGAACTTCTCAGATATGTAGGTTTCCTCATGATGTTTTCCTTCACTGTTAAAGCGAGCGCTAATTCACAAATAATACTCACATAACTTTTTTAGAATAGTCAGAGGTGCGTGCCCTTGGGTTTACATCGATTTATTTTAATTTTAAGGTGGTGTGTTTGCAATCGACTTTTGTTTGGAGTTTCACAGATGTGTTAATCATTTGCATTAGTATCTACCTCACGTCATACTTCAATGATCTGAACAAAGCCATCAATGCGTATCAAAATCCGGTATGTTACTTCTTTTCACTATGATTTTTATGTATTTATTAGCATTATAAACAATTATTGATCACATCATGGGACGGAATACACACGACGAAAAGTGGGTGCATTTGCTGCGCCTCTACTTACTTCTCGGGGATAAATGACGTGAGTGTGAGTCTGTGTGTAAATTACAACAGAATTTTGTTTTTCTTTTATTTATTTCTGATTGCGTTGAATGACGAGACGAGCATGCCGTTCACCAGGTGGTAAGCGATACGACCACCCATAAACAGTAGCAACACCATCCAGCACCTTGAGCTGCAAAGTACTGTGTAGCATTCCACTGCGCTCGTCATCCTGAGACATAAGATCTTAAGTCTCATTATGTCCAGTAGTTACACTGGCTACAATGTCCTTCAAACCGAAACACAACAGTGCATGCACACTGCTGCTTGGCGGTAGAAATAGACATTGCGGTGGTACCCACCCAGACGGACTCTTACATATGAGAGACCTCACTCACATGTTGCCGACTTGGAAACTTTTACTGGTGGTAGGTCTCTCATTATGTAAGAGGCCGTCTGGGTGGGTACCACCGCAATGTCTATTTCTACCGCCAAGCAGCAGTGTGCTTGCACTGTTGTGTTTCGGTTTGAAGGACATTGTAGCCAGTGTAACTACTGGACATAATGAGACTTAACATCTTATGTCTCAGGATGACGAGCGCTGTGGAATGCCACACAGTACTTTGTAACTCAAGGTGCTGGATGATGTTGCTTCTGTTTATGAGCGGTCGTATCGCTTACCATCAGGCGAACGGCATGCTCGTCTCGTCATTCAATGCAATAAAAAAAATAAAAAAAAAACGAACCCAGGACGTGAATATTGCAGGGTGAAATAAAACTCATTTCTTATTTCAGGCTATAATACCTTGGGGTAAACTACGGTCTCAATATTCCGAATTAGTGATACTATTGAAGGAGATCGATTCACGACTACGTTCAATTTTGATGATGTCATTCCTCTGTAATTTATTTTTCCTTTGCTATCAACTTTACAAGTCATTACAGTAAGTGACGGTGTAATTATCGTTCTATGTATTTTTTTTTATATCAATTTCATTAGACTGCCTCGGTGGCGTAGTTTTATTATGGTACGACTGCAATCCTGAGGTCTCTGGTTCGATCCACGGGTCGGCCATAGTGATATTGGATTGTTCTATTCAGTATCCGCCCGATATGGCGACAGGCTCGCCCCCTATCACGTAATGGGAAGGAATACGTACGGCGAAAAGTGGCTGCACTTAATTGTGCCTCTGCCTATCCGTTCGGGGATAAAAAGGCGTGAGTGTGTGTGTGTAATTTAATTTTTGTTTCAGCCAAAATAATATTGACGATCACGCCTGTGACCTAAGTGGAATGGGAATGTAAATACCTTTTTTAATATTTTCAATTCATCATTATCATCGTCACAATGAATGTTAAATCATCTCCACTTTTAAGATCATAAAGCAAATGTACCACGTTGGTTGAAGAGGCAAATTTTAGACTAGCCAAAACCAATTAATTTTTTTATCTCAATTATAGGTACATTAGGTCTTTAACGGTGATATTCACACTAGTGCCTGTATCGTAGACATCTTTTTAATTTCAATTTAATTTCAAATTAAAAGTCATGTTTTGGTGTCGCGCGATCGCTGTCATCTTTTGATCTAGATATGCGATATAAAAGGCAGCAACATGTTATCAATAATCACTATGAAACAGCTTTAAATAATTTAAATAAGTTGTAAGCAATTTTTTGATGCTTCGACTAAATTGATTACCTTTGGCAGCGCTTGCGAAGCTTTATCTGATCTTCGTCTATGTATCACCTGCATATTATCAATTTTAAAGTTTATGTTTACTTTGTTTAGCTGGTTTTATAACGATTTAACTTGTTCCAGCACCATGGCGTCATCAAAATCTTTAGTGTACTACCTATTTTCATTCACATTCTTAGTGGTACGATTTTTGACATTGTTTTTTGTAGCAGCAAACGTACATAAAGCAGCTCAGGGCCCGTTGCTAGCATTGTACGAAGTCCCTACATCAGTTTATAATCTTGAGGTTAGTTTCAAAGTATCAATATTTAATATTAAATTGCAATAACATTTCTTAAATGACTTTCGCGATTTTGATGCTAATTGTACTCCCAACGTTTTGAAGACATTCTAGCCTTTATGATTATGAGATAGATTGATGTTTTGGTCGTCCAAAAGTGAATGTAAAACATTTATAATAATGTTCCAGAGATAATTAGAACAGAAAATAATATTAATGTATTTAAAAACAAAATATTAAAAAAATATTTACTTCAAAAAACTTACTATAGCTTATATGAATATATAAACGGATAAAGTTAGGTAATGATACAATTTATAGTTATTTTCAATTAATTCTATTAACAATAATGAATTTATAGTTTTATACAAGTATATTTAATTTTAAATTATCTTATTAATAGCAATAGATTTATATTTTTTTTATACTTAGTTATTAGAATAGCCGACACCCTGACAGGGTATTTAGGGCTTTATTGTAAATAAATAAATGTTACAAAATGTCCCATTATTTTATAACTATTATAAAGTTCTCAAAAAATAATTAAGCTGTAGATGGTGTAACGAAAGAGAAGAAAGCTACGCAGAAAGAGCTCACAGTACCTTAAGGGCTCATACACATAAACACGACGACGGTTAATCTCGAAAATGGACTGCAATATACGTCTATTACGGTCCATTTTCGAGAGTAACCGTCGTCGTGGATTTCCACGACACGGCGTCGCGTCGTGGGACGGTGCGACGCCGTGTCGTGTTTATGTGTATGTGCCGTCAGGTCTGGCAGCCGGTGTTTTGGATTCTGATTTTATTCACATCAATATTTAAATTGGGAGTTCATGGCTAGTACAGGTGCTAGGACTAGGTGCAATGAGTTTGGGTAGAAATGATTGGAAACGAAATGAAAGTATCTGAAGTTGGTTTTACCTAAATAAGGTATAATTTATGTTTATGGACACAAAAAAAGGGATGTAAGTCGTGCAAAGAATATTAATGCTTCTAAATAAATGTATAGTGTATATCAAATTTTGACTAGGATTTTATGTGTTAACTAGCTTTTGCTCGCGGCTCCGCCCGCGTCAAAAAGTTTTTCCGGGATAATAGTCCCGCTTTGTCCTTTCAAGGATCTCAAACTATCTCCATACCAAATTTCATCGAAATCCGTTTAGAAGTTTCGGAGATGTGCAGTAACAAACAAACAGACAGAAGAGAATTATAAAAATCGCTGGTTTGTTTTCCATTACTCTTCTTTAGTCACCCCCTTTCTTTTTATCACATTTCTTCCAACGTACAGACACACCGGGATCTACTGCTTTACTATAGTAAAGATAGATAGATGTTAACTTTATAGTAACACTATTGATGACTATTGACTCATACATTATAATGCACATTGCAATATTGCATAACATATAAAATATCCGGTTTTTTTACTAACACAAATTTATTTATTTTACTCGATTGAATGAACTGCACGCTAAAGCATATTGTATGTTATCTTTACCATTTTTATATAACAAGTATGCACCATTGTCTTTCTCTCTCAGTTTCCACCGTATTTTCGTCCAGTTTTCCTTTTCCACAAATAACGTTTGATGTACTATCCCGCTGTTTATTCTTATTGGGTGGTTTATAAAATTATCTGTTTTCAGGCCTATGTTCAGCAGTGGACGTCATGTGGCTGATGATGATGATGATTATTATCAGGGGATGTGTGATCTTCTTATTTGATAAAGGCACGAATCTATACTAATATTATGAAGTTGAAGAGTTTGTTTGTTTGTTTCGGTGAACGCTTTATTCCCAGGAATTACTAAACCGATTTTGAAAATTCTTTCAATAATAGGAAGCTACATTACCCCTGAGTGCTATAGGCTACTTTTTATCCCGGGACTTTTTTTTATCCCTGAAAAACAATTACGCGCGGGCGGAGCCGCGATCAATACTACTCCATTATAATACTATGTTGTAGAAATTTTATTTTATAATGTGTATTAACAGAATATCGCATGATACGGGCTGAAAATCTAATTCCATTTCAACAAAAAACATACACACCAGTAATATATTCAACACACATCCAAGAACTAGGACCTCTGAAACAACTCTTTCAAAAATCGACGTTATAAACGCCCATTTTAGTGTGGAAATGCGAGTTCATTTTGTTGACTCGGTGAGATAAGACCGCATTTTAACAGTCGGCGCGTACTACTGCAAGCTTACGCCAGAGCCTAAATAATAGGCTCCATTTACTTTTGTTCTCTATTTTATACTGTCCTTTGGTATTTCTTGGAATTATGGACATAGATTTTGATGAAATATTCGATGATTTTGAGCAATATTAAATTTAAACTCATAAATAATTGATCATTTCCCGATATGATAAGATAAATAAGTGGTTAGATTTTGTGTACATTTCTAGACCGAAGTACAGTCATCCTCAAGATCTGTAGTTAGATAGACCAAACGTATTCCTGTTAAAATAAACATTCATTTGAGGCTGATCGTACGTAATACACCTCACATAATTTACACATTGAATGTACTGTATATAATAAGCGTTCTTAGTAATCAAAAATCGATATAATTTCTTTACCAATAAAGTACTTATTCCTAAGACATTGTGTACATATTTGGGCAGGTACAGCGTTTCCAACTTCAACTGCGTTATACAACCATCGGCTTGAGTGGATTCTTTTTTTACGTGACTCGAAAGACGATACTAAGGGTATGAGAACTTTTATATTAAACACGTATGTTTTGTTACTAAGATTTAAATTAGAAATTTTATCCGTGGTACTTTACATCTGGCTTCTCCAGTTGTAAAAGCCTCAATAATTGAGGTTAAAAATACCTTTTAGTTCATTATTTTGTCTCCGGCTTTGCTATGGATCAAAGCAGAATAAAATATTTACAACTATATCCTTCTATTTGATTAACTTCTTTGCGGGTTAAGACTAATTAGTGTTCCAAGACACTCGCCGAGTTTCACCGCTCGGTGTCATAAAAAGCGTGCCACTACCGAACCTGGCTTACAGTAGCTGCAGTGGCGGGTGTGAGCATAGTCTCGTAAAAGATTTAGAATAGACTAAAGTGTACGCTTTATGAAATTCTGCTTACTTATGTGCATAATTAATTATTAATTTACTTGAAAACTTAAGTGTTCAATTAGCCATTGTAGACCCACAAGTAAATTATAGTTGAGTTATAGAGGTCCCGAACGACCTCTCAGAGGTTAGCCTGTGACCTCAATCTGTGCTAGTAACGGCAAAATTTTGTTTCAGGTTATTGGAACAATTATAACATACGAGTTGATTATGCTGCAATTCAAAAGTAATACTACATTGCCGTACTCCGAAACTACTGGCGTAAACACGAACGTTACCATACATTAGTTCAGTAGATAAAATCATGTAATAGTTAGTTATGTAGTCACACACACACACACTCACGCCTTTTATCCCCGAAGCGGTAGGCACTTTTCTCCGTGTATATTCCGTCCCATGATGTGGTAGGGGGCGAGCTTATCGCCATATCGGGTACAAATTCCAGACTCATACTGAATTTAAAAAACACAATATCAATTTACCCGACCCGGGAATCGAAGCCAAGACCTCAGCATTGCAGTCATACCGTAATACAACTACGCCACCGAGGCAGTCATGTAGTCTTATTTTAGTATCTGGTTCTATATGGTGTTGCTACTGTCTAAAGGCGGTTGTGTCGCTTTCAATCAGGCGGGCGGCATGCTTGTCTCGTCTTTCAACTGCAATAAAAAAGACGGTTTCGCGTAGTTGTATTGCAGGCGTGGTACGACATCGCTCCGAGGTCCTGGGATCGAATCCCGGGTCGGGCAGTGATATTGGATTTTTCTACTCAATATCAGTCTGAAGTCTGTAATTTGTGCCCGATATGGCGATATCATCATCATCGTCACCTATCATATCGTAGGAGGGAACACATTTGGCGAAAAGTTGGTGCCCTGGCTGCATCTCTACGTACCCCCTCGGGATAAAGGCATGATGTAATTTAGATAGACAAGTAAAAAAAGTAGTTTTATTTACTAGTTTATAAAATGCTCGTCAATGATTTCCAATTTCTCATAGTTTTTATCCTGGTTTGACCGATGACTTTATAAATGATATCATAATGCATTGACGTCAAAATATACATTTGACCAATGAGTCGCGGGTACCCATTGAGAGTCAACAGCTTTATATGCCGGCCTATCTACTGAAGGAAGGAGGTTTGAAGCAAGCAAGAAGCAAATTCATGTCTAAATTGACTAGAAAAAAATATATCAAGTATAATAAATAGTAAGTCTGTATACTGCTTTGCCTTTCTTAAGCCGGATTGTTTTATCCGTGGTCAGGTAAAGTTAAGGCTCTTATTATACTGGCGATTTGCTAGGGAATTTACAGCGAGGCGAAGGTGCTGGGCGCTCGTCCAGTGTAATAAGACTATTAACTATATTTAACCGCGGATGACAAGACGGGTGTATTAGTGAGTGGCGTAACTATATCATCTGAGGCCCGTTGCAAATTCATTGGATGCCCCAGTAAAACCTGTTACGTTAACGGGCGTAGCTATAGGTGTGGGTTTTGCCGGCCCATGACATCAAAAAAAACCTCCTTTCAATAAATAAGTCATGTATATGTCAAAATTTTATGTTATATCTAAGCTCGCGGCCTTTCGGGTCGGGGGCCCCATCGGGCCAGAGGCCCGTGGCATTTTGCCACCTCTGCCATCCTATAGTTACGCTACTGGTATTAGTGGTGTGTTTCTAATAAAACAGGTATTGAACAAAGTTAATACGTACTTATTATGAGGCTTAACATCTAATAACTCACGGTGAGGAGCGCAGTGGAGTGCCACGCAGTACGTTATACTTAAAAGTTCTATATGGTGTTGCTACTGTTTATGGGCAGCTGTATCGCTTACCATCAGGCGAGCCGAATGCTCGTCTCTCTCGTCTCTTTGCAAAAAAAGCTTATTTATTACTTATCATTGAAGTATTTTTAAGCTGTACCTAACAACGAAAAAACCGTATCAAAATAGAAACTAGTTTAAATGATATTTAGAACTTAGGGTACATTACACGTGTTTAGAAAACTAGATTTTTAATAAAGTAACTGGAAATGGCTTTGTGTTATTTGCTTTGTGTTATTTTATCAGCTTGTCTTTTGTTTAGCTACGGTTTACTTTAGAACTCCACTTAATTAATTCATAACATAGTCGTTTCTGTGTTTAATCTAAATATTAATGTAATTAAACGTTGTGAAAAATTAAACAGTTATTTATTTTCAGAAATAAAAAATTAAGGTACCTACATTAATTATTAATCTTTATAAATAACTCTGTCTCGGTGGCGTTGTTTTATTACGGTACGACTGCAATGCTGAGGTCTTGGATTCGATTCCCGGGTCGGAAAAATTGATATTTGGGATTTCTACTTCAGTATCAGCCTGGAGTCTAGAATTTGTGCCCGATATAGCAATAGGCTCGGCCCTATCACATTATTGGACGGAATACGCACGGCGAAAAGTGGGTGCACCAGTTGCACCTCTGCCTACCCCTCCGGGGATAAAAGTCGTGAGTATGCGTATAAATAACGTCAGTCAAACTGTGACGTAAAACTTTGAAAACCAAAATTATGAAATTTATGCATTACTAATAGACTTTCGTAGGGGCACTTTTAAGTCGTCGAATGAAATTACTCGTATGATTCAGGTCTATTTAGTCTGTTCCATAAAATGACGAACCCTAAACCAAGATATATTGAAATGGGACCACTTCGAGACCCTTATTTACTAAATAAAGAAGGAATCAAGGAAATACGCTCCCAATTTTCAGAGAAACCAGTGTACATACATAAAAAAAAATACAAACACACGAATTGATAACCTCCTCCTATTGGAAGTCAGTTAAAAATAGTTGTGTTCTACCCTATTATGATATCTAACAGCTAATCCATGTCTATCTATAATCTTTACAACACGAAACCTTTGCTCAACGTGACATGATAACAGAGAATCATAGCCCCAAAACGGTCGGAGGCGAGAGAAAAAAGTATGCTTATAATTACGCTTCCAGAATTTTATGTTCCTTAAGGGCGTTCAGGTCACTTCACATACTTTGAAGTGCTGTCAAAGGGCAAAGTTTTGCTTCTTAGCAAATTACTTCGCTCACGTTGGTTCACCCATCAGTGACTACTGCCGCTGACGGCTTGTGGTTCCTACACTTTTGATTTTACTGTTTTACCAGTAACTATTGCTCCAGTAATTGGTGTATTGTTTTAACGAGTAGTTGTGGTAACTTGTCTGTAATACAGCTAGGCTATATTTAGCTCTTCTATTTTAAGATCAAAGTTACAATCAAATCTCACTGTAAAACATTTGCTTTGTCAGAAGATCTTGCGTATGTTGGTATCAGAATACAGAATATATTATTATTCTATGAGAACGTTTAATCCGATGTAAACTGTTACTTAAATTAAAAATCGTATCCATATATACCTTTACGATGTCTTATAAGTTCTAATTTAGTTATTGTAATGAAGATCCTGGGGAGTTCGAATTTTATGGATTAGGAAAAAAGGGGACGGGAAAATTATATTGCGTGTTAAATATGGAGTAATTAAAATTACATGTATAATTATTACATATATTATTTGATATTACATATCTATGATTTCTATAATGAATAATATGATCATGAATTTCTAATGACGGTACAGGAATAATAAGTACACTTGATGAAGCTTCTTTTCTTCTTCATTATTTTCACAAGCCCTGTTTCACAAGTGTCAAGTAAAAGACATGTCCAAAAACGGGCTTAAAATTCTAACCAAGATACTATATATATTTGGATAGTAATCCCAAAAAATAGGCCTTTGCAATAAGTCGTATGATTATAAAGTCCTCGGATTTTGAGATTTATGTAATTTTATTTAGCTTAAATAATACACTTAAAATTAGCGTTTTTAAAAAAGTTCGTTATATATTGAGAGGTGTATTTTTTTTTTAATACATCCACGATCCATATTTTTGCCCTTTTAATATCCATAAACTTTGACACGGTTTGATTTTGAGGCCCAGTACCCATAAAAAAGCGGACATCTCCTTTGTTTTACATTTGTCATATTAAACACCTGATGTTATACTTAGATAGTACAATACTCATTTTATTTACATGGGAGCATAGGATAGAGAGGTACTTTTATAATGGGCCGGTTTATACATTTATGTGACGAGTAGGATTAACTTAAAAGCTGTGGAAGAGGGTCTTGATAAAATATTTTATGCTATCAATGTTACAATTTCCAATACTTTATTGTATTAAAATAATAAGAAGTATTCATATCTGCAGAAGAACTAGTTCATACGTCAATATAGTAGCCATCATCTGAAACAATTTAATTATTCTTTAGTGAAATAGCTGAAGAAATCTTAAAATGATTACGCTTTCTTCAAAGTTGGTACTGGTGGTAGGTCTCTCATTATGTAAGAGGCCATCTGGGTGGGTACCACCGCAATGTCTATTTCTACCGCCAAGCAACAGTGTGCATGCACTATTGTGTTTCGGTTTAAAGGACATTGTAGCCAGTATAACTACTGGACATAATGAGACTTAAAATCTTATGTCTCAGGATGACGAGCGCAGTGGAATGCCACACAGTACTTTGTAAGTCAAGGTGCTGGATGGTGTTACTACTGTTTATGGGTGGTCGTATCGCTTACCATCAGGCGAACGGCATGCTCGTCTCGTCATTCAATGCAATAAAAAAAAAAAAATTGAGTTCAATAAATCTTAATTCCCTTAATAGTGTATATTCGTAGACACTTACTATAGGACAATCCCGTTGATCAATTCTTACATTCAAAATATCTTGCTCTCTCTCTCTCAAACACCTTTAGGCCTAGTGCGGGTTGGCAGATTTCACATACCTTCGAAATTCCTAAAGAGAACTTCGCAGATATGCAGGTTTCCTCACTATGTTTTCCTTCACCGTTAAAGCGAAATTATCTTATGACGAATGCTTTTAATAGGAAAACAATAATTGTGCGGCTTCATAGATTCCTATGTGAATTTTTCTGCTATCTAATTTATTTAAAATAAATGTGTGTATAGCCTGCGTGCGATCTGAATGGGATGCGACCTTTTGAAATTGACACCGCACGGTGAACGAAACGAAAATGAACATGAAAGGGCATGTCCAAAGCGGAGCTACAATTCTACCAAGACGGTTTATATTTTTGGATAGAAGTAATAAATCAATAAATCGTTTAATTTCACAGATCTCCTATTTTAAGATTTATGTAATTTTATTTTGCTTAAAAGCTACATTCAATATGAACGTTTATAAAAAAGTTTGTTATAAATAAATAGAAGGGCCTAAAAATATTTTTTTAATGGATCCCGGTTTCATAAATTATTTCAAAAATATAAAGCTACATATAAAGCTACATTATCTACATTTTCACGCGGGCGGAGCCGCGAGCATAAGCTATTATTTAAAAGAATTAATTAATAAAAAAATTGTAAGTAAAATAGTCGATAACTAGATATCTACAACCTGTCGTTGGCAAAGCGACCGCAGCTGTTAATTGTGTGGTTATTGTAATAACAAGTATAAACATAATAAAAACCATTTGAACAATAAGCGTATGCATATAAAAGCATATTGTAGACGGCAAAAATAAATTGTTGATGACTTTTGTGATGAGATTAATTTGTTCGAATTAACTGATTGTGATTCGCATACACCGAAGCTATTGTTAAAGCGTAGGTGTCTTTACAATTACACTTTAACAATAGCTTTCGCAATCGCTTCCGACGTTTCTGTTTGTTTACACTGTTCACAAGTTCTAATAAAATGACAGAACATACCGACAACAACGTTCCTCTAGTGATATGGAAAAGATTCAAACCAGTTAAACAAATTTTGGTTCGGTAAATTTGAGTCAATAGCCGCTGCATCTGTAGAAAGAAACGTATAAAATAAATCTTCAGTGAACCCACGTTAATGCTTTTACATAACTCTTTTCTGGTCTGTATTTGAAGGTATTTCCTGCTGTAGAGTATTTGGCACTTTCAATGCATAAAGTCTAGACTTTCGAGACTTGTTATAGTAACAGAAATTAAGGCACTTCTGTTTTCGGAATCTAGAGCAGTCAGTATAATGTTTGTATGTTCTGAACGAATAAGAAAGTTGAACTAAAGCTTTATTGAATCTTTACTAATATTATAAAGCTGAAGCGTTTGTTTGTTTGGTTGAACGCGCTTATCTCAGGAACTACTGAACATTAATTCCGAGTGCTATAGGCTATTTTTTAATCTTGAAAAAAACTTTTTCACTCGGGTTGAGTCGTGAGCAATTATACTTGTCTTAATATAAAGATACTTAGGCGTATCGATCATTGAGACTGTGCTGTCAGGAAGTGCATCGTGTCATTTTATATCAACAGTAACCTGAGACAACGATGGATAACTGAACCCGCTGCACGAATTATATTTTAACCCGCTGTATGACTACACGATTTACCAATCGAATTTAAAACGCGCGCAATATTTTTGCTGTCATATTTTAGTTCCAAATATGCAAACAGTTGTTCAAATTTCCATACAAAAATTTACTTAATCGAAACTATAACTATTCACGCTTGGGGTGCTGACTGACTGTAATGGAATGATTATCTCTTGTTGCTATAAGGTTCTTTATTATACTGTACTCGAACTACCTTACAATACATCTTACATCTACTTATGTACTAGGCACACACACTACACTGACAAGTGCCGGAGGTCTAACGATAAAAATACGTTAAGATTCATATCTATACTAATATTATAAAGCTGAAGAGTTTGTTTGTTTGAACGCGCTAATCTCGGGAACTACTGGACCGATTTTGAAAATTCTTTCACTAATAGGAAGCTACATTAGTCCTGAGTGCTATAGGCTACTTTTTATCTCGGAAAAACTTTTTACGCGGTCGGAGCCGCGCGCAATGCTATTGAAAACAAAAATCTATCTTATTGGCAGCGTAATGCCCCCGTGTTCTTCGAATCTTCAAAAGTGCAGACTAAAAAAAATTATAATACTTAAGATTTCTAAAATATAATAACAAAATTGTTAAATAGCTTACTTCCACAGTATATGCTTTAGAAGAAACAGTGTAAAGAGCATTCAAAGGTTTGCGACTTGTTGCATGAAGCTTGGCAGCTAAATACCATACTAGAGATAGTTTGGATACTGCGCATACAAAGAAATAGATAGAAAATGCGAGGGATTCCTTGTTCCATCTGTAATATAAAAGATATAGTGAGTCTTAAAAACCCAATCGTCGTGAAAGTACTTTTGTTAGGATATTTTTATCCTCCCGGAGACCACCGTATACAAGAGGTCGTAGTCTTCTGGTCGTAGCCACCTGCAGATGACATATCACATCGATAAGTCTATCGCATGGAGTAAAGAAGTTGTTCTGTGGTCTTTCGCAAGGATAAGTCATACTAAACACACACACAAACATGCATGCGCACACACACACGCTAATTAGTTTATAATTTGAAATTTCTGTATAGCATAGTAAGTTCCGAATGTGGAGACCTTGTGACCTGTAACACAAGGTAATCTTAGATCAAGCACCAGTCTCCACAGGTCTTTATGTAATATTTTAAAGGTGCTTTTGTAAATATACGAACTGTGGAGATATATACATTTTATTACTATTATTCCCATACATTCTTTTGTTTTCTATTTGCACTAATGATGAATAGTTGTAGAAAGTCATCTTGGGTACGGCCAAAGGTGGGCCTGCAACACACTAGCGACTGTATCGTCGCCGCGTTGTTCAATATTACTACAATATTAGGTCTACACAAGATGGACGTCAAAGATGTTACTGCAGTTATTAATATAACCGTGGAAAATATTTTCTTAAAAATAAATTTACTACTGAAATAGAACATAGTATGAAAATGTATGAAACATTTTCTTGCATTTAATTGTGATCAAAAACCGGACAAGTGCGAGTTGTATTCGCGTACCGCGGGTTCCGAACAAACTTGTAGGTAAGGTATCTAAGTACATAAGTTCAATAGTTCGTCAAAATTAGTTAATACATTTGTCAAAATTAAACAGTTTGTAAATTAGCACATGCTCACGCCTTTTATCCCCGAAGGGGTAGGCAGAGGCGCAACTAGTGCACCCACTTTTCGCCGTGCGTATTCCGTCCCATGATGTGATAGGGGGCGTGATGTGTTGTAAGATCTGGCAAATTACATGATTCTAGGTGAGTGGGAAGTACCCTATAGGTTCTGATTCCCTTGCAAAATCGGAAAATATGCGACATAAACGGTCATATCTTTTGATCGCGTTGACTTAAAACTTAAAGTATTTGATAAAAATATCAACTCGATATCTCTACGCGTCTCTGAGAAAAAGGATCTTGACAGATAGACAGACAGCCAGACATAAGAACAGACAGACGGACAACATAGTGATCCTGTAAGGGTTCCTTTTTTCCTTTTGAGGTACGGAACCCTAAAAATATGTTTCCAATGAATAGGTATATTATGTGTATAAAAACGTACCTGTTGCTCTCAAAACATTTACTATACTGGAAGTTGTTTAGAGTCAGTTTGCTGGAAAAATAAATTATAATAGGTTTCCAAGAAACAATTTAGTATAAAAAATTATTATTATATAACCAAAATCAAATACAGTAGAAACCGGTTATAGCGTCTGCTGTTATAACAACGCATCGGCTATAACGTCTAAATGACAATCTCCCGGCAAATACATGCCTAAAAAAGTGTATCATTTATAGTGACTATTGGATATAGCGTTCGGATTAGGTGGTCCCTTCAATATCGTTATAACCGGTTTTCACTGTAGCAGGAAATATTAATTTTTCTTTATTATCGGCATAATTTTAAGTTTAAAATGCAACTTTTACGCATGCGAAGCTGGGAACAAAAGCTAGTTCTTGTATAAAGCCTCAGCGAAACCAATTGGTCGGGGAAAACGTCTTTTCGCATTTAATATGTATAAACTTGTAATAAAATCTCTTTGGCTGTACTATTTATATCTGTCTGGTTTTGTTGATATTAAAAAGGTTACATTTCAAAAAAGAAAGAAATTAGTAAAATGTTGTTTTCAGCTATTTTTCTTTTTATTTATTTTTCTTTCGGTAAAAATTAGTGAATCTAATGATGAAATTCGATACGTTATGAAATTTTATTATAAAAAGGAAAAAAGCACAGCAAACCGCGACAAAAAGGACTTGTCCAAAAACGGGCCTGAAAATTTAAACAAGAAAGTTTATATATATTTGGATAGAACTCCTAAAAACTAGCCTTTTACAATAAATAGTTTAATTTTAAACACCTCCGATTTTAAGATTTATGTAATTTTGTTTTACCTATAATCACACTTAAAATTAGTTGTAATTAACGTTTTCAAAATAAAAATCTTCGTATATTGGAATGCACACCCAAAAAAAATAAAGTTGACAGTTGTCACTTGTCAATGGATCAACTGTCATGTCTGATGTCATGAGTAGCCGTAGCCCGCGTAGGATTGTTTTGTTCCAGAGACTTTTCGGTAGTATTAAAAATATTTTTATCATGTAAATTACTGTGATATACCTAAAAGTGAATTCGCAGAATAAATCAAAGAAAACACTATGGTTTATTTTTGCATCAGGGACTTTAACGTCTTGTGACTGCGCCTTCAAGGATGTTCATGTGTACAAAACTCTAGATACCATATATATCGATGCTAGATACTAAGATACGTCTCCAAATGCAATCACGGATGTTTCAGCATTTTGACGACTCCGATCCATGAAACGATCGATAAATTCTCAATACACAAATAAATTATGAAAATTGAGAGGTGTGTCGCGCGAGGTCTGCATTTGGAACCTGTAACTTCGTCTTTGCAGTCTGGTCTTTTCCAATAAGCGATCGTCGCCGCTCACTATACCCATATATATAAAACAATAAAAGAGTTTAAAATATCATAAAAGTGTTTAATTCAATACATAGCTATTCCATTGTTATGATTTTAATGGGTATGTATTGTATGTTCATCTGTTTTGCACCTGATAATTGAGAATATTTTTTTGGTGTATTACCTAGGTACACGTAAAACAATAAACCTACACATAAAAAATGAAATGGGGCTCCTCCAATACTTTATCATGAAATTATAACCCCCAAATTTTATTTCAATAATAAGTGAGTTCAAAAATTAAAACCTAACTACTAATAATTATGCTTTAAAAACTATGAAACAAGCAAAATATTATCATTTAAAATTGTTATGCAAGTACAAACTATTGTTTATCATCTATTAAATTAAAAAAATACAAATAATATTGTTATAATGTATTTAATACACAATATTCATATTTAGTAATGTTTAGGTAATATCTGTGGTTGTATGCCACCTACAGAAACAAAACTATACATTCTAACAGTAAGAAGAAATCAATTAAGGGCAGTGGCATATTATGACCATGGCTATCATTATGAATATATATTAAAAACATTTAAAACATATTATAATACGTTAGTTACTCATTTAATAGATGATACAATTCTGAAAAGTTTGTACATAACAACTCCAGATGCGAATATTTTCTTGGTTCATATGTTTCAGAGCATAATTTTTTTAATTGAAATAAAAGTAATTCTTATAGTTTATGTACAATTATCTATTCTATTTCAATGTCCTCTGGAATCATTATGCAATCTAAAACCTGCGCAGGTGGAATAATATTGCTTTGATGCCGAGCCCATCCAAGATACCAAATAATGGTCATAACATGAGCGCAGCTTCCGACTGTCCTCCTGCCAATTATGCAGCTACAATAGTGGCTTATCAAATCACTAGTCTAATCAAGTCAAATATCGAAATATCGCCGAGAAAATGCAAGTCGAAGTCGAGATGAAAAGGCGATGCTATCGTAATTCATAGCTCGTGTGTAATATCGAAGGATCTGTTGTTTGCCAAGTCAGTTTAAACAGAAATAGGTAACAGATAAATTCAACGAGACATGAATCGAACATCGAAGCAGAATAACCGCGAATGCAAATTGCAAATAGCGCGAATTTTTAGTATTATAGTCTCTTTGGCGCGAATGTTTTTTTTTTTTGTAATTGTGCACAGAGATCAATGAAGTTATTGTAAGTTACTCTGCCACGACATTTCTTTATTATATTTCTAATAAATGGAGGGGTCTAAAAATATTTTTTTAATGGATTCAAGATCCATATTTTGCCCCTTTAATATCCCTAAAGTTTGAGCCTGTTTAAATTTTGAGGCCCAGCTCCCATACAAAAAGCGGACATCTCCTTTGTGACGTTTATGGATATAATGCAGTGTCAGTAAGAGTAGCGCAAAGTGGGTTTAAGCGTTTTCAATCCGAAAATTTTGTTGGCAAAGATGCACCTCGCTGTGGTCGCCCTGTTACGGATAAAGTGGACGCCATTTTTGAAAAAGTGAAGCAAGATCGACATTTCAATAGTTACGACATACCTGAAGAACTGATAATTGACCACAAAATAGTTTTATACCATTTGAAAAAAGCTGGGTACACAACAATGCTCGATATTTGGGTGTCACACGAGCTCACTGAAAGTAACCTAATGAACCGTGTACTCATTTTCAATTATTTGTTGAGACTTAATGAAACCGAATTGTTTTTTAAGAGATTGATAACTGGTGACGAAAAGTGGATCACGTACGAAAAGAAAGTACGAAAAAGGTCATGATTGAAGGTCGGTCAGGCTTCACAGACTGTGGCAAAACCTGGGTTAACTCGCAATAAGGTGATGCTGTGTGTATGGTGGGATTGGAAGGGCATTGTTCAGTATGACCATTTATTGTCGGGCAGAACCATCGATTCGGATCTCTACTGCTAACAACTTATAAGATTAAAGCAAGAAGTTGAGAGAAAGCGGCCAGAATCGATCAATAGAAAGGGTGTGGACTTTCATCACAATAACGCTAGACCACACACATCTTTAGCCACTCAGCAAAAATTAAGAGAGTTTGGCTAGGAGGTGGTAATGCATCCACCATATAGCCCTGACCTTGCACCTTCAGGTTTCCACCTGTTTCGGTCTCTTCAGAATTATTTATGCAGTGTCAGGTTAACATCAAGAGAGGACTACCAAAACTACTTGTTGCGTTTTTTTTTTTATCAGTAGTCCCAAAATTTCTACAGCAATGGGATTATGGCACTACCTACAAGATGGCAGAAAGTCATCGAACAAAATGGCACCTATATATACCGTAATTAAATGTTAATAAACTGTGAAAAAAGAAATCTTGAGTTTTCATATAAAATGCGAAGAAACTTTTTCACCAAGCTAATATATTATGGTTGATTACATTAAAGCCAGATTATCTGAGAAATAATATCTAACCAACTGATTTCTTATATTACGCGAATGTTAGAATGTTTACATCGAAATAAAACTATTTTACCGATTTTATCGCGGTTTTTTTAATTTATATTTTCTATAAATTACCGTGACCATGAAGGCTATTAACTTTTCGAAACGTCGGGAGAAAATATAAATTAAAAATCCCCAATAAAATCGGTAAAATAGCTTTATTTCAATATCTAACCAAATGATAATTTCTCTTACAGTGAACATTAATACCAATCAAGAAATCCATTAAACTTACTTCAACGTATAGTAGGTATCCAAACTTATGTAAAAAAGGTTTGTCCAGAAGGTTATAAAGACGAAAGGGTGTAGGTGATCATTTACAATATGGGTCAAACGTGTTAACCGCGCGTAGTAAATCTGGAGCTCCATCCAGGAAGGTTTACTGTGACGTGACTGAAAAGACGATATTTTCTTTGAATATTATTTTACCGTGTAGAAGATTAAAACATATTAATGTTTTTTTTTATGGCATTGAATGACGAGACGAGCATGCCGTTCGCCTGATGGTAAGCGATACGACCACCCATAAACAGTAGCAACACCATCCAGCACCTTGAGTTACAAAGTACTGTGTGGCATTCCACTGCGCTCGTCATCCTGAGACATAAGATGTTAAGTCTCACTATGTCCTGTAGTTACACTGGCTACAATGTCTTTCAAACCGAAACACAACAGTGCATGCACACTGCTGCTTGGCGGTAGAAATAGACATTGCGGTGGTACCCATCCAGGCGGACTCTTACATATGAGAGACCTACCACCAGTAAAAGTAGTAATCAAAATCAGTGTATTAGCTTTAATTTTTTCCAGGGATCTTTTATTGTAACTAAATTCGGGGACGAGCAAGATAAGTTGCCATCGTGGCTACATCTGAGTCGCTTGCGTCATGCTGTAAGCGTTATGACTATAGTACTACAAAACTTAGCAACATTAACAAATAGATAATTTAAGTTAAAAAACCTTCAGTAGCATAGTTATGTCGCATGTGCTGCACGACACCGCTCTGGGTTCGAATCCCGGATCGGGCAAAACGATATTGGGTTTTTCTGCTCGGTATCAACCCGGAACCTGAAATTAGTGCTCGATAAGGCGATAGGCTTGCTGTTACATCATGGGATGGAATAAACATGGCGAAAAGTGGGTGCACTAGTTGTGCCTCTGTTTAGCCCTTCGGGGATAATAGCGCGTGTGTAATCTGTGTGTGTGTGTGTGTGTGTGTGTGTGTGTGTTAAAAACACAAAACACTTTATAAGGACACAGAAGATCAAGCAAAAGTTTCTGTTTAATAAAATAACAAATTGTTAAAACTCATCCAGCCGACAAAGCTTCAGTATTGTTCACAACATAGTTAGCTTTTACGGCAATTTAACGATATAAAATATACTTGCCGATCTTACATTGTTTAGTTTATGATACGTCTTATCTTTCGGTTCAAATGTTCGGACATTTACAAAATTTTTATATTTTACCAGTTACATTGTCATTTGTCAGTATGTTATGTATTTCTTTAATCGTTAATGTTTTTTTTTTTTTTTTTTTATAGCATTGAATGACGAGACGAGCATGCCGTTCGCCTGATGGTAAGCGATACGACAACCCATAAACAGTAGCAACACCATCCAGCACCTTGACTTACAAAGTACTGGGTGGCATTCCACTGCGCTCGTCATCCTGAGACATAAGATGTTAAGTCTCATTATGTCCAGTAGTTATACTGGCTGCAATGTCCTTCAAACCGAAACACAACAGTGCATGCACACTATTGCTTGGCGGTAGAAATAGACATTGCGGTGTTACCCACCCAGACGGCCTCTTACATAATGAGAGACCTACCACCAGTAATAGAAAACAGAAAAATTATATAGGAATGACATATCCTATTGATAAGTCTAACGTTAGAACATGTCATTCATAACGTTAGCGTTAACTATTGTACAGTCAGCCACATAAGTAGCTGAACAAATTCATACATACTTACATACATACATACACACTCATGCCCTTTATCCCCGAAGGGGTAGGCAGAGGTGTAACTAGTGCACCCACTTCTCGCCGTGCATATTCCGTCCCATGATGTGATAGGGGGCGGGCCTATTGCCATATCGGGCACAAATTCTAGACTCCGGGCTGATTCTCAGTAGAAAAACCCAATACCACTGCCTGACCCGGGGATCGAATCCGAGACCTCAGCACTACAGTGGTACCGGAATACAATTACATAATTCGTCTATGTAGGTACAGTCAGCCACATAATTATCTGACTAAAAACAAAGTTTTTAACAGCCTTTACACTTTTGTGTTCTTACCAATTTTGGTTTTCTTTTCACAAAAATTAAATAAAAGGGATTTATTTAACTTCACACAAGGAACAAACAATGTTTCAACTAACCTGAACGCGTCCAGGCAATTTGAAATGTTGAATTTATTCTGCCACTTATGTCGCTGACTGTACTTATGTACAAAGGCATCTTGGCTACGAACCCAGTGTTTTGACTTAACTATCAATATGCTTCGATTAAATAGCAAAGTCAGCAATTAGATTTTTTATATTATAATAATTTTACTAGTTATCAAACTTACTTTGTTTTGACGATGAAAGAATATTTTGTTGAAAGTTTGAAATCTGTTAGTCAAATACATGCTCGCTATAGCGACCAGGATTGTAATGAAGTTCGATACAAGTGCACCTTGCGCATGTAATACCTGTAACAGGATTTAGGATTTTTTAATATAAGCAGGCAATTGCTATTGAGAAATGATTGCTAATAGTACAAATCCTTTACTAATTTTAATTGATGTATAAGTTTTAAGTGAAAATGAAAGCAGCTGAATATATGTATATAATGCAATTTAACAAACAAATCGAGCTCCTTATTTAACATTAATTAGCTTGTGCTCGCAACGCAACGTAAAGTGTCGTGCCTAGGTCATATTCTAAGACATGATAAGTACCATCTGCTGAGATCCATCATGATGGGGAAAATAGCTGGAAAAAGAGGTGTAGGAAGGAGAAGAAAGTCGTGACTTCGCAATATACGGGAGTGGACCGGAATAAAAACGGTTGAAGAGCTGTTCCGACTAGCCAAGGAGAGTTTCAAGAAACTGACTGCCAACCTTTAGTAATGGAGAGGCACTTGAAGAAGAAGAAGAGCTTTTGATCGTGGCTTCGCCCGCGTGAAAGAGTTTATCAGGCATAAAAAGGATCCAAAACCTTCCCAGGGTCTCAAACTATCTCCGACCAAATTTCACCAAAATCTGTTTGGTAGCTTTTGAGTTTATCGCGTACACAGGACGCAGGTGACTTTGTTTATACTGTGAAAGGAAGGAAGGTTAAGAAAGGAAGGTTATTTAACTGGGAGAAGTAGTGAGAATTCCAGAAAGTACTTCCACACGTGCCAGAACGTAAACAAAAGCTAATCGTATAAATCAAGCGTGCATTCCAGAAGGGGCGTGCAATGTGCATCGCCTCATCTATCTACTGCCAGACTAATTAGTCACACGACTGACTGATACTACAGTCAGCGATATCTAGACGATTTGGCTTTATACTACAACGTATGCCATTAGCTACGATATCTTTAATTTAGGACATAGACATAATAAACCAACATTCCAACTTCTGAGAAATTCTACTCGTCATATAAAAGTATAAGACGAACAAATAATAAGTCACATAATCTTTCCTATGCTCCTAAATAAATGAAAATGAAATAAGTACTATCTACATGAGATTTTTTATAGGATAACTGTCAAAAAACTTGTAACTTGTCAAACAGGCCTTGGTCGGGTATTATACACTCACTTCTTCGAGATTTGAATTCGTTTGAAGAAATTTAATTTGAAAAATGTTGTGTTCTTTTAATCGGTACAAAGCAACAACGAAACTGAAAATCAGACGTCGAGAGATTTTAATAAAAAATACCTGTAGAATAACCCCGCTGAAATGCTTAAACGGAATTTGATCATAGAACCAAGAGTAATTAATTAATCGGTAAGTATTTGAGAAGTTATCGGAACCGTCCGGTCCGATATAACATAACATTGTCACTTTGGCTGTAGCTACCAAGTATAAGCAATAACCCGCTGAAACAAATAAAATAAAATACGTATACAGGGTAGATTGTATTCACTGGTGGTAGGTCTCTCATTATGTAAGAGGCCGTCTGGGTGGGTACCACCGCAATGTCTATTTCTACCGCCAAGCATCAGTGTGCATGCACTGTTGTGTTTCGGTTTGAAGGACATTGTAGCCAGTATAACTACTGGACATAATGAGACTTAACATCTTATGTCTCAGGATGACGAGCGCAGTGGAATGCCACACAGTACTTTGTAACTCAAGATGCTGGATGGTGTTACTACTGTTTATGGGTGGTCGTATGGCTTACCATCAGGCGAACGGCATGCTCGTCTCGTCATTCAATGCAATAAAAAAAAAAAGATTTTGAGACGGGTAGTGCAGCTCCTTTAACCGCTGTAGCTACATAAAAACTTTCTTGAGACCGTCCCACCTTTTGAAGACATTAAAGATCATTACATAATAATAATGCAATAAATAATACCAGGCCCTTTTTTTTCGCAAGAAAAAAACGCGTTATCGCTACCACCACTGGGGGGTGAGTAGACGGTTATGTTGGTTTCACCGATCTTACGGTCTAATGTCGACACTCGGGAGTATAGCATCATCCGAGCGAGCATTGGACCGAGTCCCTAACACTATGTAGGGTGTACATACACCGGCATACCAACCAAAACCCGCGGTGGCCTTCTTCGGCGCCTACGGGACGGCCCCGGGGTATCTTGTTGCACAAAGATAGCTGCACGTAACCGCCCCTGTGCGATGCCGCATTGCGGCCCATCTCTAAATGAGGGGACTAAGATACCCCCGCGCTCTACAGGAGGACTTTGACGTCTACGACTGCAGGAGACCGACCACCCGCATTGTTGTCCACCTCGGAGTCGCTTACATTGAAGTAGTCGAGCGAGCAGTTATACCCCCACTGCTCGCCCCGCGACTCTCGCTTACCCCATTTAGTCGCCTCTTACGACAGGCAGGGAATGCCGTGGTGGAATTCTTTAGATGCCCCCGGGCCACAGGGCACGAGGCGCCGGTCAGTCGTCCACCCGACGCCTTCTTCGTCTCGTCTGGCTGCGGGCGGGATCATTCTGCTCACGATCCCGCTCGGCGCTCTCCTTCCGCGAGATGACGTACTCACAGAAGGCTCGCCATCGCTCGCCATGACCTCCTGCCACCGACCATGGCGGACACCACGGCCGGCAGCGAGAGGTCTCCTCCGATGACTGCTCTAAGAGCGCTGCGTTGTAGGTCCCAGGCTGGGCACTCCTCAAGAGTGTGTTGGCTGGACGTCGCAGCCGTTGCCACAATGATGGCACACGGCAGACTCCTCCTTTCCGATCCGACACAGAAACGAGCCGAAACACCCGTGGCCCGTCAGCACCTGTGTCAGACGGAAGGTCGGCGCACCGTGGCGCCTGTCTAGCCAACTTAAGAAGACAGGTCGCACTGCCGCGACTGTTCTCAAGCCCGCACTCGGGCTCTCCAGCCTGGTATGCCACTCCTCCACGGCGGCGCTGCGGATGGCCAATTGGGCCGTCACTTCCCTCGGAGCCAGTCTCCGCGCGAGACGGGATGCCTCCTCACGCCAGAAGAATACTGACGAGAAATAATACCAGCCCTGTATTATATACTGCCCACTACTGGGTACGGGCCTTCTCTATAACTGAGAGGGTTTAGGCCTTAGTCCACCACACTGGCCTAGTACGGGTTGGTAGACTTCACATACCTACGAAATTCTTATATAGAACTTCTCAGCTATGCAAGTTTCCTCACACTGTTTTCCTTTACCGTTAAAGTAAGCTACAATTCATAAAGAATACACTCATACTTAACTTTAGAAAACTCAGAGGTGCGTGCTCTTGGGTTTTGAACCTGCAGACTTTCGTCTCGGCAGTCCGTTCCACTCTCGCTGGAGTTGTGCGGTCCATGGCCTTATACGGTTGTCCCGTCTGGGCCGGGTCCTTGAATGCTCGATGCGTCGCTCTACTGCGCAAGCCGCAGCGTTTAGTGGCGCAGCGACTCATCAGGGGCTACCGCACAATCTCCCACGAGGTGGCCTGCGTCTTGGCCGGTATTCTGCCATGGGATTTCGATGCCAAATACCTCTCGTCAGTATTCTTCTGTCGTAAGGAGGCATCCCGTCGCGGGCGGAGACTGGCTCCGAGGGCCTTGTCGTCCGGGGGCATCTAGAGAATACCGCCACGGCAACCCCTGCCTGTCGTAAGAGGCGTCTAAATGGGGTTGAGAGAGTCGCGGGGCGAGCGGTGGGGGGTTGGTTGCTGGTGGATGACAATGCGGGTGGTCGGTCTCCAGTAGTCGTAGATGCCAAAGACGTGTTTTAGAGTTCGGGGGCTTCTCAGCCCCCTCACCTAGAGAGTGGCCGCGTTGCAGCATCGCGCTGGGGCGGTTCCGTGCAGGTATCTTCGTGCAAAAAGATACCCCGAGGCCGTCCCGTATGCGCCGAAGAAGGCCACCGCGGGTTTTGGTTGTTATGCCAGTGTAGGGGGTACATAATGTTAAGGACGCGGTCCAATGCCCGCCCGGATGATGCTATACTCCCGAGTGCCAACATTGGGCGGCAAGATCGGTGAAACCAACTTAACCATTCCATTCACCCTCCAGTAGTGGTAGCGATAACGCGTTTTTCCCCGCGAAATAAAAGATCGTTCCACTCTCAAATAGGCATCTGCATTCACCGAGTTTGATGAAAATGTACACGTATCACGTTACTTGCAATAGGTATCAGAAAAGGAACACCTGATGGTATGCTATAATCACTACCCACGAACACACACTGATTGAGTAATGGCAAATAGGAAGGGTAAGAGACTGATTGCAAACTGTAACAACAAAGGTATTTTTTACTGAAGTACTAACCTGGTGCCATGTTTAGTTGGTTTTTCGGACAATAACTTATTAAAGAATACTGATAACATTTGTGTAAGTTATTAAAAAATTCTTAATAAAAACCATACCGGCCCAGCAAAGCTGTACAGCGAACATTGTCAAATTAGCTATATACACCGCCATGCGTGGTTTTATCATAGGTGGTAATTTTCTCTCAATTCCTTCTATTTCTGTTATCAAAGTTCGCCATTTTATGCATAGTCGTAACGGGATAATGCTCCCAAAAAGAAAAGTTACACCAAATTGAAAAATACCTGAAAGATGAGAAATATGGACGATTTTATTTAATGGTTAATAGACTTAGGAAACATTAACGCTATCGACTGTGACTTACTTATCTTCTGTATTGAAAGTCCATCTCGAACAATACTAATAAGAACTTCCATGACCATTAAAACTTGTAATAATAAATCTGTTACGTATATAAGGGAATAAAAAGATTTCCAGGTATATCTGTAACAAAATGATCAATTTAAAGTACAAGCTCAGCAATAATGTAGTGGCAGTTTTCGGGACATACTTAATCATTCTTTCTTTCCGTGTTCGATGTTCATGATATCTATAAGAAGAAACAACTAGAATTGTATTACCTGTCTACTGATATGTGGCAAATAAAAATATCTTATAAACTCAAATAATTATTCCTGTGGGTACCGACGTATTCAGAAAGAAGGAATAGCGGTCAGTTATGGTGTTTTCATCTCCGGATTTACAGAATAAAATAAGAGTCTCATGATTGATAGTACATGCTACCGATAGACTAACAACACAAAAGAAACCCCAATTTATACTTACTTAGTTAATTTACTAGATTGGTTCAAAAGTCCGCTCATAGGCAATAGTCCGATAAATCGGCAAGTTAGCAATGTTAACCTTATCGATTTGTAGAAGCCGCCATTCAAAATCCGTTTTTCCCGAAGGTCCACGCTCGAAGACCATGCCGTTTGGGGAGACATGACTGAGTGGCATAATGTTATGATGATGGTTACTTTTATATGTTTTGGTTATAGATTAAATGGTGTAGATGCGAATGATTTCATTAATGTTATTGGTTTATAAAACGGTTCCAAATCCTTTGACCACAATTGACCACAGCTAATTCCTCGGCGCACGATCATAAACCTTTTCCAAGTTTACGAAGACACAAAAGACTTTTTTGATTGAGTCAAATGTTTCTCCACCATGTACCTTATGGAAAAGACTTGATCTTCTTGTTCTTCAAAATCGCGGTATTATAAATAGTATTGGTAAATCAAACACGTATTCTAGAATACTTTTCTCTGTATACGAAAATTATCGATTGAATTAATCAAAGAGCATTTATAATACTATCGAAAGGATTAATTGTCGATGCGATACGACTAATTACAACAAATTGAGACTTGGAACTCACCTCTTTGAAATCACTTTTCGCTGACAAATTTCAGAACAAAATCGGATGAAGAGAATTAATAAAAACGAATTCAAATGCAAACACGGTCGAAAACTGAATAAAATTTGGTGAAAACTTAAAAAAGATGATTATTAATCGCGTAACGGCTAAGAGCAACGGTATAGTATGCAATGAAAGGAAATATGACATTATAATATACTCTTTGCGATAGACACTAAACTTATTTAGGGTCTGTATCTGTGTGTCTGTGTATCAGTGTATATGTGTATTTGTATGTCTGTCTGTGGCATCGTAGCTCTCAAACAAATGTACCGATTTTGACGCTGTTTTTTTTGTTTGTAAGCTGATGTGATCGAAATTGTTCTTGGCTATAATTTATAAAGATCTGTTCAGGCGTTTGAAGATTATCAGCTCATTTCCAACTTACACAACATCGGTTGATTTAAAATTTGGTGTACTGTGACTTCGGAAATATTTTTAAGACATGTTGAACTTAAGCTGATGATGCAGCATCAAGTAGTCTGCAGGATACACAACTCTTTAGCAACTTATAGCAGATATAGCGTGTTTGGGCTCATAAGAATGGTCTCAACGAGTAGGTGTTAGATAGTTGAATATCAAGTCTTCATGATTGAGAATATAGTAATTTAAAACGTTTGAAATAAAAATTAAATTAAAATTTTGACCCAAGCGTCGTCGTGTCGGGAGACCGCTAAAGAAGTATTTTCATCTCCCTGGTCCGGAGTTTGGTCCCCCGACGCGAGGACACGCGGGTCAAAATATTATTAGGTACACAAACGACAAACAAAGACAATTTTTTTTGTTGAGGTTTTTTGTGTCCGGGGTTATTTAAATTTTAATTTAATTTTTATCGCATTGTAGGTATATACTATACATAGTAGTGACCACTCACAATTACGTCAGTTTACCAGATTTTTACTATATGTATAAAGTAACATATATTTTAACGCTATTCATCGAAGCTAGGTATCCCGGAATAGGAATTCAACTCCCTAATGTCCATTCTATTTCATATTATATGTACTCTATGAAGCTTTCCTACGAAGACATCAAACTCGACCGTTTGACATTGTGCGTAAGCATGTGATGGGAAACATCAAACAGGCCATGACAACTTGATGTAAGTGGTGTTTGTTTGTGAACATCAAAAATGTTTAGCCTTATGCGTCTCAAGTCAATATTTATTTGTGCCTTGTTAGGAATCATTCAAGAGTTTAGTTGTCAATAAATTAAAATTACAGCTTGCTTGGCTTTAGGGTGTCCTAAAACCAGTGTTTTATGGATGACGAGCGCAGTGGAATGCCACACAGTACTTTGTAACTCAAGTTGCTGGATGGTGTTGCTACTGTTTATGGGTGGTCGTATCGCTTACCATCAGGCGAACGGCATGCTCGTCTCGTCATTCAAAGCCATAAAAAAAAAACTGACATTCTTCTCCTGAAACGAATATTATAAAGGGTAGAATAACATATAATTCCTTATACAAGATTTTCCGTGATCATTATCTTGTAAAATAATTTCCTATAATATGTCTAGTGGGACTTGTTTGTAAAAATCTTACAATCTTCAAACGCAGCACAAGTTGTCATAACACCTCGGTTTTTTACGCGAGAGGGGCATTACCTCAGTTCATGCTGTTAACAAAACTACTTACTTTGAATTTGCAGAATATCATGTCTTATTTCCCGAAATCTTACCAATACCAATTGCCTGCACGTCGTGTTCGGCAAGTGTGATATTTCTCAAATATTTCTATATTGGCAACGAGAATTTGTTTGCGTCTAACACGAAAAATGATTTCGTTTTTGTACGTCGTGATACAGTTTGAATGTAAACGACGTGAATTTCGTTGGCTGAATAAGGATCTTTAGAATCTTTATATAAAACACTAGATTTTGCCCGCGGCTCCGCCCTCGTGAATAAGTTTTCCCGGGATAAAAGTCCCGCGTTATATTTCCCGGGATAAAAAGTAGCCTATGTGTTAATCCAGGACATTAATGTACCCGTGTGCCAAATTTCATCGAAATCTGTTCAGTAGTTTTGCGTGAAATGTTATTCATCATCATCAGCCCTGTATTATATATTGCCCACTGCTGAGCACAGGCCTCCTCTACTACTGAGAGGGGTTAGGCCTTAGTCCACCACGCTGGCCTAGTGCGGGTTGGCAGACTTCACATACCCTCGAGATTCTTATGGAGAATTCTCAGGTATGTAGGTTTCCTCACGATGTTTTCCTTCACCGTTAAAGCGAACGATAATTGATAAATAATACACACGTAACTTCGAAAATTCAGAGGTGTGTGCCTTGGGTTTTGAACCTGCGGACATTGTCTCGGCAGACCGTTCCATTCCCAACTTGGCTATCGTCGCTTATTAAATGACTAATATCGATAATAAGGTAGAAAACTTAGGATTGTATGTATTTTTTAATGCCACACCATTAAAAAAAACTGTCCGAAAAATAATAAATAATTTTTGGGATGGGCCACCCTTATCACTTAGGCGGATGAAAAATAGATAACAACCTATTCTCAGACCTACCAAGTGTGAATATAAAATAACATCAAAATCGGTTCAGCCGATTCGGAGGAGTATGGTAACAACACTGTGGCACGAAATTTTTATATATAGATAGATGTAAAGGAATGTTTTCTAAAGCTAATATCAAAATGAATTAGTTTTTCTACTCAGTATTAGCCCGGCGCGGCGTCTGTCTATTACATGGGACCTAACGTATTTTTTTTTTTTAAAGCATTGAATGACGAGACGAGCATGCCGTTCGCCTGATGGTAAGCGATACGACCACCCATAAACAGTAGCAGCACCATCCAGCACCTTGACTTACAAAGTACTGTGTGGCATTCCACTGCGCTCGTCATCCTGAGACATAAGATGTTAAGTCTCATTATGTCCAGTAGTTATACTGGCTACAATGTCCTTCAAACCGAAACACAACAGTGCATGCACACTGTTGCTTGGCGGTAGAAATAGACATTGCGGTGGTACCCACACAGACGGCCTCTTACATAATGAGAGATAATTAATAATTATCTTACATAATTGGCGAAATGTGGGTGTGATAAACCTCTGAATATCCCTGAAAAGGTAAAAGGCTTGATGCTATGTATGTGTGTATAACAAAACAACAACCTGACTTCTTCAAATTAAACTCTTTTAATTTTATAAAGGGGAAAGTAAGGGTGAGACAGAGGAAAGGAACGAAAATGTTCACTGGCCAATTTAGGCTTCAATCTGTTGATGCGACCAAGAGATATACACACTGCGCTGCATGTCTCGGCCTGTGGAAAATGTCTCCCTATGCACGGGTGTGCACTTAGTGTCAAGACCGAGCGCACAAGAATTGCTCCGAGTGACGGGAGGAAACCAAAAATATTAACCTTACTGATTTTTGTGCTTCCATGATTCATTATCATCACCATCAGCCATATAGAGTCCACTGCTGAACATAGTTCTCCCATAAAGACTTCCTAACGGACCTGTCACAAGCGACCTGCATCCATCTTGTTTCTTCAACCTTTATCAAGTCGTTGTGACGCAGCGTTGTACGTCCGACAATGCGTTTGCTGGTACGTGGTCTCCAATCCAGAATTTTTTACGTCATCTGCCATCACTTCTATGATTGATGATTTCTAAATTTATTATATTATTATAACCTATGCTGTGGGAATCTTTGGTGAAGAAAATTAAGCAGTAGAAACCCGTGGAAGGCACTAGTGCTAGACAAATGCGGTTCCATGTCGTAAAGGTACTCGTTCAAGCTATACAATTAGATGTGAATAGAACTGGTTCTTTCAACAAAAAACAAATCAATTTATAGGTCAAAGATATAAAAATTGTTTTATACGCAGATATAAGGGTATTCAGTACGTAGAAATAACATTTTGGGTTGCTAGGACAGTATTTTTAACAAATTTCGACTCTTCGGCTAGTACATAATTTGATAATTTGTATATTATGTGTGGCTCTACCCGCGTGAAAATCCTTTTTTGTCTCTTTAATATTGTTTTAAATAAATAGTTGCCCCAGAAAATTTCTCTTTCTTTCCTCGACCTCGTTATTGCTTACAATGTTTTTGCTATTTTGGGTTATGTACAGCTGGAATCACACACAAAATGTCTATTTCTATCGCCAAGCAGCAGTGTGCATGCACCGTTGTGTTTCGGTTTGAATGACATTGTAGCCAGTGTAACTACAGGACATAATGAGACTTAACATCTTATGTCTCAGAATGACGAGCGCAGTGGAATGCCACACAGTACTTGGTAAGTCAAGGTGCTGGATGGTGTTTTTACTGTTTATGGGTGGTCGTATCGCTTACCATCAAGCTCGTCTCGTCATTCGATGCAAAAAAAATAATTAAAAACATACGATCTACCACCATTATTAATATACAGTTTATTGTATTTTAAGGACTAAAGTGTATAATACTAAATAAAACGTAGTAAAAGCATCATTAAATAGGCAACACGCAATCATTGTGTCAGGCTCAAGTGACAGGTGAAGGTTTTATTGCGTCGACGCTACAATCAAATATTCATTACTTTTATAACGTAGATAATTTAGAAGGAGCAATAGTAAATCTAGTTAATACAGTAAACTTCAATGAAGAATTCGCATCTTTTTTCTTTTTTTTTATGCGAGCACAGCAAAGTCACTCCACTGCACCTGATGGTAAGCAGAGAAGGGTGCAGATAGAGTCGATTGACTCAAAATGACGATCTTCAAAAACAGAGCGTATTCCCACCTAAAAGGCCGGCAACGCATCTTTTTGCCCTCTGGTATTGCAGATGTTCATGGGCGGCGGTTATCACTTACCATCAGGTGAACCGTATGCTCGTTTGCCCCCTATATCATAACAAAAAACTTAAACTCAAACTCAACATTTTCTTTATCCAAATTGTCTTGTACAAGCTCTTTTGAATCGTCATGAATCTACCACCGTTTCGGAACGTGTTATCGCTGTGAAGAAAAAGCGGCCCAAGAAACTCCCTCAGCAACACGATCGGTCAAAATGATATATATTTTTTCCAACAATGTCATAGGACCTAATTTTTTTAACTATTAAATAACAAATACTATCATAAAACACAACACAATCTAAAACACACTAGACTTCTGTTCGCGGTTCCGCCCGCGTGAAAAAGTTTTACCGGGATAAAATATTTTCGCGGGATAAAAAATAGCCTATAGCACTCAGGATTAATGAGCTTCCTATTAGTGAAAGAGTTTTCAAAATCGGTCCAGTAGTTTTTGAGTTTATCCATTACAAACAAACAAACAATCAAATCTTTCCTCTTTATAATATTAGTATAGATTAGTATATGTGTGAATCTGAGCAAGTGAAGAGTGATTATGCCTCGTCAGCCGATACAATAGGGTAGTTTCCTATGTTTGATTTTGTACATTATTTTAGATGTAACAGAAAAATTACCTACTTCTATGAAATCAGCATCAAAATCGATTGAAAAATAAAGCAGTTATTCAATTTTGAAATATTCTTGTGAGCAAAAGTGGGGGCTTGGCGGGCATATCGCACTATCTCTTTCGCACGCACGCAGCGTTATGGCTGACGGCGCTTGGTGACGTCACAGCGTAATATTGCTGTTATTTGACGGCTACCCCTCCACCAAATTTCAAAGCTTTATAACTTACTTACTATTGCGCTAATTTTGAAATTTCTTCTTCCATTAGATTTTGGATAGCATACATTTTTCATAATGGTATTTTAAAAAAGTAGTCAACTACCCTATTATGCCCGTCTGTTTGAACTGGACATACACAGGCTGATTCTGGAGATCGTCACACTTGCGTGGGCCAGCATGGCGGGCTTTAACACCTTATATACGGTGGTCGCTATCCGGACAGATACAAAATATAGACTACCACAAATAAAACGCAGTATTATGTCCCTCATTATGTCACCTGCAAGGTGGACGGACGACTTGATAAAGGTCGCAGGAACACGCTGGCTGCGGGCCGCTTTTGACAGGTACGTCTGGAAATCTTTGGGGGAGGCCTATGTTCAGCAGTGGACGTCATGTGGCTGATGATGATGATGATTATGTCTCTAAACGACTACAGGATTCAGGAATAGATACTCGTCATCTTATACTCACTTGGATTATAGTTGCCAAATACTTTAATACGCTTTGCAGAAAAGATACAACTTTATTCTAAACAATCAGTTACTTGCAACGCTTTTGTAGTGTTTAATATTAATAGTAGAAAATTTTACTTTATTTCGAAAAGACTTTCAAGTCATTATTTCAACTCAAGACTTTGAAGTCAATGATGTTGATTCATACAGAATCAATTATTATAACTAAACTATGTGCCGATTTATTGCACCTAAGTGCAGATATGTAACGAATTTGCACGTAATTGGATCATCGTTTTGCTCTAGTTTTAACCTTCCTTTCACACTCGGTTTCCAAGTGTGGTGCGATCACCAGACTGACGCTCACCTGACGAAAATTGAGTTTGTCAGGTCAGCCAACGCAGATTTGCTCCGGTTTCTCCAGAATATTAAATTTTAAACTGCACTGGATTTAGTATCAGATTTGGAGCAAGAATTTGCAAAATTATTGTTAAATATAGCAATTCTGGTTCTAATCTTTGACTTTTAAAATTTTAATACAGTTTGTGGACATATTTCATTTCATGAAACCATATTTAAAATGTCTCTTTAAGCATCGAGGATAGCTTTGACAGACATTGAACAGTATAGTTATTTTAACTTATTACACTAATAATACTGCCGACTGCCTCGGTGGCGTAGTTGTATTACGGTACGACTGCAAGGCTGAGGTCTCGGGTTCGATCCCCGGCTCGGACAAAGTGATATTGGATTTTTCTATTGAGTATCAGCCCGGAGTCTGGAATTTGTGCCCGATATGGCGATAGGCTCGCCCCCTATCACATCATGGGACGGAATACGCTTGGCGAAAAAGTGGGTGCACTAGTTGGGCCTCTGCCTACCCCTTTGGGGATAAAAGGCGTGAGCATGCGTACACTAATAAGAAGATAACGATTAGCTTGGCGTTGTCAAAGTAACAAAACGCAACAAAAGATGAAAAACATCAAAATAAAGTTTTTTAAACATGATTATTTTTCCGACCCAAATATCGACCAATAGAATTGCACCATTCGACGTCACGTGGTACAACCTACATGGTATTATACTGATTATTTTTCCGACCCAAATATCGACCAATAGAATTGCACCATTCGACGTCACGTGGTACAACCTACATGGTATTATACTGATAATTTTTTGAATATTTTCTCTGGTAGTTACTATATATTATGAAATTCTTATTTGTTGACTGTTCATTTCATCTCATGGTGCAATTCTATTGGCCGACATTTGGGACGGAAAAATAATCCCCCGAATACCACACGAGCTTCAAAATTATCTGGCATTTCCCTCAAGGTTCCCTGCAAACAAATGAAGTCGTCAAGTTTTTCAGGAAAAATCACTCGCGCTTCGCGCTCGTGATTTTTTAACCTGAAAACTCCTTCATTTGTTTGCAACGAACCTATCGGAAAATACCCGATAATTTTGAAGCTCTTGTGGTATTATATGTGATTATTTTTCCGAGCCAAATATCGACCAATAGAATTGCACCATTCGACGTCACGTGGTACAACCTACATGGTATTATACTGACAATTTTTTTTGAATATTTTCTCTGGTCGTTACTATATAATAAGAAACAATTTTTTTTGAATATTTTCTCTGGTCGTTACTATATATTATGAAATTCTTATTTGTTGACTGTTCATTTCATCTCATGGTGCAATTCTATTGGCCGACATTTGGGACGTAAAATAATCCCCCGAATACCACACGAGCTTCAAAATTATCTGGCATTTCCCTCAAGGTTCCCTGCAAACAAATGAAGTCGTCAAGTTTTTCAGGAAAAATCACTCGCGCTTCGCGCTCGTGATTTTTTAACCTGAAAACTCCTTCATTTGTTTGCAACGAACCTATCGGAAAATACCCGATAATTTTGAAGCTCTTGTGGTATTATATGTGATAATCTATTGGACTGTATCGGTAGCGTGGTTGTGGTGCGTGCGCGGTATGACACCGTTCTGATGTCCCGGGTTCGAATCCCGTGTCTGACAAAGTGATATTAAATCAGTTTTACAGTGAAGAATCTGCCTGGAGGCTGATATTTGTACCCGATATGGCGATAGGCTCGGCGCCTGTCAGATCATGGGACGGAACACACTCGGTAAAAAGTTGGTGACCTGGTTGTACAGTCAGCCACATAAGCAGCTGAATAAATTTAAAACTTTAAATCACCTGCACACGCTGACTTTAATTGAAATTTGTTTTTCTTTGTATGGATTATAATAATACCAGCCCTGTATTAAATACTGCCCACTGCTGAGCACGGGCCTCCTCTACTACTGAGAGGGGTTAGGCCTTAGTCCACCACGCTGGCCTAGCGCGGATTGGCAGACTTCACATACCCTCGAAATTCTTATCGAGAATTCTCAGGTATGTAGGTTTCCTCACGATGTTTTCCTTCACCGTTAAAGCTAACGATAATTGATAAACAATACACACATAACTTCGAAAAATCAGAGGTGTGTGCCTTAGGTTTTGAACCGCCGGACATTGTCTCGGCAGACCGTTCCATTCCCAACTAGGCTATCGTCCACTACACTACACACTACACACTACACAAATAATATATGTTAATAATGCGGCGAAAAAAAATACGTAAAAACACAAAAGTGTATGGACGGTTTGAAGTTTTGAATTTGTTCGGCTACTTATGTGGCTGACTGTACATTTATCTAACCCTTCAAAGATAAAGGCGTGGTATGTGGCTGTCGTTTTTTTTAAATTCATCCAAAGATAATTAGGGTCAGTTTCACAAGTTCCTGATAAAGTTGCAGATAACTATCTGATATATAACGCTATCTAACAAATAAATCTGACACACTACCAGTGACTTTTTCTGCCAGATATTTTTATTTGAGACTTGTAAAATAGCAGTGGACGTCGTGTGGCTGATGAGGATGAGGATGAAAACATAAAGTTGTAGTTTATGTGACGGATACATTCCGAATAGTCTATCAGGGACTTTATCGGCATGTGGTGAAATCGGCCCTAAAAATAAAATAAATCTCAATGATAAAACTAACCAAACATAATAGCCTATATTTACACTCAAATTATAGGACAGCGTACAATCTGCTGATGTTTTGTAGCACTAAAATTAAATTATTCGATCAGCTATTTGTTTGTCTATCAGGGACTTTATCGGCATGTGGTGAAATTGGTCCTTAGTGTACTTTATACACCATTCTATCTCGACAAAGATCATGTCATATCAAAGTTGTGTTTAAAAATATACAATTTAATCATTTAATACCTATTTACATAATAACGATTCCTAGTATTGTGGGAAATAACAATAATAAAAACAAATAGCTGATCGAATAATTTAATTTGAGTGTAAATATAGGGTATTATGTTTGGTTATTTTATCATTGAGATTTAATCTACTTTAAGGGCCGATTTCACCACATGCTGATAAAGTCCCTGATAGCTTATTCAGAATTTATCCGTCATATAAACTACTAGACGTTTGCTCGTGGTTCCTCCCGCGTGAATGAGTTTTTTCGGGATAAAAGTTTCGCTTTACATTTTCCCGGGATAAAAAGTAGCCTACGTTACTCGCTAATAATATAGCTATATATTAATGATAGATTTTTTAAAATCGGTCCAGTAGTTTTTGAGTTTATTCGTTACAATCATAAAAATCTTACCTCTTTACAATATTAGTATAGACAACTTTTGGTTTCACAGGTCTCGAATAGAAATATCTGACAGAAAAAGTCGCTAGTAATGTATCAGTTTTATTTGTGAAATAGCCTTATATGTCAGACAGTTATCTGGTACTTTATCAGGGAAACAGGCCCTTAGACTAGAATCTTTGATTAATTATATACCTAGATAGACACTGAACGTTTCAAACGCGTAGAAAAAAATAGAGGCCAACAGTTCCCCGCTAATTGAGGTCGAGTGAATTAATTTTTGTTGTTTTTCATGGATATAATTTTCTCCCCGTTTAATAGAAACTATATAATTACTGGTATCATTATGCGCGCACACAAGATTACGCAAAATGACGCAGCGATAGCGTATGACACAGCTGTCACGCATACTAGCTTAAGAAAAGTTGGCCTGTTTGTTTTAGTTTCATTGCAGCGCGTCACTCTATCTAGGGTATATAATTAATCAAAGACTAGAATACAAAATATAACGTACACCGCCCACGCGGGAGTTCTGCGTACAAGTTAATACTCACATTTCGGGTCACACAAAGTTTACCACTTACAAATATGGCGACGCTGAAGAGACACGTGGGTAGGTAAAAAAATATTTTTATTATTTGATAAGGTTAACAATTTAGTACCCTTGTGATTGTTTTCACAGTGACTTAGTATAACTATATAAAAAAAATGTTATGTTGTTTGAGTATTATAAAAAAAAAAATATTTTCATTTATAGTTTGTGGGTAGCTTTGTAATAACCACGTGGCTTGGGTCATTTTATATTTTTTTTACAGGATTTAAGATAGAATCTAGTCTTTTAAAATTTACCGCATCGACCGTTATAATATTTAATATAGATACTGCAAATCCCACTAAAATTGTTTTACTTTTCAGAACCGTCAAAAGAATTAGAACTCTTGAACTTCAAAGCATTCTTGCTCGAGAATCCTGAACATTTTGTTTGGTAACTTTATTTTCTTTATATTCTTTTTATTATATACAGCGTGTTCATTTATTTATAATCCTTATAGATATAGCAGAGTTATAGTGCTCAATATTTGTCTGACTGCCTCAGTGGTGTAGTGGTATTGCGTGCACGCCGGTCGAATGTCTCGGATTCGAATCTCGGATCGGGCAAAGTACAAAATAATACACAACGCGGTGTAGCGGATATTGTAAAGTTTGTGTAAACCTATCGTTTACTGGTGGTAGGTCTAATATGTATGACTCCGTCTGGGTGGATACCAACGCAATGTCTATTTCTACCACCAAGCAGCAGTGTGCATGCACTGTTGTGTTTCGATTTGAAGGAGATTGTAGCCAGTGTGATACATAATGAGACTTAACATTTTATGTCTCAGGATGACGAGCGCAGTGGGATGCCACACAGTACTTTGTAACTTAAGGTGCTGAATGGTGTTGCTTCTGTTTATGAGTGGTCGTATCGCTTACCATCAGGCGAACGGCATGCTCGTCTCGTCATTAAATGCAATAAAAAAAAAGAAAAATACGTGAGGTGACAATCGATGACACAATTAGGATGAAACATTTAGGATTTGAGACAACTGATAGTACATAAAAATGTTTAAATAGTGTATATTTTTTTTATCTATTTATTTTCAGGCCAAAAAAACAAAATGAACAACTTAATGTATCAAAATTATTTACCAATTACAGTGAGTATAAATTTAATAAGCCTGCAAAGGCTTGGTATCAAGACATTTGTGAGGTACCGAGTGTTAATGTTAGTCAACGTTTATTCCAGAACTATCAACAGAATCGAAAAATGAAAACGAAGACGAGAATAATTTCTTATCATTTCAAAAAATTATGAAAATAGTGTTGATCTACGGACAGTGTTTGGGACTGAATCCTGTTACCGGAATTTTTGAAAAGGATGTAACAAAGATGCGGTGAGGCCATAATTATATTATTTTTAGCATGCCAATTGCCAGCCTAGCAGATTGTGCTGCTCCTATTATTTAACGACGGAGTATCTATACCTTTGACTGCCTTGGTGGCGTAGTTGTATTGCGTACACGTTACGAGTACAATTTGCGCGTTGAGGTCCTGGGTTCGAATCCCGGGTCGAGCCAAAAACATTGTGACTGGGTTTTTTCATCTTAAAAATTACTCAGTCGCAGCTCGGAATCAGGAAGTTGGCGGCATGATACCCTCGTGCCTCGGAAAGCACGTAAAGCCGTTGGTCCTGCGCCTGATCTCTCTCCGGTCATGTCGGATTGCCGTCTCACCGGACTATGAGAGTGCAGGAATAGCGAGTGCACCTGTGTATTGCGCACACACTTGTGCACTATAATATCTCCTGCGTGCCTGGCTGATCTCCGTTGAGATTGGCCGCCGTGGCCGAAATCGGCTAGGAAGGGATATCTATGCCTACTAATATTATAAAGAGGAAAGATTTGATTGTTTGTTTGTTTGTTTTTAATGGATAAACTTAAAAACTACTGGACCGATTTGAAAAATTCTTTCACCAATATAAAGCTACATTATCAGCGAGTAGCATAGGCTACTTTTTTATCCCGGGGAAATATAAAGCGGGAATTTTATCCCGGAAAAACTCATTCACGCGGGCGGAGCTGCGAGCGAGGTCTATATATAATATAATGATGATCAAGTATCATGTGGATCAATCTTACTGCAAGTATACCGACTGACCACGGAATGGACCTTGGAACAAAGCTATAGCGGGTCTTAGGTATTTTATTGTATATTTTATAAGGTGGTTCCTGTTTAGTCGATCATAAAGTTATAAACGCAATCAAGTTATTTATTTACATTAGCGGTAACATAATATTAATTCCAGATTTCGCTGGCTCTCGTGGCAAGTTTTCTACAGCTTAACCGCATCTTTTATACAGATGTGCACTACTTTACTATGCGTTTACAGATTGATAAGCCATACCTTCACTATTAGAGGACTAGGCAAGTCTTCTAGTTTTTTTGCAATATTTTTTTAATATAACTGAGCTCATTCGATTTTAATTTCCTTTTAAAAGGCATTTTTGCTAATATTGCATTAATACGTACATAGTAAAAAGGTTATTGCTCTGAGGTCTTGAACGCTCGGATTCCTTTCGCAAGACAGTAACGAACCTTCACTTCTTGGCTTTGTGGGTTTTCATGTGTTGTGGTGATCCTTCTAGGTAACTTGCTTGGTGTAAAGTAATTATATAATTTATCAGGCAATATACCTACAGCTGCCTCGGTGGCGTAGTTGTATTACGGTACGACTGCAATGCTGACGTCTCGGGTTCGATCCCCGGGTGGAGCAAAGTGATATTGGGTTTTTCTAATCAGTATCAGCCCGGAGTTTGGAATTCGTGCCCGATATGGCGATAGGCTCGCCCCATATCACATCATGGTACGGAATACGCGCGTCCAAAAGTGCGTGCACTAGTTCCGTCTCTGTCTAGCCCTTCGGGGAATAAAGGCGTGTGTGTGTATACCTACTTCCTTACCAATAAAAGTAACTAATAAATTTTTGGACAGATTCTTTCTTAATTTGGAAGTCAATGAAACAGAACATTTAAAGGTAGGTAGGTCTATAGCAGAAGTTGTTAAGGCCATTAACGATGTATTAAATAATAAAATCCTTTCTTTGCAGCATTATTTTCTTTTAATCTTTGTACTAGTAGTTGTACGTTAATGTTTCTTCGAGTCGCTGTTAAATGGCCGACTTTAATGAAAGAACTTTATAATTGCGGACTTCACCAATATAATGATCCTAAGACAAAATTAAAATGCCACTTGGCTTGTTATATCCTCATATTTCTCGGTATAGGTAAGTATTATATAGTATTAAATATTTCAATCAAGTAATCTTTCTTATTTATATTAGCTTTGATTAATTATATACCTAGATAGACGCTGAACGTTTCAAACGCGTCGAACTGTTCGCCACTAAATGAGTTCAAGTGAATTATTTTTTGTTGTTTTTCATGGATATAATTTTCTCCCCGTTTTAATAGAAACCATGTAATAACTTGTATCATTATGCGCGCACACAAGGATATGCAGAATGATGCAGCGATAGCGTATGACACAGCTGTCACGCATACTAGCTTAAGAAAAGTTGGCCTGTTTGTTTTAGTTTCATTGCAGCGCGTCACTCTTTCTAGGTATATAATTAATCAAAGTATATTAGTATCTTCTCTTGCTTCTTACCTTACTAATATTATGAATGCGTGAGTTTGTAAAAATGTTTGTATGTTTGTTAGAAGTAAACGCAGAAACAATTAAATGGATTTGGATGAAATTTGGCACACGGGTAGACCATGTCTGGGATTTCTTTTATCCCCGTAATTTGCTTCCATGGGAAATAATGTATAGTTTTTGATGAACTACTGAACCGATTATGACAATTCTTTCACTAATAGGAAGTTACATTACTCCCGAGTGCTTTTAAAACTTTTTCACGCGGGCGGAGCCGCGAGCAATACTAGTAATTAATATAGGTAAATATTTGCTTTCCTTGGACAGACGACCTTGTAAAGGTCGCAGGAACCTGCTGGATGCAGTCCGCTTCTGACAGGTTGGTCTGAAAATCTTTGGGAGAGGCCTATGTTCAGCAGTGGACTTCTAAAGGCTGAAGAAGAAGAAGAAGAAATATTTTACAAACATAAATATGAAAAACAAGTCAAATACTCTATATGGCAGCAAACGCAACGCCCTTAGGTCTAACAAATTCCCTTCTTTCAAGTCCACTTTCCACTTCTCACAAGGACAGCAACACATATTCGTCAGGCAGAGTAGATGTCGAAATGCGTTGTTAATCATTTAATTTTAACGTGACTTAATTTTATGTTTGGTCAGAAAATAAAAGTTAAAAAAAAAATATAAAAACTCGATTAAAATGAAATGTTTACTTATGTAACATTTTAAAATTTGTTTCCCAAATGTGAAATTGTGTAATACATTTCGTCGCGTGAACAGGGATTTATTTATCAATTTGTTAGTAGATAAGTCTATATTATATTACTAGCTTTTGCCCGCGGCTCCGCCCGCGTGAATGAGTTTTCCCGGTATAAAAGTCCCGCTTAAAATGTAGCTTATATGACACGTTCGTAGATTTACCATAGCAGCGCCATCTATTGATTACTTACTCAACCCAGTCGAAAGGTATCGACATCTGTTAGAATCATTCATAGCAGCGCCATCTATTGATTACTTACTCAACCCAGTCGAAAGGTATCGACATCTGTTAGAATCATTTGGAGTTAAGATAATTGTGACTGTCAAATAATAACAGACAAATAATTAGCAATAAATTAAAATTGCGACTATAATTTGAGATTTAAACTATCCTATCTCTCAAGTTGGATCGAACTGCACATGGTGTGCGAATTTTATTATAATCGGTTAAGTGGTTTAGGAGTCCATTGAGGACAAACATTGTGACACGAGATTTATATATATTAAGATAATAATATAATATAATCATAGTATTATTTATTGATTATAGCTTGATTTAACGACCAAGAAAACATCATCAGGAAATTCACAAACCTAAAATATATTTATAGATTTTTTTTAAATCATTCTACTCACTCGTTCTAGATTCTGTTAGATTGATATAATTATTGGTCTTTTCGTCAGTAAAGATATCATGATAATATAAGGAGAAGTACCGATATGATAGGATCGTGATCAACATTTTGTACACAGTCGATAAGATTATAATTTTTTTCTTTAAAATTATATTTATTTTTCAGTGGAATACGTTTTATCCCAAACATCAAGATATGTTGAAATTATTGACTGCAGCGCTAACGGCACGGATTTGTATGAAAATTATGTCAGGACCATCTTTCCATGGGCTTATGAAATAACCACCAAGCACTTCATGTTACTAAGTATTCTATTGCAGGTATGATGAAGATTCCGCTCAATTTTCTTGCTTTAGACATAGTCAAAGTCGTAAAGTTGCCATCTTCCTAAGTTGAAAACACGTCTGGATCAGCTCAAAATGATATGCATGCCAGATATTGCCCAATGCCAGTAGAATTGTATGTGCGTTACTCATTTGAAAATGTAAATGAACAGTGCTAAAATCTTTGGGCCTCGAGCAATATCGCTGGGCGTATAAATTTTACAGTTTAGCATACGTGTCAGTTTCCTTTAAAATAGTGACAAAAATCGAGTGGATCTATTTGTGCTAAACACAAAATTAGTTCATCATTATCATCAGCCACATGACGTCCAGTGATGAACATAGGCCTCCCCTAAAGATTACTAGACGGACCTGTCAAAAGTGGCCTGCATCCAGCGTGTTCCTGCGACCTTTATCAAGGCGTCTGTTCACCTTGCAACTTGCAAGACTAGTTCACCGCCCATAAAAACACTAGTGACAGCTAAATATTTTGTTATAAATAATCAAAGACATTTATTTATTTATTTATCAATTAAGTATCACACAAGCTTACAGTGGAAATACACCAAGACGCTTGAATGAAAAAAACTACATACAAACAAAACAAAAGAATAGAAGAATATCAAAAAAAATCAATTACTTACGAACTACATTTTAGGAACAGCTTATTCAAATAAAAAATACATATAACTAACTATTAAGTAACAAAATAACTTAAGAATAAATACACACTTCTGTATATAGTTAGTTGTACATTAAACAGTATAGTTATAGACCGGACATCAGGCCCAAATTTTTCGTCAAAAAGTTGTTACCCATTGGTAATATGTCGCAGAACAGATAACCGCTGGAGCAAGCGTGTTCTGGAGTGGAGACCGCGTCTTGGCAAACGTAGCGTGGGACGCCCTCTGGCCAGATGACGGGACGACTTGGAGAAGAGGGCCGGCAGCGACTGGATGCATAAAGCAGGCAGACCAGGCTCTGTGGCGTATCTTGGGAGAGACCTATGTCCAGCAGTGCACTGCAACGGGCTGATGATGATGATGAATAAGTCGCTGTCTTATCTGACACATCCATGTGACAAGACGTCTCGGTATGCGCAAATTTAGTACAGAAAATAATATTTTGGAAGGAAATATTCCAATTTGCGCATTACGAACAGGCTCAAAATTTTTGTATGAAAATTTTCCCAATGTCCGCTCTATATAATCTTAGAACTCTTTGTAAATATTAAGTATTCAAAAGGAAGTCCTAAGCATAAAAATGTCTATATTAATAAAAGCTTATATTTCCAGATATTAGTCACTGTCGGCACTTTTAATTGGAGCTATTCGGACATATTTACTATTTGTATAAGCATCTACCTGAGATCTATAATACATTCTATTACTAAAAGAATTGAATCAGCTAATAAGCATGTGAGTAAATCTGATCTTGTTTTTTATCTTACTGCCTTATTAATATTAGATTATAAATGTGAATGTCTGGATCTTTGGACGTTTGTTAAAAGTAAGCGCGGTATCCTCTGAATAGACCAAGCCAGGACTTGGTTTATCAGTGGCCAAATTAACATAATATAGGCTACTTTTGTCCCGGTAATTTGCTGCCTGGGGAAATATTTGCATTTTAATCTGATTCTTTAAGTAGATGGCGCTATGGATTCCTTCATTGATTCAAGGGCTTTTATAACACGAAAGCAATTTCACGCGTGCAAAGCTACAAGAAACGCCTAGTAATAAGTAACTCGATTATTTATAACTCCGAGTTGATACTGATTAGAAAAATCAGTATCAGCTTTATTTAGTAGTTATCTGAACAAAAATACCGCTGAAGCAAAGACATTCAACTGTATAATCTTAGACCTCTTTGAGCTGAATAAAGATTATTTTTCCAGAACTACCTCCCTCCATCCTTCTGGCGTAGTTTACGCGAAGATTACAACCGAGCTACACAATTGGTCCGTTCGTTTGACGATAGCATTAGCGGCGTCGTCTTCATATCTTTTGCTAATAATATGTTTTTTATATGCCTCCAACTCTATTACAGTTTGGCGTATGTATTTGTGTTGTTTAATTTATTCGTTTATGATCAAAATTATTTGTGTTAGTTACTTTAATTTGAACCGTTTTTATTTCCAGCAACGGTTTAAAGGAAAGACAAGGATATTTCACGAATTTTTGCCCAAACTATCCGAGCGGGTTTGTATATTTTTTACATTTAGTATAGGTAAACTTATTTATGAACTCAATATGTCACTTTAATATCTCAATGTATAAGAAGAATACAATAGTTTTCCTTATACCAACCCTATTTCTTCAATCTTTTCTGCAATATAATATCATGCATGTTCCATATAACATCCTCAAGGGGAAGCAGATAATGGTTTTAATTTGTCAGTATTTTTCTCATCCGACATATAAATACCATACATGGTACGATAAATCTTCATTCACACCAAGGTTAGTCTGAACTAATGCTAGAATGATCATCTCATGACATGTTACCAGTAAATACGTACTAATACATAAATACCGCTGAGTCCTCTATAAAGGCGAATAATCAATTATGCACAGTTTTTTTATATTTTTCTATGCTCTCACGGGAAGGTGACTCCACTACACCTATTAGTAAGCGGAAAGAGGTCTAGATGTGTCTGAATGTCGACTGACGAGCGACGATTGTCCCACGTCACTCGACACAATTGTGCCTGCCTATTTGAACTGGATGTATTCAGGCTGATCCCGGAACGCGGCTGCCTTACGTGGGCCACTATAGCGGGTTTTAACACTTTATTTCCGCTTGTCGCTATTTGGGTGGATACGAAATATATCCGATCACCAGCAAATGTATTAATTCACTAATTGGCTGAAGATGCAGACCGGTCGCTTGATGGTAAGATCTGAAACCAGTATCAACACCACACAAAACCATAATATAATACTTGGCCAAGTTTCAAGATACGCATTTATTTACAACTAGCTGTTGCTCGCGGCTCCGCCCGCGTGAAAAAGTTTTTCCGGGATAACAGTCCCGCTTTATATTTTCCCGGGATATAAAGTAACCTATGTCCTTTCTCAGGCTCCAGACGATTTGTGTACCAAATTTTATTCAAATCAGTTCAGTAGTTTTGGCATAAAAGCTCGACAGACAGACAGAGTTACTTTCGCATTTATAATATTAGTAAGGATTGAGTTTATCCATTACAAACAAACAAACAAATCTTTCCTCTTTATAATATCAGTATAGATGAGTCTTTATTTTGCTTATACATAATTAATGACTGCAGCTATTCTCATGTGAATAGTCTATACTTACGCCGATGCTAGAATAAATATTCGCTTGAATTTATTTTCCAAAACGTAGTTTGGGTCAACGATCCACAAAAGCCAGACCTAGGGAAAATGTCATCGCCCGCGACACGCGACGTACACTTGAGTGGGTACTTAATCCGGAGATATTAATATATTTTTTGCTAATTAACATTAAATATAATATAAAACCCATTAAACTAAGATTATAGTCTGCCTATGAAAAATATTAATTAATGAATATATCTATATTTTAATAAATATTTTCTTGGTTTTTTAACGCAATTTTTAAAACGATTATTTCGCTAATCATTCGATATTATACTACCATGTCAATTTGGACCAAAATAATTATCTTTTTTTACATTAAATTCTAAGTTCTTTGACCCAGACTATAGAGATGTTTTATTATTCCAATATTTTTTGGAAACTTACTGAAGCATTCACTTGTCAACAAGCTCAGTCAAATCATATTGTATTTTTTTCCGTTTCGTAGCCGATTATTCTGCTTATTCACCTCATATAGTAGGATTTAAAGTAGAGTTTGCAAATAAAAAGACAGATATTAATTTAAAAGATTATATTCTTGCCATAACTAAATTTTTTTTAAAGCATAGAATGACGAGACGAGCATGCCGTGCGCCTGATGGTAAGCGATACGACCACCCATAAACAGTAGCAACAACATCCAGCTCCTTGACTTACAAAGTATTGTGGCATTCCAGTGCGCTCGTCATCCTGAGACATAAGATGTTAGGTCTCATTATGTCCAGTAGTTATACTGGCTACAATGTCCTTCAAACCGAAACACAACAGTGCATGCACACTGTTGCTTGGCGGTAGAAATAGACATAACAAGTCATTTGTCGTCTTTAATAACAAGACAAGTAAAATTGTCTCGTATTCTTTATTAATGTTTATTTTAAGTACCATCTAGAATAAGTACATCAGTTTTCTAATCACTTCATAAAAATAAGGCCCGTTTTTGCAATAAGTAAACATAACTTTTGCCTCATAAACTCCTAAACATGACTGCCTCGGTGGCGTAGTTGTATTACGGTACGACTTCAATGCAGAGGACTCGGGTTCGAGCAAAGTGTTGGGCAAAGTGATATTTGGGATTTCTACTTCAGTATCAGCCCGGAGTCTAGAATTTGTTTCCGATATGGCAATAGGCTCGCCCCCTATCACATCATGGGACAGAATACGCACGGCGAAGAGTGGGTGCACTAGTTGCTCCTCTGCCTACCCCTTCGGCGATAAAGGTCGTGAGTGTGTATGTATCAATGTAACTTTTTTTACAGACCATTCGGAGGTTACGAAGCTACAATATACCTGATTTATTCTCTTTTTTTCTTACTTTCAAAATTCCTCGCTGTTTCCCTCATCACTTCTAGCGTGCATACTGCTTCGATGAAAGCAGCACCTGCGTTGTATAATGTAGCTTCATCCATGTATTGTGAGGAGGTTAGTAATGATTTCTTTGCTTAGACAATATACAGGGTCATTTTGTCATTGCAATAAAAATGAAACCACGTACAATGCGATTCAAATAAGAATAGGAACGTCAATTTATCTGTCAAATGCCACTTGAAAAGTACAAAATTTGCATAGAAAACTTATTAGCATATCACTAACGGTTTATTTTATTTTGTCTAATTTACTCTTACATAAAATTTAAATAAAAATGTCGCAATATGGCGCAAAGTTGTTCCTATTCTTATTTGAATCGCATTGTACTCGTCTCTACATTTGCTAACATTGGGTCAAAAATCAGCCATGAATAACGAAAATTTTCTCCAGAAATCCAAGTTTTACTTTTCTGACTTTTTTACCATTTTATAGTTTAGTGTGAATTTGGCGTGTGCGTCTGGGTATTTTTCACTGAAAGTGTGATGTTGCAGCGGCAAATTCTCTTAGACGAGTGGCATTAGAACTTGCAATATTAAACTTACTTTTAATTGTATTTATTTTACAACTGCGCGGAATAACTTATCGTAAAGTGTCATTTTAAGAATGGTAACATTTAGTAACACAATGTCAAAATGACACTGTATAAAGGACACGACTTGTATAATCTCACCTTCCTGCCAAAGTATAAGAGCAAAAATAATATTATGCACACTTATAAAAAAAAATGGTATGTATGTTGCACTTTCTATGTAGTAGTTACATTTAAAGTGACAGATTTATTCGCGGCAATAAGCAATTGGCGTGTCCTTTCTAAATGGTATAGGTTCTTTATTTAAATTATCGAGAAGAGTAATTTGACCACCTCGGTGGCGTAGTTGTATTTGCGGTACGACGTTCCGGTTTTGATTCTCTGGTCGGGTAAAGTGATATAGTTTTTTTCTCAGTATCAGCCCAAAGTCTGGAATTTGCGTCTAGTATATCAGTAGTCTCACCCCCCCATCACATAATGGAATGAAATATACATGGCAAAAAGTGGGTCTTTTGATATTTCAGTTCCTTTTTCCGAACTACATTACCATTGTCTTACAGATGCAAAGGTTCCTCGACCAAGTTCATAGCGATACTGTTGCATTAAGTGGTTTCCAATTCTTCTACGTTACCAGAGATATAATTTTGTCCGTAAGTATATTTACATTTAATAGGCTAGTTATGTAGTATGTTTGATTTAGTAGTTAAAAAATAAAGCAGTTGTTCATATTTGAGATATTGCTGTGCACAAAAGGGACGTGTTGGGGATAGTAGAAGTTTAATCGAATGTTTTATATTGACTATATGCAAAAACAATAGGTAAATAAGGTCCTCCTTAACGTATATTATAAAATATTTATGATTTTTGATTTTAATGCAGAAAATATAAATAACAATTGAATGCGTAAATATTCCGGTAGGTATAAAAAAAAAATATTTTTCTCCGCATAAATATTATGGGAGCTTTTTTTATTTTTCCAAAAAGAATCATTTTAATTCCCAAAAATCACTATTAGTGAGAGCGATTATATTTAATATACTCAAAAATACGAAACCCTATTCAATATCATTTCCCATGACAAGTTTAAAAATACCATACCTATTTTTGTAATAAATGTTTTCACTAAATTACTAAAAGAATGAATAGTTAATTAATTTCTTTAACTGAATTTTTTTTTTTTATATTGCATTGAATGACGAGACGAGCATGCCGTTCGCCTGATGGTAAGCGATACGACCACCCATAAACAGTAGCAACACCATCCAGCACATTGACTTACAACGTACTGAGTGGTATTCCACTGCGCTCGTCATCCTGAGACATAAGATGTTAAGTCTCATTATGTCCAGTAGTTATACTGGCTACAATGTCCTTCAAACCGAAACACAACAGTGCATGCACGCTGTTGCTTGGCGGTAGAAATAGACATTGCGGTGGTACCCACCCAGACGGCCTCTTACATAATGAGAGACCTACCACCAGTGAATCTGGTGAAATAAAATTAACAGCGTCTTTACAATGCGATTCAAATAAGAATAGGATCGACTTGGCGCCATATTGTGCCGTCTAAATAATTAAATATTATATTAAGCTAATATAGCAATAAATTTTTTATTTAAATTTTATTTAAGAGTCAATTAGACAAAATAATTTAAACCGTTATTGATTTGCCAATAAGTTTTCTATGAAAATTTTGTACTTTTCAAGTGACATTTGACACATAAAAGTCATTGACGTTCCTATTCTTATTTGAATCGCATTAAAAACTGCCTAAATATACCTAATTTAATGGTACTAATAGTTTACTATTTTTAGGTTGCAGGAACGATAGTCACCTACGAACTGGTGATGCTGCAATTTACCAGCGAGGATAGCAATTAGCAAGTAATTGAAGGACTCCTGTACACTGCAAGATTTGATCTAAGTTTTCTCATTAACGTTTCAACTTAACGCAATATGTGACTTGAATGACTACTCCGAGGATTATAAGATCGGCACAGAGTTTGCGAAGGGATTAAGATATTTTGATAATTTAATACCGCTTACGGATTTTGTGGCTATTTTTGTTTTATTGAAAACTCGTTTCTACGTGAAGTGTGCATCAGCTAATAATTTTATCTATCTCCTTATTCATATTGAAAGTCGATGAAAAATGTAAATGGAAAACTAATTATTACTATAGTAGGGACAAACTAATATGGCCGGTATGACATGACACGGTTTTGAATTTTTTGGGTAGACGTTCTCACAGAGTTATCGCGTCGGGAAGAAAATTGAATGGTCATACCGGCCAGCTTAGTTTGTCCGAACTATAGTGTTCGGCAATTGATCGAAATTTTATCATCGAAATTAATATATGTGTAACACATAATATTATGCATACATTTTTCCTGCTCTCCTTCTCTATATGAACTTTAATTATACCAAATCTCACACTCCTCAGATCAATGTTTAAATAGCGGTACAAAGTTTTTCCATCGAGTACTAATACACCAATAATTTTTAATAACAATGAACGTGTATGCAAAATTTCAACACATTCGGTTGAGGGTAACTGCTTCAAAATTGACTTGCAAGATTCCACCCGAACAAACATACATACATTGCAAGTTAAATAAAAGCTTTTAAAAAAAGAAAAGGGGATTTCCAAAGAGGGAAGACATTATAAATGTGCAGTCAGAATTATAATATTATGATCTAACGAATTGACTAATGGACGCTAGAAACCCAGAATTATTAATGAATGTAACTTTTGTCCAAATATTACCTTTTTAATCCCCGACAGAAAAAGCGGGGTGTTATAAGTTTAGGGTGTGTATCTGTATGTCTGTCTGTGGCATCGTAGTTCTCAAAGGAATGGACCAATTTTGACGCGTTTTTTTTTTGAAAGCTTATGTGATCGCGATGGTTCTTAGCTATAATTTATGAACATCACTGTTCAGACGTCTGAAGATTATCAGCTCTTTTCCAATTTAAAAGCCCGATTGAATTTAAATTTGGTGTACTGTGACTTCGGCAATATTTTTAAACATGAGTTAATGCTGTAGCATCATATAGTCTGCGGGATACCAAACTCCTTAGCAACTTATAGCAGATATAGCGTGTTTGGGCTCATAAGGATGGTCTCATCGAATTTATCAAGGCCCTATAATGGAGAATAAAGTAATTTAAAAAGTTTGAAATAAAAATTAAAATAACCCCCGATACAAAAAAAATCGAACCAAACTGCGAAGCAGGGAGATGAAAATACGTCTTTAGCGGTCCCCCGACGCGACGACGCTTGGGTCAAAATATTACTAGGTACTTAAACGACAAAGACACTTTTTAGCGGTTTTTTGTGTCGGTGGTTATTTTAATTTTAATTTAATTATTTTCTAGGTGTAGTTTTATGGAATCGTTGTTTTTGTTTTTCCTTTTATGTCAAATTCGTGTTCAGTAACGACAGCAGATAACGCAATTTTTTATTTTTGCTAATTAAAACTAGTGATGTATACAGATATAAAGATTAGTTAACATATTATTCTAAACCACTAGACGAGTATACCTCATACTTATTTGTTTTAGAAATTATTTTAACAACAATATTATATTAAATGTATATTTATGAATATAAATTTATAAATTTCATGCTGTTTTTGAGATCCTACTTAATAATGAAAACACAGCGCTGCTATAGTTTCTTGCAAAACTGTTTGTAAAAATTACACCTAAACTATTGTGTTAAGTTATTATTATTGTGTTAACTATTAGTGTTGATATTTAGCAAGATTTTAAATTTGGAATTACACAGTTTTATCTTCGTTCTGTGTTTAATTTTAATAGTTTAGAATTTTGTGTATCTAACTCAGACAATATTCAAGGGAAAAATCAAATGATTATTGTAGTTAGAAAATCAGGCTTTATCGAATAAAATGGGTTCAGAAATTGTAGACTGCCTTGGTGGCATAGTTGTATTAAGATACGATTGAAGTGCTGAGGTCTCGGGTTCGATGTCCGGGTCGGGCAAAGTGATATTGGGTTTTACTACTCATTAACAGCGCGGAGTCTGGAATTTGTGCCCGATGTTGCGATAGGTTCGCCCCCTATCACATCATGGGACGGAATACGCGCGGCAAAAAGTGGGTGCACTAGTTGCGCATCTGCCTACCCCTTCGGTGATAAAATGCGTGAGTGTGTGTGTGTGTGAGAGAGAGAAATTGTAGTGTTGCTGCTTTTTCGTTAGTAAATAATAATAAAATAAACTAAGAAATACTGCTACGATTTGAATTTATGCTTCTTGCATCATAAACTACGGCCAATCTTAGATAACAGTATGATTCCTAATCATACAGAAGCATGTGCTTTGCATTATTTTTTATGGATTTATATATTGGTAAGATATTTCATTATTATGAAAAAAATAACTTTATAACTTCAGGTTCTTACTATCCTACTAATATTATAAACGCGAAATTTTGTAACAATGTATATGGATGTATGTTTGTTACTCTTTCACGCAAAAACTACTGAACGGATTTCGATAAAATTTGGCACACGGGCAGATTATGTTCTGGATTAACACGTAGGCTACTTTTTATCCCGGGAAAATATATAGCGGGACTTTTATCCCGGAAAATCTTTTTAACGCGGTCTAAGCCGCGGGCAAACATTAGTGTAGTATATATTTAAGTAGTTGAATGGTGTTCGTTTTTTTCATAGATTTTCACTTTTCTTACGTCTCTCAGGGATCAAGTTTATTTGAACATGGACGATTTAATCTTTACAATATTATTTCTATAATCTAATGGTTGTTTTGATTTCCGTGGTCTGATAAAGTTAACAGTATTCACCTCGCTATGAATTCGCTTGCGATTCGCCAGTGTGATAAGACCCTTAACTTTACTTGACCACGGATGAAACAGTGGCCTCTAACTCAGTTCATTCTCTCTGTATTTCAAGCGTATGCGCATTACCAATCTAAATTATGCCCTGTCCTAATTATTACTGCCCCGGTGGCGTAGTTGTATTACGGTACGACTGCAATGCTGAGGTATCGGGTTCGATCGCCGGGTTGGGAAAACTGATATTGGGTTTTTCTACTAAGTATCAGCCCGGAGTCTGGAATGTATGCCCGATATGACGATAGGCTCGCCCCCTATTACATCATGGGACGGAATACGCACGACGAAAAGCTCTGCCTACCCCTTCGGGGATAAAGGGCGTGAGTGTGTTTGTATGTATATGTATATATATCTTAATTATTGATTTTTTCCTACAAGTGTCAGGGGCTGAGTATTTATCATCATTAATGATAGCTCAAGACGACCCATGCGGTTCAGTGTGTGTGGACCTGCCGCCGGGAGACATGGAGCCAGTCTGCATGATGTTCAGTCGATACAAGAAGGGCTATCAGTTCTTCGTGAACGAGTGTCAAGCGCGGCGAGCTGTGTGCAGGGAGAAATTGTGTAAGGACTGTAATGATAAAATGAAGATGTATTTATGTTAAGTATATTCCTTTGTAGCAGATATTCATAATTTAGAAAAATCACATACTGCCGTAAAGTTGTAAGTTACAAAGTTTTACTGGTGGTAGGTCTCTCATTATGTAAGAGGTCATCTGGGTGGGTACCACCGCAATGTCTATTTCTATCGCCAAGCAACAGTGTGCATGCACTGTTGTGTTTCGGTTTGAAGGACTTTGTAGCCAGTATAACTACTGGACATAATGAGACTTAACATCTTATGTCTCAGGATGACGAACACAGTGGAATGCCACACAGTACTTTGTAAGTCAAGGTGCTGGATGGTGTCACTACTGTTTATGGGTGGTCGTATCGCTTACCATCAGGCGAACGGCATACTCGTCTCGTCATTCAATGCAATAAAAAAAAAACATACGGGTGAGTAAGTAAGTAATTAATTGGACTACTAACTTAAAGAGTATCTTAGATCTTAATTATAAGATCTAAGAATAGTATCCACTTCAGGCAATAGAAGCCGAGCTAATAATTCAGATAATCGCCACATTACTCTAGTACTAAAAAAATAACTATTAATTATAACATTCGTAAACTGTAGGTGATTATATAAATAACATTATAGCCTAAACTTCTCAAAATGAATACTAACCAACTCAGCATTACTGATAATGCTTCTGAAAATTTCGTCAAGTTGTAAAAAAAATAATTGGATCTAATTTTCATGGGCCACTCTGCCACTTAAACAATTGCTGAGGTTGTTCATATTTGATGGCCCTCCGTCAACCCGTGGATAGCGACCGAACGGCAAGCGCAATTAATTTTTTAAGTATCTTGAAGATCTTGAGTGGAGCTTTCATTTTAATAATGTAAGATTTAAGTTAATTAACAGTTTACTCCGTGGGAAGAATTTGATTTTTTATTTATAGAGCTTTAGAATTTTTAAATAACAACGGGGAACGAAGGTTTTGTACAGTCGGCAGCATAAGTAGCTGAACAAAATCAAAATTTCAAATCGCCTAATACGCGTTAAGCTAAACTGAATCATTTTTTTCTTCGTTTGAAGTAAAGTAAATCTGTTTTATTTTATTTTTGTGAAGAGAAAAAAATATTACTAAGAACACAAAAGTATGTAGGCAATTTGAAATTTTGAATTTATTTAGCTACTTATGCTGCTGATTGTACTATTCAACATTCATATTTTTTGGCAATAACAAGCATCAATGACGCGAGTGACATAATGAGGCGCCGCGAAGACCACGTGGTACAAGTTGCGTTAATTCTGCCAGAAGAGAAAAGAGGCAGAGGCCGCCCGACGTCGACCTGGTGGTCTAATATAAAGAGGGACCTCAGGAAAACCCAATTACCAGATGTGACATCCCAGGATAGATTAACCTGGCGCAAGCTAGTGAGGAGACCCGACCCCAAATAATGGGAACAGGGTTGGACAAAGAAAGAACAAGCATCAATGACATTGTTGTATTATCTGATGTACTTGAATTTATTAGGTCTATAAATGTAGCCTTCCAGCACCCTTCTCTTTCATCCATAATGTGGTACTAGATGCATGACCTGTGCCTTAATTATTAATGTGTTTTTCATTGCAGTGTTACACATGGTCCACCCAAGCCGATGTATGAAAACGAATCAATTTTTCATGCCAATCAGTTAATTATGGAAATGGATTTAATGTCCAGTACTTACAAATATCGCATGGGCAACAACGTCCATACCGTGTTTTTTAAATTGTCTCGTTTGTTAATCCTTTTCAGAATTCATTTCAATGATGTTGACATGTCTGTTGGTGTTTGATTATTATTTTACTACTGCAAAAGCCAGTATATCGGGCTATTGTAAATCTTATATCTAGTAGTAAATGTTTAGATTTACCGAGATGAGTTGGTAAATATAAGGATTTAATGAACAAGCGATATTTTGTTGGCTTTTTAATTACCTATCAGCCATGCTTTTATGGTGCGCAGATATATATTTTTCATTAAATTAAAACAAAAAATTGTTAGGTACCTTTAAATATACGTAAAGGAGTTTTATGTTAAATATTAATTTCTGGCGATCGTCGGCGGCTGGTGCGGCCAATTCATATACATACATATATACTCACACCTTTTACCCCCGAAGAGGTAGGCAGATGCGCAACTAGTGCATCCACTGTTCGCCGTGCGTATTCCGTCCCATGATGTGATAGGGGGCGAGCGAAAAATTCAAACATCATTTAAAGAATTTTTCCATCTAATTTATTACGTAAAATACAATGTAATATGCAATTATTAACATTTAAAATGCTTTCTTTAATGTTACTTTTGCTCAAATTTATAATGAAGCGAGTGAAGATAAAGCGCCCAGTTTTTGCAACCGCGCCACGTTTCCGACATAGACGTTGTAGGCGTCATATCCGTACGTGCTCAAACAACTCTAATTACAACCTTGACGATATCCAGACTAATTAAACAGTTTCGCTGTGTTTTTGGTGAAACTTGTTTAGGTAACCTAAATATTTTTCCCGAGTAAGGGGTCAGTGGCCAGAGCACATAGTTCGCAGAACTGACAGCAGATGAGGCAAAAAAACGTTCTCGATTGGAGACCACGTAAGCGCAGCTGTATACGTCCACCTAGAAGGTGGAGAGACGACTTGATAAAGGTCGCAGTAACACGCTGGAAGCAGGCCGCTTTTAACAGATCCGTCTGGAAATTTTTAGGGAAGGCCCATGTTCAGCACGGGCCATGTGGCTGATGATGATGATATTGTCCAATCCGGATTATGGTGATGACATTGCTTTTTTTGTTCCGTAAAGCGATTAATAGACCTGATGGTAAACTCAGTGCTCAGATGCTCATCAGCCGAACATATATTTCAACCATTACCACCAGCTCAAATATCATCAGTGTCTCATTTCATCTTTCAATGTGCACAACAACTATTTCAAAATACCCAGCATATCTTATATCCTCATCAGCCAGCAAAAAGTAAATCTCTCATATAAAAATGTATATGAGAGATACTGCCTCGGTGGCGTAGTTGTATTACGGTACGACTGCAAGGCTGAGGTCTCGGGTTCGATCCCCGGGTCGGGCAAAGTGATATTGGATTTTTCTATTCAGTATCAGCCCGGAGTCTGGAATTTGTGCCCGGTATGGCGATAGGCTCGCCCCCTATCACATCATGGGACGGAATACGCTTGGCGAAAAGTGGGTGCACTAGTTGCGCCTCTGCCTACCCCTTCGGGGATAAAAGGCGTGAGCATGCGTGCATAAAAATGTATGTTAAATTCAATCAAATTGAATTACTGTCTGTCTGTACATTACTCTGTTATGTTTCAGATAAGAAAAGCAATTAGTACAGTTTTCCTGACCATCTCCATTTGCGTGACGAATGCCTACAGGTGTAGGTGGAAACGTGATCTTAATTTATAACTGATTATTTTTACATTGTCTCGTATAATTTAGACACTCTGTATAGGATTGTAGGTAGATTAGATTTATTATACATCATGTTGATTTATTTATAAAAGGTGCAACAATGTTTTGAATCTTCGTTTTTGCTTACAAAATTAGCGTGAATTTTAGTGGTGGTTTTTCGGACACGTAGAGTCGTCTGACTAGTTACCACCGCAATGTATATTTATATCGGTAAGAAGTAGTGTGTTCCGGTGTAGCCAGCGTAAATGCTGGGCATTATAATAAGATTTAACATCTTATGACTCAGGGTGACGAGCACAAAGTATTGTTTTTGCTTACCATCAGTTGAGCGGCATGCTCGTCTCGTCATTCAATGTAATTACAAAAATCGTGGAAAATTGTGAAGAATGAAACGAAGAAGGATGTCATAAGTTGACACATAAACTACTAAATAGATTATGAAGATCTTAGCAAGAGAAACCAAATCCTAGATTAACACGTAGGCTAATTTTATCATGTAATAATTTTTCTCACATACGAAACCGCTGTGAAATGCTAGTAATCTAATAATGTAATTTGAAATATTTTTTATAGATTTTCCTCTTCTGTTTCCATACTGAGTATCCAGCTTAAACGTATTTAATTGTTAATCACAAAGCCGCTAAGTTTGCATAAGTTTAACCACGTACTAGGAAATTGAATTGTTCTTGATTGAAACGTGCCCTTCACATCTTAAAGACATGTTACTGAAACTCGGTTTAAACGTGGGTCTAATGTAAATAAGACATATTCTAACTTCGTTCATTTTAATATAAAGAAATAGTTTTATTGGCTCAATTTAAAGGGGTAGGTAAGGATCAATGGGAATCCTTATAGGTTATTTCGTATCGTTAAATGGTGGTTGAAGAGAATAATTTGGTAACAGTTCATATAAAACATCTGACATGCAACTAGTATTTAAAATAAATAGGCACTCTCTTCAGTTTTACTTTCTGCGGGAGTAATTAAGGAGGAATTAAGATCTCAAGGCGGCCAGATTTTACTTATTTTCTGAGAAACGGAATATGTGTCACATTTTGTTTCTCAGAAATTACGCACAGTCTGGTGATCTTGAGATCTCTATTCACTAGAACTTAATTGTCATATCCCCTTCTTCGTTCATCAAGTCTATTTACAATGATTTTCAAAAAGTATAGATACGCCATATCTGAACAAATTAAAGGAAATAAAAATTATATTTAAATAAACCCCCACCACAAAAAGCCTCTAAAAACTTAAAAAATACAAGTCTTTTTTTGTTGTTAAGTATCTAGTAATATTTTGACCGCTGGATGCAGGCCGCTTCTGACAGGTTGGTCGGGAAATCTTTGGGGATGGCCTACGTTCAGCAGTGGACTTCTAAAAGCTGAAGAAGGAGAAGAAGAAGAATATTTTGACCCAAGCGTCGCGTCGTCACGTCGGGGGACCGCTAAAGACGTATTTTCATCTCCCTGGTCCGGAGTTCGGTCCCTCGACGCGAGAACGCTTGAGTCAAAATATTACTAGATACTTAACGACAAAAAAAGACTTGTATTTTTTAACTTTTTAGAGGCTTGTTGTGTCGGGGGTTATTTTAATTTTTATTTAAAACTTTTTAAATTACTCTGTTCTCAATCATGGGGCCTTGATAATCGACTATCTAACACCTACTCGTTGAGACCATTCTTATAATCCCACACACGCTATATCTGCTTTAAGTTGCTAAAGAGCTGAGTATCCCGCAGACTACTTGATGCTGCAGCATTAGCTCATAAATTATAGCCAAGAACTATCTCGATCACATCAGCTTTCAACAAAAAGAAACCGCGTCACAGTCAGTCCGTTCGTTTGAGAGCTACGATGCCACAGATAGTCTATTTCTACCACCAAGGAGAAGTGTGCGTGCACTGTTGCGTTTCGGTTTGAAGAACATTGTAGCCAGTGTAACTACTGGATATAAAGAGACTTAACATCGTATGTCTCAGGATGACGAGCGCAGTGGAATGCCACACAGTACTTTGTAACTCATGGTGCTGTATGGTGTTACTACTATTTATGAGCGGTTGTATCGCTTACCATCAGGTGAACGGCATGCTTGTCTCGTCATTCAATGCCATAAAAAAAATAGACATACATATACACGATACACAGACACACAGATACACACCCTAAACTTATAACACCCCTCTATTCTGTCAGGGGTTAAAAAACGCAACGCAAAGGTTCCGCGCGCAAATTCTTGCCATTACGTGTGGGAAAAATTTTACGTATTTAAACCAGTATGAACAATAAAGACAGCTAGTATATGTCATTTAAGTGTAGTGTACAGTCAGCCACATAAGTAGCTGAACAAGTTCAAATTTTCAATTCGCATTTACGCGTTAAGTTTGACTGAAACATTTAATTTTTTTTTTATGTGAAGTAAAGTCAGTCGCTTTTATTTTATTTTTGTGAATAGAAAATAAAAATTAATAAGAACACAAAAGTGTAGACGCGTTTTGAGGTTTTCAATTTGTTCAGCCACTTATGTGACCGACTGTACAAAACTATCCTGATTGGATTACTTTCGAGTCTTCAGATTGCGATTACTAATATCATATCTCATTGATTTAAGGTAACTATTATAAATGGAATATAAACTCCTTAAAACATTTTTATAAGCACTCAATGCAAATTTTATTCAATGCAATTAACATTATTTCGCGTAATTACTGTTAATTTTTTTAATCAATTTGTTCGATAATTATGTCAACATATGTGTTCAAGAGAATCCATGGATTAAAGATGTAAATTAAAGGAAAAATAATCTGAGAAGGTATAATATTATTTTCGCAAAGACTATCCTGACCTTATACTATTTGTAACTTTTGAGGCCATTGAAATGTTGATTCTTTCTTTAAACATGCAATTTAATTTATTCCTGGATAACCTCGCTCCAAAACTCGTAGGAAACATCAGTGTAATCTTCTGGTCATATCGAAGAAGTACCTATCCTTGAAGCGTTACAGCTCTTTTAGAGTTAGTAAAGTTGGATGAGGTATATTTAAAAAAAAAGTGTATATGTACTTATGTACACGTGTTAGAAGTTATATTTCTTTGGCGTAACAAGATAAAAATCTTTTTAAATAACGCGCCAAAAGAAATATAACATCAATATCTTTCGCCTTATTCTACGTTCAAAATTCAAAATAAAATGTTGACTATAGCTAACTTCATGGTATCGGTTTTTCGTGACGGTGTTCGCGCGCATCGTAAAAATTTACTCTCATCATTTTTCCCTAACGCGCCAAAAGAAGTATAACTTAAAAAAATGATTTATTTGGATTTTTATATTTGTGGTTTACTTGGCAATTTTGTTTTATGGCAAAGCCCTGTATTGCTTATAAAGAAAAAGGCAAATCTATTGTTTAATCTACGATTCTGTTCATACTAGCTAATTAAGTACCTAATATGTCAGAAAGAAATTAATAATGATATACTACCATGAAGTAAAAATATAGTGAAAAGTTTTAAAGACTATTTTTATTTTAAGAATTTTTACTGTTTTTATAAGAATTAAACCAATATCGCCTCCATTGAACAGTTTATAAGAATAACAATATTATTGCAATAGTTTGCAATGGTGCAAAAATATTATGTTTTTACATATTTTTTTTATAGTTTGATGTTTCATTATTGCCATTTTAAACATGAGTAGTCATGAAGCTATTAATTTGCTTTTTTGGTGTAATATTTTTGATATATTATCTAAATTGAGTAGTTGTTATTGGCTAGCAAATTATTGTTAAAGTACTATTAGGCTAAATTGTAAACAGCTGTTACTATTCCTTTAATATATATATTAAAAAAAAATGGCTTCTCCAATCTTTTTGGATCAGTAATACAAAACCTTGCAACTGCGGCTGTGAGGCAGCAGGCGAATGGAATTGGGAGATTCTCCACAGCTCAAGTGATGAGATAACACGTCCAGACGACACCCGACCTCTGCATGGAAGGCCACGTTCGATATACTTTTAAAACATTTTGTATTGACGTTTGACCGGTTCTTGATAAGTCTTTATTTAAATCTTCATTGAAACATTGAAGGTTGCTCCTATCTTTTTATGCATGATTTGTTAGTATAAAATGTTGTCTATCGGATTTAATAAGATATACAAGCAAATATATTATCTGATGATCCTTTTTAAACTTTCATCTCAGGAAACATTAAAATGCATTTTCAGCTCGAGTCCTCTTTGCATTTATTTTAACAGATAAATGTGCCAAAAATAGAATTCCTTAATATTGTACAAAGAGAAAAGCCAACTTTATAAAACACCAATACATGATTGAAGCTTGCTCTGACGTCATCAATTGAGATAGAGTAATGGAACAATATTTGAATTTTGGCGTTGATGACAAACAGGTATAATTTGTAATCAGGGAAATCAGCACGTGTTTTAACAGACAGAAGGCGAAGGTTTGCGATTATAGTGACTGACAGACAAAATTTAGAACCGCTGCATAAACATTCGAGTAAGCACCCCGTATTTATTGCAATCAAACAAATCTTCCAGAAAAAATATCCATAAGTGTTTTCCCGCAGTGCTAGGCGGTGTATAAATTATCCTTTACTATTATTTTTCTAAGTACCAGTAGAGTCGCCAGTGAATGGAATTCCAGAAGACATTTACGAACGATTGTCGGATCGGGCAAAGTGATATTGGGTTTTAAATTCAGTATCAGTCCGGAGTCTGGTATTTGTGCCCGATATGGCGATAGGCTCGCCCCCTATCACATTAGGGGACGGTATACGCACGGCGAAAAGTGGGTGCACTAGTTGCGCCTCTGCCTACCCCTTCGGGGATAGGGGCGTGAGTGTGTGTGTCATGTGTGTGTGTGTGTGTGATTTACGAATTTGAAAATAAATACAAGCTTGATGTGATGAGTTCTGATTCAATTTAATGGTATTGTAAAGTTCTGGATTCATTTTCAAAGGAACCAAATGATTATTTGTTGAATACATAAACGTTAATACATAGCTCTGTTCAAAGTAAAAGCGCCCAATGGGAACATTTTTAAGTAAGAATCTTTTAAGACTCCTTAATAAATAACTAGATAAGTTTTGTAACATTTGTAAGTTTTTTTACAAAGTTTGCAATATCATTACACATTTTATCTTACTAGACATAATATTATAAATGCGAAAGTTTGTGAAAAGTTTGGATGTTTCGACGTTTGGATGTTTGTTAGAAGGAAACGCAGTAACAGCTGAACGAATTTGGATTAAATTTGGCACACACATAGACCATGGGGCCTGGATTAAAACAAAGGCTATTTTTTATCCCGGTAATTTGCTCGCATGGAAAATAATTAGGGTTTTTAAATAGATGACAGAAGCGGCGACAGCCTAATTGGGAGTGGAACGGACTGCCGAGACGAATGTCCGCAGGTTCAAAACCCAAGGGCACACACCTCTGACTTTTCTAAAAAGTTATGTGTATATTCATTGTGAATTATTGCTCGCTTTAACGGTGACGGAAAACATCGTGAGGAAACCTGCATACCTGAGAAGTTCTCTGAATTTCGAAGCTATGTAAAGTCCGCCAACCGGCACTAGGCCAGCGTAGTGGACTAAGGTCTAAAACCCTCTCAGTTGTTGAGGAGGCCCGAGCTCAGCAGTGGGCAGTATATAATACAGGGCTGATATGGTGGTACATAGATGACACTGGCGTCGTACAGGTGGCGCTATACATCGCTACACATCATCATCCGCTTTTCACATGAGCGAAGCCGTGAGCAGCATCTACTCGTGTCTAACGAGTATATAATGTCGAGTTATGCCAGACGGTAAACCTTAGCTGAAGTATAATACTGACTGATGGTAGTCTTTGAAAAAGTGCCATTCACCCGTAAATCAACTATATTTATACGACCACATTTATCTCTCCATCATATCATTTTTTTACGACAAATGACGATACAGGAGTCAGGACTCGCCCCAAAAAACTCGATACATGGTAACCATACACCGGACAAGCGGGGCGACCTAATGGATTTATTTCTTCCCTTCAAAGATTTATTCGCGACCTCGGCCAGCTAACCCCTTGTTGTTCGCGTTGTCATTTAATATTTAACGTAGTTTTTTGTCCTTTTTTTATAGTATATTTTTTTGTCGTGACGATGATGAAAGGCATAAGTGTTAAGAATTAAGAACGATGTGTAAATACATGCATAGTAATAGATAGGCAAGAGAACAGAGATCAAATCACACATTAAAACTAAGTGGTAACTTAAACAACTCTTGTACAAATTCAAATGTACAAAATACCGAAGAACGGTGTATAAAAACAGTTCACAAAAGGGTTCTAGTAAAGGGTCAAATGGACCTCGATATGTGATTCGTCCCGTGTCATCTGTCGTTTACTGCGAAGGTCTCCGCAATGAAGAGCGTTGAGTTACAAATAAATTTAGTAAGCGTTTTGTTGTAACTGAATGGTATCGTACTGTCACTTTTTAAAGCAGATAACAGAAGGCCAGCAAGTTATCTTATGATAAGTGATTAAAGCAGTTTGTGAACAATAGGCCAGAGGAAGCGTGGATTCTTTATTGATGTAAGGAAATTCAAAGGATTTATGGAGCTCTAACTATAATATCTCTAATAGTATAATATGCATGGCAACACAGATATATGACAGGAACGATTAATGAGTCGGATACCCGAATTGCATCGTTAAATAATTTAGCTTTTGTCGAGACTATTGCAGGTTTTTTTATATGTCATTGAATGACGAGCCGAGCATGCCGTTCGCCTGATGGTAAGCGATACGACCACCCATAAACAGTAGTAATACCATCCAGCATCTTGAGTTACAAAGTACTGTGTGGCATTCCACTGCGCTCGTCATCCTGAGACATAAGATGTTAAGTCTCACTAGGTCATGTACTTCCACTGGCTACAATGTCCTTCAAACGGAAACACAACAACGCATGCACACTGCTGCTTGGCGGTAGAAATAGACATTGCGGTGGTACCCACCCAGATGGTCTCTTACATATGAGAGACCTACCACCAGTAGCTGCACTGTACTCAATTTTTCGTTTCAGAGTTTTAAAAAAATATGCTTACTCGAACATTCTTAGAATCACATTCCACTGAAGATACCGATCATGACAGGTTCCAACTTTTAAATCTTCAGTACGTGACGCGAAAACTTATCAGGTGCTATGTTTCGTGGCGTAAATATCGATTACTGGGTGTTAACATAGGGCCTTAAACTTTGATCTTTGTGAATGGAATCCCTAAGTTTGTGTTTCGGCGGGAATAATTGAAACGGCTTCTTTAGTTTAATATTTATAAGCATTTGTTTGTATTAAGCGAAATAATTATGACCTGTTAAGAAAATACTATCTTTATCATCATCATCAGTCTCATGAAGTCCACTGCTGAACATAGGCCTTTCCTAAAGAATTCCAGACGTACCAGTCAAAAGCAGCCTGCATCCAGCGTGTTCCTGCGACCTTTATCAAGTTTTCTATAATGAAAATATCAAAGTTCATGAATAGTCCAAAATAGTTTCTTTGCAGTACCAAAATAAGGAGTAACCGACCGTACAAACCATTATAAAATTAATTATAGACACCCTTCGTAATAGATAGATGTAAGAGTTTTGCGTCGACATATTGATTTGTGGTACCCTCCGCGTAATACACGCGTCATTCATCTAAGTCAGTAACACAATTTGTTTCGGTGAAAACGTTACTGTTTCTGTCAGTATGCAAACATCATTATTCGACCCGGAAAACGTCTGGGACATAACCACAACTCCCAGGTCAACGGTAAAGGATCGGTCATATTGGACGTATGTTATGTTCTTCCACGTCACTATTGTGTTTATTAAAGTACACGCGTTGAGAATATTAAGTAACAAGATGCGTATTTTAATGTATTTAAATTTTTTATTGCACAAAAATGATCAAAATATAAATAATATCGAAACGCTTGCACATATAGGGCACATCAAAACCACTCAGGATTTTGAAATTTTATTTAGGAAATTCTGTGCTCACCTGCGTCATCATGCATCTTCGCAAGTCGCTTATTTTTTGCAGTGGACACCTCCTTCATATACCTATCATACGGTCCTTGCACTTACAGCTTGGCAGTAAAAAAAATGTGGTGTTGCCTAACTAGACCCTTGCTAACGATAATACCTATTTAATACGTATAATAATTTACCAAAAAAAATGATACTTTATTATCAAATGAGTCACTCCCCGCTTCCTTCCTTTTTAATTATTTTTTTCATTGTACAGGCTCACCGGCTTCTGCTGTTTTATTATATTAAAAAATATGTATATGTAGCATCGTAATTAGAGTCTAGAGTGGCGTGGCATAGCGTGTGCGAAGTATACCCATCCACACATTTTCAAACTTGTATAGATATACAAAGCTTATTATGCCACTTAAAACTGGCTTTGGAGACCCAACTACACGTCAGGAACATGCCCTGCTGAAATAATGTTATTTGGCGAAATAGCTTGTGAAATAACGGCAAAATAAGGCTGAATAGAGTTGCATAAGAGCAATTAGTACTGAAAGTAAAACATTGACATATATTGTGTTAGATTTCAAAAACATGTGGGCTGTGTTTTGGAAAGGGAAAAACAGAATAACGAATGAAGTTGAGTTCGCTTGTATCGTTATAATATTATATAAGACTTCATTATTTATGAATAAAATATATATTAATTTATATTACCAACGATTTTTAACACGCTACCGATAGTAAATTCTTTGTACTATATCGTAATTACTTAACACTGTTCATTCAAAATGCGTCGAATATTGCTGTATAATTTGTAATTGTTTACAAGTTGATACCATACCATACCAGCCCTATATTATATACTGCCCACTGCCGAGCACGGGCCTAAGTAATTTTACGACGATAACTCAATTTTATTTATTTTTGAATTGTGTCGCTTTTGTTCTAAAGTTGCGGTATGTACACAGGCTGATCGGGAACGCGACACACTTATGTAAGCCATTATGGTGGGCATTTACACCTCGTGTACGGTGGTCGTTATACGGGTGGATACAGATATCCTACCAAATCATTTTAAAATATTCTTGTAATGTTTGTACTTTTATCACAATATAATTATGGTTGTTGTACTTTGTAGCTGCAAACAAAGTCTTAGGATAGTACACTTCGTTCCGCAGAAACAATGCGCTATTTTAGTTTTTATTTTTGCTATCTTATAATATCAGCCCTGTATATCGTCCCACTGCTGGGCACGAGCTTCCATTACTACTAGACTTCTGCTCGCGGGTCCGCCCGCGTGAAAAGTTTTTCCGGGATAAAAATATTTTCCCGGGACAAAAAGTAGCCTATAGCACTCAGGAGTAATGTAGATTCCTAATATTGAAAGATTTTTCAAAATCGGTCCAGTAGTTTTTAAATTTACCCATTACAAACAAACAAACAATCAAATCTTTCCTCTTTATAATATTATTATAGACTGAGAGGGTTTTAGTAATTAGTCCACCACGCTAGCCGAGTGCGTGTTGGCAGACTTCACATACCTTTGAAATTCCTATAGGTATTCAGGTATCCTTACGATGTTTTCCTTCACCGTTAAAGCAAGCGATAATTCTCAAAGAATACACGCAATTTTTTTTTTTTTTTTTTTTTTTTTTTATTGCATTGCATGACGAGACGAGCATGCCGTTCGCCTGATGGTAAGCGATATGACCACCCATAAACAGTAGCAACACCATCCATCACCTTGAGTTAGAAAGTACTGTGTGGCATTCCACTGCGCTCGTCATCCTGAGACATAAGATGTTAAGTCTCATTATGTCCAGTAGTTATACTGGCTACAATGTCCTTCAAACCGAAACGCAACAGTGCATGCACACTGTTGCTTGGCTATGCACAATTTGCTAATTTCCTATAAAATTCACCGATGATTTATATAGTGTTATTAACGCATCAACTATTTGCCAAGTATAGTTACGCTGTATTAATTAGATGCAACTAACCCTTGGGCAGTGTTCTACACATCCCTTAATGTAGACAATTTATGCTTCTCGAATTATGTCTTGCGGGCTTAAGCGAAACATCTATTCTCGTTAATGTCGTTTGAATTAGGTCAAAATAAAATGCTTTATATATTTTATGGTATTCCGAAATTTAAGGGGTAAGTAAATGAGTACCGAAATTTTTAAAGGATAATACATAATATTAAATAGACAATAAGTCCTGAACGCAGGCGAATCTGCGAACAAAAGCGCTTAAAAGTGATTAAAACATCATCGATTTAAGTTCATCATATCAGCCCTTTGCAGTCCACTGCTGGACATAAGCCTCTCCCAAGATACGCTACAGAGCCCGGTCTGCTGCTTTATGCATCCAGTCGCTGCCGGCCATCTTGTGCAAGTCGTCCCCCCATCTGGCCAGAGAGCGTCCCACGCTACGTTTGCCAAGACGCAATAAGATTAAGATTTAAGTTAATATGTGCATATTATTATTTTAACGAGGGCATCTAATGTACCTAACAATTTTTTACAATATTCAGGGTCAGTTTCATCGGTTTCTGATAAAAAATCAGATAACTATTTGACATATAGTGCTATCTAACAAATAAATTTGACATATTACTAGTGACTTTTTGCTTGATATTTCTATTCGAGACCTGTGAAACTAAGGGTCGATTTCACTTGCAGATAAATGTTACCTATTCGTCACACATATGTACATACATATATGTGACGAATAACATTTGACGAACAACATGACCAAACACAAAAGCCAGACTCTGATCTATGCAACAAACAAATGGTAATAAAATGAGTACTATCTATATTACCTATTTATTACGATAACTGTCAAATAAAGTTTACTTGAAACTTGTGGAACTATTTTTTTTTATTGCATTGAATGACGAGACGAGCATACCGTTCGCTTGATGGTAAGCGATACGACCACCCATAAACAGTAGCAACACCATTCAGCACCTTGACTTACAAAGTACTGTGTGGCATTCCACTGCGCTCGTCATCCTGAGACATAAGATGTTAAGTCCCATTATGTCCAGTAGTTACAATGGCAACAATGTCCTTTAAACCGAAACACAATAGTGCATGCACACTGCTGCTTGGCGGTAGAAATAGACATTGCGGTGGTACCCACCCAGACGGACTCTTACATATGAGAGACCTACCACCAGTACCACTAACCCTCAAAGTTGTAGTTAACATGGTGGATAAGTTCCGAATAGGCTATCAGAGCCTTATCAGCATGTAGCGAGATCGGCTCTTACAGTTCATCATTATTTAAATACCGAGGTCAGTTCGAAAAGTTAATTCTGACGTTGGTTTTATTATTCCCTTTATCGTGTTTATTTCTGTTAATAAACGCACTTTAGAGAACAAATAGAAACCTAATAAATACTTTTTCTTATAAAAGGGCTTGTGATTGACGTCTAGGTTTCATTTCACGCGTTAGTAAATTTTGGCTTCTTTAGTTATCCATTTTATTTTTATCAAGGGGATTATTTTGTTTTACATTTATTATTATAATGTAAATGTTTCAATCGAGTATATTTATGAAAACGAATTCACAAATGTAGTTTTTTTAATTATGTAGACTGCCTCGGTGGCGTACTAATATTGCGAGTTGTGACACCGCTCTGAAGTCTCTGGTTCAAATCCGGGACGGATATTGGGTTTTTTTTTTTTTTTTTTTTTTTTTTTTTTTTTTTTTTTTATAGCATTGAATGACGAGACGAGCATGCCGTTCGCCTGATGGTAAGCGATACGACCACCCATAAACAGTAGCAACACCTTGACTTACAAAGTACTGTGTGGCATTCCACTGCGCTCGTCATCCTGAGACATAAGATGTTAAGTCTCATTATGTCCAGTAGTTATACTGGCTGCAATGTCCTTCAAACCGAAACACAACAGTGCATGCACACTATTGCTTGGCGGTAGAAATAGACATTGCGGTGGTACCCACCCAGACGGCCTCTTACATAATGAGAGATCTACCACCAGTGTTTTTCAACTCAGTATCATCCCGGAGTCTAAAATTTGTAGCCGACATGGCGATAGACTCGCCCCCTATCACATTACGGGATCCTGGATCCATAATTGTCATCATTCATTCTGTATACGTAGATAGACAGATACCCACGTTATACCTACACCCCTCTTTTTTCGTCGATGGCTAAAATATAATTTTGTGACTAGTATCTAATTTAGTGACTATAATGGGTTTACACCGGACCGGAGGCCGTTAATGTGAAATGTGCACGGTATAATTGCCGCAGTTGAGAGCTAAATGTTCATGGTGTTTCGCGCAATTTAAGTAGGTAATTTATGAAACGCTAAGAATTTTGACATTTATTGTACTTATTATCTCGCTTAATGCGTTTCATCCTACTAATATTATAAACGTGAAAGTTTGTAAGAATGGATGTATGGATGTTTGTTACTCTTTCACGCAAAAACTACTGAACAGATTTTGATGAAGTTTGGCACACGGGTAGATCATGTCCTGGATTAACACATAGGCTACTTTTTATCCCGAGAAAATATAAAGCGGGACCGGAAAAACTTTTTAAGGCGGGCGGAGCCGCGGGCAAAAGCTAGTTTGGACATATTTGTAGGTAATTATCACGCTTTTTCACGATTTTTTTAATGTTTTGAATGATAGCAATTAACAACACATTTATCTATAAAAATATCATTATACATAGCATCACGCTTTTTTCCCTTTTTAGAGGTAGACAGAGTTCTGTCAAATCTCATGTTGGTAATAGGGGGCGAATCTATTGCCGTTTGCCTGACACAATTTTAGACTCAGGCTGATACTGAGCGGAAAATTCCAATGTCGCTGTGCCCAACCGGGGATTCGAACCCGATACTCAATAGCGGTGTCATAACCCGCACGCAATACAACTGCGCCAACGAGGCAGTCAATAAACATATCAACATTTTTAAAAATACGTTTAAGTATCAAAAATGTATATCATCGAAAACGTAGTGGAAAAAGATTTTTAGCAACACGCAATTATAAATAAGTTACAAAGCTTTGAAATTTGGTGGAAGGGGCATCTGTCAAATAACGGAAACAGAAAAATATGACGTCACGCAGTGACACCGGCCATAACAATGCATGTGTGAGAAAGAGATAGCGTGATAACCCCACCACGCCCCCACTATTGCTCATAACAATTTTTCATAGATGAATAACTGCTATATTCTTTTTATAAATTTTGCTGATTTCATAATTTTTCGCATCTTTTCCGTTTCATATAAAATAATGTAGGTACACAATAAAACAGGAAAATACTCTATGCACACACGACCACCAGATTGGTATCGAATATCGAAGTCTAAAACCAGGGTACACTACCACTACACCAATAAATCCAATGCAATGCAATGCAAACGGCCCTGTATTATATACTGCCCACTGCTGAGCACGGGCCTCCTCTACTACTGAGATGGTTTAGGCCTTAGTCCACCACGCTGGCCTAGTTCGGTTCTTCGTTGGAAGAATTCACATACCTTCGAAGTTTAAAGAACTTCTCAGGTAAGTAGTAAGGGATTCACCGATACTGGAGCAGGTTCGACGGCCGGTCCGCGGCGCTCCGGCGGCTGATGGCCGACGTTTTCGATTGCTCCAGATTCGGCCCGCGGGACCCGCGAATAAATCCGCGGATTACTTTAATACCTACCGCGAATTAATTTGATACCTACCGCGGATTAACTTGATACCTACCGCGGATTAATTTGATACCTACCGCGGATTAACTTGATACCTACCGCGGATTAGTTTGATATCGACCGCGGATTACTTTGATAACACCCGCGAATAAAAATTATATCGTCCGCGGAATCCGTTTCATATCACCCGCGAGGTAGGTATGAACCACGAATTTGTTCATGGTCTACGGTTCCCTTAAGCTTGTACCTTTTCCCTGTTCGTTGTGCTTTTAACTTTCTACTTTCTATCGGCGATCCTTTTTTTTATTTGAAGGATGCAAAGGTCTTTGTCGCGTATTTCTATTAACTCGTGTTTCTACGCAAAAGCCATTTAAAATTACTTAATAGTTAACCTTTACGCATTACGAGCATTGTTTATGATAGATAAAGCAACATTTTCCCTGTTTCGTTGTGTTTTAGACTTTCTACTTTCTATCGGCGACCCTTTTTTATTTGAAGGATGCAAAGGTCTTTGTCTCGTATTTCTATTAACTCGTGTTTCTACGTAAAAGCCGTTTAAAATTACTTAATAGTCGTCCTTTACGCATTACGGGCATTATTTATTATAGATAAAGCAATCGTTACAATACACCATACCTTTCTCAAATTCTAGGTAAAACCCTTTGGGTCTTCTCATTGTCATAATAATTACGGTTCCCATTATTCACATTACCTGATATTACGTATTCAACGGAACATTTAAGGTGAAAGTCGAAACATGTTCGATCTTGTCTGCAAGGAAACAATACTCCCTCTCCATATAAAAGACCGACGCAAAATCACATGGTATCGTATTCCACTCTGTGCTCTGCTCGAAGTGTGATCTCCAGTTGTTTGTAACAGTGAAGTGATAGTAAAATTGTGAAATAGTTAAATAGTGAAAGTGTTATAAAAATGAATGTAAGTACCTTTATATACTTTGATCTAAAAGTGTTGTAACCAGATGTTTCATTAATTGTTTATGCCATGTGTTGTCCACCAGGTTAATACATTTTAGCTATCTTTGATGTCTTATTAATTTATCATTGTTACTAATGTGTACATGTATACTTCGCATACCTATAAGTATTTATCATACAGTACTTACTTAACCGATAATTAAAACAGTTTCATTTCATTTTGTTACAGTTTTCTGAAAATACTTTCAAAAACTACTATTATGCTGAAGAAATCGACGAACCTAGTGATGAAGAAGGTACACTCGCTTTTAAAGTAAAAAAAGCGATAATAGCAAATAAAAGACCGATCGAATGCAACAGCATTGATGAGTTCTTCGAAAAACCAAAAAAGAAGAAGACAACAACAAGAAAGTCATCCAGTGTTGGTCGATCGACGAGCGGGGGTGTTTCATACATCCGATCAAACAGCGATGACAACAGTTCTGCATCACATCTCATAAAAATTGAGGTGTATGAAGTGAATAAAATAAAAAACATCGCACCGACGGAACATTGGAAACACGCTGATGTGCGAGTTAAATATTACGCGGAAAACGACAGTGATAAGAACTTGCAAAGTGTCAAGGACACTATATACAATATAACCAAACAGTTGGCTAGTAAGGACGATTGTGTGAAATATTTTATAGACACAGACAAATGAACAAAAGTGCCAGTGCGTGTCAATGTTTTAATATCATAACTTTAATCATATGCTTTGTACTACTATTATTGAAATAAGAAACTATTATTGTATTAACTGTACTTAAGAATCTACCTGTTTAAATTTAACTTACATTGTATTGTATTTAAACTTTGTACTCTTTTAAGTTACATACTTAATAGATTAATTTGTTTTTGATTCTAGAACTCTTTGTGAATTGTGTTATTGCTAAGTATTATTGTAAATAGTTATAAGTCTTTTTAGTGTTTTTTCATGCTCATGCTTACGATTGTAAAGTTATTGGGAACATTCATAAATTGTTTGGAAAAAAGTGGATAGCTTAGAATGTAATTACATTGTTTTGGGTAGTATATAAGCGTTGAAATAACTTTTAAAAATACTGAGACATTCCTTACCATGGATACAAGCTGTGATTTATACAACATGGAACTCGTCGCACTTCTCGAAAACATCGAATCAATGGATCTGATGTCATCGCAATACGACAAAGAACTGTACGAGCTCTGTGATAAAATGGAACAAAGACAAGTTGAAACGTGAGTAAAACATTTTTTATTATTTTAAGACTAGTTGCAACATGTTTTGGGAATCCATGAAGAGGGGATACACTTAAAGTATTTATAATGGTTCGAACATCTTGCACAATCATTCAACTTGTTTCTTCCGTTTATATTATTAACATTGAAGTGCAACCAAAATGTACCACTCACTTGATATTTCTAGTTTATCTCAGAGTGAGATTGCAAGTTTCGATAAAAAGATAATTTTACATAAATATCATCGTTTCATACGGTTTTGGTATATATTAAATGTTTTGCCAGAATCAATGTTGGGAGATCCTGCTATTTCTCCTTATTATACACCATGTAGTGGACATAAAATCTCAAAACAAACTCATTCCGATGAGGATGATATTGATGGTGTATTATCAATGAAAGCATATTGTTTGCAGTGTAAATAACAAATAATGTTAGTATCTATTTAAATAATAGAAACATAGTAGCATATTTATTTCGTGAGATAACATTTTTTTAACAGTTTTCTTATCCATCAGATCTATGCAGAATGGAGAAGGCAGCAGGAAAAGATTAGCGCCAACTGAATTGTTTGAAGAGGATCCATTAAAGAGAAGAAAAAATATTCATCTTGAAGCTCCTTCGACATCTACATCGACGCTGGATAACATTTTAAATGTAAGTACAGAACAGCATAATGATAAAATTGAATGTCCTGAGTGTCACATATATGTATCAAAAAAATATATGACCAGTCACTATAAGAGCAATAAACATAAAAATAATTTAATTAGAAGAGATAATAATCTACCTAATGTTCAATTCATTGATAGTGCTTTCGGTAATAGAATTATTACATATCGAGTGAAATCTAGTTTAGTTTCTGATACACAGCTTGAATCACCTGAATTATTTTTACAAAATATTAAAAAAATAATTTATACATTACTAGAACGATCTATCTTAGAATATTCTGTTGTAAAAGTTAATTTTATTCTCAATGCGGATTTCACACAAGAAACAAAAAATCTACACAATGTTTTTGATTTTCAAATTTCAAACTATCTTGTTTGTCAAGGTGATGACAAAGATATTTTTTTCTCATCTATAATTACCGAAATAACAAACAAAATGACCAATTTCCAAAAAAAAGGTAGTGGATGGAGTTTAGTTAAAATAAATCACTTGGATATGAATGTCAACAAATTTAACCCATTGCGTGGATCTTCATACATAGACCTACCGTTAGATATAAAACATAAGAAAGCTGTAATCAATGTTCAAAATAACGATCACGAATGCTTTCGTTGGGCAGTTTTGTCAGGATTATTTCCAGCTACTCATAGTTCCAATAGGGTATCATCTTATGTAATACACAAAAACAAACTAAAATTTTATAACCTATCGTTTCCTATAAAAATTAATGACATCCATAAGTTTGAAAAATTAAATAGTATAAGTATTAATGTTTTTGGATTACAATATGATTCAATAAGCAAATCAAATAAAGTTGTGGGTCCATTACACTTTACGAAACACCGTAAAAATACTCACTTAAACTTATTGTATATATCTCAAGGTTCTAAAGGTCATTTCTGTTATATTAAAAACCTCTCGAGATTATTATCTAAACAGTTATCGACTTCTGAACATGCAGTTCATATTTGTGATGGGTGTTTATTAAATTTCACGTCATTAGATAATTTAAAACGACACCAAGAAAATGACTGTTTCAATGTGTGCACAAATTTACCATCGGAAAACGATAGAAAAAGAAACTGGTTTAATGAATTAATACCATCAAACCACATTTCATTTAACAACTATGAACGTAAATTAAGAGTTCCATTCGTTGTGTATGCTGACTTTGAAGCATTTTTAAAACCAATAGAGAGTTGTTCTAACAATCCAAATCAATCATCAACTGTTAATATTCAAAAACATGAAACGTATAGTTTTGGGTATTATGTTAAATGTTCTTATGATGATAATCTTTCAGTATATAGGTCTTATACAGGGCAAGATTGTGCGCTAAAATTTATGCAATTCATTTACGCAGATTTAGAAAATATTTGTAAAAAGAATTCTTTTGTCAAATCACCATTACCGTTAACTGAAGAAAATAAAATAAATATCAATCAAAGTGAGTCTTGTTACATTTGTGCTACTAAATTAAACGTGGATAGAACAATATCTTATAATTGGCATACTGGTGCATATGAAGGTGTAGCTCATAGAGTATGCTCTCAGAAATACAAAGCTCCTAATTTTGTGCCAGTGTTTTTACATAATTTAAGTAATTATGACGCTCATTTCATAGTGCATGGTCTTGATTTCGAGAAAGGTGACATTGAACTTATTCCTGAGAACAAGGAAAAATATATTTCTTTTTCTAAAGTTTTACAAATCAATAACAGAGTTATAAAATTACGATTTCTTGATTCTTTTAAATTTATGTCAAGTAGCCTTAACAAATTAGCTCAGAACTTATTACTTGAACAATTTCGTGAACTCAAATTAAAATATCCATGTGAAGAAGATTTTAAACGTTTAATAAGAAAAGGTGTTTATCCATACGAATACATGACGACATTTGATTCTTTAAAAATAACTTCTCTTCCCACTCGCGATCAATTTTATAGTTCTTTAAATGATAGTCACATTACAGAAAGTGAATACCATCATGCTCAAGACGTGTGGAATCATTTTAATTGTAAAAACATGGGTGAATATTCAGACCTGTATTTAAAAACAGATGTATTGTTGTTAGCAGATATATTTGAAAACTTTAGGGATGTCTGTCTTAAAACGTACGGTTTAGATCCTGCCCACTATTATACAGCACCTGGTTTAAGTTGGGATGCTATGTTAAATTTTACCAAAATAAATTTGGAACTTTTAACAGATATCGACAAGGTTACGTTTATAGCGAATAATATTCGGGGGGGTATATCACAATGCAGCAATAGACATGCAGTGGCAAATAACATGTTTATGTCGGAATACGATTCAGATAAACCATCTTCATTTTTGATGTACTTAGACGCAAATAACCTTTATGGTTGGGCTATGTCCCAATGTCTCCCAACAGGCAAATTTGAATGGGTCGATATAAATACAGATTTTAATATAGCCGATGATGCCAAACATGGTTTAATTTTGGAAGTAGATTTAGAATATTCAAAAAATTTACATGATTTTCATTCAGATTTTCCATTTTGTCCAGAAAACGTATGTTTAGGAAACAACAAAGACAGGAAACTGATCCCAAATTTAAAAAATAAAAAAAATTACGTCATTCATTATAGAAACCTTAAGCAATGTTTAAAAAATGGTCTCCGATTGGTTAAAGTACATAGAATTTTAAAATTTGAACAATCCGCGTGGTTGAAAAGTTACATAGACTTGAATACTCATATGCGTTCATTAGCCACTTCAGATTTTGAGAAAGATTTTTTAAACTTATGAATAATTCTGTTTTTGGTAAAACAATGGAAAATGTAAGAAAACGAGTTAATGTCAAATTAATTAATCATTGGTTAAATCGTGGCAAAACTCAAGGTGCTCAATCTTTGATAGCAAGACCAGAATTCCATAGTTTATCTATATTCTCAGAGAGCTTAGTTGCAATACAATTAAATAAAACTAACGTTTTATATAATAAACCAATTTACCTCGGTTTTTGTATTTTAGATATATCTAAAACATTACTATACGATTTCCATTACGATTATATGAAAATGAAATATCAAGATAATATTAAGTTACTATATACTGATACCGATAGCTTAATATATCAAATATTTACGCAAAATTATTATGCTGATATAAAACTTGATTTAGTCAACTACTTTGATACGTCCGACTATCCACCAAATAATCAATATGGTTTACCATTATTGAATAAAAAACGGTTAGGTTTTTTTAAAGACGAAAATAACGGTAAAATTCTTAAAGAGTTTGTAGGTCTTCGCTCTAAAATGTATGCAATGGATGTGCAGAATAAATGTATATGTAAAGCAAAAGGGATTAACAAAAGTGTAACAAAAAAATTTTGTCTTACCGATTATAAATCATGTTTATATGAAAAGAAAACGCAATACAGTGAAATGATAAGATTTAAATCAATTAAACATGCTATATATACACAAAAAATTAATAAAATATCTTTATCACACAATGACACAAAACGTTATTTAATAGAAAATTCAACAGATACTCTTGCATGGGGTCATTATAAAATAAAGGACATTTGATTTTATCAACGATTTCTGTACAACGAAAATATGTATGTTAATGTGTGTGTGTGTTTTTTAATTGTGGTTTTTAATAACTTAAAGTTCTGTCTTTATTATGTACTATCTTTTTTTTTATTGTTTTACTATGACAACTGTTTTGTATAATATCATGAAAAATTAGATGTAAATTTTAATGTATGTAGTTAGTTATTTGTTATACCTGATTTAACTTTATTTTATAATAATTTTCTTACTGTAATATTTTTCAAAACAGCTATGAACTGTATGTGATCATATCAAAGTATTTGTGTATGTAATCTTTGTATATAAAACAAAATCAAATATAATACATTCAATCGTAACTTCTAGTTTTATTCATTCCGAAACGCTTTTCGAGTTCACACGTGCATTTAAAAATGTTTCATTTTTATCATCCTTTTACTGCCATAGTTGCAGGTCCAAGTGGATGTGGAAAGTCTAATTTTGTAACAAACTTTATTAAACATATTAATGAGGTGTGCAACACAAATTTTCATCAAATTACTTGGTGTTTTGATGAAATGCAGCCCTTATATAATTTACCAAATGTAAACTATTATCAGGGTATACCAGATTTGCATATGTTTGATGGAAAGGAAGCTAACCTTATTATTATCGATGATCTCATGAGGGAATCTGATGGTCGCATTGTTGACATATTTACCAAAGGTAGTCATCATAGGAACTTGAGTGTATTTTACATTACTCAAAATTTATTTCATCAAGGTAAAGGACAAAGAGACATTTCTTTGAATTCAAACTACATAATTTATTTTAAAAACCCACGTGATAAAACTCAAATACGTTACTTAGCACGACAAGTATCACCAGAAAATAGCAAATTCATAGAAGATGCTTACAGAGATGCTACAAAAGAAGCACATGGCTATTTGATGATAGATCTAAAACAAGACACTTTTGACATGTGTCGAATTAAATCAAAGATATTTCCATCTGATGGTCATTCTACAGTGTACATTCCCACAAAAGAGTTTAAATATGTCAAGAACCAACCAATACCCGTCATTTACAAATGATGGATCGACGCTTAAAGACGCATGAACACTTATTAAATGCTCTTTATAAACTTAAACCAAAACATCAACAAGCTCTTTTAAAAGTCTGTAACGAAAACGAAATTAATTTTATATGTGAATGTATTCATAACGTTTTACAAGGAAATATAAAACTTGAAGAAAAATCAAAGAGTAAACTAAAAAAGTATAAAAATCTACTACGAAAATTGGTACGTAAAAGTACAAATAAAATAAGAAAGAATATTATAGTTCAAAAAGGTGGTGCATTTCTTCCGATTATATTGGGTTCTATTTTGAGTGGATTGATAAGTGGACTAGTTTAAAAATGGAACACGCCAAAAAAATGCTGTTAGTTGATCCAAGCTTAATAGATAAGTTAAATCAAAAAAGAAATGAAAATCCTACCTCTCGTTTAGATAGTGAAATGGAAAAAATACTCGACAGTAATATGGATGATCGAAAAAAGTGTAAATTATACTTACAAATTTTACAAAGATATCTTCACTTTATGGAAGAAGATCGTCGTCCCATTGAACTCCCTATAATAACTTCAAATGACGATAACATTAAACCCACATCTGAAAGCTGGAAATTTTTTAATATAAATAATGATATCAAGAATAAAGATGTAGTTGTCAGTCAGACACTGAGTGATGAAGAGAAGCAACAAGAAAGTTTTACACTCGAAAAAAAAGAACCTTCCTACTCAACAAAACAAATTTTAAATTTAATACCAAAAACATATGTAAAAAAAGGTGAGTTGTTATTGAATTCGGTGTCACTAAATAAAAACAAAATTTATTGGAATGATGCTGGCACAGTGATTGTAGATAATGAAGTGATTCCTAACAGTAACATTATCGATTTAGTAAGCGATACACTGCGACCATTAAAAAACAACGACCCACCTGGTTGGGAAAAATTTGCTAAAGCGTTAAAGGATTTAAAAGTACCTTTAACATATATTGGCAATCCAAAAAGACGTGAGTACATAGCTCGACTTCAAAACGCCATCGAAGAACAACCGCCACAAAACACAGAGGTATATTTGACGCCAACGAGCGAAGATAAACACGCAAATAAAATTAAGAAAAAGATTGATTGGGAAAAATGGACCCCTTATTAGAATTAGATCAAATTTATTATGATGTATCACACCCAGCTGGATATAGCAATATCGACAAATTATCAAAAGCTATGAAAGGTAAAATGAAAAAGGAAGAAGTTAAAAACTGGTTGCAATCCCAATCTACGTATACACTCCACAAACCAGTACATAGAAAATTCCCTCGGAACAAATACGTTCTCTCTAATCTCAATGAACTTTGGCAAGCTGACTTAAGCGACATGCGGACTTATTCTAAAGATAATAAAGGTTTCAACTACATTCTTTGTGTTATTGATGGTTTTAGTAAATATGCATATGCTAGACCCTTGAAAAAGAAAAATTCAGAAACCGTAAAAAAGTGTTTCGACAGTATATTTAATGAAGCTAATACTACACCCACTCACATTCAATCTGATAAAGGCACTGAATTTGTATCGAAAGATGTTCAAAGATACTTTAAAACAAAAAACATAAATTACTATACGACAAATAATCCAGACATCAAAGCAAGCATTGTAGAAAGATTTCAAAGAACGCTAAAAATGAAGATGTGGCGCTATTTTACACACAAGAATACACATAAATATATTGATATTTTGCAGAATTTGATACACTCTTACAATCACAGTTTTCATTCTAGTATTAAAATGTGTCCTTCAGATGTTAATTCTAATAATATAATGACAGTTTGGAGTAATTTATATGAAAAATCTGAAAAATCATCAAAAACTATACTACCTATGTTTCATGTCGGTGACCATGTGAGAATAACCAAATATAAACATGTATTCCAAAAAGGTTATGAATCTAATTGGAGCGATGAAATATTTGTGATTTCTTCTATAATAGAACGTACTCCGTGGCCCGTTTATACTATTAAAGATTTAGATGGTGAAGAGATAGTAGGAACCTTTTATGAACGAGAATTACAAAAGGTAATTTATGACCCCACCATTGAACACAAGATTGATAAAATAATTCGCTCTCGTTACTCTGGCAGCAGACAGCAAGTGTTAGTTAAGTGGAAAGGTTATCCAAACAAATTTAATAGTTGGATTTTAGCTTCCAGTTTAAAAAAAATATGATTAAAGATTTTTATTTAACTTTACTTAGCAATAGTTCAATGGAATATTTTCCTGAGAACAAAACATCAATTTTTTCAACAAAATTACCCAAACCCATAATATTGGAAGGAGAATGGTGTGTAGGAATCGTTGAATTCCAATATCCATGCACCATGTTTACTGTTCAAGATCATGAGAATGTTATTTACATAACAAAAATCATGAAAATGCCCAATGAAGACAAACTATCTACAGTTTATTATAAGACTCACATACCTGCCACAAACTATGATAATATTAACCATATTTTATCAGCATTAAATAATATAAGAGAAAAAATCAAATTCCGCTACGATAATATATCTAAATTTGTTTCTGTTTCTGTGTTAGACGAATCAATAAAATCTGTAACATTATCTCCTAAACTAGGCTTACAGTTGGGATTTGAACCAAACAGAAACCTTGTTGAAAAGAATTTAGCTAAATGTCCAGCTAATTTACATTTAGGGTTACCATCTCAACTATTCGTTTACTGTGATATAGTTGAACCTCAAATTGTAGGTGATGTAATGACACCTCTTCTGAGAGTAATACCATTAGATCCTTCAAAATACATCTATGGTGCCAATAAAATGCATGTATTTTCACCTCCTCATTACTTATCGGTAATGCGAAGAGAATTCGATACCATTGAAATAGATATAAGGTCAAGCACCGGACAAAAGATACCATTTCAATTTGGAACGGTGTGTGTTAAACTACATTTTAAAAAATTATAATGCATTTTGAACGCTCCAACATGATATGTCCTTATCAACGCTATTATTCTCATCAGGCTGGTTCAGGTATAGGGGTGGTATATAAAGGGGCGCCTTATCAAAAAGGACATGGAATTGGTAGTTTTCTTGGGGGATTGTTTAGGTCAGTTTTACCATTATTATCTAGCGGTGTTCGAGCTGTTGGTAAAGAGGCATTGAGCGCTGGTGTTGGTCTATTGACAGATATGGTTAGTGCGCGACCAATGGAAGATTCAATAAAAGCACGTCTTAAAGAAGTTGGTTCCAACTTGAAACGCAAGGCTGATGAAAAAATAGATAAAATCAATATGTCTGGATCCGGATATATAACAAAACGAAAACGTCTACCTGGAGTCAGTCCGTCGTTGACCGCGAAAGTGAAAGCTCTAAAAAAATCAAAAATTACTCAAAAACAAATCAAGGACATATTTTCTAACAATTAATCAAAATGTCTTTTTTACATAGTCATTCCTGTGAATGTATAAAGTCCGAATTGGATTTGTTTGCATTGCCGTCAACTCAAACTAGCATTGAAAGTGGAATTTGGATCCATTATAAACCAATTTCATCTCTTGCCGATGATGGTCCTATAGAATTTCAAATTCCTGGAGCAGGAGATGACTACATAGATTTATCTCATACGTTACTTCACTTGAAAGCGAAAATAGTAAATCAAGATAACACCAAACTAACCGCATCTACAGTCGTTGCTCCGGTGAATAATTGGTTGCACTCACTCTTCAGTCAACTTGATGTCTACTTAAATCAAAAACTTGTATCACCACCCAATAACACATATGCTTATCGTGCGTATATAGAAAACTTATTGAACTATGCTCCTGCAGCAAAAAAATCTCACCTCACCTGTGGTTTATGGTATGAAGATACAGCTGGAAAAATGGATTCCACCGATGATACTAATAAAGGATTTACTAAGAGGCAAGAATTAGCTAGTGAAAGTAAAGAAATGGAAATGATTGGTCACTTACATGGTGATTTATTCAATCAAGAAAAATTTTTAATCAATGGTGTTGATATATGTGTTAAGTTAATTCGTTCTAGAGAAAATTTCAATCTCATGGCCTCTACAGGTGACCTTAAATTAAAGGTATCTATTACGGATGCATCTTTGATTATTCGTAGAGCACGAATCAATCCCAGCGTGTTACTTGCTCATCAAAAGGTCTTAGCTTCTACCACAGCTAAATACCCCATTACTCGAGCTGAAGTTAAAGTTTTAACAATACCATCAGGTGTTCAAGGAAAAACTCTAGATAACATTTTCTTAGGACAATTACCTAAAAGGTGTATAGTGGGATTTGTAAATAACGCTGCTTTCAATGGAAACCTCACTAAGAACCCATTTAACTTTCAAAATTACGACATCAATACTTTTAGTTTATATATAGACGGTCAACAAATACCATCAAAGGCTTTACAACCCTCATTTGAGAACAAAATTTTTACTTCAGTATATCATACATTGTTTTCTGGAACAGGTATACACTTTCTCAATGAAGGTAATGGGATATCCCGAGAACAATACGCTGAAGGGTATTGTATGTTAGCGTTTGATTTGACACCTGATTTATCAGCAAACTCTGCAAGTCATTGGAATCTTGTAAAGCATGGTAGTGTGAGATTAGAAGTGCGTTTTGAAACAGCTTTATCACAAACTATTAATTGCATTGTTTATGCGGAGTTTGATAATGTTATTGAAATAGATAAAAACCGCAATATTTCAGTAGATTATAGTAGTTAAGAACACAAAATTAACTGTTGATTAGATTAAGCGTGAATAATTTAATTCAGATTTGTTGTTAGATTTAAGTTACCAATAAAACGAATTCACAAAATATTAAGTTCTTTGTTTTACTATAATCCTTGCAACCCCACAACAAGAGTCAACTTGGCTGATAAGTACCATAATAGTGTCTTGTTAACCTTATATAAGACATTACCACTTTATCATTCGACCTGATAAGATTCTGCAGCGATACGGTGAATAAAAATGAATACAATAGAAATACAGAATTACTTAAAGAAAATTGATCCAAGTATTGAATATAATGTATATGCAGCCAATCGTCTACCAATATATGTGGTAACTCCTACATACGTAGTTAGCAACTTAGACTCTGATAACAAACCAGGTTCTCACTGGGTCGCCATACACATAGATAAGAATGGTTTTGGACAGTACTTTGATTCATACGGTCGACCACCTCAAGGATACCACCGAATGTTTTTAGCGAGAAATTCTAGAATGTGGAATTACAATACAAGTCGAATTCAAAATGACTTTACTATAGTTTGTGGAGAGTACTGTTTAATGTATCTGTATTATAAATACTATGGTAAGAGTCTCAAAGATTTTCAAGTATTATTTAGTGATAATACAATATGCAATGATGTGTTTTTAAATGGTTTATTTAAATCATGTTTTGAGGTGAATAAATGAAATATGAAAATGAATGAATGATTTTTCTTTATTGAAGATTAATAACCTCATACAATACTTATAATTCATCCAAACAATTTATGAATGTTCCCAATAACTTTACAATCGTAAGCATGAGCATGAAAAAACACTAAAAAGACTTATAACTATTTACAATAATACTTAGCAATAACACAATTCACAAAGAGTTCTAGAATCAAAAACAAATTAATCTATTAAGTATGTAACTTAAAAGAGTACAAAGTTTAAATACAATACAATGTAAGTTAAATTTAAACAGGTAGATTCTTAAGTACAGTTAATACAATAATAGTTTCTTATTTCAATAATAGTAGTACAAAGCATATGATTAAAGTTATGATATTAAAACATTGACACGCACTGGCACTTTTGTTCATTTGTCTGTGTCTATAAAATATTTCACACAATCGTCCTTACTAGCCAACTGTTTGGTTATATTGTATATAGTGTCCTTGACACTTTGCAAGTTCTTATCACTGTCGTTTTCCGCGTAATATTTAACTCGCACATCAGCGTGTTTCCAATGTTCCGTCGGTGCGATGTTTTTTATTTTATTCACTTCATACACCTCAATTTTTATGAGATGTGATGCAGAACTGTTGTCATCGCTGTTTGATCGGATGTATGAAACACCCCCGCTCGTCGATCGACCAACACTGGATGACTTTCTTGTTGTTGTCTTCTTCTTTTTTGGTTTTTCGAAGAACTCATCAATGCTGTTGCATTCGATCGGTCTTTTATTTGCTATTATCGCTTTTTTTACTTTAAAAGCGAGTGTACCTTCTTCATCACTAGGTTCGTCGATTTCTTCAGCATAATAGTAGTTTTTGAAAGTATTTTCAGAAAACTGTAACAAAATGAAATGAAACTGTTTTAATTATCGGTTAAGTAAGTACTGTATGATAAATACTTATAGGTATGCGAAGTATACATGTACACATTAGTAACAATGATAAATTAATAAGACATCAAAGATAGCTAAAATGTATTAACCTGGTGGACAACACATGGCATAAACAATTAATGAAACATCTGGTTACAACACTTTTAGATCAAAGTATATAAAGGTACTTACATTCATTTTTATAACACTTTCACTATTTAACTATTTCACAATTTTACTATCACTTCACTGTTACAAACAACTGGAGATCACACTTCGAGCAGAGCACAGAGTGGAATACGATACCATGTGATTTTGCGTCGGTCTTTTATATGGAGAGGGAGTATTGTTTCCTTGCAGACAAGATCGAACATGTTTCGACTTTCACCTTAAATGTTCCGTTGAATACGTAATATCAGGTAATGTGAATAATGGGAACCGTAATTATTATGACAATGAGAAGACCCAAAGGGTTTTACCTAGAATTTGAGAAAGGTATGGTGTATTGTAACGATTGCTTTATCTATAATAAATAATGCCCGTAATGCGTAAAGGACGACTATTAAGTAATTTTAAACGGCTTTTACGTAGAAACACGAGTTAATAGAAATACGAGACAAAGACCTTTGCATCCTTCAAATAAAAAAGGGTCGCCGATAGAAAGTAGAAAGTCTAAAACACAACGAAACAGGGAAAATGTTGCTTTATCTATCATAAACAATGCTCGTAATGCGTAAAGGTTAACTATTAAGTAATTTTAAATGGCTTTTGCGTAGAAACACGAGTTAATAGAAATACGCGACAAAGACCTTTGCATCCTTCAAATAAAAAAAAGGATCGCCGATAGAAAGTAGAAAGTTAAAAGCACAACGAACAGGGAAAAGGTACAAGCTTAAGGGAACCGTAGACCATGAACAAATTCGTGGTTCATACCTACCTCGCGGGTGATATGAAACGGATTCCGCGGACGATATAATTTTTATTCGCGGGTGTTATCAAAGTAATCCGCGGTCGATATCAAACTAATCCGCGGTAGGTATCAAGTTAATCCGCGGTAGGTATCAAATTAATCCGCGGTAGGTATCAAGTTAATCCGCGGTAGGTATCAAATTAATTCGCGGTAGGTATTAAAGTAATCCGCGGATTTATTCGCGGGTCCCGCGGGCCGAATCTGGAGCAATCGAAAACGTCGGCCATCAGCCGCCGGAGCGCCGCGGACCGGCCGTCGAACCTGCTCCAGTATCGGTGAATCCCTTACTACTCAGGTATGCAGGTTGCCTCACGATGTTTTCCTTAACCGTTAAAGCGAACGATGATTGATAAACAATACACACGTAACTTCGAAAAGTCAGAGGTGTGTGCCATTGGGTTTTGAACCTGCGGACATTCGTCTCGGCTGTCCGTTCTATTCCCAACTAGGCTATCGCCGCTTCACACTAGGCTATCGACGCTTCACGTATACGTCAATCTACAATCCCACAAACCAATCAATTATCTTAGAATATTGACAATAGACGTAAAGTGGTTTGTACACCCACGCTCCATAAACTAATCAAGTGTTTGCACATGAAATCTGAATTAATTCTGACTGACATACCAATTAATATGTTTATTAATTGTATTGTACGCTCGACTTGGTTTGTATAGTTCAGTAATGTAACCATTATGCGATCAATCTGGAATCTTAGATGCCTTGGATTAAGGTATTAATTTTAAAATCTAATTTTGTGATCCATGACGCAATCTATTGACGGAAATTATATCAGTCACTGATTAATAATGACACATCGTATAGGCACTTGTTGGATATATTCCACTAGCATTGTGCGCGGCTCCGCCCGCGTGGTAAAGTTTTTCCGGGATAAAAAGTAGCCTATAGCACTCAGGAGTAATGTAGCTTCCTATTAGTAAACGAATTTTCAAAATCGGTCCAGTAGTTCCTGAGATTAGCGCGTTCAAACAAACAAACTCTTCAGCTTTATATAATATAGTATAGAGTATAGATTTGAAAAGCGAATGTCGTAAATATTCAAATATTTGGAAATAGACAGTTGCTTTAACTAATTTGATTATTGAAAAAAATGTAATCTTTTTTATACCATAGCAATATTGCATCTGATGGTAAGCGGAGTGGGATTAGATAGAATGTCACCTGACACTAACTGCCTGACATAATTATGCCGGCCTGTTTGAACCGGATATACACAGGCTGATCCCGGAACGCGACACACTTACGTGGGGCACTATGGCGGGTTGTACAGTCAGCCACAAAAGTAGCTGCACAAATTAAAATCTTCAAAACGCTTCTACACATTAACCTCAGTCAATTTTATTTTCTTAATCTAAAATAAAGTAAACTCCGTGAAGTTTACTTTAGTGAAGAAAAAACGATTGTTGATACTGACGCAAAATTTTAAAGGTGATTTGAAATTTTGATTTTTTTCAGTTACTTATGTGGCTGACTGTACACCGCGAGCACGATACAAAAGGCCGGCAATGCATCTCTGTGTCCCCTGGTATTGCAGATGTTCATGGGCGGCGGTGATCACTTACCATCAGGTGAACCGTATGCTCGTATGCCCCTATATCATAAAAAAAAAAATACAAACTATAACTATCCTAAAAGCATCTGCGCGACGCCTTTTTAAATGTATATAAATACAGTTTGTGAACGACTAACCTAAAGTAAATTGGAATAAACATTTTCTACAACTTAATCGATCATTCGGCTAAGTGAATATCAGTATTTTATTCGGTATGATAATTTGCGAATCCATTAGGCTGCCGAAACTTCTGCTTGTTGACACTGTTGGAGGAATGTTATTTAAATATTTATCTGCTAGGCCGTTTCTTCTGCAAATGGAGGTGACATAACAAAAAAGGGTAATGGAATTATTTTTAGTATTTCTGATTTCAAAAGTTTTACGTTATATTTTTAGATACGAATATTATTTCTTAGAACTTTTTACACACAGAGGCTTTTTCTTATACCCTTATACTAAGAATAGCTGATACACACTTTAGTACCGGCACTTATACTATCCCGGCTCACGATAACGAGTTCTCAAGTGAGTGTAGCAGAAAATCTAATCATAGACAACTGTACTCAGGTATGCCGTGTGTTGAGAATTTATATATATATATATATATATATATTTTATTGCATTGAACGACGAGACGAGCATGCCGTTCGCCTGATGGTAAGCGATACGACCACCCATAAACAGTAGCAACACCATCCAGCACCATGACTTACAAAGTACTGTGTGGCATTCCACTGCGCTCGTCATCCTGAGACATAAGATGTTAAGTCTCATTATGTCCAGTACTGGACCAATACTGGCTACAATGTCCTTCATAATATGTAGAGCTTATTGTGTATGGGAGTATGTGAGCTCTAGCTTGAAATACTTATTAAAACTCCAGAGATGGCACTTGTAAAGGTTTATATTCAAGACTTCAGAGTACGTATATCAAGCGGAGTACTTAGATGGTAACAGTAATAAATTAGTAGACGTACTGGTTAAACAAAGGCGTACATCGCTTATATATGGGAGGCATGGTGTGACACAGCGTTCCCGCACAACTACGTACGTGTACTTACATAGTTGCGCAAGTGTGTGTGTCCCTACGTAATATAATAAATATTTTTTTCTCCAGATTCAATCCAGGATCCTATGAAACACTGCCTAAGGAAGCTGCCATCAGGCCAAGGATGGTCGACATTTCCGACGGGAAGATTTTTAACTCAAACTACTCTCATAATTAAAATCGTCAGTGTACTCTATTCTTTTAAAACGACTGTTAAATTCTACAAGAAATGTAGCTTTTCTGAAAGCTATTGTTTAAAACTTCTTGGACATTTAATAAATTCCATTCTGCAATTATTCTCTTTGATACAAAGCAACAGTTTTAATAATATTACGGAGTTTGTTAAATATTGTTAATTATATGTAACTTTCTTAGAGGAGCTGTTGTACATGCTACTATCCTACTAATATTATAAATGCGAAAGTTTGTAAGTATGGATGTATGGACGTTTGTTACTCTTTCACGCAAAAACTACTGAAGGCATTTCAATGAACTTTGGCACACGGGTAGATAGATCATATCCTAGATTAACACTTAGGCTACTTTTTATCCCGGGAAAATATGAAGTGGGACTTTTATCCCAGAAAAACTTTTTGACGCGGGCGGAGCCGCGGGCATTATTATTATATATATTATATCGAAGAAATAGGATGAGGTCAGGCATAATATAATTTGAGTAGTAAATAATACAGGCATGAAGTCTGCCTATAAAGTCATTATGTACGAAGTAAAAATAAATAATGCATACATTTTTTTCCTGAAACGATGGATGGTACTGCTGGAAGTGGGCGCCAGAGGATACCTACGTTCTCCTCTCTACGATCAAATAAATGATCAATCAAATCAAAATAAACGAATCAAATAAATTATCTACGATAATGGCAGGTCAGGAGTACACTTAAACGGTGAAAATCTATGAGAACTATGAATGTGAAAGTGATGAATGAGGTGTGTCAAGGATGGGGGGCTCAATAGTCTCTATACCCCTATGGAGCGTGAGTTTGTATGTATGTTTTTTCCTAAAGCCTCATTTAGACTGAGCCATAATTGTTTGCAATAGTCATCTCTAAAATATTTGTCATACTTCGACATTGGCAGAATGATCGCGTGTGCGGGGACGCTATAAAAAAAACTGTCGAAAGGCTCGAGTATACGTCAACGCAGGCGAGATTTACCTTTTTTTTCGCGGGAGAAAAACGCGTTATCGCTTCCACTGCCGTGGGCTTAGAATGTGACAAAAAAACGCAACTCGTAAAACGATGTTTTTTAATTTTAATGTTTGTGATTGATCGAGTGACCAATGCGTCAGTCACGTGTTAGTCTCTCAACCAATACCAATAAAACGAAACGGAGCCATGACGTGTTTTTTGTCACATTCTAAGCCCACTTGGGGGTGATTAGAACGGTTATGTTGGTTACCTTGCCATTGCACATGTTTCAATAATTACGTAAATTTTTTGCTATCAATTATAATCGCTAAGCTGAAGTGGAGATGGGCGGATCATTTGGCTAGACGGGATGACAGGTGGACCAAGGCAGTCGCCGAGTGGTAGCAGAGGAACGGTCGCAGAGAGCGAGGTAGACCACCAGCCCGATGGTCAGATGACATCGTAAGTTTTGCCGGCAAGCACTGCATAAAGCGCGCACAGAACCGGAAAGAGTGGCGTGTTGGAGAGGTGGCCTATACCCAGCGATGGGTAGAGATAGGCTGATTTGATTTATTGATTATAATTTATCCATCTAGATGTGGCTTAAAATTTAAAAGTAACTATCAATCAAAAATACACCGATAAAAGTGAGTTCATTAAAATGTATCAAAATCAGATTGTAAAATTGTAGTGTTGCAACACTTGATCCATTTTGTGATTTAATTCCGTTCGATCTATATTTATGAATCCGAAGCTCGCGTGTTTGACATGACATTAATTATTCACAGTTCGTTTATTCAAACATAACAAATTATTGTTGAATAGTCTTGTATCGAGGATAATCATGAAAAGCAACGATAGTTTAATTTTTTGTGTATTGCATTCATTTTGAAGTATGTTTTAAAAGCCCGTTATAGTTTCCCGAGTTATTCTAGAGTCCCGGGTTTCGAGAACAGTCTCTGTGCATCCAGCAATCCGTTCATCCATGTTCCTGGAATATTTTTTAAAAGTAACTTCTATAACATGATCTTATTTTGAACTATAGTCAAGAACCTTATAAGATTTGTCTTTTGTGCTTCCGATTTTTGTTCATTCCAGGTTCAAAACTACTGATGTTGCATTAATTTTCTTATTATAGTTCGGACAAACTAAGCTGGCCGGTATGACAATTCAATTTTTTTCCCGACGCGATAACTCTGTGAGAGCGTCTACCCAAAAAACTCAAAACCGTGTCATGTCATACCGGCCAGATTAGTTTGTCCCTACTATAACTGACTTATAAGGCACTAATTAATATGCAAATAAATAAAAAAGCATATTTATATAAATGATACGTTTATCTTATACCAATACCGAATGCTTCGTTGTCATCAATTGTCATCCATCGCAGTTGCTGGTGGAGTTCGTCTAACTTAGCGTTGTTTAATCTTGCTTCACGCAGTTGTGATTTTACCTTCTGTAAAATACATCAGAATGTATACATACATATACATATAAACCTACGCTTTTTACCCCTGAAGATGTAGGCAGAGGCACAACTAGTGCACTTTTTGCCATGCATATTCCGTCCCATAATGTGATTGGGGGCAAGCCTATCGCCACATAGGGCACAAATTCCAGACTCAGGGCTGATATTGAATAGAAAAACCCAATATCACTTTGCCCGACCTGGCGATCGAACCCGACACCTCAGCATTGTAGTCGTACCATAATACAATTACGCCATCGAGGCAGTCCATACCGAACCAGCCCCGTATTATATACTGCCCACTACTGACCATGGGCCTCCTCTACTACTGAGAGGGTTTAGGCCTTAGTCCACCACGCTGGCTTAGTGCGGTTTGGGAGACATCACATACCTTCGAAATGTATATGTTTTTTTGGGAATTCTCAGGTATGTAGGTTTCCTCACGATGTTTTCCTTCGCCGTTAAAGCGAACGATAATTGATAAACAATACACACATAACTTCGAAAACTCAGAGGTGAGTGCCTTAGGTTTTAAACTTGCCGACATCCGTCTCGTCAGACCGTCCCATTCTCAGCTAGGCTAGCTTCCAGTTTTTGCTTAACACCTAGTAATCACCAGCTCATACTATGAACATTATGATTACTAAGGAATCGTGGGTGTATTACCCATTTATAGAAAAAAGTGCGAGGTTAGGAGAGGGACAAAGGGAGAAAGTTTTAATTTCTTTTAAGTCATATCTTCCAAAATTTGTATCGCTCAGACGAAGGCACTTGAGTCTGATAATCTGATAAATTTAATATTGTGTCAAATATTTATAAGGTATAGTTAGATAAATATTTAGATTTCATCTAGTTCTTTAGAGATTTAGCATTGAAAAAGATTTAGCTTTTAAAAGTATGAACGGCGGTCTACAACGTTATATTAACAAGACGATAGAATCATTTAAGCCGAAATACTGCAATTGTGCGTAAATCGTGTAGTAAAATCAAATGTTATATTGCCGAGAAACTATTTTACTAAAGCCTAATGTGATTGTAATATGTAAATTTTATAGATATTTGAAATTAAACTAGTTCTTATTGTGTAACCAATATTTTTTCTAGAAGAACTGAATATCTTAAGGATTGATTTATAAAATGAAGAGGATTTTTTGAAGCAGTACAAATAAAAATCTGACGGAACATTGTTTCGGGCAGTTACGCGGTGCAAGACGTTTTCCAATTGTTTACTTGGGAAGCTATTTAGATCTTAACGTTGAAAGTAATAAAGAAACATTTATCTTAATATCAAAGATTTATTTCAATATAAAATTAATTTAGAATATAAATATGGAAAGAGTTAAAGCTATTGCAGCAACCGCAGAACCGCGCGATTAGCCATCAAACCCGTTCGCACGCAGGCGCGATACTTGCTGCGCGGCGCGTCGCAGGAGTGTCACCTTACAGTATATTTTCTTTAAAACAAACATTGTTATATTAAGTCCAATATAATTTATATGATGCTACATGAATCGGTGTGCACGATAGTCTAGTTGGGAATGGAATGTTCTACCAAGACGAATGTCCGAAGGTTTAAAACCAACGCATATACTTCTGACTTTTCGAAGTTGCATGTGTATTGTTTATCACTTGAAATTGTTGGCTCAAACGGTGAAGGAAAACGTCGTGAGGATACGTACACACCGGAAAATTCTCCAGAATTTCGAGGGTATGTGAATTGTGAAGTCTGCCAACCCGCACTAGGATAGTGTGGTCAACTAAAGCCAAAATTTTCTCAGTAGTTTAGGAGGCCCGTGCTCAGCAATGGGCAACATGTTTATAATACAGGGCTGGTATTATTATAAGAGACTGCTTTAAAAGTTCAACTACATTATATCACAGTACAATCGTATAGGTTCCCTAGTAGAAGTTAGTTAGGTCGTCTGAATTTTGAAAATCTGGTTCAATAGTTACCTACCTCTAGTTTCCGTTCAGCAAGATCTTCTTGTACGTCCTTAGTTCTTCTATACCTCAGTTGTTCATTACTACGAAACAACCTTCTATTTATTTGGTTCAAAGGTATTACTTCTCTTTTCCTTAAATTTTCAATTATCAAGTCATCATTGTTATATAAAGGGAACTCTTGGCAAGCTACGAAAATAATTTGAACGATAAAAATAAAATGCATTTTATAATTCGAGTTTCTATCGAATTTGCAAGAAAATATTTTATTGAATTGTATTGCATTATTGTGATTTTATTTTATTAAACTAAATAAATGATATTGCATTCTTTGTGAACAAGTAATAAACATATACGATTGGAATTTCTTCATAACTTGAAACTCAATTTATTTGTACGAAATGAGTTCGTACATTTTATTTTGTTGGGTTCGTTTTGTTTCGACTTTAGATTTTTTTCACGTCGTATACTATTAGATATTTTTATTTGTGTACAATATATTTTCTGCAGATTTCGATGAAATATCAATGTATTTTGGAATATGTTATAAAATATGCACCAAGTACATCGTAAATGTTCATAAAAAAGATTTAAATATTTGAAAATTGCGCTCTTCGGGATTTTACGCTTAACTAGCTCGCCCAAAAATAGTTTTAGATGGAATTGGTTACAGTAAATTAACACATAAAACCATATACCCATAATGTACGTGCGGAATAGGCGGAATACACGAAGAGAGCCGGAGACCGAAGTCCAAAATAAATTCCCTAACAAGCTAACCGCATCTTCCTGGTATTGGTGATTAGTATATGGGCGATGAACATCATTCACTTGGAAGTTTATCAGGCTATAAATTGAAAATAATACCAATAGTAGGTACTGGAAAGAAATCCACAACTTGAATATTTGCGGTTCATGACATCCATTTTGCTTCAAATATTGTTTAAATTTTCAAGAACGTTGTTATTTTCCATACATAAGCTAGGCTAGCAAGGCTACACACACTAAGCTATACTGTCTTCTATATGGCACGTATTCTATCACACAGTAAGTCTATCGCAAATCGGTGATATAACAATCTGGAATTCTCTCTTTTGAGAGTAGCACACAAAACATGTTTAGAATTGAAGATCGATTTTTACAGTTGCATTGCGGTATGAGTCATTACTGCTTCAAAATCATCAATCATCTTTAACCGACTTCCAAAAAAGAAGGAGGCGACTCCAAAGGTTCATTCATTGTACATAAACATAATCATACGAATGGCAGTGTATACAATATTGGTATTATTTAAATTTCCTAAAAACAAGTATTTTTTTTACCTTATATTGGTTCTTGGAGTCGGTGCTAAGTTTTGTACGATGTATTTCAGAAGCGTGACCCTGGAAAGCTGCATCGAGATTCGGAAATAGCATAAGACTAGCCATAAAACGTAAGGTAGAGCCCAAGTGTTGTATTTCGAATTCAAAAAGCATCTCAATTACGAGTCCTGTCCTCATTTGTGATATTCTCATAAGTTTGAGAAATATTTAGATTTATAAAACATCATATTCCAATGTATTGAGTTTAACAATAGCAAAAAAGGAAATATATACGTATTCACAGTAACTATACAATATTTGCTAGTATTACTAAACGTCTATAATTTCTGGCTACCCCATACCATACCAGCCCTGTATTATATACTGCCCACTGCTGAGCACAGGCCTCCTCTACTACTGAGAGGGTTTAGGCCTTAGTCCGCTACGTTGGCTTAGAGCGGGTTGCCAGACTTCACACAGCTTCGAAATTCTTATAGAGAACTTCTCAGGTATGCAGGTTTCCTCAAGACATTTTTATTTCACCGTTAAAGCGAGCGATAATTCACAAAGAATACACACATATCTTTTCAGAAAAATCAGAGTGTGACCTTGGGTTTTAACCTGTGGACATTCGTCTCAGCAGTCCGTTCCACTCCTAACTAGGCTATCGCCGCTTAATTTCTGTCCATACTTTGTTAAATACGTGAGTGAAGCTATCTCGAATAACGGTAGATACTAAAACTACCAACTTATATTAGACAGTCACCTGTACGTTGAGGATATTTTGTGATAGCAATATCGACAGAAAGTTTGCGCGACAACGGAACATCGTATTTGTAAGCGTTGGTGTGAAAACAGATATTTGTTTGTGTCAATAAACAGCAGCGGCACGTGTAACCATACAAAGCCTTAAACATACATACATATTGAGCTGCATATGGTTTGCATCTATAAGGGTGGGAAGCAAGGACTTACAGCACATGTAAAGAAAAAAATTATAAAATTGTAAATATGTACTTTAATGCCAAAAAAAAGGCAATTTACTATTACAAACTTATTATTTGCGGTTGGTGCAATAACCATGTCTAGGGATCGAAAGGCAAAGTTAAACCTAGTTTGTCTTTCAATTAGAGTGATAACGTTGGATGCTTTCTTAATGTAGCTACTTATGAAGTTTGTTTGGAACCTTCGGTGCGCGACTCCAACTCGCACTGGTCCAGTTTTTTTGTTGTTGCAGTTGCATGACGAGATAACTATGCCGCTCGCTTTATGGTAAGCGATACACGCACAAGCAGTAATCACGACAAGCATCGCACAGAATTACAAAGTACTGAGTGGCACTCTACTGCGTTCATCACCTTGAGACATATTAAGTCCTATAATGCCCAGTAATTATGCTGACTTAATTATCCTTCAAACAGGAACATAACAGTGAAAGCATACTGTTGCTTGGCATTAGAAATGGACATTGTGGTGGTACCTTCCAAGACGGCCCCTCGCATACAAAAGACCTACCACCAGCAATGTAATTTATATTTGTCTTTGTGGTTCAGCGAGTTCGATATGAAAAGGCTTTAAGGCGGATGATGATCACCTATTTAGGTATCCTACCTTCATGTTTCTTTAATAAAAAAGGAATTTAAATCATTAAACAATATGAAGAAAGTTCGATTAAAAAAATATATCATTAAGAAAGAATTAAATTTAATTTCGGGCTCGAATCGGGCTGATTAGTCACTAGCTTGATGCGCATCAAACCTCGCATCTTCATCGAACGTTACATCATCATCATCATGACCAGCAGCCACATGATTCCACTGCTAAACAAAGACCTCCTTTAAAGATTTCCATAAGGCCCTGTCAAAAGCAGTCTGCATCTAACGTATTCCTTGTTTTTCCTTTTTTTGTGGTTTCTCGGAGAAAGTACGTTACTACTACCGCCCAGCCTTCGTGTGGGGTTACTGAGCGATTATATTGGGTTCACAGTGTCTTACGACCCGGCGTTGAGCCAGGCCGAGTCCCTAACACTATACATATGCACGCACGGCATACCAACTAAAACTCCGCGATGGCCATCTTCGGCGCGTTCCTGCTACATTTATTTAGTCGTCTGACGCTGATGTAAATAATGATAATTGTTCCATTATGTTTTAAAACATTATGCCGTGTACTATAGATAATGCTTCTAAAATTGCTCGTTGCTTTCGATAACAGTAAGCACCTGCAAATTGTTGGTTGGTAATAAAAAAGTTAGTGATAAATATCTAGTGTTGTTTTTCAAACGATGGAAGCAATTACTTGACACGCAAACGGTGTAGAAGTCATACGTACATAGAATTACGGTGGATCCAAAAACACTATCGGGTGTTGTGTAAAGTTTCGTGTTTGATAAATGACACATTATAAGCAATGTATCATTGTGGTAAAATCAATACTTCAATTATCGAATTATCAGCTATTTTGAATGGAATTAATTTGAACTTGAACGGGTTCTATACAAATTATGTAAAATTTCGATTGTTATTTTTTAAAATTTAATAAAATATTTGAAAGTGTCCAAATATGTATGTTTACTGGTGGTAGATCTCTCGTATGCGAGGGACCGGCTGGGTAGGTACCACCGCAATGTCTATTTCTACCGCCAAGCTGCTGTTGCAGACTGCTGTCTGCAAGCACTGTTGTGTTTTGGTTTGAAGGACATTTTAGCCAGCGTAATTACTGGGCATTTTAGACTTAACATCTTATGTCTCAGGATCACGAGCGCAGTGGAGTGCTACGTAGTACTTTGTACTTCGGAGTTCTGTGCGGCGTTGCTACTGTTTATGGGCGGTCGTATCTCTTACTATCAGGCGAACGGCATGCTCGTCTCGACATTTAAATGCAATAAAAAAAAACAGATTGCTTTGGCAAGTTGATACATAAAATATTATTTACTTACTTACTATTTAATAAAATATTGTGAGCATTATGTGCATCATATTCTAGAAAATTCTATAATAAAACATACATTGCAGGTTTGCTGAGGAACCCTGGCCGACCGACACCAAACAAACAATCAATATGCATTAGACTAACAACTTGGTCAACGATAGTTTGCTAGCATTTACTGCCCTACTCGTGATCAAATATGGGACGACAAAAGAATTTGGTATTTTGGGTGCCAGTAAAAAGTAAGTTTTTTTTCATTATACGTGTTCTCATTAGACCTCGCAAGATTGTTTCACCAGGTTTTTTCGCTTATTTTTATTGGTCTCTTTTACTTATAAATTATTATAAGAAAAAGACCGTGGTTAATAATAGGAACGGATGTTATAGTTTTTTATTACTATTATTTGATGGTTAACAACCTATATGGATCATTGATGTCCAAAAGCAATAAATAATAATTATTATAATATAAGAAAATTAAAAATAATTTAGAAATAAGATCTATGTGGATTTTATGGCTTATATTCTTGCTTGATTACAAGTCACCTTGGAACTTGGAGGTGGAATTTGCACTTTCCTTGCAGTGTTTTATAGTTCCCATTTCGGGGTCTTAATATTATTTCCGAATACTCTCCATCTGTCTTTGTAAGAATGGACAAGTGAGTAAATGCGTGAAAGTAAGTGATCACCACCTACAACCCCTAAGGATCCATTTGATGACTCCAACGAATTAGCTCGTAAACCAAAAAGTAATTTTACGAGGATCATTTTATAAACATTAGTTTTTTGATAAATATTTAGTTAAGACATTCTTCAACTATGTTTTTCGGAAATTTCGGAATTACCTTCGAAAATGGCTCGGACAATACGTAACATACATAGACCTTAAAACCTAGAGCAAATATTAATATAAAGACGAGAGATTACACTTAAATAATTTCAGAGAACAAAGTTCAACCTGCCAACTCAAAAAAACAAACGTCGGCAACCTTCCAGAAGTCACTGAGGGCCACGCTTCTAATCGGGCAAGCATTTTCTCTGATACCTGTAGTTGGAGTATTTAGTAATGACGCTAACAATGTAAAGTGAGTACACATTACAATGAATAGTTTACAAAATAGTTTCTAATTTATTGGTAATACACAATAACAAATGTGCACTTGAAATTTATAAATTCTAAGAATACTAATATTAAGCCCGTTTTGTTTCATCCGTGGTCAAGTAAAGATTCATTGATATTGATGGTCTTATTACACTGGACGATGGCGCAACGGTTTCGCCTCGCTGTGAATTTGCTGCATTCGTCATGTGACAAGAGCTTTAACCTGACCACGGCTGAAACAACTCGGCCTAATTTGGAATGTGATATAATTCTGCATAATTCCCAAGATGTCGAGTGCAGTGGAGTACCACGAAGTACTTTGTAATTAAAAGTTAGAGTGGTTTTGCTACTGTTTATAGGCAGTTGTGCCTTCCCATCAGGTAGAGTGGCTTTTTCGTATCATACTTCAGTTATATAAAAAATATTATTAACTTTCAGATTTATTCTGACGTCATGGAAGTGCTTTTACTCTTTGTTATCACTCTTCGGCCAAATGTTTATAGTTGTGATGTGTATCATCAGAGTTGTAAGCACGGAGGCGACACTAAGCGCCACAAGTAAGTTGTTATTCTTGTTTATGTTCATAATAAATCAATAGAATTAATTATCTACAAATCGTAATTGACAAATGCAAGGTATAAAAGACATACCTATATTTATAATTTGGTCTGCGAACCAGCAAAATAAATCTGTGTACTTTATAATTCGAGATTACACACGTTTATAAACAGCCATGTAGCTAGTAGAAGTTCATTCTCAAATTTCAAGTAGATGAAGTCTCAATAGGGATGATATGGGAGGGAGAGTTTTTTGCGGACATTTCACAAACTGCGAAAAGCAATAGCGTCACTATCACTTCTCGTTAGATATTTATGGCATCATGGTACCACTAAATAAGGAACTAGTCTACTCATTCATGTAACAAGGAAAACTATAGCTTCTTCCTCTACGATAAGAATAAAATCTAACCTCGCAAGGTACAACGTGTTTCTAACATAATAATAATGAGATCTAAAATGATTGCAGCACCAATAATATTCTACGGGACGACGTGTTTCACAATGGTAATGTTCTTTCGAGTGGCGACGGCGTGGCCCGACCTCGCTCAGCACGTGGCAAAAACAGAAGAACTATACCCAAACTACGATAATAAGCTCACAAGGAGATGCCAAATTACCTGTGGCGTCGTCCTTTTCTTGGCTTTATGTAAGAACTCGAAGTTTGGATTTTACATTAACTAAGATGGATTTCGTAAACATACATTGAGTTCAGTGAATTATCTTCTTTTGTATGAGTTTTCTCATGCTGATAGATCTAACAATTCCATGTTTTGTCTCAAGTATCACTTTTAAAAATCAAACATATCAGACATCAACTATCAAATATACATTATAAAATCAGTTAAAAATATCTACAAGGCACAGTATATCTGTATTGTATCAGAAGCCATGCGATTTTGTGCCTATGGAAGAACCCAAATAAATGTAAATCCTATATTTTTTTATCCTATCATCGTGAAATATATTAGACTTGATGTTAAATACAGCAAAATCTATGACTTATTATAAGACTTAATTGCGTCTATTTTATATTCCAGCTGAACACATTTTATCATTACTATCAGCATTTGCTGGTGCGATAATGTGCTTTCCAAATAAGAGTGTATACGAAGGATTTGCACGACATTTCTATCCGTGGGTTTTTAATTGTCTACCATATTCGCCACTTCTAGCGATGCTTACACAGGTATTTATTGACTATAACATTAATTTATCCGCCTTAGTTCCATTAGTTGAATATAAAGAAAGAAGAAGAAAGAAAGAAAAACATATTTATTGGTCACAGCTTATGACGACGTACAAATGACTTAAAAAAAAATATATATATAAAATGTTACAAAAAAAAGTAAATAAAGATTGCACGTCGCATCGTGGCTGTGACAAGTAGGTGACCACTCAGCATAATGTTGTACTGCGGCGTGAGCCACAGCACAACGCTGGTTTATAAAGCTAAATTAGCTTTACTTTAAAGAGCACAATGCCAGACTGCTTCATGAATTTGGCTTTTCATTTAAGGAATAAAATGACAAAACAGTTATTGGTTCTTAGATCAATAACATTAAAGAAGAATAGATTCCCTCAAACAAAATTTCTTTTTGGTTCACTTTTTAAAATAAACATAATATGTTCCATTTCAGTTCTTGCATTTCCAATCGACATTTATCTGGAATTTCTCGGACTTGTTCGTCATATGTATGAGCTACTACTTGACGTCTCGTCTAGATCATGTGAATAAAAAGTTAACAGCCGCTCAAGGAAAGGTATGCATTATGTTCTTTCGTTCTGCTTGGCGTTATCCCAAAGTGCTGCCAGGGTCCATTTTCTGCGCAAACGCTTCTACTTCACCCTGTTTTGGACATCCGTCTTAGTGAAGCCCAGTTCAAGGGAATGTACAAATCAAATCTCTTTATTATTTTTACCATAATATTGTATAGTTTAAACTATGTATTGTCTGAATTAGGATAAATTTCTAGATTAAGAGTGTTTCTCAGTTTTTATGACAATTTAAAACATACTTACCTAAAGTATGGTAAACCATACTACAATACGTAGAGTGGAAATACATGTTTTTTTTACTATTCAGTTAATAAGTACTATAATTTATTTATATAGATATTTTAATGGATGCTGTATGTGTGTTTTTAGAAATCCTACCACTAAGAAGGATTAAACTTTTCGGATTTGGTTGCAGAAAGTATGTCTATCAAATGGCAAAGTTTCGCCGAATGACCACTCGCATGTAGACCGCATTTGAAAATGGTGTTAATTAAAAAGTTCGGCTAACTTAACGTACCACAGTTTTAAAATGTCTGTTTAGTTATTGTATCCAAAATATCTTACTTCCTACTAATATTATAAATTCGAAAGTTTGTGAAATGTTTGGATGTCTGTATGTTTGTTTGAAGTAAACTCAGAAACACCCGAACGTATTTGGATTAAATTTGGGTTGGATTAATACATAGGCTACTTTTTATCACGGTAATTCGCTCCCATGGGAAATAATGGATATTTTTTACCTGATTCTTTAAGTAGATGGCGCCGGCGTCATACTGTGTTTAGGGAATTTTATAGCGAGAAAGGTTTTTCACACGGGCGAAGCCGCCCTCTCAGTTGTAGAAGAGGCCCGTGCTCAGCAGTGGGCAGTATATAATACAGGGCTCGTGTGGTATGGTATGGAAGCCGCGAACAACACCAAGTAAGTAATAAATAAACTAACAGACACACAAAAGCACAATAGTAATATTTTCTACTTAGTGTCTCATCATCATCATCATCAGCCACATGACGTCCACTGGTGAACATAGGCCTCTCCCAAAGATTTCCAGATTTAGTGTCTATAAACATTTATTATTATAATGAAATGGTACTTTTAACTTACTTTTTTGGCGTATGACGCCAAAGCCACTCATTGGATTCAAAAATTAATTACTGAAAAATGCTAAACTTTCTTTGTATAACATGGATACCTAAGTTGGATTAACAATATGAGCGCCCGGGGGAGATGGCCATTCAAAAAAATATACAGTTCTACTTAATAGTAATATATTATTATTATTTAACTTCGTTATCATGGGACGGAATACGCTTGGCGAAAAGTGGGTGCACTAGTTGCGCCTCTGCCTACCCCTTCGGGGATAAAAGGCGTGAGCATGCGTATGCGTATGCGTATTTAACTTCGTGCAGTACGCAGAGATGACATTTCAATGTAACTCCAGACAAAATAAAAACATAAGGTAAAATGTCCGTCCATATAGAGCTCAAACTTATAAAGTCGTAGTCGGGCGGATACTAATATCCTAACACCAATAAAGGGGTACTATTTTAATTACCCATTCTTTTGTAAATCCGTGTGGATCTAAAACAAGATTAATAAAAATAAACACCCACTTTATTATGTGAAGAATATACAATACTATGCAGGAGATTAACTGGGCCAGGGTCGGTTCCGTGCAGCTATCTTCGTGCAACAAGATACTCCGGGGCCGTCTCGTATGCGCCGAAGAAGGCCACCGCGGGTTTTTCCACTTTTCGCCAAGCGTATTCCGTCCCATGATGTGATAGGGGGCGAGCCTATCGCCATATCGGGCACAAATTCCAGACTCCGGGCTGATACTGAATACAAAAATCCAATATCACTTTGCCCGACCCGGGGATCGAACCCGAGACCTCAGCCTTGCAGTCGTACCGTAATACAACTACGCCACCGAGGCAGTTAAAAAGACACTAAATAATAATACTAAATGATAATAAAAATAAGCACCACGCCAACCCCATGTCCACGCCGCGACAATTAAGCGACCAACTCAGTATAAGCTGTGTTGTGATGTGAGTCAAAACACAGCACTGTTTTAAGTCTAGATTAATATTGAATGAATCAGCTTGCGGTGTCTACCACCAACTTTTGAGGTCCGATTAATTTATAACGCTGAAGTCTTAGTATCGGAAGTCATTGCGGAGCGATGTTGAAGTTAAGCAATACTGGCTTCAACTGATATCCTTACCAGCTAAGTTTGGCAGATGCTGTAGTTAGAATTGAATGAGTAAACTATACTCTTTGGTATGGACTGACTGAGTTATAGTTTATTTTTAATGCTCCTTAATAACAACTGCTTCGGTGGCGTAGTTTTATTACGGTACGACTGCAATGCTTAGGTAGTGGGTTCGATCCCCGGATCGGGCAAAGTGATGTTAGGTTTTTCTATTCAGTATCGGCCTGGAGTCTGGAATTTGTGCTCGGTATGGTGATAGGCTCGCAGTCTATCTCATCATGGGACGCAATACGTACGGCGAGAAGTGGGTGCACTAGTTGCGCCTCTGCCTATCCCTTCGGGGATAAAAGGTGTGAGTGTGTGCTACTAAACAAGCAATGTTCTAATTGGAAGAGAATTTCTAATAATTCTAAAGGTTGGATAAAAAAAATAGTTTTATCATAAGGTACCTAAACAATTCACGCAACTGCTAAAATGGTCTTCTGCTTCAAAAACAGGGTTTTGTTTTGGCAAAAATGAATGTAAGTCATTTATGAGAAGAAATTAATCTTGATCTGAATAATATTATCTCCTATTTGAATTTCAACTACTTTTCTCTCGGTGCAATAGTCAAATAAAATATTAAACCGAGTAGGTACATCATATTTTCACATTAGCTATCGTACTTGTTACTTAATATTCTGCGGTAAAATTATAAGTATGACTTTCAGTTTATTCTTACATTTATACCTATAAATGCAACTAGTTTCTTTTCTTTCTTTCTTTCTTTCTAGTTGCGCCTCTGCGAACACCTTCGGTGATTAAAGACGTGAGCGTGTGTGTATATGTGATTATTTTCTTTATATTGAAAAATGGCCTTGTTAATTTCAGTATCTACCAGAAATATTTTGGAAATCTACAAGGGAAGAGTACTGCAGAGCAACGCAACTCGTAAGAAAAGTCGACGAAGTAATCAGCGGCATTGTCTTTGTTTCATTCGCTAACAATCTATTCTTCATTTGTCTACAACTGTTTAATACTTTGGAGTGAGTTATAGTTCAATTTATACGCTGTACTCCATAATTATATTCGTGAATTTAACATAAATATATTTTACTCTCAGGGATGGAATTAAAGGCAACGGAGATTGCAACAGTCGGCCTAAAAAGTAAGTCTTATTATTTGCGCAATAATAATTATTAATTCGGTGACTTATCTATAGGGCAAGGCTTTCCTTTGATTATACTGGGAGGAAAGACGTAGAGGTGAGACTACAATCGCATCATATTAATTCTATGCGGGTTTGTGGATCGCCATTACAAGTCCCCCAGCAGTGTTACCTACACAAATGTCATTCCATTTTTAACCTTTGGATATGAATTTAAAAATGATTGTTTCTACTCTGAAATCACATGACTACTCCACTTAACTTAATCGCAGATCAACGCCACTCAGCGGTTACGAAGCAGCAACGTATTTTTTATTTTCTTTGGTGTACCTTATTTCAAGATCTGTAGCGGTGTCTCTTATAGCTTCTCAAGTAAATACAGCTTCTTTGGTACCAGCACCTATATTGTATGATGTGCCTTCGCCAGTTTATTGTGTGGAGGTTAGTATAGATTTAATTTAAATTTAAATTGTCTAAGGCTTAGGACCTGATCCACATGTTCATGCATTTATGGGTCGAGTAGCATTTACTCAGAAGTTGTGTAACAGGTCCTTAGTTTCTTCGAAATTTAATGAAAACACTTCAGATGATTATCAGAAGAGTTTGGATAAAATTAAATTGGAATCGTGGTTTCAGTTCGTAATTATCACAATTACATATTTACCCATTAATTTCTCTGTCGACGTTTCGATTATATAAAATGTGTAAATTAAAAAAAAGACATGGATAATTGCATATTTATTATTATTTTCATATAGAAAATAAACTAATGGGAGCTTTTACAGATATCTGCTATAACATACAAGATTCAAGGCAAAATTGAAGAAACGTTTCTATAATTGTGTCATATATTCTTTCAAATGTGTGTTGGAAAGGAAATGAGTTCTGTGGTTGAATTGTGTTTAAACGATTTTAGGTACAAAGGTTCTTGGATCAAGTGAACGGAGATAAAGTCGCTTTGAGCGGTTTGCAATTTTTCTCCGTGACACGTGGATTACTATTGACGGTAAATTTAATATAATCCTTTTTTATTGATAATGTCGATTTTATTGCAAATTTCGATGTTTTGGCACTTGATTGCATGTCAATTGCTGTAGACAATTTTATTGCAATTGGATTCCAAGTTGAACAAATATAGTTCAAAGTAGCTTACCAAGGTTATAATGATCGGATAATTAATTAAATCATTAGCGAAAATCTTGACAGCTGAACATTGGCCTCCCTCAAAAAGTCTAAACTGACCTGTTAGAATAATTCATATTATTGGAAAATTAATTTAATAAACTCATACAAGTGGTTTTTTTTTTCATATTTTTTAAATATTTTATTCCAGGTTGCCGGCACAATAGTGACATACGAACTAGTCATGTTTCAATTCAATTCTTCGCCATCTGATACGAACGCTACAACGCTGATTCCGCCAAATATGTCGACGACGATGGCAACTTTAATTTAAAAATGCATAAGAACCTACGTTATAGGTGGCAGTATCGACAGGCTAAATGAGGCATGTGTGAATATGGAGAACAAATTATATTTTTACTTTTACTACTAATATTATAAATGAAAAAGTTTTTGAAGTGTTGGGATATTTGTTAGAAGTAAATGCAAAACAACTAAACGGATTTGGATGAATTTTGGCACACAGGTAGATCATAATATCCTGGATTAACACACAATCTGTTCCCATGGGAAATAATGGATATATTTCATCTGATTCTTTAAGTAGATGGCGCTGCTGTAGTACTGTGTTAGGCACTTTTGTAGCGGAAAAGGCTTTTCACGCGGGCCAAGCCGCGAGCAGCATCTAAGTAGTTATAAAAGAGCTGGTATACTCATATTAAATAATGTATGACTTAATGCTCTAATGAATCGTTGGATCAATATTTAACAAAAAAATAAAAAGTCATTAATTAATATAATTTATTACTTTTTAATTACTTTCCACCAATAAATAATAGAGCCTCATTTTATATTGATTCGAATAACCATGTAATTTTATTAGACCTAGGATTAGGAAAAGCACTAACATATTCTAAAGTATAAACATACGCATACTCACGCCTTTTATCCACGGAGGGGTAGGCAGAAGCGCAACTAGTGCACCCACTTTTCGCCGTGCGTATTCCGTCCCATGATGTGACAGGGGGCCAGCCTATCGCCATATCGATGAAAAAAAGAAACAAATATTTTAATAATTTGTTTCTAATAAGCACATTCTTAACATAATGATACATCTTATGTCTCAGGATGACGAGCGCAGTGGAATGCCACACTATACTTTGTAAGTCATTCAATGCTATAAAAAAAAATCCCATAACATATTTATTGCCTAGAAAATAAAGAGAAAGATAGACAAAGATAGTCTGGACAGGCCAAGAGAGAAGTAGTCAGACAAATAGAGTCGGATCTAACTAACTAAAATTCAGATCAGAAATTGCAATAGATTTCTACAGCACATTTGTCTTTTTACTTATAAGAAGTACCTAGATTTTTTAAAATACTATCTCACTAGCCTGACCAAAGACTGTACAGCATATAAGAGTGCCAATAACTATCCTGGTAAGTACTCGCCATTAGAGCGCAGTGGCCAAATAGAATGTGGACGTTAGGACTTGCAACAAATTAGTGTACACAACGTCGTACTTAGAGAAAATTGAGCGGATTCTGTAGTTTGCTTCACCAGAGAGGTTTTAATCCGTATTTTACGCTTTTTTTTTAATAGTGATGTTGCTTGTACAATTATGCCTGTATATACAGTTGTTAACCGATCATTTCGTCATTTAGCAAGTCTTACCAATTGAATAAATACACAAAATAATAATTCATTTTTGTATGATCGCTTGATGCCGTGCGTTAGTCTCTCAAAATCTCTAAAATTGCTGCACCAATTTGATGTAATTTTCGTTTTGTTCCCCTCAATAAGCAAAAAGGAAATTAGAAAGAACTCGAAGGTATACCCAAAAAAACAAAACTATCAAGATTGGTAAATTTGTATGGGAGTTGCCACTTCGGGATATTTTCAATAGATGGTGCTCGTGGACCTATCCTTTTCACAATTACATTGTTTTAAGACTGAGATGAATTTAAGGGCGGTATTAATAAATCAATCTCAAATTTTAGTTACATCTCAAGTAGACATAATGTATTAATAGTTCCATGCACATTTACTTATTAATTTAAATTTAAATTTATTAATACCGCCCTAAGTCTACGAAGATGCAATTGTTATACGTCTATCCATTCTGAAGGAAACAACATCCGCACAAGTTTTGTTACATTAATTTACGCATACTTTGTGTATATTTGACTAGGTAGCGTAGTTATATTGGGTGTGCGGTACAACACCGCTCTGACGTCGCGTGTTCGAATCCCAGGTCGAGCAAAATGATATCGTGTTTTTATTACACAGTATCAGCCCTGAGTATGGACTTTGTGCCCCATATCGTGATATTATATATATCATGGGAAGGAATACTGTGATGTGTGTTATATATTTGATCTGTCTATTGCTCCTAGCATCACTTCGGTTTACAATCCATTACATTTATTCCAATAGTTAATTCGCGTCGAAATTCCAGAAAATTTCAAATAAAATTATTGAGGCCGTCCAATATCCCTCTTCTGCGAAGGAACAATAATTTTCCTAATACAATTGAAATTTGGAGAGATAGGATTTTCTTTTCAATTTTCTGTGACAATTATAACAAAGCTTTTGCTACCCTCTTAAAATATTTCACAACCCTTAATAAATATGAAGGGTAGAATGCTGAAAGAATTCCCGTAACGTAGGAATGCCATAAAAAGCAGTAAGCGTTTACAAGGTCCTCGTGACACACTGTCATAATGTTCGGTGAACATTACTGTAGTGTTTTACTAATAGTAAATAAGCACTATTTGTCTCTAGAGTTTTCTCGTGAAATTGCAAATTGTTGTTTAGATGAAAACCTTTTTATTTTAGATGAAACCTTCCGCGGCTAGCTGAGATGTGAAAAGGCTCTGTGTGGAACCTACTGAGATTACACCATTGACGGCACCTAAAACGTTATTGTATCGCATAATTACAACCATTATAATTGCGAATGGTATCAATAAAATATATTTATAGATATAAATAATGTAATACATGGACAGAAAGATATAGACAGTTTCTAATCTACATACTACGACTTAGAAAAAATATAAAAATGACAAAACTTGTTCTTTTTTTTTTATGGCATTGAATGGCGAGACGAGCATGCCGTTCGCCTGATGGTAAGCGATACGACCACCCATAAACAGTAGCAACACCATCCAGCACATTGAGTTACAAAGTACTGTGTGGCATTCCACTGCGCTCGTCATCCTGATACATAAGATGTTAAGTCTCATTATGTCCAGTAGTTACACTGGCTACAATGCCCTTCAAACCGAAACACAACAGTGCATACACACTGCTGCTTGGCGGCAGAAATAGACATTGCGGTGGTACCCACCCAGACGGACTCTTACATATGAGAGACCTACCACCAGTCAACTTGTTCAGCAACCACAGCGCCTGTGAATCACGTTCACAGGAAAAAATACTCGCACAACCGTAACAGGCACACGTACTCCCTTGACAAATAAACAGGATATTTGGAACGTCGATTTTTACTATGAATCTTTTACTTTAACGTCTGGGTCGTCATGACAATGTGTGGTATTAAAATATTTACTGACAGAATATATTTTATGTCTGTGCTTGGTTCAGGTTCATTAAATGAATTGTTTTGCAGTTGAATCTTTTTTGCTTTGGCATTTAGGCCGCTTTTTATTAGTATAGACACAATATACAGTAGATAGCTTTACTTTGGTATAGATCGCCTTTTATGTTTTTAACCCCCGACAAAAAAGAAGGGTGTTATAAGTTTAGGGTGTGTATCTGTGTATCTGTATGTCTGTCCGTGGCATCGTAGCTCTCAAACGAATGGACCGATTTTGTCGCGGTTTTTTGTTTGTTTGAAAGCTGATGTGAGCGAGATAGTTCTTAGCTATAATTTATGAAGATCTGTTCAGGTGTTTGAAGATTATCAGCTCATTTCCAACTTTCACAACTCCGATTGATTACAGATTTGGTGTACTGTGACTTCGGCAATATTTTTAAGACATGTTAACCTTCATCTTATGTTACAGCATCAAGTAGTCTGCGGGATACCCAACTCTTTAGCAACTTATATCAGATATAGCGTGTGTGGGCTCATAAGAATGGTCTCAACGCGTAGGTGTTAAATAGTTGATGATCAAGGCCCCGTGACAGAGAATATAGTTACTTAAAATTTTGAAATAAAAATTAATTTAAAATTTAAATAAACCCGACACAAAAAGTTCGATCCCCCGACGTGAGGACGCTTGGGTCAAAATATTACTAGGTACTTAAACGACAAAGACACTTTTATTTTTTAGAGGTTTTTTTGTTTTTAAAGAGTTTTGAATAATAATAATAATAATACCTTTCTAGCCGATTTCGGCCACGGCGGCCAATCTCAACGGAGATCAGCCAGATACGCAGGAGATATTATAGTGCACAAGTGTGTGCGCAATACACAGGTGCACTCGCTATTCCTTTACTCTCATAGTCCGGTGAGACGGCTATCTGACATGACCGGAGAGAGATCAGGCGCAGGACCAACGGCTTTACGTGCTTTCCGAGGCACGGGGGTATCACACCGCCAACTTCCTGACTCCGAGCTGCGACTGAGTAATTTTTAAGATGGAAAAACCCAGTCACAATGTTTTTTTGGCCCGACCCAGGATTCGAACCCAGGACCTCAGCGCGCAAATTGTACTCGTAACGCGTACGCAATACAACTGCGCCACCGAGGCAGTCAAAGAGTTTTGAATATAGAGACAAGGACTGCATGGGCATAATTATATCTTTCAGAATCTTAAGCAGCCTTGTCTTCTCATGATCCTTAATTATAATTAAAGTGGATTTGACTATATACTAATCAATCAATTTGTAAGTCATATTTGTGAATCTGTTCAGTAAATAATTCTGATTAACTTTGATAAATAATACTTACATTCTTCTATAAGTACCCATTTAAATGTTTCTTAAGTTTATTATACCTTAACGATATCGCTCTAAAAAACATTTTGTTACATTTCTTAGATCCAAGTATTAAACGATTACGTGGCTAATTTACTTTTCTGCCCGAAATATTTTATTTGTTTTCTCCGAATTCGTGTCCGCTAAGTTTATGTCGTTGAGATTTGCGTATTTTGTATAGAATTAGGTCTACAGAAAAGCTCCTCTAAATTGTTTTCTTAACGTACTTCGTGACAAAATAATTAAAATTAATCTTATTAATCTATATATTGCTGTTGCTGAGATGTACTCACAAAGCATCGCATTATTCTCTTAATAACCTCACTTGTAACAATACTAGGTGTTGCTCACGGCTTCGCCCGCATAAGAAGCCCCCCTACAAAAGTCCCTAAAACACTGTAGGCACTAGCGCCATATATTTAAAATATCAGATTAAAAAGTTCCATTATTTCTCATGGGAGCAAATTACCGGGATAAAAAGTAGCATATGTGTTAATTCAAGACCTGGTCTACCCGTGTGCCAAATTTCATCCAAATCCGTTTAGTTGTTTCAACGTTTACTTCTAACAAACATACAAAAATTTTCATAGTCTTTCGCATTTATAATATGAGTAAAGTTATAATTAAGAAGCAAGATTTTCTCTTTGACTTTTGAAAGCTTTTCATCAAAAGCGATATTATGTTAACCTATCCAATATATGAAGATAACGGTTTTTTAGTTACTGGAGATGTAAAAAACCTGAAAATTGATAATATGGAAGCGTGGATAATATTATTCTGATGGCACTTTCATAAATATTGAAATTTGCAATCGTAACATTATGCAAATGTCGTTCAGTTTGGTTACATACAGTTGTAAATCTAGAGCGTCTAAAAAGCGCAGATGCTTTTTTACGTAATTACGTACTAGTGATTCCCTTTACCAATTAATTATCAGGTATTCAAATACTGTTTTCTCACTTTCTTTCGTCAAATTATAATGCGGAATAAAATATTGAAACAATAATATTGATAAAACAAGTTAAAGTTATTTTTTTTAATGTTTAATGACAAGGACAACTTCAAATACATAACCAGATACAATAGGTAACCCACAGAATAATTTAAGCATACAATAGAATATAAAACAGAAGTTATTTTAATGATGTCCATGTATTGGTTGAATAGTAAAATAATGTTATGTTAAAAAAAAATATGTCGTGACATCTAAAATTAACTAATTATTTTTTTGACTGCCTCGGTGGCGTAGTTGTATTGCGTACGCGTCACGAGTTCGATTGGCGCGCTGAGGTCCTGGGTTCGAATCCCGGGTCGAGCCAAAAGTACTGTGACTGGGTTTTTCCATCTTAAAAAATTACTCAGTCGCAGCTCGGAGTCAGGAAAATGGCGGTGTGATACCCCCGTGCCTTGGACAGCACGTAAAGCCGTTGGTCCTGCGCCTGATCTCTCTCCGGTCATGTCGGATTGCCGTCTCACTGGACTATGAGAGTGAAGGAATAGCGAGTGCATCTGTGTATTGCGCACACACTTGTGTACTATAATATCTCCTGCGTACCTGGCTGATCTCCGTTGAGATTGGCCGAAACTGGCTAGGAGGATTACATACAATTATTTTTTAAATTCCAATAGTACGACCCATCAAAACCTTCGTATTATACCTATGCTGTAGCCAGTTTGGTAGTTTAATACAATAATCTATTTACATCACCCAATACTACAAATAAATCGCGTTTCAAACCAAAATATATTGCTGTATGTTTCCAGTTTTACGAATACATCAGCGACATCGGCGACGGAAGTGCTTTCAAAGTGTGAATACTTCCGTGAATGAATTCAATAAATATTATTTATACGAAAGGCTGTATGATTTTAGTAGTTTTTTCGGTACTTTTGTGACATATTCATTTTGGCTCAGATATAGACAGTTGTGCTTCACAATAAATCATCAAATAATCATAAAACCGACATTTAATTTGATGAAGGCGACATAAATGAACTGATAAAGCTGGAAGAAGCCGCTGGTTGCAGTCGGTTTCCGACAGTTTGGTTAGAAATATTTAGGGGAGGCCTATGTTCAGCAGTGGACATATTGTAGCTGATGATGACGAATGACATAGGTGACTATAGATCTAGATATATAGATTCTATATATTGTAGAATTTATGTTTCCGTTCCGAGTATAATAATATAACTTCAGTCGTATAAAGGTGTTTAAAATCATATTTAAAGCAATCATAGATTTAGGGCCCATTTCACCGCTTGCTGATAAATGTTACTCGTCACATAAATGTATAAGTCGACCAAATAAAAAGTCACACTTGAATCTCAACTCCCAAATACACAGCAATAAAATGAGTACTATCTACATTAGCTGTTTAATACGATAACTGTCAAATATGTACTTTAACCTTTTACTGGTGGTAGGTCTCTCATATGTGAGAGTCCGTTTGGGTGGGTACCACCGCAATGTCTATTTCTACCGCCAAGCAGCAGTGTGCATGCACTGTTGTGTTTCGGTTTGAAGGACATTGTAGCCTGTGTAACTACAGGACATAGTGAGACTTAACATCTTATGTCTCAGGATGACGAGCGCAATGGAATTCCACACAGTACTTTGTAACTCAAGGTGCTGGATGGTGTTGCTACTGTTTATGGGTGGTCGTATCGCTTACCATCAGGCGAACGAAATGCTCGTCTCGTCATTCAATGCCATAAAAAAAAAGAAAAGAAACTGGCCCTAATTTTGCTAAAGTTGTGTTGCAAGTATTTCGTTAATTTTTCAACAGTCTACACTGCCAAACTGTGATTAATTGTTTAAGCTGTGGACTGTGGTAAAAATGTTAAGCAGCGATAATACCCAATTACGGAGTTTACTCCATTTTGCACCTTATTAAGTTTGCTGGTAAACGGATCAAGTCAAATTGGAAGCGTGAGCAACATGCTGTTATTCGAACTGTTGAAATTAAATAGATTTAATTTTGAATTAATTGTTAGTGTTTTTTGAGTAAATTTTATTTTGAAGTCCTGTGGGTAGGTATATTTTAGTAATAATTAAATCTGTATAGGTAACAAAAACATTTTTTACATAGACTTCCAATATTTTATAACGGACTTAGTAATCGACCAAATGTAATAAAATATAATTTGATAATAAAGTATCTCTTAATCTATACTAATATTATAAAGCTGAAGAGTTTGTTTGTTTGAACGCGCTAATCTCAGGAACTACTGGACCGATTTTGAAAATTCTTTCACTAATATACCATAAAATTTAATTATGAGTTCTCTAATCTAAAAACATAAATATTTTCTTTGTAATTAAAAATCTAGTTCTGATGAACCCATGAATAATTATAATAATATCGTTTTAATATCGTTCCTTACTTACCATGAAATGAAAATCTTAAATTATTTTTAGCTCGTTATCCATGCATCGTCGGTCTTAGTAATTGTGGAGCGTCGAGTTTCATAAGATTCTACGTAGAAATATTATTAATTTTTGACTTATTTTCTTATAGATACCTACATTTACTACCTTGTAAATATAGTTGATTAAACGTTAACATAATAGAGTCATGTAGCCGTGTAAATTATATTAACCACCTTAATCATGTATAAATGTTAATAATGTCGTAACTGGACTACATAGACAGCTCGTTATATCATTGGAAATATTTATTCACTATTAGCAGAGTTTACACTACATCGAATATACATAACAGCAAGAACAATTTTCTTGTTATTTTTTTTTTTAAATGGCATTTGTGTTCACATTTTGCCAATGTCAAGTTTGGTTTGTCTATTTTATTATCTGTAGTATGTCGAAGTAAAGCAGTGGCTACCTTACCAAGACTTTATCGAGGAGTTTAGGCGGCAACAAAAAAACACTTGATTAGCACAATTATTTCAATTCACTTCATTTGAGATCTTTAATAGAACTATATTGGATAATATACCACCATAATTATGCAATATAACACTAAGTATCACCAAAATAATGAATTAAAACAAGAGCACCTCATGACACTTCCAAGTTCCCGCCAAAACTCCTTCTTGTTATTTTCCATCGTTATGGAAACATTAATGACAGATCACTATCAGCCAGCTAAATTGATATATTTAAAACCTTCAACAGTATATTCAAAGAAAAAGAAATTAAAACGATAGAATGATTCATTTATTCATCAAATAAAACATATAAATCTTCCACAAATCAACTACATTTTGACGGGAAAACATTTAAGTAGGTACAACTTTATTGTGCTTCAAAAAGAACTTGCTCTTTGAACTAACGTAATTATGACGCTTGAGTATAGTTGAGTGCATTCAAGCCCCGGGAAACCTGTAATTGTGTTGGAACTGCTATAGATGGATATCTAATACAATTTACGAGCACTTAGAACTTAAGATAATCATCCGTGGGTTTTATTAATACATTAACTATTCCCCTATGGATTGAGTGTTAGTCGTTAATATGCACATTATTATTGATATTATAACCCGGGGCTACGTCTACGACTGAGATTTATTAATCTTTGCTTTAATTATAACGCTTTTTTTATATTACTGTGAAAATAAAATTTTAGAAAAACAGCTGTGCGAAATATTTTCTTTTGACTCGAATTTTGACTGTGTAACTATTTTAAGAGGGTAGCAAAAGCTTTGTTATAATTGTCACAGAAAATTGAAAAGAAAATCCTATCTCTCCAAATTTCAATTGTATTAGGAAAATTATTGTTCCTGTGCTGAATGGGGGATATTGGACGGCCTCAATAATTTTATTTGAAATTTTCTGGAATTTCGACGCGAATTAACTATTAGATTTAAGCCTTTATTTGCGATATAAAATTATTTAATGCAAATGTATATCGTAAGAGACCTTGGTCTTATTTTAATACATAGACTTTTATTTTACACTTCAGTCTATTTCTGGATTAAATAAAATATTACGTACTATAATAATATTATGGAGATATGATGAATTTGTTTTATTTATTAAATTGTAGTAATACTAGTTCGTAAGTCACGATGGTCCCGAGCAGCTGTAAAGAAAAAATAAAATTATAAATATTTACTTAATATGAAACTAAAAACCAACCAAGATAGCAACCATAATAGTGCGTGTGAAAAAAATTAACAAAAGAGAACATTCACCCCTCCTATCAATATAACCGACGATGATATAACAACAAGAATTTATTCCCGAAATGATTGAAAGTTGTTACTATTGCCATATCGTGCCGCGGTACCTACCGGTCGGCTAGATTTTTTTTTAAATTCCCCTTTACCACGATGCTTACCGACGTCACTTTGCGACAGGGTTGAATGAATTGGCGATAGGGATTCCGAATGTTATAGGTGTGAGAGTCGGCAATAACCGCTTTTGCCATGTTATTTGACACGCATAATATTTGTATCCGATTGAGCGATTTTGATGAAAAATCGTCCATTATCGTGGCTGTATGCATATATAATTATAAATAGTAAGTATGGCAGTAATGATTTATCATAATATTATTTTAAAGAATAAACGACAAAGAAGCAGGCTGTAATCATTGTGATTAATAATTATACCATCGCAGCTCTATAATTTTTCTCTCTACAGGGTGGATTATCGGAATGAGCAGTAAGGGCAAGTCCTTTAATTCCTTTTTTTTTGTCAATCTGTGAATGCAGATCTTAGAAAGTTTCTTGTCTCAGTCTCCAGTCAGACTCCTAAGAAAATTGTCTTGTAGCTACAACGGTTAAGGTAGCTATTGCCCTCCCGTGTGGAGTTGCTGGTCTCCCATCGGGCGCGTCTCCCTGGGTGGCGGATAGGGGAACGCCCCCCACATTTGGGGGGTACCGGAAACGGCGTGGACCAAAACCAGCAATTGGGGTTCTTCCACGTTCTCTCTGATAATCAGAGAGCACAGTGGAGGAATACAGACGGGTTCCGTGTGCATTCACACTGCCGCGGAACAGGCTGGGGTTGAACTTGTTCTCCCTGGCCACCGCCAGTCTCGGAATCTTAGGGGGCATTGTGGTCATGTCTCGCGGTGTCTCCTAGGGCTGAGGGTCTTGGCTTAACCGCCCGGGCTGCGAGGGAGAAAACCTCTATAAAAAGTTACCCCGAATCCCAAGCGGCGGCGCACCGCGAGGGGATGCATGGCCGATGGGCAGTTCGGTCTCTAGTGCGACCCCCGCTGGAGAACCAGCCGACACTTTTAGTGGGTTACTCGTAGGCTTACCCAGGTACAGGGGGCTCTGCCTGGGTGGACTCTCTATTCCCCCATACTCGTGGGACCAATAATGGTATTAAATAAAAAAATTAACGTTAGAAAGGAGAGGGCATCTGTTCCAGAGGACGACCTAGTACCCGGGCAGATGAATGATGGTGGGCGCAAGTCCACGAAGGGGCCAGTCGAGTCGGTGGCATCCACTCCGGTCGTGTCCGAGCCAGGACCGAGCGGCGTCTGTTTGCGGTCGAAGCGAGGACGTCCAGCTCGCTCGACTATAATAAATTCGAGTGACAGTGACTCCGAGCCGGCAGTAAAGGTGGTAGCCGCTTCTGCACCGACAACGGATGCAGAAGAAGAGTCAATGGAGACAGCGGATGCGCCAGTTGACCAGACAGACTGGCGCTTGCGACTGGCGGAGGTGGTCCGGGGTGTGTCCCAAAGGTCCCGAAATCTTAAAGGGACGGAACAGCGGAAGTTGAACTTGGCGGCCAAGGAATTGGCGGAGAGGGCCGAAGAGACAGCTTCCGCTGAGGTGACCCGCCTAGAGGCGGAAAAGGCCGCGATGGCACGGCGCATCACAGCCCTCGAGGCTTCCCTTGCGGCCCAGGGGAAAATATTGGAGGAGGTCCTAGCGGCTGTCCGTTCGCCGGGACAATCGCAGTTGGCGGTTGGAACAGGAGCTGCCTCTGATGATCGCCAAGATCAATTTGAGCGCCGTCTCATTAATATGATAGACGCGCGCTTCGAGGCGATCAATATGAGGCTACCTCCAGAGCCAACGGTTCGTCCTCCACTGGCCGCCGACAGGGCCAGATCTGAGCAGGCCGCTCATGCGTTGCCCGCTAATAGGCCTTTGTCAAGCCTTGCTGGCATCGCTGAGCCATCGTGTGCTCCACCTGCCGTTGTGGTTTTGCCGACCTCCAATGGTAAAGGGAAAGGTAAGGGAAAGGGGGCTGCCCGGACTGCCCGGGCTGTCACTCAGCCGCCTGCAGCTACCACTGGTATCGCACCGGTGGCCGCTCCCGTCGTCAATCTCCTCCCTCAGCAACTCACACATAAGGGGAGGAATAAAAAGAATCCGCAGGCTCCACCAGCTCAACCCCGTGTAGAGCCTCGTCCCCTGCCGCCGGCCCCAGCGTCTACGGACGAAGGGTGGGCGGTGGTGGCAAAGAGGGGAAAGAAAAAGACACAGCTTGTGTCGAGTCCAGTTGTGCCAGCTGCGCAGACCCAGCAGCAGATTCGGCGAGGTCGTAAGCCTGAGCCGAAACTCCGCCTGCCCCGTAAGGCGGCTGTCACCCTGACAGTGATGCCGGCTGCCTTAGATCGTGGCGTAACATATGCCACGGTCTTAAAAAATATTCAACAGCAGGTGAATTTGGCCAGTCTCGACATCGCCGAAACTCGGGCGAGGCTGATGGCCACGGGTGGGTACCTCTACGAGGTACCTGGCCCTGACTCGGAAGCGAGGGCCAACTCCCTCGCTGAGAAGATGAGGGAGGTGTTCCGTGGAACGGAACTGGCGGAAGACGTTCGCGTCTCGCGCCCGTTCAAGACTGCGGAGCTGCGAGTATCCGGGTTGGATCCGTCCGCCGACCCGGAAATGGTCGCAGAGGCCCTCGCTAAGGCTGGGGATTGCGCTGCGGTAGATTTTAAAGTCGGGGAGATCCGCCCCGACCGTTCAGGCCTTGGTGGGGTGTGGGTGAGATGCCCAGCCAAGGCCGCTGACAAAATAATCCGGGCGAAGCGTGTCCGGATTGGTTGGATAGCGGCACAGGTCCGGCTCCTTGAGCCCCGGCCTATGCGGTGCTTCCGTTGCCTCTTCAAGGGGCATGTTCGGATGCGCTGCACAGCAGACTGCGACCGTAGCGGGATCTGCTACCGCTGCGGTCAAGAGGGCCATAAGGCTAAGGAGTGCTCCGCGGATCCACACTGCGCAATCTGCGCTGCTGCGAATAAACCCGCGGGGCACCATGTGGGCGCCAAGGCATGTGTCGCCTCCTCCCGTCCCCGTCGCGTTAATCGCGGAGGGGGCGCTGAGGTTGTGACTCAGCCGGACCTGTCCCACCGAGAGACCGACATGGAAATCGCCCATTAATATGGCGCAACGATTCCTCCAGGCGAATATAAACCATTGCGCCAGGGCACAGGACTTACTAGTTCAGAGCCTGGCGCAGTGGTCGATTCAAGTGGCTGTGGTCTCTGAGCCGTACTACGTCCCTCCCAGGGATGACTGGGTAGGGGACTTGGATGGTTCGGTGACCGTCATCACTCGGGGCACTGCCGGCTCCCCGCCTTTCGAAAAAGTAGCGAAGGGCTCGGGATGCGTGGCGGTTCTGTTAGGAGGGGTCTGGATTGTGGGAGTATATTTCTCTCCTAACAGACCTCTGGCCGAGTTTGAGCATTTCCTCACTCGGCTAGGGGCCCTGGTGGTGCAAGGCAGTCAGCCTCGCCCCGTTCTTGTCGCCGGTGACTTCAACGCCAAGTCCTTGGCTTGGGGCTCGTCGGCGACGAACGCACGTGGCGTGGCCCTGGAGGAATGGGCGATCGCGTCCGGGTTGGCCGTTGTGAATCGCGGGTCGGTGGAAACATGCGTGCGGCACAATGGCGGCTCGGTGGTGGACATTACGTTCGCCACCCCAGCACTTGCCCACCGTGTCCGAGACTGGAGGGTCCTGGTGGGCGAGGAGACGTTGTCGGATCACCGATACATTCGGTTCGACGTCTCCTCTTCCCCTTCTCTCCTGTCTCGTAGTGGCATGCTCGCCCCGCGATCGGACGGCCCACGTTGGGCGCTAAAGCGCCTTAATGTCGAGGCCCTGAAGGATGCTGCTCTGGCCCAGGCGTGGATCCCCGTGCCAGGCGGGCCAGTACGGGTTGAGGAGGAGGCGAAGTGGTTCGGGGCGACGATGTTGCGTGTCTGTGACGCGGCTATGCCCCGAGTCCGAAGCCTTCCTGAGAAACGCCAGGTGTTCTGGTGGTCGGCGGATCTCTCGCGGCTGCGTGCATCGTGCGTAGCTGCCCTCCGTCGAGTTGGCAGGCACCGTCGTCGCCGGATTCGTTTACCCGGCGACGAGGACCAGGAGCAGCTACTTCACGGCCTCTACAAAGAGGCCAAGAGAGCGCTGCACGTGGCGATATTGAGGGCAAAGTCTGCGGCACAAAAAGAGGCCTGGAGCACTCTCGACAGCGACCCGTGGGGGCGCCCATACCGTGTGGCGATGAAAAGATACCGCTCATGGGCGCCTCCGCTGACGCAGAGTCTCCGTGGCGACCTGGTGGAAGAGGTTGTCGCGACTTTATTCCCCGCCACTGAGGATGTCACTCCTCCACCGATGGCGTCACGATCGTCGTCGCCATTGTCGCAGAGTTCGGCAGGGGATATTTCGGAGGTTTCGCCCGCAGAATTTAGGGCGGTAGTGCTTCGGCTGCGGAGTAAAAACTCTGCACCAGGTCTTGATGGCATACCCGGTCGTGCATGGGTTTTAGCCGTCAAGCACCTGGGTACGAGGCTCCGCGGCCTCTTCTCCGCGTGCATTGAGCAGGGCCTTTTTCCATCTCGGTGGAAAACTGGTAAGTTGGTCCTGCTCAAAAAGGAGGGTCGACCCGCAGAGTCACCATCGGCCTACCGGCCTATCGTGCTGCTCGACGAGGTCTGCAAACTTTTCGAGCGAATTATACACGCCCGCCTCGTCGAGCACCTGGAGAGGGTCGGGCCGGACCTGGCAGACTGCCAGTACGGTTTCCGGCATGGCCGATCTACGATCCATGCGATTTTGCGGGTCAAAGCACAAGCGGAGGATGCAATTGCCCGGGGTGAAGTGGTCGTGGCGGTGTCTCTTGACATCGCCAACGCGTTTAATACCCTGCCCTGGGCGTGCATACACGAAGCACTGCGGTACCACGAGGTGCCACCATATCTTCAGCGTCTGGTCCGATCGTACCTATCTGATAGGTACATAGTCTATCCCGGCGCTGATGGGTGGCACCGAAGAGCAATGGTCTGCGGTGTTCCACAGGGCTCAGTCCTAGGCCCTCTCCTGTGGAACATTGGTTACAATTGGGTGCTCCGTGGTGTCAACCCCGAAGGCGTCGCTGTTGTCTGCTACGCGGACGACACCTTGGTAACAGCGACGGCTAGGACCTTCCAGGAGGCTGCCCTGCTTGCTTCGTCTGGTACCGAGCAAATGGTGAGCAGGATTCGGCGGCTGGGCCTCACTGTGGCCCTTAACAAAACCGAGGCCCTTTATTTCCACGGGCCTCGGAAGAGGCCACCTTCGGAGGCCCATATCATAGTGGAGGGGGAGCGGATACCCATCGGCTCCACAATGAAATATCTGGGTTTGGTGTTGCACAGCCGGTGGGACTTCCGTGCCCACTTTGAGATGTTGTCGCCGAAATTGCTGCGGGCAGCAGGCGCGCTCGGACGCCTGCTGCCAAACTTGGAAGGTCCCGGTAACCCTTGCCGAAGTTTATACGCTGGAGTTGTGCGGTCCATGGCCTTATACGGTTGTCCCGTCTGGGCCGGGTCCCTGAATGCTCGATGCGTCGCTATACTGCGCAAGCCGCAGCGTTTAGTGGCGCAGCGACTCATCAGGGGCTACCGCACAGTCTCCCACGAGGCGGCCTGTGTCTTGGCCGGTATTCTGCCATGGGATTTGGATGCCAAATACCTCTCGTCCGTATTCTTCTGGCGTGAGGAGGCATCCCATCTCGGGCGGAGACTGGCCCCTAGGGAGGTCACGGCCCAATTGGCCTCCATCCGCAGCGCCGCCGTGGAGGAGTGGCATACCAGGCTGGAGAGCCCGAGTGCGGGCTTGAGGACCGTCGCGGCAGTGCGACCTGTCTTTTTAAGCTGGCTTGACAGGCGCCACGGTGCGCCGACATTCCGTCTGACACAGGTACTGACGGGCCATGGGTGTTTCGGCTCGTTTCTGTGTCGGATCGGAAAGGAGGAGTCCGCCGTGTGCCACCATTGTAGCAACGGCCGCGAGGATACGGTCCAACACACTCTCGAGGAGTGCCCAGCCTGGAATCTACAACGCAGCGCTCTTAGAGCAGTCGTCGGAGGAGACCTCTCGCTGCCAGCCGTGGTTTCCGCCATGGTCGGCGGCCGGAGGTCATGGCGAGCGATGGCTTCCTTCTGTGAGTGCGTCATCTCGCGGAAGGAAAGCGCCGAGCGGGATCGTGAGCAGAACGATCCCGCCCGCAGCCAGAGGAGACGAAGGAGGCGCCGGGTGGACGACTGACCGGCGCCTCGTGCCCTGTGGTCTGGGGGCATCTAGAGAATTCCGCCACGGCATCCCCTGCCTGTCGTAAGAGGCGACTAAATGGGGTTTGAGAGAGTCGCGGGGCGAGCAGTGGGGGGCTGCTACTCCAATTTATGCGACTACGAGGTGGACGACATTGCGGGTGGTCGGTCTCCTGCAGTCGTAGACGCCAAAGGCGTGCTTTGGAGGTCGGGGGCTTCTTAGCCCCCCTCATTTAGAGAGGGGCCGTAATACGGCATTGCGCCGGGACGGCTCCGTGCAGCTATCTTCGTGCAACAAGATACCCCGGGGCCGTCCCGTATGCGCCGAAGAAGGCCACCGCGGGTTTTGGTTGGTATGCCGGTGTAGGGTGTACATAGTGTTAGGGACTCGGTCCAATGCTCGCTCGGATGATGTTATACTCCCGAGTGTCGACATTGTGCCGTAAGATCGGTGAAACCAACATAACCATTCCACTCACCCCACAGTGGTGGTAGCGATAAAGCGTTTTTCCCCGCGATAAAAAAAAAAAAAAAAAAAAAAAAAAAGCTATTGCCCTATCTCACAAACCCATCTTATAGAACAGCTTGGCACAATGTTAAACTTATCATGATATTTATGCTAATAAGAATCTTCGTTTACATCAAGCTTTGAAATTTACTGTTTTAAGTCGATAATGCTTAGGTGGTTGATGCGTATTGAATATAATATAATATTTTATGACGTTATTACATTTCTGTTTTATTCCGACAAATAAACGAACCAAAAATTAACATTTACCTATAATACGATTACAGCGTATCAAAGTTAGAGGAATAAAATAACTTATTCAATATCTAAAGTAAAATAGAAAAGTCAGACGTCGCGCAGCGTGTTACTTCATTAAATTCCAAGAAATTTTTATTTCCAGTTTGAAATTAATTATGAGACTGCAAAATAATTTTGACATTCCGTTTAACAATTTCGCTAGTATTATTATTTCACTAATAACCTGGCTACCAATTAGAATTAAAATCGCTTCAGCCGTTTTGAAATCAATAAGGAACATACATACACACATATTTATTTTTAGGGTTCCGTACCTCAAAAGGAAAAAAGGAACCTTTATAGGATGACTGTGTTGTCCGTCTGTATGTCTGTCTGTTTCTTAAGACCCTTTTCTCATGAACGCGTAAAGATATCAAGTGGAAATTTATAACAAGCACTTGGATTTACGGTCTCTTTCAGCTATGAGAAAATCAAACTGGTAAGTCAACGTCATCAAAATATATGAGCGTTGATGTCGCATATTTTGCTATTTCATAAGGGAATCAAAATCTATAGGGTACTTCCTGTTGACCTAGAATCATAAAATTTTACAAGAATCAAGGTCTTACAGCACTTGCAAAGGATAAAATCTGAAAGCCCTAAATATGTTTTTTAAAAACAAAAAAAGCGAATTGGTATCTCTACAATTCGTGCGAAAAAGGGTCTTGACAGACAAACGGACAACACAGTGATCCTATAAGGGTTCATTTTTTCCTTTTGAGGTCCAGACCCTAAAAAGTTATTTCTTAATGGAGGGGGTCTAATTTCTTTTTATTTATCCAAGATTCATACTTTTGCCCTATTACCACCATACCATACCAGCCCTGTATTATATACTGCCCACTGCTGAGCACGGGCCTCCTCTATAATTGAGAGGGTTAAGGCCTTAGTCCACCACGCTGGCCTAGTGCGGGTTGGCAGACTTCACATACCTTCGAAATTCAGAGAACTTCTCAGGTATGCAGGTTTCCTCACGATGTTTTCCTTCACAGTTAAAGCAAGCGATAATTCACAAAGAATACACACATAACTTTATTTTTATTTTTTCGACACGTCAGAGATGTCTGCCCTTGGATTTTGAACCCGCGGACATTCGTCTCGGCAGTCCGTTCCGCTCCCAACTAGGCTATCGCCGCGTTTGCTCTATTTATATCCATAAAGTTTGAGCCTGGTAAGATTTTGAGACCCAGCACCCATACAAAAAGCGGACATTTGTACGGAACCCTCGTTACGCGAGTCCAACTCGCAGTGGAATGCAACAAAGTACTTTGTAACTCAAGGGGCTGGATGGGGTTGCTATTGTTTATGGGTGGTTGTATCGCTTACCATCAGGCGAACGGCCTAATGAAATGAATGAAAGTCATTATATGAAATAAAAAAAAAAAAAAAAATCTTGTGCAGATTTTATATATACCTTTAGAATTTAGATCAATGGTAACTCGCATGGTCACAACTATATCTTAATATGTATTAAGATTTACCGATAGATGAAACAACTCAAACATTTTATTTATTAAAACGATAAGAATACTCACAGTTAAGATCATTTTTCTAGTCACGAAGAAAAAGTCTAAGCCGCTCAGTGCCACTTTAATGTTGTTAATTTGTGCTATAAACCTCTCTACCTGCAATAAATACGAGAATGTTTACAGAAAAACATCCAAAGAACTCTCAAATTGACAATGCAAACTTAATTTACTCTCCCTTTTGTTGTGGTTATTAAGGTTTAAAATTCTTTGAGCGTGATTATCTTCTCTGTTCAAGAGTTTTTTTAATTATATTCGTACAATCTATTATTATGAGTGTAGTTCATTTTCGCTTATTTAATAATTAAAAGGCAATTTTTCTGTTGTAGATTGGTATTATAAACACTTATAACACCCCTCTTTTTACAGAAGTTAAAAAGATTCTTCTTGAAAAGTTGTTTTTTTTAATCAAAAAATATAATGTCATAAAAGGTGCTTTTTGGATGACTTTTATCTCTTCTGAAGACATAGTGAAAGAGTTGATGATGGGCTGTTTGAGTGTATAAAATAAATGTTGGTGCAGAAATTAAATTGAAAAATTCTCCAACCAGAAAATCATCAGATTTACGAAACAAAGAACTTCTAGCACCATTTCTCGCCCAAATTAAACTATCGTTCAATACTAACCTCTACGTTGAATTTGGAACTAGGCACATTGTAAAGTACTACCAAAGGAACGACCGATGCCGAATGAATTCTCGCAGCCAACAGCAGAACCAGTAATGTTCTTAACAGCAGAAATGAAAATGAATACACAAAGTAGAACGTATGTTCTGTAGAATGAAGAGCTCTGAAAAATAAATATGTTCTTTTGAAACTGCCTCCGGAGCGTAGTTGTATTACAGTACGACTGCAATGCTGAGGTCTCGGGTTCGATCCCCGGGTACGGCAAAGTAATATTGGATTTTTCTATTTAGTATCAGCCCCGAGTCTAGAATTTGTACCCGATATGGCGATAGGCTCGCCCCCTATTACATCATGGGACGGAATACGCACGGCGAAAAGTGGCTGCACTAGTTGCGCCTCTGCCTACTCCTTAGAGGAAAAAGGCGTGAGTATGTGGGTGTGTTCTTTTGAAACCGGTACCCATTTCTGCAGTACACTGCAGTAGCAGTAACCTGATTTTTAAAGAGTTGTCCTACAAATTTAATAAACTAACGTATTTGGTATCTATGGCCTATAACTACAACAGCGGCCTTAGTCAAGATGCCTTACTTAAACCGTAACCGAAAATAAATAAAAAGTATAGGAATGACGTATCTTTCCGACTTATTGATAAGTTATGTCATTGACATATATTATTTTGCATTCTGTTGTTTTTTATTAGCATTAACGATTCTAGAAAAGCATCTTGACTATAGCTCCAGTACGAGTTAAGGTTGAAAATTGCCATATTCAGAATATGAGTTCGAATGTCGTTTAGCTAAACTCTTCTTTGTTTCTAACGGTATTTGAGGATATAGGTTATCCTAGTATATATAAATATAAAATTGCATTACTGTTGTAGATATTGCATCTCACAGTAGGATACCGGGTCCATTTATGTTCTTTACTTTTATCAAATACTAGCTGCCCGGCGCTTCGAAGTCGAATGCCAAACAGTACTTTGTAACTCAAGGTGCTGGATGGTGTTGCTACTGTTTATGGGTGGTCGTATCGCTTACCATCAGGCGCACGGCATGCTCGTCGTCATTCAAAGTATTAAAAAAAAATGTAGGTATTGGTTTCTTATATATAATTTTAGAAGATTTTGTTTTCTTGTTTAAATTCGTAGTGCATATTTTATAGTGTTTTTTTTTATCGAACTAGAGTCTGTTAAGTCCTTGTAATTTCCTTTGTGAATTTGTAAGGATGTGCGACACAAGTTTTAAATTTAGTGCGAGTCCTAACGGAGTTATTGTAACCCAATTGCATTTTAACTGGTTACTAAATTAATAAATAAAATATAAATATGTCGTTATAAATAGTGGTAACTTACATGTAATTGTGTGTATTTCGGTACTGGCAAGCGATAAAATGGCCGGTTTGCGTTCTTCTGGACAAAAGGAATACAAAATGTTTACCAATTCCCCGTTTTTTTGTATCAGCTTATTTTACTAAGTAATTTTTATGAGTTCTCTACAGTAAAATTGCAACAAGAAATACTTACCTACAATAGGCGTGGGCTAGTTTTGTTCAAAACTGAACTCTTCCAGACAATGATACACATGGATATTATATACAACAGAAATGAGATAGCATAAAATACTTAGGGCCGATTTCACCCCTAGCTGATAAATGCTACTCGTCACATAAATGTACAAGCCGGCCAAATACAAAAGTCACACTGTGATCTATGCTTCTAAATAAATGGTAATAAAATGAGTAATATCTACTGTTTTTTTAGAAGCTCGGCATAGTGACTGCACTGCACTGCACCTAATGGTAAGCAGTGCAGTCCAAACAGTGAATCGAATGGCATTGGACGACTATCCCATGCCATTCGACACAATCATGCCGGCCTGCCCAGCTGCTTCTTCGCGCTACTGTTACGATAGCTATCAAATAAAGGACATGTCCACAAACGGGCTTAAAATTTAACCAAGATACTTTATATATATTTGTATAGTACTCCCAAAAAATCCTCCGATATTGAGATTTATGTAATTTTATTTTGCTTAAAAACTACACTTAATATGAACTTTTTTTTAAGAGGTAATTATAAATGGAGGGATCTAAAATATTTTTTAATGGATACCAGATCCATATTTTTGCCCCTTTAATATTCATAAAGTTTGTGCCTGGTTAGATTTTGAGGCCCAGCATCCATACAAAAAGCGGACATCTCCTTTACTTGACACATGTGGAACTGGTCCTGAAGGTTTTGTATACATTCATATTTTAAGATTGTACGTATTAGTAAAATATAGTATTCTTTTTTACTCACTTTAAGCTATAAAACAACTGAGTGCAAATCCAGTACAAGTTAATACCGAAGGACGTGAGTATGTAGATTCCGATTTGCCCATTTATTAACCTCACGAGACGTACTATCTTCAAGTATTGAGTACGAAATTCAGCACAAGAAAAATTCTCCTGGAATAACATTAGATTATGAGAAAATGTGAAATAATTACGGAAGATTAATAAAAAAACACTGGCCAAAAAGCAGTGGCATATAGTACTGTCGGGTCCTAGGAACGAAAGTCCCATTTTTTTATACGGTCACGGCGATATAACCCCATTGCACCTAATGGTAAATAGAGGTCCATATAAATCTATATATATAGGGACATAGGACATTATTATATTATTTTTACAGGTCGCTTTTGACAGGTCCGTCTGGAAATCTTTGGGGGGGCCTATGTTCAGCAGTGGATGTCATGTGGCTGATGATGATGATGATGATAGATTATAGAGTGTCGACCGACGAAAATTATTATCCCTAAAGACATTAAACAGTACAGTTAGTTATAGACCGGACATCAGGACCAATTTGGTAATAAGTCGCTGTCTTATCTGACACGTCCGTGTGACAAGACGTCTCGGTATGCTTAGATTTCGTAAAGAAAACAACATTTTTAAAGGAAATATGATAATTAGCCCATTACGATCATGTTTTTTTTATTTATTTATTGAAAGATACAGCATTGGCTTATCACTATACATTACATTGATACAGACAATGTTAAAAACGGTCTTGAATTCCATGTGAATCGCCTATTAGCGTATTACAACATTAAATTATACAATTACACAAGAGCAAAATAAAATAAAAAGAGACCAGAGGTATACTAGTTAATAAGGGTTTACCTAAACACTTAGAATTCTAGTGCATCTTTTGCATGCATATCACTGACGAACAGGCTCAATTTTGTCAATTTTCCCACTGTCCGCTCTATATAATCTTATAACTCTTTGATTATCCCTATTCTCTCGCCAGTCGACACAATTATGCCGGCCTGTTGAACCGGATATACACAGGCTGTTTTACATCTTGTGTACGGTGATCGCCACCCGGATGGATATAAACATTCTACCACCAGCGATATGTAAAGATAATATGTCTTTGATACCCACAACGCAAAGCCCCGATCTTAGTATAAAGTCAGAAATACGTAAATGACTGTAGAGTATTATGTTATTTTAGAATTTAATGATTTATTTTTCTCATAATCAACAAGGTCATCTTATCTTACTAATATTATAAATGCGAAAGTTTATGAAAATGTTAGGATGCTTGTTATAACTAAAAGCAGATACAGATGAAATTTGGCACACGGGTAGGTCATGTCCGGAATTAACACATAGGCTATTTTTTATCTCGGTAATTTGCTCCCATAGGAAATAATGGATATTTTTAATCTGATTCATTACGTAGATGGCGCTGGCATCGTACGGTGTTTTAAGGACTTTTCTAGCGGGAAAGGGATTTCAAGCCGCGAGAAAAACCTAGTAATTATTAAAAACATCACGCTTCGTCTCCCTCTCCCACACGCAAAAGTAATAAATTATTACTGCCACGTCAAATGTCAATGATTCGAAAGGTCAAATAAGTAAATTAATTAGTATTAACAAAACGTCACTTGCCAATTAAGCGGAAGTCGTTTTTAAGCGCCTACCCATAGGATTCTATATAAAAAGAAATTTGAAATGGCAGCTGTCAAACAGACATGGAATATTGAAAGTTTAAGACCGGGTTTTTTCAACTGTTGTTAGGGTAATCATCGGTGTTATTAAGCTGGACGCGCTCGCAGAGCTTCGAGTGCCCCAGGTGCTGCGAGCACGTCCAGCTTAATAAGACCCTGACAAAAAGATAACTACAGTTGAAAAAACGGGGCTTAAGACTAACTTCACAAAAGGAGTTCGGCGCCTTTTTGTGAATTTTGTCTATGTATATCATTGATTTATAAATAAACCCATGTATGTACTTTTTGTATATTACATTTTTGAATTCTTTTCACTAGACGATCTCTCCGCTAATTATAATAATAGTAATTTCATATCGTGTAACGGGCAAGCAGTACACATACATACATTAGGTACCTGCATAATTTATCACTCAAAGTTGTGGGTAATATAGACGAATTGGTATTTATAAGCTACAATTTATCGTCAGCTGCTATAGCCTACCATTACACGAACGATCTGCCCGTCGCGTCCTTGAGTCGTACAAAGAAGGATTTAATGAAGATTTAGAATTACGGAACCATTTGAGCCAAGTGTGACCTAATTAAAATAAATGCATACCTCCTTCACAGCTTTCTTCAACAATTCATTGTGAACAATAAAATGCTCGGTTAGACAAATACTGATCACCATTAGTAGCAAATCATTGTAGCTCCATATAAATGTAGATTGAAGGTTAAATATCTGGGAAAGAACGTATAAATTTGTTAAGAAATGCTTAAGTACTTACGTAGCTTAGATTTGAATTAAACTACAAGTATAAACCTACTACGTATATATTATGATAAATGAATCTTAATTACTGTGTGACTGCCTCGGTGGCGTAGTTGTATTACGGTACGACCGCAATGCTGAGGTCTTGGGTTCGATCTCCGGGTCGGGCAAAGTGATATTGGATTTTTATATTCGGTATCAGCCTGGAGTCTGTTTGTGCCCGATATGGCGATAGGCTCGCCTCCTATCACATCATGAGACCGAATACGCACGGCAAAAAGTGGGTGCACTAATTACGCCTCTGCCTACCCTTTCGGGGATAAAAGGCGTGAGTGTGTGTGTATATCTATATTAATGTTCTTGACAAGTACATCTAGAGCCACTACTGTAGTTTATTTTAAGCATCATTAGCTAAAGCATAAAGCTGTAAATGCCAGCTACAGTTGAAGGTCTGAAATTAGCACGCGAGCGGGATTTTTCGATAGAAATTCAAATGTTAATAAACGTATACTTTTATTTATGTATCTAAAGTCTACACCATTATTTATCGAAATTACTTTGAACCCTGACTACCCCATTAATAATTCTTCTATTATAATTATTGCATCACCTTCCCTTAATTATGTTTACCATAACAATTTAGTATTATAATGTCGATATCATCATTATCAGTTAATAGGCCCTAATCTTATTTCAAATACCTATTTAAGAATTTATAAATAAATATAGGAAAATTGCCTTCAAAGAGCATACCTCGCTTAAAATACCTTTCCACACTGTGTAGGGTGTGTAGTCAAAAATCCATGGCATGTTGAAGCGGAAAAACGTTTCGTACACATCCTTGGGGTTACAGGAGTATGCCACCGTGAGTCCATAAAATACGGACAGTAGATGCTCCACTAAAACATTCATTTAAAAACAAGAATTCGTGCAAATTTTGGAGATAATTTTTTGGAGTATCGCTTAGAATAAATTTATGACTGGTTTTTTTTCTAAAGCAATATTATGAATTTGTATAAGTTACTTTTATTTAAGATTAGAATAAAAAAATATTATATTTGATAAAAAATATTTTAAGCTATTGCATAGCTTCTATCGCGGGCCTTGAGCGTGGAGACCGAATCCAGAAATTCCGTAACGAAAATAACCTCACATCTTTTTTATCTTACTAATATGAACTTTAAATACAATGCGTAGAAGCTATAATTCTTGAAACGAGTATATTTTTATTTATTTTATTTATTAATGTCATTAAAACCATTTCTTACTAATCTAATATGAACCTTAAATACATTGCGTAGAAGCTATTTCCCCAGCGTTGCCACGGCACGAGTACAAAAGAATCGAACGTAACATTCTTTTTCAAATTTTGATTTATTCTACTTTGGTTGTGATGACCATTGCATTTCTGATATTTAGCAATACCAAGACAAAACGTGCGTTGCTCGCGTTTAAAAATCTACTTTATGTGGTAAGCGTAAGATCGAATTTGTGTTTAGTCAATCAAAATTTGTGATAAAAAATGCTATGCAATAGCTTTACCGCGGCAGTCTCCGAGTGCCACACGTATTTTTTAATACTGCCTCCGTGACGTAGTCGTATTACGGTACGACTGCAATATTGAGGTCTCGCGTTCGATCCCCGGGTCGGGCATAGTGATATTGGATTTTTTTATTCAGTATCTGCCCGTAGTCTCGACTTTTGTGTCCGATATGGCGATAGGCTCGCCCCCTATCACATCATGGGACCGAATACGCACGGTGAAAAGTGGGTGCACTTAGTTGCGCCTCTGCCTACCCCTACGGGGATAAAAAGGCGTGAGTGTGTGTGTTATTTTTAATAATAAAAAAAAAATATTATTTTCGTTCCTTCGTAAATTAACGTTGAAACTTGATACCACTAATCCGTTAAAATATTTCTCCATATTGGAAAACCAAGCCATAAACACGGCTTATTCCAAATACCGAAGGCATCAGGTGCGTAGCCTGTCTCTTGTGGCGTGTTAACTTGTTAGCTATCATGAAATATCGTAGGAGCGTTTTTCCATAAATGAGAAAATATTTTAAGAACACTTAATTTAATTACTTTTGAAAAGAATTTGGCTATTTGTATAGGGTGTATACCGAAGAAATTTCTATATCATCCAATAGCGATTAGCAGATGAATTGTATAGATTTAGCTAGTTTTTGCTTACGTATCTGCCCGTAGTACTAGCTCTCTTCCAGAATTAAAGTACATACTATACCCGAGCATGTACTAAAGATGTAATTGTGACTGCCTCGGTGGCGTATTACGTGCGCGGTACGACCACTGCACTAATGTCCTGGGTTTGAATCCCGGATCAGGCAAAGCGATATTGGGTTTTTTCTTCACTATTAGCCTCAAGTCTGGAATTTATATGGCAATAGGCTCACCTTCTATCATATCTAAGACGGGCACACTTGGTGAAAAGTAGGTGCTCTAGTTGCACCTCTTCACCCTTGGTGTTTACTGGTTATAGACGTGATGTGTAATTTTATTGTTACTAAACTATGAGTATTTACCTAAAGCTGCTGCTAAAGTGAAGATCATAGTAATATCGCACCATAAAGTAACGTTGCTTGTAAAGGGAGGTAACGTGGATTCTATCTCCTCAGCCTTGGTTATTAACTTGGGCCAAAATCTGGCAATATTGAGCAAAATTAGCGAAGATATTAGACTTGATGAATAGAAAACCGAATTCGCTGAAACAAAGTAGTAATAAAATAATATAATATATAGTAGTAATCTGTAGAAATAAGAAATACATAATGTTGCTTTTGATTTCAGAATGTTCTGGTACAATACATTAGATAATTCTGCCAATATAAGTACATGATCAGTATGTACTTCAAACTAATCATATTCAGCAAATACTTACATAAACATACAAATTGTATAAATGTTTTCCTATTTCTTAATAATTATGTTATAGAAAACTAATATCAGTACAGAATTCCATACTTACTTATATTCGGCAAGGAGATACCATTCTTGAAAAGCCAGCAGCAAGTCATGACAAACATCAGTGCTTGACCAGAAATTGTCACCATATAGTAAATGGTGTAAATGGATCGAAATGTAAACCTGCAAAATCGGGAATTAGATTTAACCTTCCAAAATCCTATGTAATGTACCATTAATTGACGTATTTGACAGTCTCCCGTTCGTAATTGCCGAGGACGAGGATAGATGAATAGTAACGAATAGCTTATTCAGGTGTATTCGTTACTCAAAATTCAGAATCATATTTATTCGGCGAGTTATTCGCCAAATTTTCGCCGATAGTCCATTGATGTATTAAAAAACCCTAGTCTAAATGAGGCATCAAAGTTAATTCCGTAATGCAAGAAAATGCTGACATTCTAAATGTAGTAGTTCAAAGATAGAACATTTTGCAATTAGATACAAGGCATAAAATGCCCCCAACGAGGTATCAATATTTGGTTTTCATAAATTACTAAAAACATATAGTTGCTTCTACTAAATTGCTAAACTGTTCAACAGTTGTTTAGTTGACTGTAAGCCTAAGTCGTATTGATAATTTCTTTCATTAACCGACTTCAAAAAAAGGAGGTGGTTCTCAATTCGTGTGTTCGTATTTTTTTATTTATGTACAAACTTGTGAGCCTATTTCCTTGATTCCTTCTTTATTTAGTAAATTAGGGTCTCGAAATAGTCCCATTTCAATATATCTTAATTTAAGGTTCATCATTATTTAAAAATAATTTCGTTTCATTTTTCATTTGTAATTTACATGCACTGGTTTAATAATCTTGATACAACTATTAAACTCAACGGCGTAGAAGTAACTTGAAGTTTTTATTTGATTTATCTTTGTAAATTTTTTTCATATTGCAATTTTGGCTTTGATTTATTTTTATGAAATTGCATTGATGTAAAATAAAATATATATCATTATGTATTGTCATTATTGAAGGACTTTGTTCTTGTAGAACCAGCGACCATACATTAAGTACCCTTATTTATTACCTTGGTTCAGCAATAAAACATTAGTAATATATCTTTCTTATTACTCATTTATCTTTGTAATTAAAAGTATATCTAAATACTAAGATATATGCAAACAATAATTATCATCTGATTATGATGACGATGACGCTTTGATGGTGAAGGAAAACATCGTGAGAAAACCTGCATATCTGAGAAGTTCTCTATAGGCATTTCGAAAGTATGTGAAATCTGCCAACCCGCACTAGGCCAGCGTGGTGGACTAAGGCCTAAAACCCTCTCAGTTGTAGAGGAGGCCCGTGCTCAGCAGTGGGTAGTATATAATACAGGGCTGGTATAGTATGGGATTATGATGAAACCTTGGTGAGTTGTTCTGATTTTAGAGTTGTAGGCTGCCTGAAAAAGCGTGATGGGAGTACCTATGTACGTCTTATATATAGGGTTATTTTGACATTGCATTAAAGAAAACATGAAACCACATACTTGTATTTGCTTCTGCTAACATTATGCCAAAAATCATTGACGAAAAACGAATATTTTCACCAAAAACTCAATTTTACTTTCCAAATTTTTTTACTGCCTCGGTGGCGTAGTTGTATTAGGTACGACTGCAATGTTGAGGTCTCGGGTTCGATCCCCGGGTCGGGCAAAGTGATATTGAGTTTTTCTATTCAGTATCAGCTCGGAGTCTGGAATTTGTGCCCGATATGGCGATAGGCTCGCCCCCTATCACATCATGGGACGGAATACGGCGAAAAGTGGGTGTACTAGTTGCGCCTCTGCCTACACCTTCGGGGATAAAAGGCGTGAGTGTGTATGCATGTAATTTTTTTTTTCATTTCTTAGTTTAGTGCGAATATGGCTTGTGCGTGAGTGTATTTCTGACTGAAAGTGTAATGTTCCCGTTGCGACGAATCCTCTTAGTGTAGTAGTAGTGGCATTAGGGCGTATAAACTTAAAGTAACTTTTTATTGATATTTATTTTGTGCGAAACTAACACTTTTATATTATTTAACATCTATGCTCAAAGCTACTTAATGCGAAGTATTATTTTCAAGGAGATAAGTATGTGGTTCGATTTAGTGACGCAATGTCAAAATTACCCTGTATATTTGAAAAAGGTTACGGTTACACATCCAATTACACAGTTAGTAATAGTGATGCGACTCGAGCGAATTTGTCAAACTCGTACTCGAGTGAAAAAAGTATTGACAGGAGTCCAAGTACTTACAAACTTAGTAATACGCAACCTTCATTAAATCATTTGCAGTGAAATTATTTCACTATTTTTATTTTTATTTCTTTTAATATTCCAAAACAAAATAATACATTTTGTCGCCGCAAAACCATCCCAGATGTGACGTAACGGCATCATATCCGTAAATTTGAGCGTTAATTAAAACTTGCGTCAGATTCCCGACGCTAATAAATCTACATGTAACACATTTTTGAACAGATTATTTAACAAAAATATTTTGGAGATTTAAATATTGGGAGATGTTTTGAAAAATTATAAGCTTAATTGCTGATTTACAATAAGTTTCAACGACTTAAGGTGTTTACCTATATTAGCTTTAACTCAAAAATAAAGTTTAAATTTTATTTTAACTATTATTATTTTTAAAAACTTTCGTTAATTATGTTGCTGACTATGCAAAATTACGTTAACATAACAGTTTAGTGAACCAACGCTTAAAACGGTGAGTTACACATGATCTTTGACACTTGTAGCCACGGTAGTACATGAGATAGATATTGAAAATTGACAAACTACACTATTTTCTAATAAATCATGTATCATATGCAAAATTGACTGCCACGGTGGCGTAGTTGTATTGCGTACGCGTTACGATGTGTGTTACTCTTTCACGCAAAAACTACTAAACGGATTTCGATGAAATTTGGCACACGGGTAGATCATGTCCTAAATTAACACATAGGCTACTTTTATCCCGGGAAAATATAAAGCGGGACTTTTATCCCGGGAAAACTCAATCACGCGGGCGGGCCGGCGGGAAAAAGCTAGTAGAGAATAAGGGGGCAGTTCACTCTGCCAAGCCCGTATAAAAAAACAAACAAGTATTTAAATGCCATCTCTACGCAATACGAACCACGCGCCCTTACAATTTTCTTAAAGCAATCAGCCTTTGTAGAAAATTAAATTTACACCGCGTTAAGTAAACCGTAAATCTACGTAATTAACATTGTAGTTCGTTATTAAAACTACACATGATATATTACGTATTTAATAGCAATAAGTGGGCTTAGAGACCTACGACAGTGTATTATTACTTGTATATGTCTATAGTACTGTAAATTGGGGTGAAGCGGTGAAGATTGTAGGTATGAAAAGTATTGGAATCTATGCTTAATATATAAAGCTGAAGAGTTTGTTTGTTTGTTTGTTTGAACGCGCTAATCTCAGGAACTACTGGACCGATTTTGAAAATTCTTTCACTAATAGGAAGCTACTATGCTACTATACTCCTGAGTGCTATAGGCTACTTTTTATCCCGGAAAAACTTTTCCACGCGGGCGGAGCGGCGCGCAATGCTAGTTTAGATATAAAAGACATTTTCAAAAACGGGCCTAAAATTCTAACCAAGATAGTTTACATATATTTCGATATAACTCCTAAAAACTATCTTTTTACAATAAATCGTTTTAATTTTAACGACCTCCGATTTTGAGATTTATGTAATTTTATTTTGCTCAAAAACAACACTTAATACGAACGATTTTAAAAAAGTTAGTTATAAATGGAGGATTCATATTTTGCCCCTTTAATACCCCTAAAATTTGAGCCTAATTAGATTTTGAGGCCCAGCACTTATACAAAAAGCGGACATCTCCTTTGTTCATAAGGGATGGAATACGTATGGCGAAACGTAGGTGCACGTATTACTACTATTTCGGAGATAAAAGGCGTGAGTGTGTATTTTTCTCATTATTATTTACACCTAAATCAATTACAATGTGATGTGTGATTGAATATTTTTTTTAATTTTGAGTTTGCTGTCTCTATCATTAAAAGATTATCTGCCAAATAAAGTCAATGGCATTTCAGTTTGTTTTTATCATTAAAAATGTTCTCTCAATTTTTTCAGGGCGACAATGCACTTATGAATAATTCTAGTGATTATTTTTCCGACCCAAATATCGACCAATAGAATTGCACCATTCGACGTCACGTGGTACAACCTACATGGTATTATACTGACAATTTTTTTTGAATATTTTCTCTGGTCGTTACTATATAATAAGAAACAATTTTTTTTGAATATTTTCTCTGGTCGTTACTATATATTATGAAATTCTTATTTGTTGACTGTTCATTTCATCTCATGGTGCAATTCTATTGGCCGACATTTGGGACGGAAAAATAATCCCCCGAATACCACACGAGCTTCAAAATTATCTGGCATTTCCCTCAAGGTTCCCTGCAAACAAATGAAGTCGTCAAGTTTTTCAGGAAAAATCACTCGCGCTTCGCGCTCGTGATTTTTTAACCTGAAAACTCCTTCATTTGTTTGCAACGAACCTATCGGAAAATACCCGATAATTTTGAAGCTCTTGTGGTATTATATGTGATAATTTAAAATTATTTGCAAATACAGTTTAAAGTTACAAATCTATACTGACCTGAGTTCATTGCTAGAAGATTTCATCAAACCACTTAAGGGAAGTAGGCCCATCAAACGACTACATAGTAAAGTGTGTCTTATTGTCGAGTGAAGACTGCAAGGCGCTTTATTAGTTATTTTTAGTCTTCTCTCCAAATCCCTTCGATTAAAGGATTTGATTTTTTCTACTGCATTGGAAACGCGGGACATGTTTGAATCTGTTTCTTCAAGTGAAGGTAATACGTACTTGTAGCTGAAAGATTCGGAAGCAAAGCGACATAAGTCAATTTATTTTTTTTCCGAAACGACGCTATGAATATAAAAAAATATATATTACATAAAAATCACTACTTTGTAATCTGCTATATCCGAAGAGCAGCTAATTTTGCTTAAGCAACCTATCCTTATAAGCAAAATGAAGTTAACGGCCCTTTAACTCATATGTCTTAAGTGACTTTGGCATCCGGCTATAATACCATCCTAACAAAATAAACGGAGTCCTATACAAATATAGACTCAGTTTGTTTGCTTCGTTTCCTCTAAAAAGGGCAATCGCTTTGACAGGAATACATACAAATATAGCTTCTCCAAAACACCTTGTTGTGGCTTATGGAATTAGCTTTTGCTAATCGCGTAAAATAATTCGAAAATGAAAGTCTACTAATTATTTATTAAGTGCCAATTTATGGTATAGTATATTATTATTAATTCAGTAGTTCGTGTGTTGTATACAAAATATAACGGTAAGTACATCTAATTTTAACTAAATCTAAAAGTTTTCACAATATTTCACATTTATTGTGTATCATTTAAAGATTTTGAAATAAAACTATATTGCGGATTTTATCGCGGTTTTTTAATTAATATTCTCTCCCTTAAATTATTAAAAAACCGCGATAAAATCCGCAAAATAGTTTTATTTCAATGTCTAACATTCGCGTAAATATAAAGTAATTAATAAAAGATTTTTTATAGATAATATTAAGTTTTGTAGTTACGCCAATGATGAAACCGGGTGCACGTGAGCTATTTTCACAGAAAATATTATTTCACACGAACGACATTTCGATATAAACAATCCATCATGTTCACCGAGGTGTTTGCCGTGAAAATATTAGTTTTCGAACGTGAACGGTGACAAACGTAGGTGAAAAGTATTGTAGAGCTCAAGCTGTTATTCAAGGACGCATGGTACAGCTGTAGCTAGCTGTAGCTGTAGCTAGTCTTACCATTACGCTTAAAATTTTCCATAATAGAGTCCAATTTGCAAGCTACCCTAAAATTTAAATAAAATCTTAAAGGCACGTTCTCGTGGCAATATTTTTTAACCCCACAAGAACCATTAATCTTGTATCGCGTGGCAGAGCTCGCGCCCTATATACGACTAAAGTCTTTTATACACAGTGTATAAAAAAAAACTTAATAATAATATCCCATAGTAATTAATAAATGATACATTTTGATGTCGAGCAGACACTGTCAACTGTTATACCAACACTAAACAAAATGGCGGCAAGAAACCATATTTCATTCTCACACTATGGAATTGACAGCACATTCAAATCAATAAACAGTCGATTACATGGCATTTTTGTTGTTTCAATTAAATTGATTAGTTATTGAAGCGGCTATTGTAATAGCAAATAATTTAAACGAATAAACATGAGCCATTGCCAAGGTGCCTTTCTGCGATCGTTAACGCTAATAAAAAACATAAAATCGTATGGGAATGACATATCGTATTGATTAGTCCATCGATAAAAAATATTTCACCAATATAAAAACTATTTCACCAATATAAAGCAACATTATCAGCGGGTAGCATAGGTTAATTTATCCGGAAAAAACTCATTCACGCGGGCGGAGCCGTGAGCAAAAGTCTAGTACTTAATGATTCGCTTTTCATTTGTGGCCGATAGATAAAGTTGTGGTAGCTTATTAATAAACTCAGATAAATTAATTTCTAGCATGTGTACCAATCCTTAAAAAATTCCACAAGATTACACTTCATGCTGAGATTTATTCGATCTTATTCATTTTGTGTGTCGCCGATAGTAAACAAGGTACTTCTAGTATGTAAATCTTCCCATACATAGGTAATTTAGTACAAATTATTTTTAATTGTGACAAGAAAATCTAATTAATTATAAAGATAAAAATTGGTAAAATGAAGTCAAGAATTCGGATTGAAATTGGTTATTGATCAATTTCATTTTATCTAAATTTGTATCATATGGATATCCTCGACATAACTGTTAAGTTTGTGTCTTCGAAAGGGGCTATCATGCAATAACACCAAGTTTGCCACCGGTATTGCCGGACTGATTTGTAACGAGTCATAAATTAATTAGAACAGAACCTTAAAAGTCTTTATCATTTTCACAAAAATATATTGGCCATGTTTTATGACCAGTAATCCTTAAATTATGAATACATTTATGATATTCAGTCTAGTGGCTATAACACTACAAAAAATATTGTAAACCCAATATGAGTTAAAAATTCAGAAAAATTAGATTTTTCAATTTCGTATTCTGAAATTATCACTCGCACTAGTTATTGGAATATGACCGCTCTCTCACTGACTCATGATTCAGAACGTCTACATCGCAATCATGATCTGCAAATAAGGTAACCTCTTCGCACAGAGACGTAGTTGGGTATTCTAAATTTGGAATTGGTCCCATGTAAACCTGGAAAAAAGCTACCCTAAGGGTGGGAAAAAAAGGGTGATTTATTGTTTACTCACAGATTTTAATGCTGAGTTGTGTATATAAACCCATTTTGACGGAGAGCATAATCGCCCAAAATATTTTAAGCTCGGTTGATAAGTTTTTGTAGATATTATAAGCAAGATTTAATAGATAATTTTCTAGCTATAAAAATATAGTAATTTGTGTAATTACAATAACAGGTATAGACGTAACATCAATCACAAATCATTTCATCTTTATTTAAGCAATAAATCAAAACTATAGCTAGCATCCATACCTCTAACGAAAATTATCATGCCATTCACAATAGGTTTTTTTTTATTTATGGCAATGAATGACGAGACGAGCATGCCGTTCGCCTGATGGTAAGCGATACGACCGCCCATAAACAGTAGCAACATCACACAGCACCTTGAGTTATAAAGTACTGTGTGGCATTTCACTGCGCTCATCATCCTGAGACATAAGATGTTACGTCTTATTATGTCCAGTAGTTACACTGGCTACAATGTCTTTCAAACCGAAACACAACAGTGCATGAACACTGCTGCTTGGCGGTAGTAATAGACATTGCGGTGGTACCCACCCAGACGGACTCTTACATATGAGAGACCTACCACCAGTTGTTATAAAAAATACTATTCTTTTTGACCCACTAATGCGCACTCCAATCCCTGCCCTATCCCCTAGATTGCTAGGAGGGTAAGAGTGTGGCAGCGATGACATTTAGCAAATTGCTCCGTTTACAGTGCTTCGGCTACGTGGCGGTTCACACCTGTGCTAACTCACATCGGAATGCATCGCATTCGTATCACGTATTTGAGTACGTGTTTAGTTCAGAATAGTGAATAGAGATAATCTCTGATTAATTATATACCTTGATAGAGTGACGCGCTGCAATGAAACTAAAACAAACAGGCCAACTTTTCTTAAGCTAGTATGCGTGACAGCTGTGTCACACGCTATCGATGCATTATTACATACTAGTTATAACATGGTTTCTATTAAAACGGGGAGAAAATTATGTCCATGAAAAACAACAAAAAATAATTCACTCGAACTCATTTAGTCGGAAACAATTTGCCTCTATTTTTTTCGACGCGTTTGAAACGTTCAGTGTCTATCTAGGTATATTATAATTAATCAAAGGAGATAATTATGATTATATATATATATATATATATATATATATAATGTATCACTTATAATCAACATAATAAGGTTGAGAGCCGTGAAGTCAGGGTATCGTTTCTCAGATCAACGAAAACTTGTAAAGTTTTTGATTTAGATTGCGCACCTTACTCGTCCAGTTCTAAAAAAATGTGCACAACGAATTTGTCAGTCTTGCTTTTTTATATTATGGTATGACTATAATGACCCAGTGTTCTTAGATTTGACCCCAGTGTGAATCTCCAAATACGGCCTCGTTCTTACTTAGTTGTAACAAATATACACGCAATTTTACAAAGCATATTTAATTTAACCACGAAATTTCTGATCACTTAATGACAACATAGGTCTACATAGAGTTTCCTATTTCATTTAATAGAGATTAACTGAAAAACTAACAACCTCTTTTCTACTAAGCATTACAACAGCTTTAAGCACCAAGGAAGTAATAAATTAAGCTTACTCGTTAAATGCAAGACCAGAAGAATTTAAAGTACAGTCTTAATCCAGTAAGAAATTACTTTTAGTTGAGTGCATCGGATGAAGTTTTTACGGACGATTGCAATTGACCAATTAGCGTAAATTGCTTGTTTATACGTGGTAGAGCCGTGATAACTAGTTTTTTACAGCATAAATGTGGCTCTAACAGGACCATACGAACGTTTCACAAAATAAAAATAAGAAAAAATAACTGAAACCCGACTACGAAAATAAGTAACTGAAAAGCACGAAATAATGCCCAATGGTCAATAATGCCCAAGGTACAAACAACTTAACCCTAGTCGGGTTTCAGTTATTTTGGTTTTTGTGTATTCGTTTTCAAAATACATTGTGATGCCACAGTCAGACACACACTCACGCTCTTTATTCCCGAAGGGGTAGGCAGAACAGTACAGTAGACAGTCGACCATTAAAATGATGCTCTCATATTTTCTATAGGATTATCTTGCTAGTAAAATAACATACAAGCAATCCAACATACATTTTATTCAAAACACTATTTAACCTAGAAAAAAATATGCCATCGAGATAATGGCATTGTACCCTATCGATTCTCAGTTTGGAGTTAATCGAAGTGACCTCACTATATCCGTTATTTGATACGGTCATCAAGTCAGCAAACAGACCTAATCCTATCGATCAATACCGAAATCAGATCTTAGCCGTGCGTTTACTTCTATTAGACCATTTGGCAAAGTTTTCATCGTTGTTTGTTTAAGTGCCTGCGCTTAACACTGGCACACGGGCAGGATGTTTGGTGAATATTAAGATAAAATGATTATTTGGAATTATTTCTTTTCCAAGTTCATTTTAGATTTTTGTGTCAAAAAGCAATTAAAAAGGCATGTTATACTGTAGACAGTAATTCACTACTGCAAGCCTTGGATTTTTTGGAACGAAGTTCCTTATTGCGCGTTGTGAAAGGGGGCTGGACGGAAAGTTGTCACGACACTTTTTGCTATTATCTTATGAATATGAACCTTAAATACAATGCGTAGAAGCTATAATTCTTGAAACGAGTATATTTTTATTTATTTTATTTATTAAAGTCATTAAAACCATTTCTTACCAATCTAATATGAACCTTAAATACATTGCGTAGAAGCTATTTCGCCAGCGTTGGCACGGCACGAGTACAAAAGAATCGAACGTAACATTCTTTTTTCAAATTTTGTTGATTTATTCTACTTTGGTTACTGACATTTATCAATAACAAGACTAAACATGCTTTGCTCGCGTTTAAAAATCTACTTTATGTGGTAAGCGTAACATCGAATTTGTGTTTAGTCAATCAAAATTTGTAATAAAAATGCTATGCAATAGCTTTACCGCGGCAATCTCCGAGTGCCACACGTTTTTATTTGTTTTTTTCTCTAGAAACTTATGTATTGGAACGGAAATAGGAAAATATTTATATATTTATATATATACACACTCTGTTATATAAATAAAATTTTATTACAATTCCTTCACTAATTAATCGAAAGGAACTTCGTTCCATCCGGGTGTCCCTTGACACCTCTCATTGCTTTTTTTATCTCTGATACGCGCTATGAAGTTGATAAAGATTTTTTTGCATAAAATAATTTGAATTATTTGTAATATTATAAAGCGTAGGTATTGTTTCTTTCTAAACTCTATATCCTCATTAATATTGATTTAAGGACCTCAAAGCAATCAATTCCTATACTTGAAAAATATCAGTGCAAAGGCACTACAAAATTATTACTGTAAGTACATATTACACAAAAAGTAGCAATAACTTACGTAATTGGAACGGACAACCTGAAGATGGCTTCGGATTAGATTCCATCAAATCTTTGCATTTTCACCATATACATTAAATAAAAGTCACAGTTAAGTGAAAAACATTGGACAATACTAACAGCAGTGTGTAGTTCATAAACGGCGCAACTTGTGATTAACATAATTAAGGTTAAGCCTTTGGCGTGATGATTCCAAATTTAAAGTTGGATTTAATACTTGCAATAAGAACGTAAATTGCGGTTTCGAAGCGGTTCACCTTGGAATAAACGCCCTCTGGATTATGTTTACGTTTATTTTCATGGTTTCATTATGCGTGTGTCTAAATTTCTTTTAACCATTGTGTAAAAGCGCTTTGTTTACCAAATTGGAGCTTTTAATAGACTATATAAAACTCTCTAGACTATATAAATTCATTCAACTTCTTAGTTTGGCTATTTAGATATGGAGTAAATCGGACCAAGTAAAGGTCCGATGATCTTGGGCCATAAAGATGTTGGTAGAAGTTGGACCTTTTTGTACCAGTGGAGTGAGATCGTGGGAGTTGAAATTAATACAAACTTTACTACTGCAGATGGTATGCCAATAACAACTATCATTAAGCTCATAAATTGTTATTGTCGATTAAAGACTGTGACCTTCAATTTTAGATGAAGACATTTAACGACACATTTTGTCTTCAAATTCCTCGCCATGTCTAGATTAGGGCTATAAAAGTAATATTCCGGGTGACAAGTTTTTTTATTAGAAAAATTAAATTGTCATAAAATCAGTGTATCCACTGACCCACGTTTTATGACAGCGATAAAAAATATTATTTTATTACTTCATGACACAATTTTTTCTTCTTCGACGCTGAGAGTAACGAAAAAATTGATGATATTTTACCCTTCCTTAGAATAAATAACGAGTGCTGAAAGTAGTGGTTTTTGCGTCATACGAAAAGCATTGAAAATGTTTTACGCATACTCACGCCTTTTATCCCCGCAAGGGTAGGCAGAGGCGCAACTAGTGCACCAACTTTTCGCCGTGCGTATTCCGTCCCATGTTTTATGATTTTGTGTAATTTTAAGCTTTTATATAAGTCTGATTTTAATAAACAATTTTGAATTTTGAATTTTGAATTAAAAGCTATTCTGCCAATTTATGTGTATAATATAGAAATTGCGGCGCTGCTGATGCTGGACAAATATAGCTAAATTAATAATTCACAACATAATCGTCGTAGTTTTTTATGACCTATTATTAAAATACAGTCCAGATATCCTCTTAAATGCAAATAGAACTCTTCTAATAAATAAGATAGTCGATTTTTTTTCCAAAAATCGCCACACTATGGCATTATTCTAAAGAAGATATTAGACAAACAATTTTATCTTAAACGCTGTCCTAATGTATGACAATAAAAATTAAATTAAAATTTTAATAACCCCCGAAACAAAAATCGTCAAAAAAGTAAATTAATAAAAGTGACTGTGTCGTTTAAGTACCTAGTAATATTTTGACCCAAGCGTCCTCGCATCGGGGGACCGCTAAAGAAGTATCTCAATATATCTCCCTGGTCCGGAGTTTGGACGCGAGATGCCACAGACTGACAGACATACATACAGATACACAGATACGCAGATACATACCCTGAGCTTATAACACTCCTCTTTTCCTGTCGGGGGTTAAAAATGCTACCATGGCCTGGTGGTATCAGATGAAACTGAAGACATCTACAGTAACATTGTAGAGGTCCTTCATTTACTCACTTAGCTTTCCTTAAATGTAGTTACACATACCATCAGCAGATGTCTCTGATGAAAACGAGCGTAAACTCACATAGAGTATACAGTCTTGCAAAATCAAATGTTTGTAGACTAAAGTCAAATGAGGGCGCTGTGATTAATTTTAGGTAGACGTAAAGTGAATTATGCGTCATTGCCGTCTTTGACTAAATTCAATGAGATCTTTTTGAAACTATGCTTGTTGAACTACGCAGCTGCATTGAAGTTAGTGTTGTGGATATAAAAAGCGTAGTGTAATAATATTATGTAATTCAATGTTCTGGATAGTAGGGCTACTGTATACCAGTTCACTTAATTTCAGGCTAGTGATATCCTCATATAATATTGGGTAGAATTTGTATTCTATGTAGAAAGTTTCATTCACTGGTGGAAGGTCTCTCATGTGTAAGAGTCCGTCTGGGTGGGTACCACCGCAATGTCTATTTCTACCGCCAAGCAGCAGTGTGCATTCACTATTGTGTTTCAGTTTCTACTAGACATAATGAGACTTAACATCTTATGTCTCAGGATGACAGGCGCAGTGGAATGCCACACAGTACTTTGTATCTCAAGGTGCTGGATGGTGTTGCTACTGTTTATGGGTGGTCGTATCGCTTACCATCAGACGAACGGCATGCTCGTCTCGTCATTCAACGCAATATTTTTTTTTGTCAAATAATTAAATAATAATAGTATAATATTTAGTAGTATATGTGGTGAAGCTTTAGTTTATGAATAGGAGTGAATAGTGATACTTATAGTTCGGACAAACTAAGCTGGCCGGTATGACAATTCAATTTTTTTCCCGAAGCGATAACTCTGTGAGAACGTCTACCCAAAAAATTCAAAACCGTGTCATGTCATACCGGCCATATTACTTTGTCCCTACTGTAATTACTGACTAATTCGTCATATTTGTAACGACGAGTAGAATACAAAATGCAGAAAGTAGTCACATAATGAAAAAAACTATTTTATAGTTCTAAGATTATATAGAGCGGACATTAGGAAAATTGTCATACAAAAATTTTGAGCCTGTTCGTCAGTAACTCAATCTACCGTGAAATAACAAAATGCCTGTGTAAAATGCATTAGAACATACTTTGACATGGTCGTAATGCGTATATTGGCATATTTCCTTCCAAAATATTATTTTCTTTACAAAATTTAAGCATACCGAAACGTCTTGTCACACGTACGTGTCAGATAAGACAGCGACTTATTACCAATTGGTAATAACTTTGGACGAAAAATTTGGTCCTGATGTCCGGTCTATAATTATACTGTTTAATGTCTTTGTTGAAAATTAACATAAAATAATCAATCTCCCGCTGAAAATACTTCCATCAGAAATTGCCTGTACTCTTCTGTTTTCACTGAATATACCATTCTGGCATTAGCTTTGTGTTTTTCAACAAACTCATTTGTATTGATTCCTCTTTGTGTTCCTGGAAAATAAGAAAGCAGCTTGTTATATATGCTCTAGGCATGGACTTATAACGTACTATTGTATATGATTCTATGGTCGTAGGGCGCATTCTACGACGAATTGTATGTATGTATGATGATGTAATATTGTGTTATATAATTGTGTCGTATTTTAAAGTGCAATCAAAGTGTAATAAAGTAGCTGTTGCTAGTTCACCCACGTTTAAAGCCTTATCTCGCTTCAAAAGTCTCGAAAGCACTGTAACGATTCTTAGAACTACCAGATCTACGCTAGCGCCATCTATTTAAAAAATCTCTTTAAGCAAGTTACTTAGATGAACAGTAGATTGTGTTACTCCAGGACATGGTCCATGCGTGTGCCCAATTTCATACAGCCGTTCAACTGTTTCTTAGTGTATTATAACAAAGATCCAACCAGTTTCTCAAACTATTACATTTATAATATTAGTAAGTAAGAGTAAGGTCGATGTGTCCGATATAACACAGAAAGATAAATATTAATGGAGGAATTAAAAGTTAATATTTTAGAATTGGGGGTGGTCCAAACAATTTTGTCTACAGCTTAAAGTGAAAATGCTATTAAAATCTATAAATTTGTAAGCAAGCAAAAAAGGACTTGAAATGTTTCTTTTTCTGATGAATTAGTTTTAGGATACGATAAGGCTGGCGTAATCTTGTAGATTAAAATCCTCTAAAATTGAGTATTAAATAAAGATAAAAAAAAGAGTACCTAAGGTAAGATTCGGAGCAGCAAATATTAAAATTACGTACCACACATAATAATGTCATTCTTCACGTATTTGTACTCTTTCACCAAGTCAGGGTTGAGGGTCGTCGCAACCACGGAGGGATCCAGTGACATCCATCTATTGTTCTTCTTCAGCGATACTCTTTCGTGTTTATTTTGGTTCCGCATTATTGTTGTGTTCAAAGAGCCTAGTTTATTTTCCCTCCAATCCTTAAAATATCATTAGATTTAAGAAGTCTTTAATTTCATTGATATCGCTTGCATTTTATTACAAAGATAGGTATAGAAACTTTTAATGATAAAAACATATTTCGCCTTTTTATATCGTTGCAATGCATAAACGTACTTGTTAAGGCCTTATCAATATTTAGAACACCTTGCTGGCTAATGTAAGGCGATTTAACGACTGGACAGGTTCCATTATTTATCTTTATCCATTTTTTTTTAAATTAAGGACTTCTCATAGTGTAAGCAGTAAATAAAAAGGGTGTTCAGAGCTTTAGCCAGCATAAAGGTATTTGTTCAAGGCTAGTATTTATATAAAGTGTAAACTACACGATTCAAAAGTAGAAGACGATAGTTTTGATGGGTTGTTACTCTTTAAAATTCCTTCTGATTTTAGTATTACATGGGTTTGTTTTAATGTTACCCAGAAAAAGTACTAGAATAGATTTCGTGACGGGTATGCTTATGCAAGGTGGACATACGACTTGATAAAGGTTGCAGGAACACGCTGGATGCGGGCCGCTTTTGACAGGTCCGTCTGGAAATGTTTGTGGGAGGCCTATGTTCAGCAGTGGACGTCATGTGGCTGACGATGATGATGATGATGCTTACTTACTCTGCTAAAGTTGCAGTGAGCTTTCGTCTGTGAGTAAGGGAATATGGTTACTTTATCAGGAGTGGCATGTTGCATGACCACGTGGTATCCTTCTACATCCATCATGGCGTTAAATTCTGGTGCAGGGTCTTTGGAGCCTGTGAATATAAATGGGACTAATAGCACTTAGGAGTAGTCACTTTTACATTAGCTATTCACGAATGCGTCTACGATAGTTGGCATGCTTATGATTTTATTAAAAAGATAACGCAAACTCTCTTGTGAATCTTTTAAAATTTTTGATCGATAAACTTAGAGAAATATTAGAAATCATTCAGAGAGAGAGTCAGAACCTTTATAGTTTTACATTTTAAGAAGCTTTTAAATTTTTACTAGCTATTTGAAAAACAACAAAGAAATTGAATTTCTTTCCATTTTTTACAAAAGTTATCTAATAGGATTATTCAGTAAAATTATAACTATTAAAATACATTTATGAGCTGCAATACGTAGAACAAAAGATACTGTAACATCAGTATACTTACTATAAATGTGACCAGCACCAACATAAAGATGTTCTAATCTGTTTAAAAAGTCCGGATCATACTTAAGAGCAATTGCTATATTACTTAGTGTTCCTATTGTAATAACTGATAGTTTCCCTGTGGACAGAAATATTATAGTCCTTAATGTATCGATAACCGTGTATATTATTGTTTGTCAGCTTCACTGCCGAATTCTAGGCATTTTTACTCTCATGCTCGATTAGTCCATCCTGATCAGAACATGCTAAGCTGACCACATAATTCTGGTCTATCTCGAAAGAACGATACGGATGCAGCAAACCAGGCTGACCCTGACTACCAGACAAACCGAATAACCGGACTTAAGACGACCGCTTGGGCTCATTCACAGCCAATGTGTGACAAGCCAGGCCGATATCTCTTCTATGTATTTTCTGATCTAAGTGCCATTTCCTTAGCTTGCGTGAACTATAATAATATGAGATTTATTTTCGTTTATTTTATTATCGTTAAAGCAAAATCTGACTCGCAATCACTTGCAAAGTCACAGTGTATCGCCAATATAATAACTCGCTTTATTTTTACCTTCGTGTTCTTTCGATAATTCAATAAGAGCAGCGATAGCATTCTGCTTCTGAGGCTCTACCAGATTTGTATAAACATCATTGTTATCACCCATTCCATCATAGCCATAGTAACGAACAGACACAGGAGTTGTTACCAATGAAGTTCTGCTGCCTCTGTATACTGGTATCTAGAAAATACAAAAAGATATGGATGATTTTTTGGAATTCTAGACAGATAATTAATAGATAGAAAATATGATAAAAGAAAAGGGATAAATTAAGAACTACATATAATGTATAGATGTGGAGCTGGATTCAAAAATAATTACCTACTATCGCCTGTTAACACCCAAGCAACATAATCGTACGGGCGTTAACCAATTTTAAGCATAGGAATGGGCTAAGAAAGAGATTTTAAGAGCTTAACCAAAGCAATAAAAATTGACACACACACACATACACACGCACGCCTTTTATACCCGAAGTGGTAGGCAGAGGCGCAATTAGTGCACCCACTTTTTGCTGTGCGTATTCCGTCTCATGTTGTGATAGGGGACGAGCCTATAGCCATATCGAACACAAATTCCAGACTACGGACTGATGAAAAACCTAATATCAGTTTGCCCGACCCGGGGATCGAACCCGACTCCTCAGCATTGCAGGCGTACTGTCATACAACTATGCCACCGAAACAGTCATGAAAATTGACAATTCATTAAATACGCAATTTAACCCCGACATTGACCTCAATGAATATTTATAAATGAATAAATTTAAAACAAGTCTTCGCAAGAGTCATCGTTTACGTTATGTATCAAATCGGTCATGCCAAAGTTCACATGAATTGTAACGAAATTATTTATCTACAAAGATAATATTAATTACTGTGTGATAGGTAAGGAGGGTTACATTAGATATGAGCATAATTTTATAATCGGAAAAAAAACTCTTTTCAGTTTAAACATCGGCATAGAATCTATCTATTATAAGAATAGTATGTTATTTCTCTTACTTACATCTTGTCGCTCCGCAATTTTAAGTATTTGCTGATTGTTTATGCAAACGTTGTTTTCATCTGTATTTCCATTGCCTGTTGTTAATGCTATTATTTCTGGTCTGTAAATGAATATATTATGGAAGTTGTTTAAACTGATCAATCAGTTTTGACTACAACCAGTCTAGTACTCATTTGTATTTATTATGCAATATACGAAAAGTAATCAACACAGTGAAACTTATAATTGCTACTTTCGAATCTACATATTATCTTAACTGGCAAATCTCTCGCAACCTCGAACTTGAAAAAAAAAGACAAAGGTATTTTATAGTAAATTAAAATTTAAAGCTATTTTATTTAAATACAAGGTCTTGCTCGCGGCTTCGCCTACCTGTAAAGCCTTTCCCGCTATAGAAGTCCCTAAAAAATAGGACGAGGATCTACTTAAAGAATCAGTTTAAAAATATCCATTACTAGGTGATGCTCGCGACTCCGCTAGCGTGAAAAAGTTTTTCAGAGATTAAAATATTTTCCCGGTATAAAAAGTAACCTATAGCACTCAGGAGTAATGTAGCTTCCTATTAGTGAAAGAATTTTCAAAATCGGTTCATTGGTTCCTGAGATTAGCGCGTTCAACCAGACAAACAAACAAACTCTTCAGCTTTATAATATCTTTATATTTATATAGGTGTGTAATTCTTCTATGCGTGTGTATGTCACTAAACTCCTCCTAAACGGCTGGACCGATTTTAATTAAATTTTTTGTGTGTCTGCAGGTGGATTCGAGAATGGTTTAGATTAACAATTGGATCCGATAGGTGGCGCTGTACTCGGGTTCTAAGATTTTAGTTCCTTTTTAGGACAGAACAACGTCTGTCCGGACCGCTAGTTATAGTATAGATTTCTCATAGGAGCAAATTACCGAGATAAAAAGTACTCTATGTGTTAATCCACGACATGACCTACCCGTGTGCCAATTTCATCCAAATCGGTTTAGTTGTTTCTGTGTTAACTTCTTAAAACGTCCAGATATACAAACATCCATACATTTTCACAAACTTTCGCATTTATAACATTAGTAGGTAAGATAAAATTCGTTGAGCTCTGGATCCCAACGATCACATCAAAGAGAATTATAATACATATGGAAAGATCAAATTCTGCTAGACCAACGACAATCACATAAACTTATTTGACACATACTTACCCATCAAAATATTTTTCGTAAAGTAAAGCCAATAAAATGGCCATAGCGTCGTCCCCTCCCGCATCATTATCTATAATCAATTTCGGTCTATTGTGTTCACTGTAAAGATTAATTAGTCTAAAAATTCATCTAAAAATTGATTACCCATTTTTCTACATTAATCTTCAAAAAACTTAACAATGGTATTGTTTGATTTCTCGTAACCTTGAAATGGTACTGCATTGCGTTCATCACCATTCAATTCTCGAGCACAGATCTCTGAAGGGGTAGGTAGATGTGCAACCAAAGCACCAAGTAGGTAGGCAACGGCTTGGCTGTGCCTGTGGCATTGCTTTAGTTCATGGGCGGCGGATGCTGCTTACCATCAGGCGGACCGCTCGCTGGTTTGCCTACTAAGGCAATAAAAAATAAAAAATAAAAACAACAACAACTTTTCCCCATGTGAGTTCCGTTCCATGGTGTGATAGGAGGTGAGGCTATTCCCATATTGGGCACAAATCCTGACTCCAGGCTGATACTAAGCAGAGAAAGCCACTATCATTTTGCCGACCCTGGATTCAAAATATCCATACCAAGTGTCAAAATTGATCTCTAATATGGGACCATAATTCGGAATACATACCGGCCTCCCGCACATAAAGTGACACAAATAGATACCGAACAATATAATAATATTTTTCGCATGATAACAACTGTGTGATTACGCGAACGGTTATATACTGAGATCATTATATGCGCATCAGTAACTAATTCACCCATTAGCATGACCGCCATGTATTTATTTATTACTAGCTTTTGCCCGCGGCCCCGCTCGCGTTACTGAGTTTTCCCGGGATAAAAGTAGCCTATGTGTTAATCCAGGACATGATCTACCCGTGTGCCAAATTTCATCGAAATCCGTTCAGCAGTTTTCGCGTGAAAGAGTAACAAACATCCATACATCTATACATCCATACATCCATACTTACAAACTTTCGCGTTTATAATATTAGTAGGATTACGATTTAAATTTTATTGCGTTTACTTTTTATGCAGTGTATTTCAACACTTGTCTGAGAATATGAATGGGTGTGTTGTATGAATGGATAATTTTAGTAACAATCAAAGTACTATATTATTTAAATCCTCAAGATCTAGGGAATAGCCTAGTTGGGAATAGGACGGTCTGACGAGACGGATGTCCAAATTTCTCGAGGTTATGTGTGTATTTTTTCTCGATTACCGTGAAGGAAAACTTCGTGAGGAAACGTACGTACGTGAGACTTCCCCAAAAATTTCGAAGGTATGTGAAGTCTGCCAACCCGCACTAGGCGAGTGTGGTGGACTAAGGCCCAAACCCTCCCAGTAGTAGAGGACGCCCGTTCTCATCAGTGGGCAAGTACATAATATAGGGCTGGTATGGTATGGTGAATCTAGGGAGTACATTCGCTGCAGTTGGTGGTAACTTCTATGTAGTCCAATATGCAAGAAGTTTCTAACCTACTGGAGCTGTTTAAAATCACTACAGGCGCTTTTCACTGAATAATAAGGAAAAGGAATTCTTATTTATTCAATTGTTGTTCAATTCAGCACATTAAATGCACAGTTGACTTTGAAAGGCGCTTTTGAAATTACCCTTCCAGAAAGCATTGAACAAATCCCACACACACAAAAAAATTATTTCAAAAGTGCTCCTTATATTTTCCATTATATTTTGCTAGTAAGTTTATAAGATATTTGTTCTTAGACCTTGACATTCGGAAAAATAAAACGCTCTTTTCACAGTTTTATATTCAATTATTAATACGTATTATTATTGACTTGTTTATTGAGACAAACTATAAACTATCTACTTATTACTACAACTACTTATACAATAGAGCTTATCTTTTAAACGTTGTTAGAGAACTGCAAAATGAACTACACACTTGCAGTAGACATAATTCAGATATCTGCGGCTGATTTACTAAATTTATATTAACTTTTCTATCGAATAGCGCTTTTACAATATATTAAAGGAACGAAACGATGCAATAAACATTAAATACCAACCTATCTAATTAGATATTGTAGTCCCTGTAACTGACAAATCTGAACAAAACATTTGAAAAATATCCATTGTTTACATTTTATTTTTTCTTTCCTTCAATATGGTACCTATACATATAACAACTGAGATCTAAGGTAATTATTATGTAAGACTCTTATTTTCATGCCGAGCCTTAAACACGTCTAATAGGAACTGTTGATATTCTTCAGTCTTTACCGAATAAATTATTCTGACGTTAGCCTCTTCCTTGTCTACGAAAGTATTCGTGTTGATTCCTCTCTTGCCACCTGTAATGATAGAATCGCTTAAAAACTTTGCTCTTTTTAACGTTAGTAATATTATATATATATATATATATATATATATCACTTAATCGTTTACTATTTGAAAATATTAATCTAGTTAGTCTAAAATATTAATACAGTACCAAATACCAATAAGAACTCACGAGAGATCTCTCCTAAAACAGAAATTAATACGCAAACCTTTCAAGAACTTGATCAGTTCACGTTCTTCTTGCTAACCTTCATTAAATTATGATTACTTACCACAAACAATAATATCATTCTTCGAATATTTGTACTCATTAACAAGATCTGGCCTCAGGAACATGGTGACGGTAGCTGGATCTAATGCCTGCCATCGATCGCCTCGCTTCAACGAGACCTGCTCGAATTTGTTTTGATATCTAATTATGTCTGTGTCTATTGCTCCTAGTACATTTTCTCTCCAATCCTGAAATGAAGATAATATTTGGTTATGTTCATTGATATTTGCCCAAATATATTAGATTTTTCTTACAAAATTGTATCGGGTTTTCGGATTGTATCACGGGCGTAGCTATAGCTTTCACATGGAGGGGGATGCCTACGATATAAAAAAAATTGTAGCCCGATCATTTTAGAAGCTAAGGGGTGGGTCCGGATCCCCAATATGTCAGCGGTCAATGGCGTAGCGTGGTTTATTGTTCCTAAGCTAAGGGGGGGGGGGGGGATCTGGTTTCCGCCCCCCCTCCTTATGGATTGTATCAATATTTTTGGGATCCAAGTTAACTTCAGTTACGTATCGTTCACATACTAATTCACGGATTACCATTCTGAATCAGCATGTTGGACATTGTCCAACATGCCCAATTAAGAAAATTTAAGATAATCTGTACTCAGCTGTGTGACGTTCCAAGAATAGGATGATGCTTTTTCATAATAACAATAGGAAATAACTATAAAGAATCGAATCATTTAAGGTATTCAAAGCAATTGTGGCGACTTTGAAAACAATTGACAATAATTGTGTAATAGTGAACGACGTGCGATTAACTGATATTGTCTCCCACAATATTGTATGTACAGAAATAGCCTAAATGACTGTACATCAGTGGCGTATCTGATACAATGCATTTGCATGAGATTATTTTATTTTATCAAAAGTATACGTTTTTTTTTATTTATTTTTTTATTCTGGTTTAACAATTGTTTATAATTATATACAATATTATCGATGTGTTTTCACAGAAAGGTGTCAGAGGGGGGCGAAGTTCCGCTATTTGATACGTAGTTCACCCCCCTCCAATAAAGCAATTAGAAAGGACACATAACAATTATTCTAAATTAGAAGAAAAATAATCTTAAAAAAAAATATATATATATACACATATAAATAATTAAATATTAACATTACTAAAACTAACACACAACAGGAGTATACATTATTATGTAATATAAAAAAAAATGTGTTAATTACAGGCAAGGAAAAGTACAGCGACGAGCAGTTTTGAATTGTTGCTGCTATTATTATTAAACTCTTTGAGTTTGCCCAGGGTGGAGTTAGCTAAATAGTATACGTTTGAGTTAAGATTTTTATTCAATTAAGTTTAAAATAATATACCTAGTATGTAGATCTAGCTAGTGATTGCGTCATTCATGGTTTTAAACACTATTACATTAACTGATTAATCCCTAATATATACTTACTCTACTAAAATTGCAGTAAGCTTGAGTCTGTGAGAATGGGAAGATGGTAACTTTCTCAGGGCTCGCGTTCTGTGCCAATATCCTGTATGCTTCGACGTCCATATGAGCATTGAATTCGGGTTCTGGATTTTTTTCACCTGTAATTAAAGAAGTAAAGACAAACGACAGACCCTTGTCTTTGAATCAATATTAAGGTGCACCGTTAGCGCGTCCATACCTCGTCGAGCTTTAAATGCTTTCTATAATGTTCTTAATACTATGCGACAGTACCGCTACATACGGCACAAATTCCAGTCTTGAATCCCTGAGGTGCGCTTTTTCAAACGGAAAGCTTTACACACAAATTTTGTTGTAGTCATTATGTTGCAATGCAATGCAATCAGCCCTGTATTATATACTGCGCACTGCTGAGTACGGGCCTCCTCTACTACTGAGAGGGGGTTAGGCCTTAGTCCACCACGCTGGCCTAGTGCGGGTTGGCAGATTTCACATACCCTCGAAATTCTTATGGAGAATTCTCAAGTTTGTAGGTTTCCTCACTATGTTTTCCTTCACCATTAAAGCGAACGATAATTGATAAACAATATACACGTAGCTGTGAAAAGTCAGAGGTGTGTGCCTTGGGTTTTGAACCTGCGGACATTGTCTCGGCAGACCGTTCCATTCCCAACTAGGCTATCGTCCACTTATGTCATTATGTTAATAACATTTAACTTTCAAGTCTATTAGATTTTTCTTTCTGGCTCGCTGGCATAAAAATATACCATACGTTTGCTCGCGGCGCCGCGCCGTGAATGATTTTTTTCGGGATAAAAGTCCCGCTTTATATTTCACCGGGATAAAAAGTAGTCTATGTTACTCGCTGATAATGTAGCTTTATATTGGTGAAAGAATTTTGTTGAAAGAAATTGGTGAAAAAAATCGGTCCAGTAGTTTCGGAGCCTATTCAATGCAAAAAAAGAAACAAAAAAACAATCAAATCGTTTCTCTTTATAACATTATTAGTATAGATTATGGTTTCTGGTCCTCTGCGATTTTAAGAGGTGCTGATGCTAAACTAGCAAGTAATTTAGAAATAGTCCGCTAGATGGCACTTTATTAAAATTAAATATTGTCTGTACTCAGTAAACAGAAAAAACAGTCTCTACTCATACCCTTATTTTTACTACTATTATGATATAAATATGATTAAAGGTGCTACTTACTATGTATATGTCCTGCTCCAACGTATAGATGAGCCAGTCTGTTCAGGAATTCGGGGTCATATTTTATTGCCACAGCAACATTGGTTAATGTACCGATTGTTATCACCGTCAAGCGACCTATAATTATTTTAGAAATAGTTTTAACATTAAAATGACGTCCTTCCCAAGTTATCAAATTTCATATTGTATATAAAGATATTAAACAGTATAGTTATAGACCGAACATCGGGACCAAATTTTTCGTCCAAAAGTTATTACCAATTGGTAATAAGTCGCTGTCTTATCTGACATGTCCGTGTAACAAGACGTCTCGGTATGCTTAAATTTTGTTAAGAAAACAATATCGTGGAAGGAAATATGCCAATATACGCATTACGATCATGGCAAAATATGTTCTAATGAATTTTACATAGGTATTTTGTTATTTCACGGTAGATTGAGTTACTGACGAACAGGCTCAAAATTTTTGGATGACAATTTTTCCAATGTCCGCTCTATATAAGCTCAGAACTCTTTGGCTATAAATTAGTCTAAATTGATTACTAAATTTCGTAAGGAACTAGTTTATAAAAACTTGTATTATCAAACTATTACACAAGCAAAATATATATATATATTTTTTTTATTGCATTGAATGACGAGACGAGCATGCCGTTCGCCTGATGGTAAGTGATACGACCACCCATAAACAGTAGCAACACCATCCAGCACCTTGACTTACAAAGTACTGTGTGGCATTCCACTGCGCTCGTCATCCTGAGACCTAAGATGTTAAGTCTCATTATGTCCAGTAGTTATACTGGCTACAATGCCCTTCAAACCGAAACACAACAGTTCATGCACACTGTTGCTTGGCGGTAGAAATAGCCATTGCGGTGGTACCCACCCAGACGGCCTCTTACATAATGAGAGACCTACCACCAGAGAGTGAGTTTTTTTTATGAATAGCTGTGCCATTTGACATATTAGACTTACAAGTATTTAATTAACAACGAATACATCATTATCGATCTCACCTTCATATTTCTTTGAAAGATCTATGAGAGCATTAACAGCACTATCCCTTTGTGCTGGAACTAAATCAGGGAAAGTACTTCCACTATCTCCAAGACCATCGATGCCATAGTAAGCACCAGCTTCAGGAGTAGTCACTAAAGAAGATTTGGCACCTCTGTATATTGGTACCTGGAATGATAATAGACCAATAATAAATAATAGTTCGATTCGTCGAAAAGTTTCGATTTAAAAAGATATATTTTTGAAGTTATATTTCTTTTGGCCCGTCAGGGAAAAATGATGAGAGTAAATTTTTACGATGCGCGCGCACACCGTCACGAAAAACCGACACCCTGAAGTTAGCTATAGTCAACATTTTTTAATTTTAATAAGGCGAGAGATTTTTTTTTAAGTAGTTTTTTATCTTCTTACGTCAATGAAGTATAACTTCTAACGCGTGTACATAAGTACACACACACTTTTATATTAAGTACTCTTCAAACCCATTTTATTCCGAATCTAATTCTTTGGAACAAGACGTGAAGTCACTTGTGAATAATGAAGTAATGTAGGTACAAAACGTCATGACCTAAGCAAATAGAAGAACAAAAACCTACAACGACGATTTAAATAAAAAAGGTAGGCACGGGAGGATTATTTTACTGCCTATACAAGACTTGGGCCTGTTGCATCAAACTTATTAAACTATAATAACATAAGAAGACTTGTGGATTTATCTTCATAGAATCCTTTTTTTGCGAATTTTGGGAATAAAGAAGGTAATGACTATCTTTATACTCACATCATCTCTCCCAGCAATCTTTAATATCCTCTGATTGTTGAAGCAGACGTTGTCCTCATTGGTATTTCCATTTGCAGTTGTTAGACCTACCAGTTGCGGCCTGAAAAAAAAATATAATTATACTTCTTTTAATCAATACTTTGCTGGATGGATTTTAGGTAGATACAAATATTAATGTAAAATAAAATGTTTAGTATAATAATAATTGAATCGTGCTTTTTCCTGTTCCTTGAAGTCGGTTATAAAGGTATTCTACAGTTGAAATTGTATGATTAATAGAATATATTTTAACCAAGTGTTTGTCACGGCTCTGCCCGAGGGTATGAACTTTTACGGAATAAATGGAATTAATGCAGTATACCTAATATATCTTACTAATTTATTTTCGAACATCTCCACACAGATCGGTATCAATAAATACCCCGTCCCGTAACTCACAGGAAAAAGGGCATTTATTCCCCCCTTACTATTATTTATGTATTTGTATTTGTATGTGTATGTGTGTAGTATCACAAGGTAGTTAATAGTATTGTTAAAATCAGATATATTATACAATAGAAATATACAAAATTTAGGGAAGCAGGTTGTCTCACATGCTGTTTTGCTTATATAAATCTTACTATTAAACACTTGACCGTTATTTGAAGCTTACTAGATTGAGATAGGCACTTCCTGTTTTCCGTTTCCTCTACCTTCCTTTTCATTTTATCTATCTGTCTCGCTCGCACATCCGTTCTCCCACCAGGCCACCGCCCCACCAAAGGTGTGCTCTGTGGTGGTCGGTGTTCTAGGAATCATTGGCGTCAAGTTTTCCGTTGAGTGCAGTCGTCTACTAAAACACGGTGCAGTTTCAATATACAAAGTGAAATAAGTAACAAAAGTGTTTACTGCAGTGTTTTAGTGACTTCTTTCGGTCTAAACCGTAAGTAAGAAAACTTGCATAAATTATACCTTTCCTTATACTTTTTCATATATTACTATTTTAAAAAAAGAAATAATTATAACGGTGTTACCGTTCGTTTTCAAATATATTATTTTATTCTTTAGGAAAAGTGCTGTACTACTAAGTACTAGTACTCACTAGTCTTTGATTAAGATGGATCTTTGGTAGTATAGTGGTCAGTATCCCTGCGCGGGAAACCGGGGTTCGATTCCCGCCGGAGAACCACATTGCGTCGTCATTAAACAAAGAGTAGGTCGTCCTTTCCTAGTGACGATAGTAGTTATAATACTGATTCCAACGATCCAAGATCCTCGTCAGCACCGCTGTAGTAGAGAACGGCGGGGTAAAACTAATGCAATCGCTTTTATGTCTGTAATACAGGCTGCCCTAGCAGCAGCCAGAAATACCTACTTGTTGTAGCCCAACAGGAGTTGAATAACACTGATGAGGACATATTATTGGATCAGGATTGTAGATTATTATATTATGATTATGAGCCGGACGGCGTAAAATCTAGCGACCTTAATTAATTTAAGTTTGAAATTCAGGTTAAATTAAAGGATCCTTCTAGCTTCTGAAGAATCCTGAATGTTACTTTAAGCTGCTAAAATTTTAGCATTCCGACAAATGTGAGTGGTCTGAGGTTAAGTACGTAGAGGCGCAAATCATATAATACACAACGGTATTTAGCTTATGCTGATAAAGCTTACGGTGCTCTGACAATTTGCATACTTAAGCAACAAGAAGTCTTACAGATTAAGAATTTAGAATTTGACTGATCTCATCACATGGTCTCGTCACTCCTACAATATAGTACCAGAGCAGTTACATAACAAGATAGTTGAGCTATTTTCGGAAGGGGAATATCAAAAGGTTCCTTCCGACTTCCTACAACTGATCTTTGACCACCATGCACATTATTCTTAGAAAGGGTAAATAAAGACAATCACTACCCCTCGCAGGGGTCGGTAAATTGTTTCAGTGCCCTCGCAGGGTGCGTTTCATGCATGTTGTACAACGCCATGCACACAACTCTCGTAGAGTTGTGGTCGTAGAAATGGAGGTTTTATAAAGACGGTTTTTACCTCCAAATAAAGGCAGTGGCTATAAACCTGTTTCACAAACACTGGGTTAATATTACCAATCACTACCCCTCGCAGGGGTCGGTAAATTGTTTCAGTGCCCTCGCAGGGTGCGTTTCATGCATGTTGTACAACTCCATGCACACAACTCTCGCAGAGTTGTGGTCTTAGAAGTGGAGGTTTTATAAAGACGGTTGTTTACCTCCAAATAAAGGCAGTGGCTATAAACCTGTTTCGCAAACAGTGGGTTAATATTACCAATCACAACCCCTCGCAGGAGTGAGCAAAATTTTTTTTTTTTCGTACCCTCGTAGGGTGCACATCATGCATGTTATACTGCGCCATGCACACACTCCTGCAGAGTTGTAGTCATAACCACTCCACTTTTATCTGTAAACATTACCGACGCCCACAAGGTAACGGTAATAACAATAGTGGTCAATGTGGTGATAGACATAATACACATGGATTCATTTGTCCACGTGGTGGTAAACAGTGACAAGAGCCGGTCAAGAATACTAAGAAGCCCAACACGGCCCACGACTACCAAGCGGTAAAAGAGAGGGGTTTCTGCCTACTTCAAAGCGGGCCAGTTGAAGTGTTTTTGTCGATCGATGGAAGTAGCTGGGAGCGTCAGACACCTTGCTGCGCATAATAACAGGCTATCGCATACATTTTCTGAGATAAAACCCCCTTTTGCTCTACCTAATTTACGGAAGCCATTTGTAACAGTGGAATCTCTAGAAATGTGTGCATTTATTACGGAGATGTTATTTAAAAGTGTTCTGATGGTTGTCACTGGTCTCCAACCTTTACATCGACAATGTCTCTGATTCCCAAGAACGAGGGCAGTAATCGACAATTTGTCAATGTTAAACAATTGTGTTTACACGGAACCCTTCAGGTTGATAAACATATGTAGTGTCTCAGACTTCCTATAACCAGGCGACTGGCTTTGTAAAGTAGATCTTTCCCAGGCCTATTTCTACCAGCCTATCTCTGAAATGACTGAAAATGACCTGCCTGCCGTTTGGACTCTGCAGCCAAAGGTTTTGCGTCTTTAATCAATGGGTGGCACACACCTTAAGACTTGAACGTGTTCGAATACTTGTTTCTTTCCAAAGTATGCTATTCAATTAAGATTTGCAAATTCTTCGAGTCCACACCCAAAAGTGTTAGACCGTTTACATTTATTAGGTTGGCGAACGAATTCACAAAAGTTAGTCACGTCCACCTGCAAAAGTCTTATATTTCTATGAGTTTTGTGGTATCCATTGTTGAACAAGCAATCATTGCCACCGGAAAAGATCTTCCTCGTAACACAAAAAGTACTGGATTTACTGCGAAAGGCCACGATATCAGTAAAGCAACTACATAGTCTGGTTGGGCTTCTAAAATTTGCCAGTGTTAACTGTCCCTCAGAGCAGGCTTAATTTTCGAAACATTCGTATCTTTTTGAACAAACTCTTTAAATAAGCTCCTGGCTGTACCTATGTTCTAACCATGGAGGTGCGCGAGTTATTAAAATGGTGGCATCCAAATTGCCATGTGTCTTCTCGGTTCCATTATCAACCACCGTTGACCACATAATTTTCCGCCAGAGGCGCCTCAGGTATAGCGTGGGGAGCTCAGCTCGACAGCCGCCCAATGTCGGGCTTATGGATCAAACAAGAACGACATCTCCATTGCAATCAATGCGCTGCTCACAATACTGAAGGTCATAAGTTAACAAGACCAATATCTGAGCGTACCCAAGGTTCTAGTACAATGCGACAACAAGACGTAGCATTATTGTGAAACGAGGGGGGGGGGGGGACCAAGTCTTACCCTTAGACCCTCGATTCAGTTAATCAAAGAACTGTTTCATATTCTGGACAACTTCCAGATCATTCTCGAAATTTAATACATTCCAGGAATGTACAACAGTCACGCAGACCAATTGTCGCCTTGTCGACGTGCCCCAGGCTGGCATCTATTTCAGTGTACAGAAAATATCGAAAAGTTTGGGCTTTTCCGTGATAGATCTATTTGCGTCAGAACGAGCGAAGGTGGTAAGCAACTATGTATCTTTGCACCTGAACGACGTTCGCGCGATTTACCACGATGCATTCTCCAGAAACTGGATTTACCCACGAGTCTGACTATTTCCATCCCTAGTGTTACAGCACCTCAATTCAGAATCTGATATTGTCCTCCTGGTTATACCGAGGTGGGACAGAGTATTCTGGAGATAAGACCCAAGAACCCGAGCGCTGGCGCCCCGGATCACGATCAAGGAACCTTAGTTACACCTGATAGACAGTGACCGACTTCCCACCCCCCCAAAATTCAAGCGATGACATTGAAAGTATGGAAATGTGGGGGTAGTCATGGAATTTAATCCTTCAACGCCCGCGATGGACACCGGTGTCCATTAATATAAGGAAATTAGCTTATAGCTATATATAAGCGGGCGTTGACGGGTAGATTAAAGTTCAAATAGAACCTTTATAATCTTCTGGCGTCCTTCTACCAAAAAGATAATATGAAGTTGTATGGTCTCGAGGGCTGAACTGAACTAAAAAAAACATAAAGTAGAGCCTTTAGAACCCACTGGTCGAAGTTTAGCACGTTTTGTTGTAAATGGATTTGCTTACAACATTATTTTGTTACACAAGTCTGCATTCTGCACGCTGAATTATTATAACAATGGTGGTAGTCTAAGTTCGCACGCCTTCGTCCAACATATCCTGAACTCTAATCTATGATATGGAACGTAGATAAGTTAGTTACGCTTTTGAATAGTCTTGACAATGAAAATGCTGTATTTGCGACACGCAGACAACTACAACGCTATTACTTCTTTGCTCCGGCAGAAGAGTTCACGATTTGACATTGTTTGCAGTCTAATCCAAACAATTGTCTGTAGATTGTAAAAATTTGATCCTATGGCCCATGTATGGCTCAATAGCAGATACTGCTACTTATAGACAATCAGGCGCGAAATTGTCTCCTAACCTAACTAAGAACAAGAATATGGACCCAGTATTCTGGGTAAAACGTAGGTACTATATTTATTTTGGAAGAAAAGCGTAGATTGGGAAACTGTACTAATTTATTTATTAATATTAGAGGTTCACCAAAGCCTGTCTCCCGTACAGTTATAGCCGGCTAGGTAAAATCCATATTGTTAGAAACGGAGTAGTGAATTCTTTAGGGAGCATACGATCGGCTTCCAAAAACGGGATTCATAATTTGTCCTTCAGATGAGATTCTTGCAAAGGTCTCTACTGGAGACCACAAAATACATTCACCCGTTTCTAACGTAAGGAAGTAATATCTAAAAATAATAGTAGCTGTGAAATCGTTAATTTGTTTAAAGCAGCTGATTAAATTCGAGTATATGTCTGTATAGGTACTCGTAACATTTTATACATACGAATATCATAGTCCATACAATACCATTTTGGATGCGTATTTACATTTGTAAGTAATCCTTTTTCTCGCACATATGGATTATTAAACTAATCTAATGTATACTTGGCATAACATATTTTCTTTCAAAATAGGATCATCATCAATATTTCATCACATTGGCGTCATGCCCCACCAGGCGATAACAGACACGTCTCAATCTAGTAAGCTTCAAATAACGGTCAAGTGTTTAATGGAGGTGTTTTACCTGAAAATAAAACACATATTAAATACTTACCTTATTTGAAGCTTACATTTCAATTTCTGCCTGGTAGATTATCGACTCAATGATTCCTAGAACACCGACCACCACAGAGCACACCTTTGGTGGGGCGGTGGCCTGGTGGGAGAACGGATGTGCGAGCGAGACAGATAGATAAAATGAAAAGGAAGGTAGAGGAAACGGAAAACAGGAAGTGCCTATCTCAATCTAGTAAGCTTCAAATAAGGTAAGTATTTAATATGTGTTTTATTTTCAGGTAAAACACCTCCAATATTACAAATGCGAAAGAGTATGAAAATGTTTGTATGTTTGTTAGTAGTAAACCCAGAAATAACTAAACGGATTTGGATAAAATTGGGCACACTGGTAGATCATGTCCTGGACTAACACAGAGGCTATTTTTTATCCCGGTAATTTGCTTCCATGCGAAATAATGGATATTTTTAATCTGACTCTTGAAGTACATGGCAGCGTCGTACTGTGTTTTAGATACTTTTATACCGGGAAAATCTTTTCACGGAGGCGAAGTGGCGAGCAAAGCCTATCACTTAATAATTCATTGATGGCTTAATTCATTCAACAAATTAATTATTGCTTAGATCGTTACTTCCATACTAATATTATAAATGCGAAAGTAACTCTATCTGTCTGTCTGTCGCGCTTTCACCCCAAAACTACTGTACCGATATAAATGAAATTTGGTACACAGATAGTCTAGAGCCTGAGAAAGGACATAGGCTACTTTTTATTCCGGAAAACACTTTTCACGCGGGCGGAGCCGCGAGCAAAAATTAGTTCTAAATATACATAATATTAGTAGGATAGATTAGATCATTGATTTTTTTAATTGATGCTTACCCGTCGTAATATTTTTCATATAACAATGAGAGGAAAATTGCCATAGCATCATCTCCACCGGCATCGTTGTCAATCACAAACCTCGGTTTATCGTCCGCCATGCTGGAACTTAGAATCATGATCATAAAATTACAATATAACTTTATGTACTATAAGAAACTACTAAATGAGCGTAACAAGCAGGTTATCTTATGATGTTGCCAACCTTGTTATTCAAAATCGGGATTTGAATTAAGAAGACGAGACATCAATCACTAATATTGTTAACGTACGTGAGATAACGGGAAACAAAGGGAAATCCCGCCAAATAACAAATGTCTCGTAAGTGGTAACATTATTTACGTAAAAAATATTCATAATTCGACATTGCGTGCATTTTGGGTGATGAGGGAATTTTTATGGTTGTTAAAATTTTCGTTATTTTAATTTCATCAGCAACTTCACAAAAATGTAGAAAGGAATTCCATCGATTACATTTAAATTGTAAAGTCGCTTACATTAACCGAGTACTAAGGAAATAGGCAGATGAGATAGAATTAGTTACATTAAAATGGTAAGTATACAATTCTTATAAGATGTTTATCTCTTGCCGGTCGACATTATTTTGGGCTTCACTTCACTGACCATCAGGTGCAGTGGAGCCGTTTTGTCGAGCCATCGATATAAAAAAAAATCGTTAATAGGTTCCTTTGGGCAAAACTCCTAAGAAACTGACAATGTAGATAGATGTTTGTCCGCTTTTCTTCAGGCGTGTGAAAAACATTTCACATTTTAACTCTTTTTTTTTAAATCTTACACAAGTTGATAACAAATAAAGGAAAACAAAGCACAACTATAACAATACCAGGGCTCACAGGAAAAACAATAACACAGATTTTATTCATGTTATCCTTAAGAGTCCTAGATAATCAATAAATTGGCAATTGACACTATTAATGCATTTATGAATGAACGAGACGCAAAATGAAGAATATAAAAGAACATACCTCACAAAAAAGGCAATACAAATCCATGTTATAAACACTGACAAATTAAATTTAAAAGACATCGTGACGCGTGTGGCTGCAAAGAGTGAATAAGGTGAACTAAATCTATCTTTGGTCGTATCTGCTTGACCCGTTTGCAAATCAAGATAAACTTGTACAACATTATGATATCGTTTTATCATGCTATTTCTGTCGTTGGTGAAGCGAAATATAAAATTACGGGCAATATATTTAGAATGTATGATACCATTGATTGTGCGGATACCGTGAAATATCAAATTATTGTTGAATGATGCCTTAAGTTAGTATAAAAACATAAATAGAAAATGTAAACAAATAAAATTGGTATCCATTGACACTAGAACTATATTATGTTGTGGCACTGTCATCAGGAACAAACAAGAACTTTTGATACTACAATACGCAGTTCCGGAAAAAGTGTGCATTAGCAAAATTCGACCTTGTGTGTTATTAAAATCCCTAACCTTTAGGTTTCACAATTCGTATCCACAGTGTTACGGGTTATATTTCTCATAGAAGTAAACCATTCGATACACTAATTAATTGTGTCAATTTTAGCCGACACCAAGCAGTTTTTAAATATCAAGATCAAGGAAATATACACGAAGCAGTTTTTGAATATCAAGATCAAACAAAAACTGAATAAACGATAAAGAAACTAGAACAAAATAATTAAACAAAGACAAGATAAAAGAATATTGAATTGGGTATCGTTTTATCGTAACTGTATCAGCTTATCATATGCGTCATAGTACTTTAGATATATCAATGGGCTTATCATAGGTCAAAACGTCGACACGACATTGAAAAATTACTTGAGACTTAATGGGTAAATCATAATTCAAAGAAACACCCAAAAAGTGGAAAAATATTCATCATTACTACATGTTAACGTGTGGTTGGTATACCATTGCTTATTTAAATATTATCTTAGGAAATGTATTTTACTACAGCCTACGTCAAAAAACGTTTGCTTTGGAATTAATCCCAGGTTTGACCTCTCATTTACATCCAGTGGATCAATGAGGTCTTATGGTAATGATGTATTAACTCTGATAATTAATTTAAATGTTATTTATGTAGCACGTTTAATGACTGTGTGATAATTACAACATCACACAGTTGCCAAATTCAAAGAAACTCATTTGATACAGATAACAATATTAAAGCGGTTCAATTTATATTGGACGTTTAACAAAGATATCATCAGCTTCGAGAGATATTTCTTTGTTCCGTAGAATTAGACGATATCGCTTATCATAAACAAAACAGTTACAAAATTACTTCTCTAATTAGTTGAACACAATACCTACTTAGTAACTGTATTAAAAGTTGATGAAAATAAAATATATTTGACAAAAATAATTGAGTTAGAATCATTTCTAACGAGTATAGATATTAACTCGATACGAATGGAGGTAATATTAACACCAAATATTATGTCAATATAAAGACGCTAATGCTTCTATAATGGCTCTGCAATCTAGTATTTAATAAAAAACACCATAGTAACTATCTAAACTAACAAGTTGACATAGGAAATAAAAAAAATTGCACATATAATAAAAAAATAAAATAATGAAAATTAGTTGTAGTTTCTAAAACTAAGGAAACAATACATACTTAATAAGCGAGTGACACTAACCTTGACTATGAAGAGGTACACTACTGAATCGTAACTGTTTCGAAATCGTTTGCCAACAAACACAGAAATAAATGAATCAAACAAACTTGAAACGAATGTGAACTCATAACGCGGCGTAGCAAAGGACGCTTCTGTATTTGTCCGCTAGAGGGGGGACATTGAAATTGGTGAAATTATCCGTTGTCGTTTGAGGATGCGTGAGTAATAGGAATTTACGCCCATTATTGTTTCTTTCTGTTACTACCGTGGTTACTATTGTCCAAAAAATGTACTCTTGATGCTTTAGATAATAAAATCGGCGGTGAAAGGAGTGAAATTTTATTTTCGGAAAAAACATGTCCGCTTTTTTATGGGTGCTGGGCCTCAAAATCTAGCCAAGCTCAAACTTTAGGGATATTAAAGGGACAAAATATGAAACTGGGATCCATTAAAAAAATATTTTTAGACCCCTCCATTCATAACTAACAATTTTAAAAACGTTCATAACAAGTGTGTGTAGTTTTTAAGCAAAATAAAATTACATAAATCTCAAAATCGGAGGTCTTTAAATTTAAACGATTTATTGTAAAGGCTACTTTTTAGGAGTTCTATCCAAATGTATATAAACTGTCTTGGTTAGAATTTTAGGCCCGTTTTGGACATGTTCTTTAATAAAAACTACTTCAAAGCAGATAAATGTATTGGTTTCAAATATGTATAAAATTTAATTTCTCAAAATTTTTGCATCATTTAGCTTTTCAACCGTCAATATCGATTTAAAAGCTCAATTTATTTTGTGTTGTATTACAATTTACATTTTACAAGGATACCAAAACTATTTTTTTTGCACTGGAATAGAGTAAGAGCAGTCCTTTAATATTATTTTAAATCTGCTCTGAATATTTTCAACAATAGCTCTTGATAATAGTCTTTGTCTAATTTATAAGTAATTTTTACGTTTGGCTCTTTCGATTTAAAATCGTCAGTGTTCACACCTCTCCGTGGTTCTGGAAAAAAAAAATACCAAAACTACAGCATAATAATATATCATTGTAATCTGAAACAAAGGCTATTATAATAATTTTCAATGTCAATGTAAAAAGACGTACAAAATTAACAGGTGTTATTGACAATGTAAATTATTTTGGCTGCAGAGCCACACTACTTATTAAGTAAGTTTCTTCTGTAGATATTTTTGCTACTGTTTGAATTTCTGTTCCTTATTTTACTATATTTCTATCTTTACTAATATTATAAAGCTGAAGAGTTTTGTTTCGTTTTGTCTGTTTGGTTGAACGCGCTAATCTCAAGAACTACTGAGCCCATTTTGAAAATTCTTTCACTAATAGGAAGCTACATTACTCCTGAGTGCTAAAGGCTATTTTTTATCCCGAGAAAACATTTTTATCCCAGAAAATCATCAATAAATATAACCAATTAAATACGAAACAAGATCCTTACCATGTAAAATAATATTATGTTCAGATGTTTTTTCCTTTTCAACGATTTCTTTGTCTAATACGATCGCTGCAACGGCCGGATCTAGTAAAGTCCATCGGTCGCTGGTTTTTATCGATACTCTTTCAAAGACATTTTGTGCTTCCATTATAGCTGTTGGTATAGCTCCTAATACATTTACACGCCACGTCTGTAAAATAACAATTAATTTCAATAAAATCGTTATTTTGGAAAAAACTGAATAATATTACAAATAAAACAAAAAAAAATTGAAACAATAATAATTTAACCTCTCAGTTCGTTAACCTTATGCACTTGAATTGTTGGTTACAGTGTTAATACTGTTTCTCTTAGATATGAAAATAACAAAATATTAGGCATAAGTACATACATTACCGAATCGAACCCAAGACCTCAGCATTGCAGTTATACCATAATACAACTACGCCACCGAGGTAGGCATAAGTACACGGAATCATTTAATTAAAAATAATTACATTTGAAGTAACCTAGCAACTTTATCAAAGATTAGTCTACAAAATTACAAAATATTCAGAGTTTATAATTTCATTGTTTGTACCTGCTATAATTTACTTGACATTGGCGAAATCACCGACAAATAATCGGTGGAAGCCATAAATTAAAAGAAGAAGAAGAAAGATTGCTAGTATCTCCAGAACTTCGCCGGTTAGCCAGCAAGGTGCACCTTCAGAAAATTTGAATTTGTTTCTGAAGATTTAAGTAGTACCAAGAAGATTAAATACTCCAGGAAGCAGTAAAGTAGTACATACCCTGCTTATATTAAGGCAGGATTCAACGACATTAAATGGTATGAAAGTCACTTTATCCTCAGTCGCAGCATCGGCCACTATGCGGTACGCTTCCACATCCATCGCAGCGTTGAATTCAGGCTCTGGGTTCTTTATATCTGTGCGTATATTGTTTTATAAAATAAGTCATGAATCCGCATACAATGTGAAATTGAACACAAATAACGATTTTGCACATGGATATCGTTTTAGAAACAGAAAAATATAGACAGGCGTAAGATGGATTCCGAGCTTGGATTTTATAAGCTATTTCGATTATTTCTCACTACGAGTTACTCGCGAATTCGAAAACATGCCCAAAAATCGATACGACGCCCAGGCCATCTATTTAAAAAATCCTATATTTTCCAAGGAACCAAATCACCGAGATAAAATGTCTTATTATGTATTAATCCAGGTCATAGTGTACCCGTAGTCCAAATTTCATCCAAATTTAGTTGTTTCTGCGGTTTACTTCTAACAAACATAAGATCATTCAAAAAACTTCCTTAATCACTGGTTGACACAAATGACTAGTCCCATATCATTTATAAGGAGTAATAAAAAGTTGCTATTATTTTAAAGACTCTTTACTTACCATAAATGCGGCCTGCACCAACATACAATTGTGAGATTCTGCCAAGGAATCCAGGATCTAATCGTATGGCCAACGCCACGTTAGTCAGAGGACCTATAGTCATCACTACGAGTTTGCCTGAAATGAAAATGAAAATGAAAATGAAAAATGTTTATTTCGTTCCACAATAGGCAAAAAACATTAGGATAAGGTTGGGGCCTCCTAGTAGGCATAAAAAATGCCTGTATCAGGAGATCCCGCTCTCTCATAACAAAAAATACGATACATTGTGTTACCAAAATAAACTATAACTTAATATAAACTAGTTACATAAACAGAGGTCATGTGTGTGTGTGTGTGTGTTTGTGTGTGTGTGTGTGTGTATGTGCGTGTGTGTGTGTGTGTGTGTATGTGCGTGTGTGCGTATGTGCGTTCGTGATACAATATAATATAATATATTATGCTTGTGAATTTGGGTTATTCTAGCATTTATTACATTAGTTATAAGATGACTGAATAAATACTAAAAGCTAGATAAACGCAATTAGAACCCAAAAATGACTATAAGTACTCTTATACTATATCTTCTTTCTTTAACTTTTATACACTATACATTACTCACAAAAGCAAGTACATTTCATACTGCATATTTAGAAATGAGTGCTTCGGCTTCATCATGTCTAATTGTTTTTAACCACACTGTCAAAGATTTTTTACAATTAGAAAATTGAAGGGGGTAAATTTTTATTATATTGTTTATTTCATTATACAAACGTGCCGAGAGCGAGACAAATTGACGATTAGCAAATACAGATTTACATAGTGTTTGAGGCACTACATAATAGTTTCTTCTACGGATTAATAGAGATGTATCAAACGTTGTGATTTTATGTAATTTTAATATGGCGAAATAAGTTATAACATATCTATGTAGCTACTTACGTAACTTCCAAATTAAAGTAATTTTTAGATTAAGTTGATTAAGTTTAAGAATTTCTGAGAAGAAATTAATTACAAAAAACTAATGCTAAAATTAGAAAATAAAATATAATTTGCGTTGATTTTAAGTTGAGTAACATATAAAAAGACAAATTATATTTTTGTCTTTCTTGTAAACATAAAATTATATTATTTGTAAAACGAACCTCTATATTTCTTAGAGAGTTGAATAAGACCCTGAACTGCGTGCATATTTTGCGCTGGAATGGGTTCGTAGATTACAGTATCATTATCACCCAGGCCGTCTTCTCCGAAGTAATCATCACTTTCGTAATTAATCACCAGAGATCGATGGCTCCCTCTGTATATTGGAATCTGAGAAACAAAACGACGAAAGATGTCATGATTTGAGCTTTTCTTGAAGTTAACTGTGGTAGGTATCTCATATGTAAGAGTCCGTCTGGGTGGGTATCACCGCAATGTCTATTTCTATTTACTGTAGTGTTTCGGTTTGAAGGACATTGTAGCCAGTGTAACTACTGGACATGAGACTTAACATCTTATGTCTCAGGATGACGAGCGCAGTGGAATGCCACACAGTACTGTGTAAGTCAAGGTGCTGGATGGTGTTGCTACTGTTTATGGGTGGTCGTATCGCTTACCATCAGGCGAACGGCATGCTCGTCTCGTCATTCAATGCCATAAAAAAAAACTGTATCCCCCGCATATGACAAACAAAAAATTCCAAAAGAATTATTAATACGCTAGTCTCTGATAGAAGTCACTGGATACAGCTCGCTTCCAACAGGTGGGTCTGGAAATTTTTGAGAGAGTCAATTATGTTGAGCAGGAGGTAAACATGTGGCTGATGATAATGTTGTAAGGAACTTACATCTTTCCTGTTAGCAATGTCTAATATTCTCTGTGTATTTTCAAACGATTGTTCCTCGTTCACATTCCCGTAAGTTGTCGTTAAAGCAACTACTTCTGGTCTGGAAAAATAAATGTCTGTTAATATTATCCATCAAATTGATTAGAAGATAAACTATCGACTTGCCCCAGCTTCGCTAGACTAGCAGAGCATATATGCCTACATACGTTTACTGTTTATTTATTTAAAAAGGTACATCAACAGTACATGTATATTCAATACTTTAATACACTTTACTTAGGCTTAAAACTAATACATGTACCAATTACAGATGTACCCAACATTACTTAAATTAATTATTAATTACTGTTATTACATACATCTACATTTTCTGTTGTACAAAATATGAATGACACATAAACGTTTCTAAAACCTCTCCAAGCCTCTTGAATCATTTCATCCATTGGTGAAAACCGTATAAAAGAAAATCCGATAGGTAGTTTTTGAGATTATCGCGTTCAGACAAATAGGCGCAGCCGAGGATTTCGTTTTATAATATGTACCTAGTTTGAACAACTTTATTCATACAATTATCATTAAAAAAATTCATGTTGTCATTTGTTGACCCCACGAAAGACTTTCTTATGATGTTAAATTAATCAAAAATCAGGTAATATAAAAATATACCAAAGAAAAGTTTTATTACTTTTAAGAATAATTAGCGGTTGGTAATAAACCCTATGAAAATGCCATGCTTGGTATTTTTATTGGATCTGAAAATCCAATCTTGGCTAACAATGTACTATATAATATTTGTACAACTACACAGTCCAATAAAACAAAGTTGAATCATAATAACTTAATGATGCTCTTGTTTCTAACTATCAATGTATCTAATATGTTATAGTTTTAATATGCTTGCTACCATATTGAGAAATATTCCATTTCAAGAATTGAACGTATATATTTTTTTAATAAAAAAAAAGATTATTGCATATTTCGCATCCAAGACAAGCATAAGAATCACTATTTTTGTCTTATCGTTCTTTACTTTGTCCTAATACCTTATTTTAAAAGTTATTATTGCAACCTACGAACATTATCATTAATTTGGTACTTAACATTTATATGGGCGTTTACAAAGATACATTATTATCTGCAGTTCGTGATTTTCATAGAAATGGATTGATAATATCGTCATATAGGTAACATTGTATTTTATTTTCCATTTAATAATTAACCAATTCATCTAAATATATATAACGTAAGTAATAAGTGTAATAAGTAGCAATTGTTACTTATATTTGACTGCCTCGGTGGCGTAGTTGTATTGCGTACGCGTTACGAGTACAATTTGCACCCTGAGGTCCTGGGTTCGAATCCTGGGTCGGGCCAAAAAACATTGAGACTGGGTTTTTCAATCTTAAAAATTACTCAGTCGCAGCTCGGAGTCAGGAAGTTGGCGGTGTGATACCCCCGTGCCTCGGAAAGCACGTAAAGCCGTTGGTCCTGCGCCTGATCTCTCTCCGGTCATGTCGGATTGCCGTCTCACCGGACTATGAGAGTGAAGGAACAGTGAGTGCACTTGTGTATTTCGCACACACTTGTGCACTATAATATCTCCTGCGCACCTGGCTGATCTCCGTTGAGATTGACCGCCGTGGCCGAAATTGGCTAGGAAGGGATTATTGTTACTTAGGTATATTTCCAGTAAAATATTCAAAATTTTCTATATTTTTTTTCCAGTAAATACTACCGATGCGACTGTCAGCCTCTATTAGTCCATATTCTATACAGAACAGTAGGGTAACAATAAGATGGCATGACGAGAAAATGAAATGAGCCCCCGGGTTAAGGGGGCCGCCGGTACCACCCCGACACTAAAGTAAGAAGACCGTCAGGAGGATGCCAAGAAAATCGACAGATTTTGCTCTGCCGAGGGGTTCCATTGCCACGTGCCTACACGACCGTAGTTACGTCACTGATTCAGAGCATTCTCATACAATAAAAGATTAGTATAGTAATAACTACACCTTGACACGTCGTCCCGTGATCCATTCGTTATTTAGATACATAAAAATGTCGCAATATTGTATATCTACTAGAATCGTATAGTAAATAAATTTAAATTTTTTTTGGGGTTTTGCAATTAGCAGCGATGTCACAATAAAAATAACCGGCTTTTAATTAATTCGTGAATACTTTATCTCGTTATTTATTGCAATTTCCAAACAGTGGCATACACTTTCTACTACAATAATGTAGAATGTTTTTTATGAGTACGGCAAGTGACTCCACTGCACCTGATGGTACGTGAAGTAGAGTTCAGATAGTATATCGGTTGACTAGAGGTTATTTCCCGCCAGTTGAAATTATTATGCCGGTCTGTTCGAAACTGAATGGAGGTATACAGGCTTATCCCGAAACGAGACACAAGACACATAGCGTATTTTACATCTTGTGTGTGTTGTCGTTGTCATCTTTGAGGTGCTTAAAAACAATATGGACCGGACCTCACCCCGTTTCTTTCCTCATAACCGTCAATATGCTTCATATTTAGTATTAATAATATGGATGTGAATGAATGTGTGTGAATGCTTAAAAGTGTTCCATCTAAAAAAATATAGTGCGACTGAATATCGGAGTAAACAACTATTTTATCCATATATATTTTTTATGTTTTATGTTACGAATACGTTTTTATCTGATAATTGAAATCAGCTCTTAGTGCTTTGAAGTCCATATTGATTTTGTGTAGGGTTTAGCAACATGACGTCACCGCACCTAGTGTTAAGTGAAGTGAAAGCCAAGGCTTTGCCTTAACTTCTCTTCTATAAAAGTTACACTTACCCGTTAAAATATTTTTCATACAAAACAGCCATAAAAATAGCCATGGCATCATCTGCACCTCCGTCATGATCAATTACAAGCCTTTTTCTACCATCATTTTTGCATACACACGCTGCAGAGCTGAAAAAATATAAAATGTTGTCTATTTTGTAGTCCAACAAATGGCATGATTTTGAATAATTTTCGTTGCTGTATCAGAAAATTCTTGATACGAAAACTTACCAAAAAAATGATTTATTAGAAGTAGGAAAAGCATTGACAAAGGGTTAAAATACTAATTGAGAAACATAATATCTGAAATATACAAATAAGAAACAACTTACCTTTGAAAGAAATATAATGCAATTACAATAAATAATTTGTTCACCTTCATCGTCGTTGACACTCAATACGTCGAAACACTGTGTTTAATTAATGAACAGCACCGCATTTATAAATAAAAACTTATCGAGGTAAATGCCCACCTCAAATTCGAGAGCACACTGTACAAAAAAACGTTTCATTGGCCAAAATCGCAACCGTAGAAAACATTTATATTTGCCCGTTGTGCCGCTCTGTTTGTGTAAGGGCGCATTCAAATTGGACATAGAAAACGAAGCACGTGCTTAGTGGCGAATTGAAGGCGCCGTTAGCTCTGTTACTTGAGCGTCGTTTGTGTTGTATTCTTATCGTTTTGCAAAGCAGCGCTGCCTCCGAACGGTACTAAGCAGCTAATTTGAAGGCGCCCTAGGGTGCGTGATGCAGTCAATCTGATTGCACATCTTCGCAAAAATCTTGCGTGCTACACGCGCTCATATCAGTTGTATGACCTAAGAAAAATGTATTTTATCCTCATCACAGGCAGTTTAGTTGTTTTAGACCGACTTCAAAGAAGGATTATATATATCAAATAGTTTAGTTTGTATATACCTTGTAATTTTTTTTTAGGTTTGTTCAGCCATAATTTCTTAGCCCGTGGTTCTATTTAACATTTTGGGTTGGATTGGTATTCGTATAGGTCCTTGAAATACGAAGATATAGAGGAGAAAACTTAAAAATAAAATAGAATTTTAGTAAATCTTTTTATATTAGTTTTAGTACAGATCCAACCAACATGCGACCATATCAAGAATATTGTTGTTTGACCTTGAACTTCAAAGAGAAGGAACTTCTCAAAATCAAATAGTATTTCAAAGAATCTTTTTGTATAGGGTTCAATTACATGTCTTTTATGACTAACAAAAAAAAAATTACAAAAAAATGAATAGTCTTCAAAAACCACTCCATGCCAAAACTAATTTTGCTTTATACACGGGTAAATAACAAATTATCATGTGTATATATCTAATAAGATTATGATAAAATCAATAATTTAATCGATTATAAATTATCAATAAAGATGAAATGATAATAATTATAAATCAATGGCAGCTCTAGGAATTAAGAATAGTGCATAGTCATAATTTCGGGTTAGCACTATAGACTATTAACTGTCAATTAAGTCAATTATTGAGTACGAATGATAAAGAAAATAATACGAATACGAAAGGTTATTTTTTTCCACCAGATGCCCCTAACCTGATGATATTAGCCTAAAATATTATCTTTTGAAAGAAAAACTGATGTGCTCTAAAAGACTCAAAGTTATTTATCGAGAATAATAAAAAATATGCTGTTCACCGATATTTGAAAATTTTGATGTTCAAGTTGTTAAAGGTTTTTCTATTTTATTAATTTTATGTGACTGTTTATATTCTGACTAAAATATATTTTTTCATTAAATAAAAACTTATAATAGCTGAAATAACATCAGTGTGCATTGACCTTAATAATAATACACTAGTCTGTCCAATATTATAATATTTGTATACTAACCTTAATTTCACTAAATTTATTCTATTCTCTTGTACCAAAGTAAAGACAAATAACATTTGTTTAAATATCACAAAAATAAAGTCTACAAAAAATTTAATCAAACTCACCTGTTTCTAAAATGTGTAACCAAGAATCCAATTAAAAGTAATAGGCCCACAATTATTATAGGCGTCAATGAATATCTAGTGAAAATCTGCATGGCTGTATGTTATATAAAAATAACTCGTTATAACGTGTAAAACCACGAACTAATATTAGTATTTTGATATATAATTGACGGGTTCGTCTACCGGGAAAGTAAATGACAACTGACTGAGATAAAAGACGCGAAGATTCAGAAGATAAGGTAAGTAACAATAAACAGCCGCAGTTTTAAGTGTTTTAGCATAAATTAGAAACATAAATAGATAATAGCTACCGCAAACCATCAATATTTAAGGCTTGAAGATTTGGTTTGACTGCCTCGTTGGCGTAGTTCTTTTACGGTACTACTGCAGTGTATAGGTCTCGGATTCGATCCCTAGGTCTGGCAAAAGTAATATTGGGTTTATCTACTTAGTATCAGCCCGGAGTATGGAATTTGTGCCTAACATGGCGAAGCGACGATAGCCTAGTTGGGAATGGAACGGTCTGCCGAGACAATGTCCGGAGGTTCAAAACCCAAGGCACACACCTCTGACTTTCGAAGTTACGTGTGTATTGTTATCAATTATCGTTCGCTTTAACGGTGAAGGAAAACATCGTGAGGAAACCTGCATACCTGAGAAGTTCTCTGAATTTCGAAGGTATGTGAAGTCCGCCAACCCGCACTAGGCCAGCGTGGTGGACTAAGGCCTTAACTCCTCTCAGTAGTAGAGGAGGCCCGTGCTCAGCAGTGGGCAGTGTATAATACAGGGCTGATTGCATTGCATTGCATAGCATAAGAATTTACTCCAATTGGGTGAACTCTCAAGTTTCATGCAAATGTAATTGGGCGTAATCCGACCCGGTCACGGACATTAACGAAAATGGTATAAAATGAAAGAGTATACATTCACTTAACATTATATATGGTTATTTTATTTGGAATCTATGGGAGAACAAAGTTTGAACCAAAAATATTTATTCACAAAACCGATTTCAAAATCAAAAAAATAATATTTGGAATCGGTGCATAATTTAAATTAAACATTGTTTACGTGTATTTGCTTAGCTTAACTGGCTATTTAAATTAGGCACCGACTCCAAATATTATTTTTTGGTTTATAGTGGATTGAAGTCGGTTTTATTTTTTGTTAAAAGGTTTTATTTGTTGCTTTTTTGTATGCGAATTATAGAATGGTGTAACAGATATACGATCGCAGCAATCGCGGGTCATTTACTGTTAGTTATTGACGAGTTCCATTGTCTATCTCCGAAGATCCTCATCAGACCCTAATATATTGTTACATGCTTCGGTATAAACAATTAAAACGCCGGTATTGCGATAAAAGCGCCAATTAGGATTTTATTAGCACAAAACCAAAAGTACTCTAACAAAAACACTGCACTAGATATTGCAATATTTAATCACTTAAATACAGTTATTATAATCACTCACTATACGTTGATACAAAATTAACAATATTCGCTTCGGTATCGCTTGGAGTTATCGCTCGTAGTCCGCTTATCGCTCGCTCTTGATCGCGTCGTAAACAAGACTGAATACGCGGCGGCAATTTTTTTTTGTTTTTGTTCTGGCTAATACGGCCAGTAGCCTGACGAGAATCGGCATTTCTGGCCACACCGGACTTTAGGGTGAGCGCTTTAGGCACTCGCAACCCTTTAATTTAAATGACCACGCTGGGGGCAACCCACTAACGGGTTACGGACCTCGGTTCAGGACGGTAACTGGGAGGTGCGCCGCCTTTTATACCCGGCCGCAAGTAGCGTCGTAGTTTGAGGAACATTCTCGAAAGATCCAGAATAGTCAGGAACTCTCTCGCAAATATAGGTCAGTCCCCCCCAATCGAATCGGATCCGTAGTTTTTTAAGAAAATTGCGGTAATACAAACTTACATACATAAATGCATACGGGTCGAATTATTTTAAGATCTCTTTCGGCACCAAGGCTTAATAAACAATAAAATATTGATAAGAGGACGAATTCAGTCGCGCCATATCAGAGCACGACAATACTACACATATATTTTAATAAACCCAACGAGACAAGGAATACAAAGTGTTGACGATTACTACTGCTCGTGTATACACGGCCGCCGTACCGTCGGGAGCTGCGCACATATTGCCAGTATAGTTTATTTTTTATCCTGGGCTAGGTACCAACAACTACTCGAAGCCACTGCAGTATTTTTAGATGAAATCATAGTAGTCATTGATCAATCAATCAATTAGCCTGTCGCCGTCCACTGCTGAACGTAGGCTCACCAAGTGAGCGCTAACCATCCCGGTCTTGAGCAGCCCGCCGCTACCCGCCGCCTTTTTCAAGTCGTCGGTCCATCGTGCAGCAGGGCGTCCTATACCTAATCGCGGTCTCCACTTCTCTGCTCCATCGACAGTCACTTCCACTTCAGTGTGCTGATTTTGCGAGCGAAGTCGGTTACTCTGGTTCTCTGGCGGATAACTTCATTTCTGATTTTATCTACCAGAGAGACCCCGAGCATCGCTCGTTCCATAGCACGCTGAGCGATTTTAAACTTGTAGACCAGGCCACTGGTAAGTGTCCACGTCTCGGCTGCGTAGGTCATTACAGGTAGGACGCACTGGTTAAAAACGTCAGTTTTTAAGCATTGAGGGATCGATGACTTGAAAATATTACGTAGCTTTCCGAATGCCGCGCAACCTAGCCGTATTCTCCTATCTGCCTCTTTCTCGAAGTTGTGCCGGCCCAGTTAAATTATTTGGCCAAGGTAGATATATTCTTGCATAACCTCGAGAGCGGCATCGCCTACGACTACAGGTCTCGGGAGACATTGATCACGCCGAATAAATAATGTGAAAAATATGAATAAGTATTTTTTTTTTCAAATTCCCACAATCCACAAGAGAGCAACCCTTACCGTGATAAACTAGAGCGATATATCTATAAATCCTCACAGTTTCATTTCTGTTCGCCGTGGGTTTTTCTCCCATACTATTTGCCCATTGTCCTTTGACGGTAGGCAACCTTGATCGTGCAAGGCAGGCTTTAGACGTTGTTATGGACAGCTGCGTTACCGTTAAGGATGATACATCTGCTGCGAGCTATGAGGCCGCGGGTTCGATTTCCGCGTTAAGGAAAATGTGATTCACAAAACATTATTTCGGATCTGGATGTTTAGGCACCTAGGTCCCATCCCGTCTCCTGATTCTTAAAAGTCAGGAAGAAATATGGCTTAATATTTTTTTTAAAGATAAACGGGCAATTAAAAATTACAAGATAAGATAGAATCATTTGATTGATATCATTTATAATAGATATTGATCACGTTATTGCGCAAGATAAGGAATTATATACTTAATTACAATAAGAGCAGAAAAAACGGGTTTTGTTAGTCAAGAATTACATCTTGCAATCAACCTATATACACACTGTGGGATGGCATCTTGTGAACGAAGGGAACTTGGCCTACGTTTTAGGGATGCGTTCATCTATTGACGTGCCACACTATTTAACCGACTTCCTTTCTCTAATCGATTACAGTACAGGTGTGACACATTCCGCTTGTGGTTTAGTTCTGTTAATACACACTAAATACCTATGACTGCCGCGGTGGTGTAGTTGTATTGCGTACGCGTTACGAGTACGATTTGCGCGCTGAGTTCCTGGGTTCGAATCCCGGGTCCGGCCAAAAACATTGTGACTGGGTTTTTCCATCTTAAAAATTACTCAGTTGCAGCTCGGAGTCAGGAACTTGGCGGTGTGATACCCCCGTGCCTTGGAAAGCACGTAAAGCCGTTGGTCCTGCGCCTGATCTCTCTCCGGTCATGTCGGATCGCCGTCTCACCGGACTATGAGAGTGAAGGAATACCTAGTGAGTGCACCTGTGTATTGCGCACACACTTGTGCACTATAATATCTCCTGCGTACCTGGTTGATCTCTGTTGAGATTGGCCGCCGTGGCCGAAATCAGCTAGGAAGGATTATTATTTATTACATATGAGTGACACACGTACAGTCAGAAAAGTGTATGCTCGACCACCTTAAGGTTTTACATAAGTCGCTTGCGCGTCGTCTGTCAGCAACATGCAACTTACAACTAAAGTTAACAATAAGAGTTGTTTCCTGTTTCCTTTTTACATCTCCGAAACGATCGCACCTGCTTAGTAAATTATGAAAAATGGGCGTTCTATCTTGAGAAAGTGTACTAGCACCAAATTGGGTGAATGTACATAGGTATGAGGCGTAACACGTCTCAGTGGTAGAGGATGCCCGGGCTCAGCAGTGGATAGTATATATATATATATAATACAGGGATGGTATTATTATAATTATGCATAGTAAAACAAATTGTAGAGCCACTATAATATCGGACATCAGCGGATTAGCGATGATTTTAGAGGTCTCTGATTTAAATCTCGTTAGTTATTTCATTTAGCGCCCTCTATCTTTGATTTGTAGTAGTAATTGCTGAAGTAGTGAAAACGATAATATTAAATGAAAATGTTTCGTCGTCTGTTACATAGATGTCACTTTATTCAATTTAAAATAAAAGAAATAGTAAAATAATCTAGTTTATTTTTACAGCTCTGGGTACAGTTAAAATGCCATATAGTCTTCAAGTCTAGGTTTCAAATGGTGTGAAGTCGTCCTGAAATAATTTTATATTAAAGGTTATTACAGACTAGAGACTATATTTTTATAAAATCTAACATAAATAAAATAGGAATTATCAGTTACTAAAAAGTGATTATTGTTTATTTAGGCCGGTTACACGTATACAATTTTTTTAGTATTGTAATAGTTTATAGGAACGGTGGTCTATTGCTATCATTCCATTACCTCTTACTTGTTTGCCCTTATCTAGAAAATGCCCATACTCAAATGCTTTGCTCACTAATCTACTTCGAGAAACAATGTTATTTCATTTTTTGTATCAGCAAATAAACTATGAATTTAAAATCACGGATAAAAAAAGCATATTGGATTTTTTAAATAGCTCCATCTACCGGTATGCGCATGAACGACTTTACATTACCTTGTGATAGAACCACCACTCTCGTAATTTTTCTTTAGAAACCACAGGCATCAAGTCTGCAAGATCTGGTGCGTCCAGATTTATCTTAATGTTGTTGTATGCATCCTAGAAGAAGGTATGTGTTGAAGAGTTCATAATGTAAAGATATATTAGATACAGCGTTTATAAACTCTACAAATATTACGTAGAGTTTGCCAATTAATTTATTGAAGTTTATGGATACTATCTTCAATCTAATGTTTATTGTTCTTTATTTTATTATTCCTTCCCACTCATGATGCACATTTAGGGGCCTTACTAATAATCACTGTATACTTCTGTTATAGTTATATTAATAACTATGTAGTTATACAATGTTTACTCTTTCTTCCTCTGACGGTAAATGTCGCTTAACATAGCAAAACAAAATATAGCATAACTATCAAAGACGTATACAACATTTATTACTAAGGCGGTTATTAGGTAGCGTAATGTAGTTTCAACTTTTCTGCTAAATTTCGACAAAATATAATTTTTAAATTTTTTTTTCTCCCAACTGACCTCCCTTTTTTCGTAGCATTCTTAATGAGTACTACTGACAATTTTAGCTTCTAAAGGATACTGTAAAATATATTAGTATCACCATCGTCTGTATTTACATTACCTTAGATTTCCAAAACCAGTCCATCTTGCTAGTTATTTCTTTTGATACTTTCTTTTTTTCCTTGCTGGCTTCCATCACATAATCGTCGCTGGTTGAAGAATCATCGGGTATGAACACTGGTGGCCTCTTTTCACCATCTTCCAGGGAAATGCGATCTCGTCGCAGCGAGTCATAGTCTAAAGATTTTAAATGCTGAAATATATAAACATTTTACTTTTAATTCAGATGCAATGTTAGTGGAATTTTCATTACTATGAACATTTTAATTGTGTCTCAAGAAGTTTTGTATTTATGAAAGTGAAGAAAAAATCCGCTAGAAAAAACTTTCAAAGAAATAATATTTTTTCCTGTACTTCAGATAGCAAAGAAAGGCAAAGAAGATTCCCGAGGCATGAAATCAGTCGCATTCTATTAAACCAAGCAATTCATGCTAGAGGTACAACACATTAAATTATTTAAAAAATCGAGTGCATATTTTAAACACCAGATACTTACGACAACTTTTCCTCCGCGTGATCTATATCTGTGGAAGGAGTCCTTCTATTTACTGTTTAACCTTGGCTCAAAATTACTATTAAAATCTAATAGAAAAATTGCAACGGAGAAAAGGACTACAATAGGTCATAGTATTAAAAATTACCTTTTAGTTTTCTTGTTACTATTGATTTTCTTGGACCAATATTTGCTACTAAAAAAAAAGTTATTTATATTATTATAGCTTCTCCTTACGCATTAATAACTTTAGAGTAAATCTGAAAGGAGATATCAAATACACTTTCTGATATCAGAGAGTATCCGTAACAGGAATTTTTTGTACTTTCATCGTTTTCTACATATACTATAGCGGATCCAGAAAAAAATGGGTTCCCATGTAAGCTTTTATAGATTCATAGTGTTTGAGAGCAAATGTAAACGGTAGGTTTTAAATTATGTCCATAGGATCGACTCTCTTTTTCTGCCAATACTTAGACAGTTCTTCGTTATTGGGTATAAGTTTAGGGTATTTATAAAATACTTAGGTACTTATAAATAACACTTACTAAGGTGCTGGTAAATATTGTGACGAATCACGATGCTTCTGTCGGATGCTCTGTTTGAAAAATAAATTGCTTATCACAATACTTAAATTTCTATGCACAATAGTACTAGGAGAGATCGCTTGCTACAGTCATCGCCAAAGGATTAGTTTAAGCTATAGAGAGGTAATCCACACTCACTAGTTCTATTATTTTGCTACGCATACTCACGGCTTTTATCCCCGAAGGGGCAGGCAGAGACGCAACTAGTGCACCCACTTTTCGTGCGTATTCCGTCCCATGATGTGATAGGAGGCGAGCCTATCACCATAGCGGACACAAATTCCAATTGCAAATTTGCAAGTTCAATAATGTGAGATAACGTATAACTCACTCACTGTGTAAGGTTTGGTTCGTTGATTTTTCTTCTTTTCTAACGCAGGCTCGAGTTTTAAGATTATACTGAAAATAATCCAGAATTTACTGAATTATTTATAATGTTTTTTATAGGTACTTAATACTATTATAGCTCTAGGTTTTTTCTTACCCCTTTACTCTTTTTGGTCTTTGTATTTCTGACCCTCTTATTGCTTCATAGTCCTCCTCTGTGCTCTTATCCTTATTTATAGAAAAATAAATACATTATTAATGTGTATTGTACAAGCAGAATATCTTAAAAATACGTGTGGCACTCGGAGACTGCCGCGGTAAAGCTATTGCATAGCATTTTTTATCACAAATTTTGATTGACTAAACACAAATTCGATCTTACGCTTACCACATAAAGTAGATTTTTAAACGCGAGCAACGCACGTTTAGTCTTGTTATTGATAAATGTCAGAAATGCAATGGTCATCACAACCAAAGTAGAATAAATCAAAATTTGAAAAAATAATGCTACGTTCGATTCTTTTGTACTCGTGCCGTGCCAACGCTGGGGAAATAGCTTCTACGCAATGTATTTAAGGTTCATATTAGATTAGTAAGAAATAGTTTTAATGACTTTAATAAATAAAATAAATAAAAATATACTCGTTTCAAGAATTATAGCTTCTACGCATTATATTTAAGGTTCATATTAGTAAGATAAAAAAGATGTCAGGTTATTTTCGTTACGGAATTTCTGGATTCGGTCTCCAAGCTCAAGGCCCGCGATAGAAGCTATGCAATAGCTTAATATATAAACCATATTTTATTTTCCTACTTACCGATAATTCAAAAAATGATGATAAACTTAAGCTGTAATGAGTGGCAGTTTAAAAAAATATTTCCGCTCAATAAATATGAATAATTCATTCAACTTTGAACTAGATTTTTGGCTCACCGTGGCTCAGCAGATTTAAATTTTGGCACGGCCTGGAAAAATATAATTTAAATAGATATTAATAACGGGCTGCTTAAGACCGGGGTGGTCGGCGCTCACTTGGGGAGGACTACGTTCAGCAATGGACGTTGACAGGCTGATTGATTGATTGAAATAGATATTTAAAAAGTTTATATTAACTGAAGACTGCCTCGGTGGCGTAGTTGTATTACAGTACGACTGCAAGGCTGAGGTCTCGGGTTCGATCCCCGGGTCGAGCAAAGTGATATTGGATTTTTCTATTCAGTATCAGCACGGAGTCTGGAATTTGTGCCCGATATGGCGATAGGCTCGCCCCCTATCACATCATGGGACGGAATACGCTTGGCGAAAAGTGGGTGCACTAGTTGCGCCTCTGCCTACCCCTTCGGGGATAAAAGGCGTGAGCATGCGTTATATTAATTGTTCAAATATAAATATTGTGATAATTTAAAATATTATATAATTAAAACAAGAATGATCGTAAATGACCATGAATACATCGAAGAGTATTAAATTAAATAGCCCTACATACAATAATAAGTGAGTACATAAGTATGCAGCTACTATAACTAATAGAAGATTTTTATAGAAAAATTTTAATTACCATTATTAAATTGTTAGGCATTCTTCGAAAACCAGAATATGGCACTCTTTCGTTCCTCCCGTCGTATCTGGAAAGATATTTTTGATATAATTTCTTGATCTAACAAAGAAAAATATAAAATTAAAGATATTTCAGCATGCATCATTCTATGTTGAAATATAGTTCTTATATTACGTATATAAGCATTACAAACGTATGTAAGGGCTTTCGACCAAAATCCTTACATAATTATACAAAACAATCTCTTAGCGTGAGATGAATCAATTCAAAAGATTACCTATTCATTTTGATATTATGATGGCAATAAAATTATTTTATATAAGATTATTTGAAGCCCACTTTATACTACTATATACGAACCTTACCTAATGCCCAGGTTATTAATATTCCCATATACACCTGCTCCATTATCTAGTTCCAAATGAGGATATTTGATGGCAGACTTCAGCATGCCTCGCGCAGGTCTGATAAGAGTATGTCCTGGGAGGATCGGCTCCGCTTCTGGCAGATGGCTGGGCATAGATGGAGCTCCGAGGAGCACTGACATCTGACTGTTGACCTGTCGCCTCTAAGGAAAACATTATACTTGATATTAAAGCCAGGTGTTGCTCACGGTATGCCCACATGAAACAACATTCATGGAATAAAAAGTAACTATTTTTCTAGGATATGGGTGTCTCTATATGCTTAATCTAACAAAAAACAAAAACTTTACGAATTTTCGCATTTATTAAACTTTCCTTTAATTTAATATAATAATCTTTTAATTTGTAAGGCATTTTATTTACTTTATGCATTACAAATGTTGCTTGGTTTTAAAAAAATTGAGTAGTAGGTACTAAACTAAGATTTTTATACAAAGACTATCTTAATTTATTTATTTGATAACAGTTAGGTAATTTGTGCACAGTGTCAAGTAAAGGTAGGATAGGTTTGTTATTACGACCTCTTCATTTATTTATAATCCAAAAAAAGAATCCAATAATTTCCAAATATCATTAGGTACCTAGAACTGTGCCAGGTTGGTGTCAAAGAGTTTCATATTATTTGCACTGATATTTACAGATTCTAGGTAAAAAGTAAAGAAATTACTATACATCAAAAACACATACCGACGGTATTGGATACACGCCACGACTTTCCCGACGTGTTTTCTGAAATAAATATTGGCTTTTTATCGTCAACTTATTATTGGTGTCGGCTTCTTGCGGCTTCACGTGGGACTATTTTTATTCAATAAATATTAAGTTTGTCATCAACATTATTATGACTGGGATGTTTACTTTCTATTATTTTATTATAAACTACAATCGGTTCTACAATTAAAGTAGAAAAATGACAAGATTTTTTAAATTTCAGTAGACAAGTTTTTCATTCCTAATAAATCCCTTGATTCAGTATAGTAGTCATCTATTTCATGAATGACAGATAGGGTAGGCGTGTAAGTGTGAGGGTGAAAAGTGTGGAACAAGTAAATAAGGAACAAGGATTAGACTGCCAACCAATAACTACGTTTTATTATAAAATTTGGAATCATTATGATGGAATCAAATATATTAACTAATAAATTTTAAAGCAATTATACAAATGACGTGCAAAATGTTCAATTATAAAATTACTCACAGCGATATGATCCAATTGTTCCCTATATGTGACTGCATCGCAATAAAACATAATCTGCAATTAATTAATGGCAAATTAACAATTGTCGAATAAGTGCATATGAACTGCTCAATTTGGAGCTCAAAATCATGCGATAAAATTAATTGAATTATATTTGTCCCGTTTAAAATGGCTTGACAGCACCTGGCTTTTAATAGTTTATGACAATGTAGGCAACCATACATATTTACCTGCAGAATTAATTAGTTATAGAGTGGGTTGGTACTATTGTTTAACAAGAAACATGTATAAAGCGATAGATTTGCCGTCGCATTTCGTCTTGACTTTCGTCTGTTATAGTGACCTAATAAATCCAATATTTAGGGCCAGTCTCACCGGTTCCTGATTAAGTTCCAGATAACTAGCTGACATATAGCGCTATCTAACAATGAGTCTGACACATTACTAGCGACTTTTGCTAGAAATTTCAATTCAAGACCTGTGAAACCAAAGGTTGTAATTTCAGAGACATTATCAGAATGTGGTGAAATCAGCCCTAAATACAGAAATCACAACTTTTACTCTTCGGAGGTCGGTCTACCCACAATAGGGTATTTTCCTATGTTTGATTTTGTATATTACTTTAGATGTAACAGAAAATAATACAAAAAAGAAATTCTTCTGTGAAATCAGCATCAAAATCGATTGAAAAATAAAGCAGTTATTCAATTTTGAAATATTCTTGTGAGCAAAAGTGGGGGCTTGGCGGGAATATCGCGCTATCTCTTTCCCACGCAGGCAGCGTTATGGCCGACGGCGCTTGGTGACGTCACAGCCTAGTATTGCTGTTATTTGACAGCTACCCCTTCCACCAAATTTCAAAGCTTTATAACTTACTTACTATTGCGCCAATTTTGAAAATTCTTTTCCATAAGATTTTCGATAGCATACATTTTTCATAATTGTATTTTAAAAAAAAGTAGTCAAATACTCTATTGTTCTAATATCTAGGATTTTAATCACACAATTCTTAAAGTCTAGATTTTAAAAGGAGTCTAACATGTAAGCCACTATAATTTACTTACCTTTTTTGTTTTTTTTTTTAATTTTATTGTATGATAGAAGAGAGAAATATACTGACCCAACCCATTACAATACATTTCGTAACATCCATGTCGTTCAGTCCATATTCCACGAGACAGTTTCCTTAATTCGCAATAATAATCCATACCACTTGCGAGTCGTGACATTCAATTTTAATTTAATTAGTGTTGCAACACTCCGTGAAATCAACATCACTTATTTGATGGTCAGTAACAATCTTAATAAAAAAAAACTATTTGTTTGTAATAGCAAAGGTAACATACTGGTACTAGGAAGTTGTATAAGTTTTGTATGGTTTCGGTTTTCACTATCGCTCTATAATATTTTGTCTATAGCTGAACGCACAGGGTAGTTTTTAGTAAATGATTATTAAAGTTAAAATTACTCTTTTTAGGGCCTATTGCCAGTCATTTTACACGTGCGCACTGTGGGTCAACTACACGCAAAGATCTTTCCACGCCCTGCGTATCCAATACAATAATGCGTTTCGGGTAATGTTGGGGCTACCGCGTTTCTGCAGTGCATCGAGAATGTTTGCAGAGGCGGGTGTGCCTGATTTTTACGCCATACTACGACTGCGAATAGCATCCCTAATGCGGCGGGTGCGCGGTGGCCCAAACAGACTTGTGTCTACGGTAGGGCATAGATTCGACAGCGCTTTGGTGTGGCACTGGATGACCACTCACCGTGCGTCTTTCAGATACCGGAAATAGTGTCGAATTGTGTCCCTGGTCTTTAATATTATTAGTTTTTGTGGTTTTTTAATTATAAATGTATGGATGTAAAAAAAAAATCTGAAATAAAGTTTATATTATATTATTATATTATATTATATTATTACCTATAAATTACTTATTAGGGTTCCGTTCCTCAAAAGGAAAAAAAGGAACCTTTATAGGATCAGTTTTGGTTCGTCGTCTGTCAAGACCTTTTTTCTCAGGAACGCGTAGACATATCAAGTTAAAATTTATATCGAATACTTTGGTCTACGGTCTCTTTCAGCTGTGAAAAAAACAAAGACATTAAACAGTAAAGGTAGTTAAAAATCAAACTTGTAAGTCATCGCGATCAAAAGATATGACCGTTTATGTCGCATATTTTGCGATTTCTCGAGGGAATCAAGACCTATAGGGTACTTCCCGTTGACCTGGAATCATTAAATTTGGCAAGAAGCATGGTCTTATAGCACATGTAAAGGAAAAAATCTAAAAACCGTAAATATGTACTTTAATAAGAAAAAAACGAATTTCCAAACTAATTAAATTTGATTTATTGATTAATTAATTTTGGCGAACTATTGAACTTATATACTTAGATACCTTACCTACAAGTTTGTCGGAACCCGCGGTACGCGAGTCCAACTCGCATTTTCCGGTTTTTTGATGGTAAATGGTACTAGCTTTATCCTCCGGTTGATAAAATGTAAAAATAATGCCATTTTCCTAATCTAAGGTTATTTTACATACCCAATATAAGAACTTTATATTTTATACTCATTCATTTCGAAATCGCAAATGTTTAAACAGCCCAATAACTTTTTAAGAATATTGTATTGAAATAGAATGTTGCCAGCATTTTATGTGCAATATTCACTTTATGCCCTAATACCGTTGACAAAGAAGCGTCTGTAAAGTTATTTCAGATGTAAAATACAGATCAAGCTTTTGAATAACGAATAGATATGAACGCATTAACGGCTATAGTGAATATTTTTTGGCAATATAGAATGAATAACTATAAAAGGAATCTATTGCGTGTATGTATCAAAGATTTTTATTTTAATGGAAGAATTAAGGCCTGTTGTTTTAAGTTATTAAATTTATTTGTTAATATTGAAACTGCCTCGGTGAGGTCTGTCTGAGGTGTCGGGTTCGATCCCCGGGTCGGGCAAAGTGATATTGGATTTTTCTAATCAGTATCAGCTCGGAGTCTGAAATTTGTGCCCGATATATAAATTTCGTGTACTGTGACTTCGGCATTATTTAAACAGGAACTGATGCTGTAGCATCAAGTAGTCTGCGGGATTCCCAACTCCTTAGCAACTTATAGCAGATATAGCGTGTTTGGGCTCATAAGGATGGTCTCATCGAGTATGTGTTAGATAGTTGATTATCAAGGCCCCATGATGGTGAATAAATTAATTTAAAAACTTTGAAATTAAAATTAAATTAAAACTAAAATAACTCCAGACACAAAAATCTCTAAAAAGTAAAATAATAAAAGTGTCTTTGTCGTTTAAGTACCTAGTAATATTTTAAGCCAAGCGTCCTCACGTCGCGTCGCGGTACCGAATTCCGGACCAGGGAGACGAAAATACTTCTTTAGCGGTCCCCCGACGCGCGCGCGACGCTTGGCTCAAAATATTACTAGGTACTTAAACGACAAAGACACTTTTATTATTTTACTTTTTAGAGATTTTTGTGTCGGGGGTTATTTTAATTTTAATTTAATTTTTATATTTCCATATGAAAACAAACTATTAATTAACGGTTTGAGGTCTTATATTTTGAGGGATATAATTGTTTAGAGTTTCTAATTTTACGCACAATCCCAACTATTTGGTTTACCATAATTGGATATGTTAATTAATTTAATGGATATTGGGCCTACGTAATGCTCTTTAATGTAAATATACGTATAATTTGAAGTAACCGAGTTGCTTTAGGTGTACCTAAAAAATATTTATTTTGCCAACATGAAGGCTGTGTGGTTATAATATTGTGATTAGTGGGCCATTGTAAGACTTAGGGCCAGCTTCACAAATGTCAAGTAAATTTTATTTGGCAGTTATAGCATTAAGTAGCTAATGTGGATAGTAGTTAGTGATCAATTTATTACCATTTATTTGATAGCATAGAGTACGACTTTTGTATTTTGGTCGGCTTACGTATTTAGCGACGAGTTGCATTTATCACGGTGCCTGTCTCGGTGGCGTAGTTGTATTACGGTACAACTGCAATGCTGAGGTCTCGGGTTCGATCCCCGGGTCGGGCACAGTGGTATTGGATTTTTCTATTCAGTATCAGCCCGGAGTCTGGAATTTGTGCCCGATATGGCGATAGACTCGCCCCCTATCACTACATGGGACGGAATACGCACGGCGAAAAGTGGGTGCACTAGTTGCGCCTCGGCCTACCCCTTCGGGGATAAAAGGCGTGAGTGTGTATGTATGTATGTATGTATGCATTTACCAGCAAACGATGGTATCGGCCCTTACTATCTCAAATAACTGATGATCCACTCACTAGATTTAATATTCTTCATAATTATTAATTCTAGATTAAGTACTAGCTAAAGTCATTATTATATGTTTTGAATGTATTCTGTGTGTGTCTTAAATATTCTAAAAAATAAATATATTATATTTCAGTAGTTGTTGCTGTTCTTTATCTACTCTTGCCAAAGATTTTACCAGAACTTGATCTAAATGCAAGAAACTGCTAAACAGTCCAATATTATCCGTCCTAATCTTTAATGTAGGTCTTATAATATCAGCTCTATCCCACGTGAAATAAAAATTCGCTCTCTAACAAAGGAATCCGTTAAGGTATGCATAAAACTCAAAATTCAATCCGATAATAAATTTGGACGACATTCTTATCGGTGTGTTACGGTTGGCGTGTTCTGGACGATGCTACGTGGCCAGGGTGTAAAGAGGTGGAAGTATTTTAATAAAGGTAATGGTTCTTATATAGCGCTAGCATTGCGCACGGCTCCGCCCGCGTGGAAAAGTTATTCCGGGATAAAATTAGCCTATAGCACTCAGGAGTAATGTAGCTTCCTATTAGTGAAAGTATTTTCAAAATCGGTCCAGTAGTTCCTGAGATTAGCGCGTTCAAACAAACAAACAAACTTTTCAGCTTTATATAATAGTATAGATAATAAAAAAAATACTGAACATTAAAAATCGCAAATATAACAAACTTCGACTTCCTTCTTTTCAACAATACCCTTTTACCGTACCTTTGTATGTATGTATGTCTAATGGGGACGTATGCAGTCGCACAGACGGGTGATCAGTTCACTTCCTTGGGAACTAATTCACCCTTAAAAGTATATACCCTTAATAGTATATTTCACCGTACCTTTAAAGGGCCAATGTCCTCAGGGGTCTGTACATAAAGCGGCGTGCACCACGTATTAGGGAGGTTTTAAGCTTTAGATTTTAAGGGTTAAAATTTTATGTTGCACCTGATAATGGCGTTGCTGGATAATCTAAAAGTTCTGATGTAGTACAAACGACAAGTTCTAGCGAACGTAAGTGTAAACAAAAGCAGGAATACTTCATCGGCTATAGACCTTTTGTACGTGAATCATCCAGCGTAGATGCGACAGTTTTATCTTTTTCTATTATGAAGGATCAACGAGCAAACAACTAGTTAATGTCTCGGAATAATGATACGTATCATGTAATTTAATCATGTGCCGGGTGCAGTGGACTGCCATATAATGCGTTTTAGTTCGAAATTCTGATAAAAAAATATAATTACTATTTGCTTATAACTTGGGACCCCAGTTAACAATAAGTTACGAAATAATTCATATTTCATAAAATGAGATACACATAGCTAAGTATATTATAGTATTTCGAATTTTACAACAAATACGCCATGTCGTCGAAAATTCTCATAGTATCGTAATAATATTATTCTCTTTTAGAATTTCCAGAACGCCGCTTATTTGGTATACTGCTTAAGCATTTCTTCCGACGTTTATTTATTTATAATACTTTATTGTACACGTACATTAGAAAATACAGTATATCCACTAGACTTAAAGTACAACTGGCGGTCTTATCACTCGAGCCAATTTCTTACAGACAACCGTAGCATGAAGACAGGGAAAGGAAAAGACGTTTTAAGTTTTCCAAATTTCAATCACAGAAAAATACCTCTGAAACACTTCACAGTCGCAGACTCAGTCACGTTCAGACTCTTGACTCCCTACAACAATTGTACTTGCACCATTTCTCACAATAATCTGCTTCTACTTTCATGTTGGCAGCTCCACGTTCTGACGCATACACGTTTTCGACGGGCTCATCTGAAGTCTGCTTGTATCGCATGCTTTTCAGTTTTAACTACCTTGCTTTCATGATTCATATCTATTTGAAATTGTAATTTAAGCTTAGAATTTTTATTTACGTTGTATTGTTTATTATATTTATGTAAATGGAATAATTTATAATAATATCTATTTCATTTTAAATACGCAGTATGTCTATAGATCAAAATAGTATCTTTTTAAATTTTGGTTTGAGCTGCCACTCACACGTACCCAGAGGTAATGCTAACTCTATACTCGCCGCGACTCCAATTAGTTAAATCTCACACACTTACATTGTTTATAATAATACAGCATTTTAAAATTATCTTAGTAGGTATTTGTCTGGTTAAAAATACTTTCATCATTCCATCACGAAAATTTAAAATTTTATCTTAGAATCGAACGCGTATTCCTATTTCAAACATCAAGTTTGAGGAGGATTTGATTCGAGTCCATATAAATATCGGCTACGGAAAATGGGATTCCGTCGAACGATGCAGTTTGAAAAGAGAACTTTCGTCCGAACTTGGTTTGAATCGTTTGAATATGGAATAGACATAGAAAATATACAGAGTTTTACCGTAGAAAACTGAGCACTCAGTAAAAAGGTATAAAGTAACTTTGACTCCAATACAAGCCTCTTTTTGTAAATATTTATGACTAGACGTTTGCTTGCGGCTCCACCGCCGTGAATATGTTTTTATGATAAAAAGTAGCTTATGTTACTCGCTGATAATGTAGCTTTATATTGGGGAAATAATTTTTCAAATCGGTCCAGTAGTTTCGGAGCCTATGCAATGCAAACAAACAAACAATGAAATCTTTTCTCTTAGATATTAATTTAAATATCAAAGAGAATCTATTGGCCGCACGTTCACTTTATCTCTATCACACTCTGTCATTATTTTCTCGACAGCAGGTGACAACTGATAAATCAATTTTCGATATAAATTAAGTTCCGTTTTACCCCATTTTACGATAGTTAAACAGTACTAATAACCGGATTACATTTCAGTTTAATTTTTCTTCCAACGAGTATTCCTACCCAATATCGACACTATGTTATTTCCTGCCATCACCACGTTAGTCTAAGTTCTTACTTCACGACAAATATGTTGCAGCCTTTTTCCGAATTTATATGAAGCCTGCAAAGTTTATTTCATCAGCTAGCTTTCCACAAACTTATAGTGTTTTTGAACGTGCTTACCTTCAAACTTTGAACTCTTACAATCAACCACTTTTTGGAAGTACTTCGAAAGTATATTCAACAGTTGTACCAATAAACAAACACGTAATTGCACGATTCATAATAACTGTATACCTGGTTATGCTTCGAATGAGGTGTTAGGCAGAATTATTCCTGGTTTAATGGTCTAAGCCTCGGTGGCGTAGTTGTATTAAGGTAAGACTGCAATGCTGAGGTCTCGGGTTCGATCCCCGGGTCAGGCAAAGTGATATTGGATTTTTCTTTCCAGTATCAGCCCGGAGTCTGGAATTTGTGCCGGATATGGCGATAGGCTCGCCCCTACCACACCATGGGATGGAATACGCACGGCGAAAAGTGGGTGCACTAGTTGCGCCTCTGCCTACCCCTTCGGGGATAAAAGGCGTGAGTTTGCGTATGCGTTAATGGTCTACAATATTTCGCTTATGGAAGAAGCTATGCCTAATATTTACCGCATTGTCAATTAGTTTCAGAGCTTAGTTTCAGATGAGTTTTTTGCCTTAAGCTATCTTCCTTCAATAGTATTCTAAATTACTTTAATAATATTAGACATGCGAAAGTTTGTAAAAATGTTTGGATGTTTGTTACAAGTAAACGCAGAAACTACTGAACGGATTTGGATGCAATTTGGCACACGGATAGATCATGTCCTCGATTAATACAAAGCCTTTTTTTATGCCGGTAATTTGATCTCGTGGGAAATTTTATCGCGGTAATTGATCCTATTTTTTATCTGATTCTTTAAGTAGATGGCGCTGGCCTCAGACTGTGTTTTAGAGACGTTTGTAGCCAAGGGCTATTAACGCAGACGAAGCCGCGAGCAACACCTAGTAGTATATAAAACAGATTACCGCTGTAACGTTTCTTACCAACGTCTTATTTGACAAGCTATTATTAGCACATCCCACGACTGCAATAAAATTAATTTATCCACGTCTCATACATGTGTGGGATTATGTGACTGTGGATAAAACTTTTAATTTCGCCAACTACAGAGGCGTTCGCGTGGGACGACGCAAATGTATCACTTCTCCGAAACCCTTCTGGATATAAATTAATTGAAACGCTTTAGGGTTGTTTTAAAGTATTTTAATCACCCCATCGGTTTGTAGTCGTCCTGAAAAATTTGTAAATAATTAATATTAACAAGTTGGAGAATACAGTGGGTGAATTGTTTGGAACTTTGGTCGTGACTGTTCTTGTATATAGAACTTTATTGAATTAATGCAAAAATGCTTTAATAGGAATTTTATGAAATAGAAATATACTGTTTTGTCTGACATTTGAATGGATAGGCGGGTGGGTGGTTACCGTGCTCCAGAGTGTCAATATGCCCCGAAAAATGATGCAAACCATCAAACAGCGCAAGATAGGATATCTCGGCCAAGTGCTTAGGCACGAAAGATATATGCTGCGGCAATTAATAATAATGGGCAAGGTAGAGGGGAAGAGACGCGCTGGACGAAGGAAAAAATCGTGGCTTAGAAACATCCGGGAGTGGACCGGTATCACCTCCGTTGAAAAACTATTCCGCCTAGCCAATGACAAGGAGGAATACAAGAAGCTGACGGCCAACCTTCAACATTGAAGAGGCACTAGAAGAAGAAGAAGAGGCGGGTGGGCGGGGCGATACCACTGTTTCATAAAAATCATACACTATGTGGCAGCTTAGCTTTTGCGTTTCGAAAGATCAAAGTGTTTCTCTTTCTCAACATTCTTCCTTTTTAAAGGTTGGTCAAGGAACAATTTGTCAAGCAGTGTGGATGTTTATCAACGATAGCTATCATTTACCTTCAGGTAATCAATTTCAGACGACTTGATAAAGGTCGCAGGAACACGCTGGATGCAGGCCGCTTTTGACAGGTCCGTCTGGAAATCTTTGGGGGAGGCCTATGTTCAACAGTGGACGTCATGTGGCTGATGATGATGATGAATCAATTTCAAGCACAAATTTTTAATTAAAATTTCTCGGTGTTTTTATTTATAGCTATAAAATAACAAACAAACTAGAAATTATTTTATAATATAAATTCCCATCAATTAATTTCATGTAATTAGTTATCAATTTCATAATATCTAGGCCACCCGTGAGGCTTCCTAATTTTATTTAGTTGCCAATCTAACATTGCCGCTGGTCTAAACAATATTGGTACCTTAATGTTATTTTCCAGGAATAGGGCACTTTATATTGTAAAAGTGTGCTTATTCTGAGATTATTATTAGTTTTTTTTTTTTATGGCATTGAATGACGAGCCGAGCATGCCGTTCGCCTGATGGTAAGCGATACGACCACCCATAAACAGTAGCAACACCTTCCAGCACCTTGAGTTTCAAAGTACTGTGTGGCATTCCACTGCGCTCGTCATCCTGAGACATAAGATGTTAAGTCTCACTATGTCCTGTAGTTCCACTGGCTACAATGTCTTTCAAACCGAAACACAACAATGCATGCACACTGCTGCTTGGCGGTAGAAATAGACATTGCGGTGGTACCCACCCAGACGGTCTCTTACATATGAGAGACCTACCACCAGTAGCCAATTTGTAGCCTCAGCGATACATAGATTCATATTCAAAGCTAGCAGATGTATCAAATACTTATATAAGACATAAATTGTGGCATCACAAAGACTCGAATCCATACTCTTTAAAGACAGGTTGTGGTGTAACGTTTTTCCCCTTGGCATTATATAAATCGTATCTATTATCACATGGGCAATGAATCGATAATTTTTCTGACATAATATTATTAATGGATGGTGATCACTATCAAATAATACTTGGCTGTTTGCTCCATCATCAATAAATAATATCAGGTTTAAATTATCGATCCAAAAACAATGGTTCAGATTTGGGACAACATTCCATCTGCTATCATCATCATGTTCATCAGCCACATGACGTCCACTACTAAACATAGGCCTCCTCTAAAGAATTCCAGACGGACCTGTCAAAAACGGCCTGCACCCAGCGTATTCCTGCGATCTATATCAAGTCTTCTGTCCACCTTGCAGATGAAAGTCCGACGCTGGGCTTGCCAGCACGTGGTCTCCACTCTAAAACTTTTTGTCCCATCTGCTGTCAATTCTTGGAAACATATACCCTGCCCACTGCCACTTCATCTGCTATGCGAAATTGTAACTCAGGACTTTACAGCTATACACACTGGAAGAAGGCGTTAAACTACCTGATTGAAATACCACCATTTTCTGCCGAAGAATATTTCGGCTCCAGACGGGCCGGAGCCTTTCAGTTGAGGTGCGTATGGGTTTACGTTCATGTGATCGCCGTCCATCTGTGAAATAGGGAATTGTGAGCAGCTGTTCCTCTTGTAATATTTTATTGCCTTTCTACCTATTATTTTATTGAAGTTGAATTTTGATGGAATATTAAAAAAGAAAATTTACTGTTTTGCCAGTACTACTCAGATATATTTTTATATAGATTAATATTTAAGGTACATTTAGACCGGGTTTTTTAAACTGTAGCTAACTACAGTTTACACCGAGGTGTTATTAAGCTGGACGCGCTCGCAGAGCTTCGAGTGCTCCAGGTGCTGCGAGCGCTTCCAGCTTAACAAGACCCTGACAAAAAGATAACTACAGTTGAAAAAACGGGGCCTTAGAATAGTGGTACTCAGAAGAGAATGGATTCTTCGGGAAATAACCCGAAAACCTCCGTGGTTGTATTCACATTTACCTACAAAGAGTAAAGAAGTAATTTTATAGAGATTTTATTTAAATATATCGAAAACATTATTACTCTTGAACAGCTATAATTTTTGCAGAACATTGGAGGAACCTCACTTATTACTCAGATGAGACTCGCAAAATGAAACAAGTAAACTGATGTTTCGCTTACTGTCATTCCAAGTTCCATCCCATGATTTAATGGGTACTAGCGGAGTATTGGTAGTGGTTCTGCTTTCATAAAGACATAATAATGGAAAGGAAAATTTCAGACACGTCGCACACAAAAAAAAAAGTTTCACTGACCAACTTCAGGATCGAATTTCGAACGTTGAAGTCCAGTTTAGATAAATTTGACAAAACCTCACCGCATGATTCCAAAGCCAGTTCTGTAAGTATTTATTTTTGTGGACAGTGTAAGGGTTGCCAGGATTCTTCTCGTAGTCAGAAGATTCGGCGGATTCAACCTCAGAAGAACTGCTGCTGTACATCTTTTCTCGATTTCTAAACTTGCTTCTGGTGTGGGCTGCTTTCCTTCTGTAGTTTCCATTTGATTCCATTGACTCGTTACTATGTTAACGATATTCTTTTAATTCTTTTACTCATAACATGCTCGATATATAATACAAAAGGTTGGCAGACGACCCGAAGGTTCAAATTCGGGATTGGCGTCTGTTATTACGATACTTTTGTCACAAATACACTGATTTTTTAAGAAGAAAAGTGAGCCACCCAGTCAGTTACATCCGATGATAGACCAAGTTTATGAAATCCACTGGCAATTTATTTCGAGAAATGTAGGCAACTTTTTGATGGATTTTTTAATAGAAATAAAGTAGGTATCTATACGATTTCATATTAAGAGACATGTTATTTATGGGTATAACCGACGATTATGAATATCTTAGTAATAAAATTTTACTAAGTAGACAATAATAAAGATCATAAACAATACTATTGGGCATTTTGTCACCAAAATTAAACTTAGTCCAATTTTTATTATATAAATTATATTTCCCACTGAAAAAATATGGTATTCAATACATGAAGTAAAAGTAAACAAATAGATTTTTTCATTTCCGCCAAGTACCAGGAAAATCTATTATAAGAGAAATATCTAATGTCGCAAGAAGTGGCAAACATCATACTTACTCGTCTAAATTTTCACTTGCGTCGTTTTCTTCTGCCGTTTCCTGTTATAATGTCAAAATAAATATTTGGAACTGTGTAACACAGCTCAGTGTGCTTAGAATGTGGCAAAAAAGACACGACACTACTCCGTTTCGTTTTATTGAGATTGGATGAGAGCCAAACACGTGACTGGCGTATTGGTCTCTTGATCAATCACAAACATCCAAATTAAATGACATCGACTTAAGAGTTGCGTTTTTGGCGACATTCTAAGTCCACTGTTTCTTTCAGAACCCGACATAAAAAGAACAGTATTTGGTGTAAAGGGACCGTGAAAGAAGTATTTTCATCTCCCTGGTTCGGAGTTTGGTCCCCCGACGCGAGGACCCTTAGGTCAAAATATTACTAGGTACTTAAACGACAAAGACACTTTTATTATTTTACTTTTTAGAGGTTTTTTGTGTCGGGGGTTATTTAAATTTTAATTTGTTTTTTTTTTTTTGTATATAAACAAAAATGTGTTGGTAATTAATGGACCACTGTCAATTAAATATTAGTGAATTTTGCCTGCTGTCACAAGATTTTGTATTAACTGGATTTTGAAAAGAGCAAACCAAAGTTTCGTGCTCGTTTTCAGGTGGAAACACATATCTAAAATTGCTGTAGAGCAGGGTTTCTCAAACTTTCGGCTCCACGAACCCCTGATAAATTTCCAGGTGACAGCGAACCCCTTAAATGACTTATTAATCCCCCCTCGCCCCCAAAGAAAATAATAAAATTGACTGTTGAAGAAAATAAGGTTTTTATTTCAATAAAAGGTAACAAATAAAGTGCCACTATTTAATATTCATGTGATGGGTGTGCTTGTTTCTTGTGCCTGTGCCTGCCAGTCATCAAACAACCATTACGTAAATTTTGTCGCGAACCCCCTGCCGTCGAATGACGAACCCCTAGGGTTTCGCGTACCCCACTTTGAGAAACCCTGCTGTAGAGTAAACATTTTGTAGATTCATAAGTATTATATATTTTTTTTTTAATTTGGTGTTAATAAACGCAACAAATAATGATCTGCTTAGGTATAGCTACTAATAAGTTCTTTATGTTTCGTGTATAAATAGTTTATTCATCAGGTTGACGAATAATGTATTACTTTTGTAAAAATAATCTGCAGCAACGTCTCAAGACTAGAGCAAGAAAAATAATAAAGTAATACTAACTTGATCAGGATTTGCGAGATGGCTTTCTGAGGATGTTCCCTGTCTGGAATGATAGAAATATTTTTATGAAAGTTTAACCTATAAATTCGATTGATACTATTCAGTTATGATCAGTAGAAAATAGTTTTTGCGGTAAACCCTGTATTGATATTATTATTCCATATTGCCTGCCTCGGTAGCGTAGTTGTATTGCAGCACGACACCGTTCAGAGGTCCTGGGTACGAATCCCGAGTCGAGCAAAGTGACATTGGATTTTCAGCTCATTATCAGACTGGAATTTGTGTCCAATATGGCGATAGACTCGCCCCCTATAAATTTATAGGACGGAATACATTTATAGAGAAAAGCGAGTGAACTTGTTATGCCTATACCCCCCCTTCCCCCTTCGAGGATAAAGGCGTGAGTGTGAGTGTATGCTATATCTTATTAATTATATAATTTCTATACGTTTCCTTTCTCGTAATACAAGTAACAACCTATCAATGTTTATTCAGGATTTGCCTGTGTGCGAAAATTTACCTAAATTCGTTCAGTAGCGCATGTGTTTATTTATAAGAAACACCAAAATATTTTCACAATAATAGACATATTTTATAATACTTGTTATTAGGCATTACTATACATACCTACATATACTCACGCCTCTTATTTCCAAAAGGGTAGGCAGAAGCGCGTGCACCCACTTTGCAGTAGAGTGAAGACCAAAATTATCATTGCACATAGCCGTCTAGCTAAATCGTTAAGGTCTTCTACTCCAAAATATATGCAAAAAAAAACTAATAAAACTTACAATCTTGTTTCGTCATCAATTTTAATGATAACCTGTAACAAAATCAGAATCTTGTATTAACCTTGATTAAATGAACAGTAATCATGATTGGACTCAAACATATTTTTGAAATTTGGTTTTACTCGCGTCAAGTCACATTTTTGCCGTTGTTTTTATGTTAACTTTTAATATCAAAATCCTTCACAACCTCTCAAAATTACACTACGTGCTCCCTGTAGGATTTTGTAAATTTTTAGTTAATATTAATAGAATTAAGTATATGGTTCGCTTCCCCCCACCCTCGGGGGATATAAACATGTTAATTTTGTTAAACTTTCTGAAATTGAAGCTTAATTATGTAATCCCTTTTAATCAGCGATTAATTTAAATCAGTGTCTTGTTTGACTCTCAAGTTCCTTTATATAAGGAAGAAACTGACAAAACAATTTATTAATTAAAACACGATTAGCAAACTTCGTTAATCGTAAGACAGTTCACGGGTGGTAGGTCTCTCATTATGTAAGAGGCTGTCTAGGTGGGTACCACCGCAATGTCTATTTCTACCGCCAAGCAACAGTGTGCATGCATTGTTGTGTTTTGGTTTGAAGGACATTGTAGCCAGTATAACTAGTGGACATAATGAGACTTAACATCTTATGTCTCAGGATGGCGAGTGCAGTGGAATGCCACACAGTACTTTGTAAGTCAAGGTGCTGGATGGTGTTGATACTTTTTATGTGGTCGTATTGCTTACCATCAGGCGAACGACATGCTCGTCTCGTCATTTAATGCTATAAAAAAAAGTAATCATTATGGTATTTACTGTTGATTAAACACCAGCTGATGGTCATTCGTAGATTTAAGTTACTTACTATTACTGGTTTTCTGTAAAAATAAAGTCAAAGTATAACAACACAGCATTGTATCGTAAATATAGAAAAACAATAATGAAATAAAATATGTTAAAATGTTATTCACAAAAGCTAACCTATTTCCATTCTTTACTACTTGTAATAAGTTCGTCTGAAAAGTAAATAATAAATCAGTAAGCCAGTTATAATTATAAATTTAAATGGAACGCACCAGGTGACCTCAGAACGCAGCTTGCCCGATTTTTATTATGCTATTGTCCCCATCCAGTCGGGAATTAAATAAATACTCAAAGAATACAAAAGTTATATCTATGGTGTGCATTGATATATAATTAATTATTAATAATATTTGTACATCAATATATTGTTTATGCAAAATATATCATACCAATAAATCGTTAGCTTTCCTAAAGCTTGTATACATTGTTCTGTAGCCAGTTTTTCCGTATCTACAAAAAAGGTGTAAAATTTTAAGACTTTTTTGGACTCCGTAAATAAAATTTTAATAAGTAGGTATATCTATTCAGTTGCATACGAGTATAACTTGGTGGGTCTAAACTATCAAATTGTAATTATCTACCTCCAAGCAAATAAGTATAATGTTCTTCTCAAATGTAAAGAAAATAGTAATTGGCTTAATACATAGGTTTTGTAGGCAAGTTGTACAACGATAATGACTCGACGCTCGATACTATAACGACGACGATAAGTGCAATCCAGTACCCCTCTTGAATACCAATGTATATCAGTACTTTGTATCCCACAATTCTGAGTGTAACCGCTGGGGCAAACGAGTTCTTGAGTGGAAACCGCGAGTCAGCAAGCGTAGTGTAGAACGCCCTCTAGCTAGGTGGAGTGATGATTTGCGAAAAGTCGCTGGCAGAAACTGGATGCGACAGGCCGAAGACCGGGTAAAATGGCGCGTATTGGAGGAGGCCTATGTCCAGCAGTGGACTAAAATATAGGCTGATGATGATGAATTCTGAGTGTTGCTATTGTTTTTCAGCAGACCAGTACCTAAAATGAGGCATTCTCTCACTTAAAACTTACAAGTCTCATTCATTGTATAAAAGGCGCTTATACATACGTGATACCCAAATTTTCAAGGTTGCCGTACACAAGATTCGCGAAATCTTTTTGTGGGAACTTCACTGATGATTTAAGCATGCCTCTTGCTGGTCGGATTAGTGTGTGCCCCGGCAATATTGGTTCCGCTTCAGGCAAATCTTCTGGATCTTGCGGCACACCAAGTACAAGAGGCTCACGTTGTAGAAAGTTTCTCCGCTGCAAAAGTGAACAGTTTTTTCCACCACCCATAAAAATCGACGCAAACGCCTATACAATCCTGAGTTCGATATTTAGATGTTAATTTTTATAATGTCTAGTGCAGTTATGGTGGTAAATGTACGGTGTTCTTCTGAAATTGATGAAACGATAATCAACAAAAATAAAAGTACGAGAGCTATTAAACATAGTAGTTATAGAACCGATACTGAGGTCAAATATGGAGCTATAATCACTAGTTACGTTCTAAGTGACAACGATCGATAAGTCTAAAAGTATAATTATGCTAAAACTTGCTAAATTGGATGCTACTTTATCCTAATTTTAGGCGTTTGACCTTAGAAAGGCTCAAAAATTATTACAAACAAATAGTACAAAGGAAATATAAAAGTAATCAATTTTTAATTAAACTTAATTGCAGACAGCCGGCAACTCTTAGTGAATTTAGATGTCAAGTAATATGGCTACGTATGCGCCCAACCGCTTAGAATCATTATTAATTAATAACTAACATGTTACTCAAAAGCTAGACTCTACAAAGAAACAAAATATACGAACAGTGGACTGGATCAACTCTGGTTAGGTTCGATCCCCGGGTCGGGAAAAGTGATACTGGATTTTTCTACTCAGTATCAGTGTGGAGTCTGAAATATTTGCCCGATATGGCGATAGGCTCTCCCTCTATCACATCATGGGACGGAATACGCACGACGAAAAGTGGGTGCACTAGTTACGCCTCTGCCTGCTCCTATGTGGATAAAAGGCGTGAGTATGTATATTATGAACTCTGAGTAGTTCATAACTTTTATAGACAAAACAGTTTTGGCCAACACAATGAAACAAAGGAATGCTGACTCAAAGTTTTGCACTAGCGTTGTGCAGTGTTGTGAAATTGCCTCACGTGCTTAAAGTTTTAATAGAGCTTCATTGGTGCCAGGTCTTTGTTTGTAAGCCTCTTCATGGTAAGGCATTGTCTATTTCTATTGCGTTTTGATTTAAAGGACATTGTGGACAGAGTAATTACTTGTTAAACTTAGCATCTTATGGCACAGGCAGGTGGGGGCAGTATAGTGTTATTATTGCTATATAATACTATATCGGAGATGATGCTAGTATTTTTGGGTATTTGTGGCGTACTTTCAGCGGTTTACATATCTCACTTGAAAAAAAAAACAATTGTACTGGATAGAGGTCACGTAAACTGGCGTATGGCGCACGTTCAATTTGCGTTTGTGCGAACCAATCTATAAGTACACCCTTATTTACCTTTAACTACGTAGGTTCAAAATTGTCTAAAATGCCGATCGGTGTTTAAGATAGTTAAAATAAAAGTGTAATGTATTAAGGTAAAAACCCGTAATGACATAAAAACAAGAGCTTTGTATTCGTCTATTGGTGAAATAAACGAGAAGAATACAGAATGGCACTTTGAAATACGAAAATAAAAGATACTTATCCAGATGAAGAGCTCACAGTAAACACACAGTAATTTTAAATACCAAACCAACTATAATAATAATACTGGCCCTGTGTTATACATATACTGCATACTACTGATTAGGGGTCTCCTTTACTACTGAGTAGATTTAGGTCTTAGTCCACCACGATGACCGACGGGTTGGCCGACTTACATACCGTCGAAATTCATTTTGTAAAATTCTCAAGTATGGAGGTTTATTCACGATGTTTTCCTTCACTTTGTTTTTCAAACGGACTAGTTGAAGTAAAATTATCCCATCAAAAACATGAATGTGAAAAATGAGAGCTAGTGCCTATATTAATATGAGTGGTTGTCGACTCCGCCGACAAAAGAATCGAGATCTCTATCATGGGTGCCAAGCCTTGTAGATAATACTGAAAGTATGGTGTATCTTCTTACAAATAAACCAACGTTAGATAGATTTTCAGTCATAGAGACCTCGAAAGTTGCTCCAAATGGTTCGTGTGAAATTATACTTGGCTGCTGCGTCTCGTTATATTTGGCTTGGCTAACACGCTTTTATGAACATACAGGTCGAATATAGAACGTCTTTCTTTTGAATTCGGTTTAAAAAGACTTAATGTACACTGAAAGTAATGGTAGGTATGGGAAATGCAGTCTAAATCATACTTTGAACGGCGAGACGCATTGTAATTGTCGAGTCACCATAATTCTCCTTCTCACTCTGCTCAAATATGATATTGACGCCGTATGGAACGTTCAGTATACTACACGGTAGTGTATTGATGTAGACGTTGCTTTAGATATACAAAAACAATTTTTGGATACTCAGCTAGCTGCCTAACTAGTGCACCTACTTTTCGCCGTGTTTATTCCGTCCCATGATGTGACACGGAGTGAGCGAATTTTTTTGTAATACTGTTTAATTTGATGGAATAAATTGACGCTCACAATGAAGGAAATATTATCTTCATTCGGAAAAACTTTTAACAAATGACTTTAAAGTGTGGAACTGTAATATTTCATGGGAGCGAGACCCCAGTTGACATTTCGCAAAGTGACAAATAGCTGTTCTATAGATTGAGGTATATAGTTGGCTCGGCCACCACTTTACGCTCCAGTCACTGGTAATTTGCTTGCAAGATAAAAGGATTTAGCCTTCCTACAGAAACATTGGCCCAGCAAACAATGCTATTTGAAGTATTATATACGAAGGAACAATAGTTTGTTTGTACGTTATTTAGATAAGTCTTGATGCAGTTGTGGTTTTAAACGACTGTGGATAGCGTAGATTGCGGATTAATTAATATGATTAAATTGTTCGCTTTAATTTGTGGGTTATGCGGGCTAATATGCTCTGTGTTCTAGAATTAGTTTTAGTTGTTTGGCTTAGTTAAAATAAGCAATTGTGCAGCAATATATTAGAAACTTTGATCGAGGTCCAATGGTTCCCGAGATGTACCTAACTATAATATTTAGGGAAAGTTGAAACTAAATTTATAGAATTAACTACCCACTTTTTAATTATTAGTGTTAAGACAACAATATTTTTTGTGAAAATATTTGTGACGTGACCTTAGCTAAGAAAGCAAAGAGCGTTTGACCTGGGGCTTTGATCGGGGGACCGAATTCCAGACCAGGGAGATGAAAATACTTCTTTAGCGGTCCCACGACGCAACAACGCTTGGGTCAAAATATTACTAGGTAGGTAAGTACTCAAACGACAAAGACACTTTTATTATTTTACTTTTTAGAGATTTTTTATGTCGGGGTTTATTTAAATTTAAATTTATTTTTTTGTGAAAGTTTTTCTGTAATATCAGTGGTAGATATTTTATATTTTTTAAATCAAAGCCGTTTCTGTTTCTAATACGAGCTTGTCATTAGGTAGGTACCTTTCGATGTACTTATTTATTAGTTCTCTATCACCATTTCAAAAGAATGCTTTTTTGCTTATGCTTGACTTCCCTTTTCGGTATACCTATGTTATTTATAGTGCGTTACAATTTTTTTTGGTGGTGCATAAAAAAACGCGATTTCGCTACCACCACTGGCGGGTTAGTGGAACGGTTATGTTGGTTTTACCGGTCTTACGGCCCAATGTCGACACTCGGGACACCCGAGCGAGCATTGGACCGAGTCCCTAGCCCTATGTACACCCAACACCGGTCAACAATCCAACCAAAACCCGTGGTGGCCTTCTTCGGCGCACACGGGACTGCCCCGGGGTATCTTGTTGCACTAAGATAGCTGCGCGGGACCGTCCTTGTGCGATGCCGCATTGCTGCCTCTCTCTTCGAGGGGGCTAAGATGCCCCCAAAGCTTTAAGGAAACCTTTGGCGTCTACGACAACGGGAGACTGACTACGCGCATTGTCATCCATCTCGGTCGCTTAATTAGAGTAGCCGAGCAAGCAGCCCCCCACTGCTCGTCCCGCGACTCCCTCCAAGCCCCATTTAGTCGGCGATACAATAGCCCAACTTATTTCAACACTGAAGTACCAGTTTTACAAATACGTTAATCTTTACTGTATGTAATCGGCTAGTTTATTTAATTAAATTTCGTATATGAAATGCTGTCAAGTATATATAATATTTTTATTGTATACTTTATTCACCAGATATACTTCTCAAGGTAATATCTCATTTAAAAACATCTACAAATATATTACTCAACCTTATAAAAGTAATTCCAAATACTTTGAAGTTGCAGCGTTCAAAGAGACATCATGTTTATTTATCGTTAGTTAGTGCGATTCGGTGGACGTTATGGTCTTCAATAAATCGATGAGGCTAACGTAAAATTTTCCTTTGTGTTTGTAGCATGTACTTCTTGTCATTATACTTACTATTTTTAAAAGGCTTCAGTTTGGAGCAGAGTGAAAATTGCTTTGTATGCTTCGTGGATTTGGGAACTTTATTGTTAATTAGCGTATATGTAGCGTGGCCCTCTGGCCAGATGCCGGGACGACTTGCAGAAGAGGGCCGGCTGCGACTGTATGCATAAAGCAGCAGACCGGGCTCTGTGGCGTATCTTGGGAGAGGCCAATATCCAGCAGTGGACTGCTGCGGGCTGATGATTGTTAATTAGCTAGGTTCATTGAGTAGTAACCGCCTCCTTTGTCCAGGCCAGCAGATTTTGAATGAATTTGATTCCCAAGTTAGACAACAATATATGTGACATCTAACACGATTTATTGAGAATAGATGCCCTAAAAGAGCCTAAGGTTCGGCTGGCGGCAGAGTGCGATACATTTTGCAATGCAAGTGAAAATGTGAGTTATGAAAACATCACCATTAAATAAAGACACTATGGGGCAAAAAAGTTCTCGAATGGAGACCACGCACTGGCAAGTGCAGCGTCGGCCGTCCACCTGCAAGGTGGACAGACGACTTGACAAAGGTCGCAGGAACACGCTGGATGCAGGCCGCTTTTGACAGGTCATTCTGGATTTTTTTAGAGGAGGCCTATGTTCGGCAGTGGATGTCATGTGGCTATGATTAAGATGATCATGTATATTTTTTTTTATATCAATTTAGAAATCTCTTTAATGCCGTACTATAATTATGTTTTTGAAAGTTTACTTTCGAACAATTTAAAAAGACATTTCGTCATTATTTTCAATGTAATATCACTCTGCTTTCATAGAACAAACATTAGGGCACATCTTAAACTAGTTTCACAGCATGTGGAAGGAAAAATTGGTAAGAAGCTATTCGAAGCAGCTTAAAGTGCCGGAAGTAAAATGCTAGGAGCTGTTGCGAAAAATGCTGACGCTAAAACTATTACATTTAAAGTAGAGCTATATTGAAGCTATATTTTGGAGTGCTAAAGAATTAATAAAGCAGAAAAGGAAAATAAAAAAGTGTTAGGTGAAGTGATAGGGGGCTACATTGGAAGCATGACAAAACTCAAATATTATTACATACATTTGAAATAGCAGATATTTCAAGTTGCGCTAAGCACAAAGTTTCTAAAGTACACTTTAGTTTGTAAAGTAAACTTTGATTATAATTTTTCGTATAAACCACAGTTTACATGTGTTTTTAGTTAGAAACCTTTGTGTAATAAGACGGAATATGTTTAGCAAAAAAGCTGTGGAGCCTGCTGGTGATAATGCTCTTAGAAATATATATATACATAAACACATTTGTCTCCGAAGGATTATGCAGAGGTGTAACTCTTTCAAACTTATATTTACGCCATGATATGACCTTTGAGTATTCACTAAGGATATGACAGACGACAAGTCAGTGAATGTTATAGTACCTAGTACTATTCAGTTTTGTGTGGTTTTAGGTACAAAATTCAAACCAGGAAATGGTGCGTTCTTTATAATTGAAAAGTCACAAATATTTAGGGTACCGTTGGGAATTAAACCTAGAGAGTCACGGTTCATGGTCTGAGCTTACAGCCACTGAACCAATTCCTTTTACTCAACATAGCCTTCAACCACATGAAATTCCACTAAATTATGTATGTAGACAAAGTCGCTAAACGGATCTTAAGAAGCTATCCAAACCACTTCTAAACTTAACTACGTTAGTGACACGCCTTGCAACAGTTATTAAATTTGTGCAGACACATAACAAGTTTAACATAAAATCGATAGAGAGTGCCTGGTATCAAGGTGCTTATTACTATATCAAACAGACGAGATACTAGTGGCCAGTTTCTGAGGCTATTCATCATCATCATCATCAGCCACATGACGTCCACTGCTGAACATAGGCCTCCCCCAAAGATTTCCAGACGGACCTGTCAAAAGCGGCCCGCATCCAGCGTGCTCCTGCTACCCTTATCAAGTCGTCTGCCCACCTTGCAGGCTATTAATAGTTCTTTATGTGTACATAACATTTTTTTTTTTACATAGAAGAGATGATAATACACTTCCTTGTGTTAGTGACCATATATGGGAAATAGGAGGTCGTTAATTTAATTTTAAGGCAAGAAAATATAAGAATATAGTCTCATAACTATGATTATAACCCTCTCAATATGGCAACAAAATGAAACCGTGCGCTGCGTCTAACAAAGTTAGCAGTGATCGGGTTTCCAGGCGCTGGTTTCGATACGGAGATTAACGTTTATATTACAAGTTTACGTTAATAATAATAACAGCCCCGTATTATAAAGGTCCCACTGCTGGGCACTGGCCTCCTCTACTACAAAGAAGGTTTGAGCTCACGTTATTGAAATAAAACTTCTTAACGGACCGTTTCAAGATTTTTATTTTCATTTATTTTCCGTAGTTTTGACCTCAGAATAATTGTTTGTTATTATTCTGAGGTTTTGACAGCCTTCATGGTCTCTGGGCGCACTAATGTGTTGGTCGTCCGCAAAATTTACGTATCAAAATCTACCTTCGCTTTCAATTATACAAAGTTTTAAAAATTATAATAAGTCGAGGTTGTAGACGCGTTGAGTCCTGGAGCGTTGTGGACTAAAGCCTAAACCCTCTTAGTAGTAAAGGAAGCCCGTTCCATCAGAAGAATAGTATATAATACAGGTCTGATATGATTATTTTTAAGAACTATTGATTCATCCAGATCCCCATTCATAAGCTCATTGGTACTATAACTACTAAATACATCTTCAAAACGCTTACAGGTTTTTATTATATAAAATTCAGGCAATTCTGATAGCAACAGTTGGTTCACTAACTTGCATGACCTTCGGATAGAACACAAAATATGACTTACCTGAATGATATCAATTATTCTGTTTAGTATGAGATCGTGTTCTGCAGCTTGTGTAGAGAGACATAGCTGAAAGAAATTTTAACCGTCAACCGGGTAATATTTTTCTTATATGAAGAGGAGAAACAGTTTTGTAGGTGTACAGCAAAAGCAGCAACTATTATTTGAAGAAGTGATCAGCTTTCGAATTATAATAACGCCACTGCTCTTTTAGGAATGGAATGGAAGTTTAGACGAGTTTGGTCTTTCAGGGATCTAAGAGAATATTAACAGGATATTGCTAGTTGGCGTAGTAAACTAAAATGTATTATTGGATATTAATGTTTGAGGCCTTCTCCGTGATAAATAAATTAGGAATTAAATAGCTTTGCATCTAAACACCAAGGTAACCTTATTTTGCGATATCCATAATCATGACATATTATTTTGAGTAGATTTCAAATAACCTACCCCTACCAGCTCTGTATGATATGCTGTCCACTGCTGGGCACGGGCCTCCTCAACAACTGAGAGAGTTTAGGCCTTAGTCAACCACGCTGGCCTAGTGCGGGTTGTCAGACTTCACATACCCTCGAAATTCAGAGGGCTTCTCAGATATGCAGGTTTCCTCACGATGTTTTCCTTCACCGTTAAAGCGAGCGATAATTCACAATTAACAAAGGTTTCAAATACTCACTATCAAAATGAAATAACTAAAAGTGCACTCCATGTTATCTTTGCAAATATTTAAAAATTCACCATTTCTAATTTTAAAGTCAAATAAATTGAACTTCGTTTCTACAGTCCATTCAGTAGCTACATTAAAAGCAAACCGTGAAATTACATATTTTTGTATGAAACACGTTTTCATAATAGGAGAATATGGCATTAAATTACAATAATAATGGACGATTCGGTTTAAGTTAGGAGAAAGAAGATGTCCGCTTTTTGTGTGGGTGCTGGGCCTGAAAATCTAACCAGGCTCAAAATTTATGGATATTAAATAGGCAAATTATGGAATTTGGATCCGTAAAAATATATTTTAAGACCCCTCTATTCATAAGTAACTTTTTTAAAAACATGCATAATATGAAGGTTTAATACAAAATAAAATTATATAAATCTCAAAATCGGAGGTCTTTAAAATTAAACGATTTATTGTAAAAGGCTAGTTTTTACCACTTCTATCCAAATATATATAAACTGTTTTGGTTAAAATTCTAGGCCCGTTTTTGGACATCTCCTTTATGTTTTCTAACGATCAGTTGGTATGAAATGCAACCACATTTAAAATCCGTACTACTCCGTACATAATTTATGCGAAGACGGTGCTGGTGCATTATTCGGTATTTTTGTGTTTTCGAGTGTACTCGAGCTATCGGTAGCGATTCTTTTAAATAACAATAAAGTGCTTTAAGACATTTTTAAACCAATATTTACGACATCATACAATAATTCTTCTGAACTTTATGAACACCTTTTACTATTAATAGTATTGTCGAATTTACGACTGAAACACAATTTAAAGCGTGCATTTAATCTGAATAAATCAGTTCTAAAATAGCCTTTACTACTATCTATTTAAGAGCAAATGTAGTAAACTTCTCTCATCTACATAAGTGAAAGTTTAGTTGGTCCTACACTTTTACCCTGGTGGCCACACGTGCCTTATCTACATCAGGTTAACTCTAACCCCGGCAATTGAAGGCCGCCCTGTAGCACCCTTGATGGCCTTTCCACGGCCGGAATATTTTAAAGCCTACGATCACGTTTACTATTTGAAAAGGTTGAATTGAATTTTGAGATTAATCAAGAGTTTTATTTTTAGAATTACGATACAAAAAAAATAAAAACCCGCGAGATTATGATGCCTTTGACATGCTGCGTAGTCGAGCAAAAAGACTCATAGTTATTTGTTACAAATCCTACATATCAAAAGTGGAAAACGACATTATATTAAATGTAAAATCTTTTTGGCGATACTCTAAAACGCACCAGTCTCACAGTGGCATTCCCAATCAAGTTTTCTATGGCAATGAGATAGCTGATGGTGGTCAGTGTGTCACAAATGTCTTTGCACAATATTTCGCCTCAGTGTATAGTAGCCCAAATGCAAACAAAGAGTTTGTGCCAATCGGTTCTATGAGTAATTACACTTTAACTGATATCCCAATTATTGAAAGGGATATTGAGGATAGTATTAAAAGAATCTGCCTTAACAAAGGTGCAGGACCAGATGGATTGCCCCCTATTTTCATCCGCCTATGTTTAAAGGCCCTCATTAAACCATTATTTATCATTTATAAAAAATCTCTTGCAGAGGGTGTTTTCCCTGACCTATGGAAAATATCCCAGATTGTCCCTATTTATAAAGCAGGAAGTAGGGAAAATGTGACTAATTATAGGCCAGTTTCTCTTATTTCATGTTTCGCTAAGATTTTTGAAGGCTTGGTATACAATGGGGTGTATAGCCAGTACCGACATTTGTTAAGCAAACATCAACACGGATTTGTACCTAATCGTTCCACAACTTCAAATCTGCTAATATACACAAACTACATTCTCACTACTCTTGATAAGAAAGGTCAGGTGGACTCTATTTATACCGACTTTGAAAAGGCGTTTGATCGTGTGGACCATTTAATTTTGTCTAAAAAGCTAAATCATGTGGGTATTCATGGTAGTCTCCTGCGATGGTTTGAGAGCTATTTACTTAATCGCTCTCAAATCGTCACCCTTGCTGGGTACGAATCTGCTCCGATTACTCCCACGTCCGGCATCCCACAAGGATCTAAGCTGGGGCCCTTCTTATTCTTGGTTTTTATAAACGAGCTTTTAGACATCTTGCAGTGCGAGTGTCTCGCATATGCGGATGATATAAAACTGTATTACAAAATATCTGTTGTAGAGGACTGTATAAAGCTACAAAATGATTTAAATGCTATACAGGATTGGTGCACAAAGAATAGAATGTCGTTGAATGTAAAGAAATGTAAGTTTATAACATTTACAAATAAGTCCAATATAATCAACTATAACTATAACTTAGACGGTGTAGACTTGGAGAAGGTTTTTACTATTCGCGATCTGGGAGTAATATTTGATTCTTCACTATCCTTTCGTAATCATATTGACCATCTTGTACATAAAACCAACAAAATGTTGGGCTTCATAATGCGAATGTCAAAGCCGTTTCTAAACATAAAATGTATTGTATTGTTGTACAATGCGCTAGTTAGAAGCTCACTGGATTATTGTTCTACCATTTGGTCTCCGCATTATTCTACGCATATAGATCGGATTGAATCGGTTCAAGAGCGATTTATGAGATGCTTAAGCACTAAAACTGGGGTTCGTAAAAAAATCCCTAACTATGTTGATAGATTGCAACATTTTAATTTTAAAAGTTTAAAGGATAGGCGAGAAATAAGTGACCTTTTAGTATTATATAAAATTATTAATGGCACTATGGATCCATGCTTGATTGATCATTTTAGATTTAAGTTGAGCAATCGTATTATGCGCAACCATCCAGTATTTGACATCCCGTTCTTTAGATTAAATACATCTTTCAATAATCCCTTTGCTCGTATGGCCAGGTTATATAATGTTAAATCTATCGCTGATGATGACATTGATGTTTTTTCTATGAACTTTAACACATTTAAGAAATCCTTGTATAACTGTTACCAAAGTAAATAATTAAGGAATTACGTTTACAAGTATAGTTTAGCATAAATTATTGTTATAGTGTTTAATTCCTGTAACCACTCTCATTAAAGATAACTTTAAATAATGTCATGCATGCCTGTAAAATACATTGTGCTTTATAATTGTGCTGTATGTTTATTTCTCTTTATTTTCAATTTTCCTTTTTTTACATTTTTATATACATACTAAAAAAAAACATTAATACATATTATAAAAATATAAAAAAGTGAATCACCCTCCGATGGCGAGGCTCAAGACCCAAGCCACCGGTGGTCAGGGATTCAAAGTGAGGAATCTCCTCACAATGCGTGCCGTGTCCAGAAGTACTGCTTTCTGCATCTGGCTCTTGGCCCAACGACCAATTGAGAGCCTCTGGAGGTGTTGGTCGAGACTCTTTGGTATCAACCCATGAGCAGAAACGACAATCGGAACAATAATTGTAGAGTCTACCTCCCACATGTCGGTAACCTCGTGAGCCAAATCTAAATATTTAGACATTTGATAACAAGGTTATCGTCATGCGGAATAGTGACGTCAACAAGTATTGCCCGGCGCGCCAATCGATCTACTATTACAATATCAGGCTTATTGGCAACAATAGTCCTGTCCGTGATAATAGATCGATCCCAGTACAGCGTTGCATGATCATTTTCGAGAACTGGTTGAGGCACATACTGGTAATATGGCACTTCAAGAGTCACAAGACCATACCGAAGAGCAACTTGCTGGTGTATGATCTTGGCTGCTAGGTTGTGTCTATGCAAGTACTCGCCGTTAGCAAGATACGAACAACCGGAAATCACATGCCTGATTGATTCACCGGGACGGTGGCATGCCCGACAGATATCGACCGTACCGTCCTTCATGATGTATTTCCTAAAATTGTTCGTTTTCATAACTTCGTCCATAATTGCAAAGACAAAACCCTCAGTTTCCCCAAATAGGTTACCAAAACGTAGCCAAGATACGGATGCAAGCTGGTCTACATCAGGCCCGTGAAGGGCCCGATAAAACCGACCATGTAGTTCCTTGCTCTTCCATATCTCCTCACGTTCCCGAATGCCCATCACCTTAGGTTTTCGCCAGTTCTCATTCGCCAAGGAAAGCGGGGTAAATCCCTTATCCACCATGACTACAACCTTATGCATGCCCACTTCGCTGTGGAGGAAATAATCCCTGAGATTGCATACCTCGCGGTTATGTAAGTCCTTAGCATTAAGTAAGCCTCGGCCCCCACATCTCCGCGGGATGTACAATCTCATCACTGACGATCGTGGGTGATGCATACGATGTGCAGTCAGTAGGGTCCGGACCTTTCGATCCAGGGCGTCCAGTTCGGTCTGAGTCCATCTGAGTATGCCAAAAGAGTACATGAGTACAGGCATAACCCAACCGTTGAAAGCGCGAATCTTGTTTCCACCTGACAAAAAACTGTTAAGTACTTTTGTCAGACGGCCGAAGAAACGTTCCCTGACCGATTGTTTTACGTCGGCACCCATAATACCCAGTGCCTCAGGCATACCCAGATATTTGTAGGTTTCCGTCTCGGAAAGGGATCTAAGTCTTATAGTCTCTGAGACTTGTATGTCATCAGAGATCACCACCTCTCCTCGCTTCACATGGATAACCGCACATTTATCTACACCAAACTCCATGTTGATTGAGTTGCTAATCTTTTTCTTTTGTGCTGTATTATTATTAAGTATTCTAAATTTTTGTTATTGTTACAGTGTAGTTGGTATGCTTATTAATAAAATAAAATAAATAAATAAATAATTTTAATTCTTTTTGAAATCTATTCTCTGACTAATGCTTCGAATATATGATGTCTGTACAGCGAACTTCATTTTAAGTTTGATGGCTTAAATACAATTTTTTCATGGGTTGTAATCGGCAAACAGCCTGTTCATTATAATATTGAATAAATATAATATACTACTTGAAGATACAGAAGAGAGGAGTTTAACCGCTGGATGGATTTGTATTAAAGGAGATGTCCGCTTTTTGTATGGGTGTTGGGCCTCAAAATCTAACCAGACTAAAAATTTATGTATATTAATGGGGCCAAAATATGGATCTTGGATCCATTCAAAAAATATTTCAAGACCCCTCAATTTATAAGTAACTTTTTTAAAAACGTTCATTTTAAGTGTAATTTTTAAGAAAAATAAAATTTCATAAATCTCAAAATTGGAGGACTTTGGTAATTATACGATTTATTGCAAAGGCCTAGTTTTTGGGAGTACTGTCCAAATATATATAAAGTACCTGTTTACAATTTTAAGTCCGTTTTTGGACATGTCCTTTGACAAGAAGATAGATCATATCCAGCATTATTAACATAGACTACTTTTATCCCGTAAAAGAGTTATAGTACGAGCTAGGTTCTAAAAGTAGCTGTAAATGTAGGTACTCAATAATTTTTAAATTACATACATAACATTTAGAAAGTGGACGATAGCCTAGTTGGGAATGGAACGGTCTGCCGAGACAATGTCCGGAGGTTCAAACCCAAGGCACACAAGGCACACCTCTGACTTTTCGTAGTTACGTGTGTATTGTTTATCAATTATCATTCGCTTTAACGGTGAAGGAAAACATCGTGAGGAAACCTGCATACCTGAGAAGTTCTCTGAATTTCGAAGGTATGTGAATTCCGCCAACCCGCATTAGGCTAGCGTGGTGGACTAAGGCCTAAAACCCTCTCAGTAGTAGAGGAGGCCCGTGCTCAGCAGTGGGCAGTATATAATACAGGGCTGATTGCATTGAATTGCATTGCATTGCAACATTTAGAAATCAAATCCTACTATGTATGAAGTCAGTATATTTTCACATTAAATACAATTCATACTGAAAAATAATAGCACATGAAGGGTATTAAGTATAAAAAAAGGTAATGCTGTGGGTTATTATACAAAAAAAAAATATAACGTCTTAAAAACCTTAATCCACTAGTATAATTTAGTTACGAAATGCACACATTTAGTACTTAACAAAACTGTTTGAAATATAAATATATAAACTAACTTGCAGTGAGCCAAATATCATACCAATTTATCATTAAATACATTCTCATGTCACACAATAAATATACTTATTACCTAATAAATCTCATCTTTGGCAATCAGAAACAAAATATTTTAAAATCTCAGTTAATAGGAGGCTTTACTTTAGTACTAAAGCTACCGATGACATTGCCAGGAGGCGAATAATTAGCCACCACGTAAACTTGACCTTCCTTAGATTTAGCTACTCCTACACCAAGCTCTTTGCTATCCTCCCAAATAACTTGCGAGAAATGGCCGGAGTTGAGATTAGTAGGTTCTTTGCCAAATTTGTGATTGTTGATCTCACTATACCATTTATCAACAGGATCCCGTCCAGATACAGTGAAGTTCGGATCAGAAGACCATGCGTAGAAGATATTCTCTCCGTATTCATTCTGGTCTCTCGGTTCAGTCTTCCCTTTCTTCGATAGTGTCTTCGCCCATTCCTCTGCGTATTTACACAACTTCTTGTTTAACTCAAGAGGTTGGACGCCGTGGTTTTTCCGGTACTCGTTGTGAGCTGCCAAGAACTCTTCTTCGAATTTCTCAGACGAAATTGAAGAAGATCTGAATTTGCTTACTAAATCCGATGCAAGTTCTCCCAAGTTCTTACTACTTCTTTGGCCAGGTGATGATGCGTTTGAGCCGTCATAGGAGCTTCTAGAAGACAGTCGACTAGGAGAAGGAGGTGATAAGTTATTACTCGATCCTCTAGGAGAGCTATTGTAACTTGACCTGAACTGCATAGCTCCAGGTGGTAGGACATTCTTTACAAACAGACCACTGTAATTTCCAGGAGGGTAGTAGTTGGCTACAACATACAGCTTCCCAGTTTTACTTTTAGCGCTGCCAATTCCTAATTCCTTGGTACCTTTCCATACAATTTGTGTAAAATGTCCGCAATTTAATATCTCAGGCTCTTTACCGAAAGAGAACTCGTTAATCTCGCTGTACCATTTGTCAACGCAGTCCCTGGGTTTGATTTTTGTGTTAGGATCTGCAGACCAGCCACAGTAGACGCTTTCTCCATACATTGGATTTAGGCTGTATGCCATCGCGTCTTTCTTTGCCAATTCTTCTGCCCATTTCTGGCTGATTTTGCTGATGTCTTTATTGAAGTTTAAAGGTGGAACTCCGTGATCTCTCCTGTATTCGTTGTGTATTTCCAGCGCTTCGATTTCGAAGTCATTGTTTTTGGAGCCGAAAAATTTACTCTGAAATTAGAAACAATTGTGTAATTAGTAAAACAAAATAAATAATTCTTTTAGCACCTAAATTATTTATACTGTTCACATTTCATAGAAATAATCCTACATTCTTTTGGTTAACATAAAGATAAGGTTTCAAAACTTAAAACTAAGGCAATTTACATTATGATTATTTGAAGTTATTTTTATTAAATACACACACACACTCACGCCTTTTATCCCCGAATAGGTAGGCAGAGGCGCAACTAGTGCACTCACTTTTCGCGGTGCGTATTCCGTCCCATGATGTGATAGGAGGCGAGCCTATCGTCATATCCAGACCCCGGGCTGATACTGAATAGAAAAACCCAATATCACTTTGCCCGACTCGGGGATCGAACCTGAGACCTCAGCATTGCAGTCGTACCGTAATACAACTACGCCAGCGAGACAGTCCATCTAGCTTACGATTATCTAGCTGAAGATATTGTTTTAACGCGCTAATTTTTCCAACTATTTATTAGATTCTGAAAGTCATTAACGAATAGAAAACTTCTCTAGCAATGGATTATTTTAAAGTCGGAGTTTTGCGCCGACATTTTTATTAATGTTATCGCCTAACGCCTTCATGCGTTTACTTTGAGATTTGATATTCTTATCAACATAGTTTCCGCTGGTTTGTGACTCATTTTACATTCTTAGTGAGTTATAGTTCCATTTGCTATTGCTTACTGATTATTTCTTCGCTCTATGACTAACTGGATAATGTGTTTTACGGTGAAAAATAATCTATTACAACCTTATTCATCAGTTTATAAACCTATTTCAGTTATCAAATGTTATGAGTTCTACCTTCAAATAAAATAAAATATTTTATTTAATCTTTATTAAATTCATCGAAGAATTGAGAAGATACAAGATTTTGATTTGAATATTTTATTTTGGTTTTGAATAATCTTAGTTGACAGTGTTCACAAACGCTGTCGGAGGCATAACACGCTCACTTCTCATAATTTGGTTGGTGATATAGGTAGAGCAACAGAATCTCGGAGTGAGCAGATACATACATACATACATACACTCGAAAAACATAACCCTCCTTCTTTCGCAGTCGGGTAATCAATTCAAAATTCGTACGGAGAAGACAAAACATTCGATAACTAAAATAGGTTTATATTTATGAATAAAGCCGTTAGTTTTTTCTTTCAAGGAAAATATTGACAAAAAACGTTTTGTTAAGTTGAATGTTTTTTTTTTCGCGGGGTAAAAACGCGTTATCGCTACCACCACTGGGGGGTGACTGGAACGGTTATGTTGGTTTCACACGGTCTTACAGCCCAATGTCGACACTCGGGAGTATGGCATCATCCGAGCGAGCATTGGACCGAGTCCCTAATACTATGTACACCCTACACTAACCAAAACCCGCGGTGGCCTTCTTCGGCTCATACGAGACGGCCCCGGGGTATCTTGTTGCACTAAGATAGCTGCACGGGACCGTCCCTGCGCGGTGCCGTTGCGGCTCTTAGTAAGTGTACAGTTTTAATCTCGTCAAGACAATGTATGAATTTTATAGTATACACTACATAATTATTATTGTTGGCATAATAATATGCGTGGCGCGCTTATCTCTTATTCATATATATTTTTTTATGGTTAATAATATTATAATAATTAAATTATACCGACTGAATATAACCTATCAAGCGCCGATAGCCTATTTGGGAGTGGATCGGACTGCCGAGAAGAATGTCCGCAGGCTCAAAACCCAATGGCATACACATCTGACTTTTCTAAAGTTACGTACGTATGTATGCTTTGTGAATTATCGCTTGCTTTTTCGGTGAAGGAAAACATCGTGACGAAACCTGCATACCTGAGAAGTTTTCTATAAGAATTTCGAAGGTATGTGAAATCTACAAACCCCAACAAGGCCAGCGTGGTGGACTAAGGCCTAAATCCTCTCAGTTGTAAAGGAGGCCCGTGCCCAATAGTGGGCATTATATACCACATGGCTGGTATTATTATTACCTATCAAGAACTTGGAATTATAAAGAACTATTATATGTAAACATTATGGTGACATTTTGAAAGGTATTTTAGGTATTGACATGTATTAATTTACGTCCTCTATGGTTATCACCAAGGCGACATGATTGTTATCTATCAGTAAATGTATTAGCTCAATTTTATTGGAATAAAGCCAGATTTTCTTGTGGTTTTTTCAGTTATTTATGTATCAATTTATTCCAATAAAAATTTCTCTAACATGTCAGTTGAAAAGAAAATTGAATCTTCATTATCACGTTATCTACGCCCAGGGCGTTTCGAGGAAGAACCGAATGCAGCGACTTCCGATTTGAAATGGAGGCATTGGCGCTCTACCTTTGAAAATTTTTTAATCGAAGGTTGCGCCGATACTGATGACTCGAAGAAACTGAAGCTGTTAGTAAATCACCTTTCTCCTTCAATTTATTGCCTCATACAAGAATGCAAAACATACGTCGACGCTATGACATTATTAGAAACTACTTATATAAAGCCTAAAAATGTTATATTAGCTAGACATTTATTGATTATCCGTAAACAAAGATCTGATGAAACTATAAAAGAGTATGTACAGGCTTTGAAGCTACTCGCACTCGATTGCGGATTTAAACAAGTAACTGTAGAAGAATACAAAAACGAATCAACGCGCGGTGCTTTTATCGCTGGTATAAATTCTCTTAAAATAAGAGAAAGGTTACTTGAAAAGTTAGACATGTCTTTGGATGAAGCTGTTAACTTAGCAATTTCACTTGAGAATGCCGAGAAGAATAACCATGCTTTCACTAGTGTCAACTCTACTAGTATGCCATTAAATCTAAATGCTGCATCTGATTCTGGACATAACACAACAGCTCCTGTCGCAAATTTTCGTCGTATTTCTAGGCGCCGATGCTTCTTTTGTGGAGGAAATGTTCATCAGCGTATGAATTGTCCTGCTGTAAATAAAAATTGTCAAGTTTGTTCTAAAAAAGGGCACTTTGCAAACGTATGCAGATCCGGACAAGCCCAAAAAGTAAACGCTATAACAGAGGATGATGATGTGGATGTCCAACAACCATGTAACGATGCACTGTCTGCCATATCTGCTGCTTCTCCAAACAGTTTAAGGAAGGCTACTGTATGTATTACTATAAATGGGTGTAAAGCAGAGGCCTTGATAGATACCGGAAGCTCTGTAAGTTTTATAGACAGGAATTTGGCCCAAACAATGAAAGTAAAAATTAATCCCTGTAGCCAAACGGTTACATTAGCATCACGCAATCACGTATCCTTTGTTCAAGGAATCTGTCATGTAAATATTCAACTTGAAAAGCATCTTTACAAATGTCAACCATTATTAATTGTGAATAATCTCTGCTCTGATGTTATTATTGGTCACGATATTCTAAAAACACATTCCTCGCTAGAACTAAATTTTGAGGGTCCGCAAGAACGTTTACAAATCTGTAATGTCATGGAAGCGTCATTACCACCTGTATCCTTATTTACAAACATGATACCTAACATGAAACCAATAGCTATTCGATCAAGAAACCATAGCCAAGAAGACAAACTATTCATAAATATAGAAATTTCTAAACTTCTTGACAATGGAATCGTTGAGTCCAGTGTATCCCCTTGGCGAGCACAAGTTTTGATTGCAGGTGGAGGCTTACATAAAAAGAGACTAGTAATAGATTACTCGCAAACTATAAACAAGTTTACTGAACTTGATGCTTTTCCATTACCTAAGATAGAAACTATTGTAGCGGAAGTGGCTAAACACAATTATTTTAGTCAAATTGATTTAAAAAGTGCTTATCATCAAATTCCTATACTACTTAAAGAAAAAATATATACAGCATTCGAAGCGAATGGAAAACTATATCAATTCACTAGGATTCCGTTTGGAGTGACAAACGGTGTTGCTGCATTTCAGCGTGCTATGAACTATGTTATAGAACAAGAAAACCTACAGGGTGTATTCACTTATCTTGACGACGTTACCGTTTGTGGAAAGACAAAACAAGAACACGATGACCATTTATCTAAATTTATGGAAGCAGTAAGTAAATATAATCTAACATTGAACGAACAAAAGTGTGTATTTAATCAAGGGACGATAAGCCTGCTCGGTTATACGATACAGAACAACAAGATCAAACCTGATGAAAATCGACTAAAGCCATTAATTAATCTGCCCACGCCTGAAAATTCTGCTGCACTGAAACGAGCTTTAGGACTTTTCGCTCATTATTCAAGATGGATACAAAATTTTTCAGAAAGAATCAAACCACTCATTTCTATAACTTCTTTTCCGTTTTCAAATGAAGCTATTACTATATTTAATGATCTAAAAAAAGAGATAGCTAAGGCTACTTTATTTGCCATTGATGAGAAGGCTACGTTTGTTGTAGAAACAGACGCTTCTGAAAACGCGCTCGTGGCTACTCTAACTCAGAAAGGCCAACCTGTTGCATTTTTTTCTCGAACTTTAAGTGATTCGGAAAGACGGCAATCTTCGATTGAGAAGGAAGCTGCTGCCATAGTCGAAGCCCTACGCAAATGGCGTCACTATCTAACCGGGAAACATTTTTTATTAATAACAGATCAACGATCAGTTTCGTTCATGTTTAACCAAACTCACTCAAGCAAAATAAAAAATGAGAAGATTGAGCGTTGGAGGTTAGAATTATCCTGTTTTAAGTATGATATAATTTATCGCCCAGGTAAAGAGAATAAAGCTGCCGACGCATTGTCTCGAGTATGCGCACACATGAACACAAGCAACCTAAAACAATTGCATGAAAATCTTTGTCATCCAGGAATAATACGAATGAATCACTGGGTACGTTCGAAGAACCTTCCGTATTCAATTAATGACATTCGTCAAATGACTGCTAGTTGCCGTGTATGCTCTGAGATTAAACCGAGGTACGCGCAGTCAAGTGGTCAGCTTATCAAAGCGACAGCTTGTTTCGAAAGACTTAACATCGATTTCAAGGGACCATTACCATCAAAAACGCAAAATAAGTACATATTGTCCATAATCGATGAATTCAGTCGGTTTCCTTTTGCTTTTGCATGTAAAGACATGACTTCGAATACTGTAATTAACTGTCTTAACGAAGTCTTTTACACTTTCGGAACACCTATGTATATTCATTCAGATAGAGGAACTTCGTTTATGTCGCAAGAGCTTACTCAGTACTTGGTGTCTCTTGGAATTGCTTGCAGTAGGACGACACCGTACAATCCTCAAGGAAATGGCCAAGTGGAACGTTTGAATGGGACATTATGGAAGACTATACAACTGAGTCTTAAATCCAAATGTTTAAATATTACAGATTGGGAAAGAGTTTTACCCTTGGCTTTGCACTCTATTCGATCGCTTCTATGCACAGCTATAAACATGACTCCTCATGAACGAATGTTCAATCATTCACGAAGAAGTCCAAATGGAGTATCCCTACCTGCGTGGCTGACGAGTCCAGGTCCTATTTTAATAAAAAGATTTGCTAGGAATTCGAAATTTGATCCCATTGTAGAAGAGGGTCAGCTGCTACAAAGTAATCCGAATTATTCCTACGTAAGATACTCGGATGGAAGAGAAAGTACAATATCGAACAGATATTTGGCACCATTACCGTCTCCTGATAATGATGATCCTGAGCCCACTGTCATTAATGATTCTGAAACTCCTGATGCTATAGATGTTGAAACAGCACCCATACCGTCTTCTGATGATGATGATCCTGAGCCTGCTGTTGAAACACCTGTATCTATAGTTGAGGAGCAAGGAGATGAAGTTCGGCGATCTACACGTCTTAGACGTCCGCCGACTTTTTTAAAGGATTACGTCTTAGGGGAGGGTGAATGACATGTATTAATTTACGTCCTCTATGGTTATCACCAAGGCGACATGATTGTTATCTATCAGTAAATGTATTAGCTCAATTTTATTGGAATAAAGCCAGATTTTCTTGTGGTTTTTTCAGTTATTTATGTATCAGGTATCATAATGCCTAGTAATTATATCAATGTAAATGACGTAAAAATAAGATTGTCACACTAATTGCACAAACTCCAGCAAATAGTTTCTATCTTACTCTATTCTCGCATACCAAAGACTATAGAAAACTCGACATTGAAAAATAAAACATTTCCACATTGTTTTGTAACTCGCACAAATTAATAATCCGCCAGAGATTCAATTAATATCGACATGTTGCAACAATTTTTAAGCCACGCCAAAAGCCCTGCGGCTTACGTTTTGGCTCGCAGTTAGCACATCCGTCCAAACCGCATTGCGTCATCATTGTTCCATAGCTATTTGTCAATAAAAGCCTTTAGCTTAGTGTATTTTAGACCCCAGCTAAATATCGTTCCGAATGGGTCCTCTTTTGGTGCAAGATGGATGTTTTATTACCTGATTAAGCGAAGGCAACAAATTTGCTAAGACAGATGTGTGTGGTGGTAAGATATATTTTGTACTAGATTACGCTCGCGGCTCCGCCCGCATCAAAAAGTTTTTCCGCGATAAAAGCCCCGCTTTATATTTTCCCGAGATAAAAGTAGCCTATGTGTTAATCCAGGACATGATCTACCCGTGTGCCAAATTTCATCGAAATCCGTTTAACAGTTTTTGGCGTGAAAGAGTAACAAACATCCATACATCCATACTTACAAACTTTCGCGTTTATAATATTAGTAGGAAGTAGAATTAGTAGGTTCCGCCCGGATAGCAACCACCGTAAATAACGTGTTAAACCTACCATAGTGGCCCGCGTAAATGTGTCGCGTTCTGGGTTCAGTCTTTGTATGCAATGCAATCAGCCCTGTATTATATACTGCCCACTGCTGAGCACGGGCCTCCTCTACTACTGAGAGGGGTTAGGCCTTAGTCCACCACGCTGGCCTAGTGCGGGTTGGCAGACTCCACACACCCTCGAAATTATTATGGAGAATTCTCAGGTATGTAGGTTTCCTCACAATGTTTTCCTTCACCGTCAAAGTGAACGATAATTGATAAACAATAGACATGTAACTTCGAAAAGTCAGAGGTGTGTGCCTTGGGTTTTGAACCTCCGGACCCCGGCAGACCGTTCCATTCCCAAATAGGCTATCGTCCATTTGTCCAGTCTGTGTATATCCGGTTGAAACAAGCCGGCGTAATTGTGGCGACTGACGTGGGATAATCATCGCTCGTCAGTAGACACTATGTGGACTCCTCTCAGCTTACCATCAGCTTTTTTTTTTTTTTTTTTTTTTTTCGCGGGGAAAAAACGCGTTATCGCTACCACCACTGGGGGGTGAATGGAACGGTTATGTTGGTTTCACACAGTCTTACAGCCCAATGTCGACACTCGGGAGTATGGCATCATCCGAGCGAGCATTGGACCGAGTCCCTAACACTATGTACACCCTACACCGGCATACCAACCAAAACCCGCGGTGGCCTTCTTCAGCGCATACGAGACGGCCCCGGGGTATCTTGTTGCACTAAGATAGCTGCACGGGACCGTCACTGAGCTTACCATCAGCTGCAGTGTGGTCACTTTGCGGTGGCCGTATACAAAAATTGCTTACCATCAGCTGCAGTGTGGTCACTTTGCGGTGGCCGTATACAAAAATACTGTATTATAAAAATGTGGTAAAAGGTACGTTTTCCAGCAGACTTAACACTACCATTACAACAATTAAAATATTATAACTTATAGCTATAATTTACGCCCAAGTTAGGAAACTCAACATGTATATAATTTAATTTAAAGTTGACAGATGATGTCTGTTTCAATATATAATTCATCATCATCTTCAGCCACAGTATGCTCATTGCTGAACGTATGACAACTGCGGTCTATCCCAAAAATTCTAGGCCAATCTATTGTTTTAATAATAGCACAAAATATGTCTTTGTCCTGAGGATCAAACCTGTTGCGACAGGATGACACAACCACAGACAGGATGACGTCATCGGCAGTACAGAAGTAAGCTACCATTAGAGCAATAAAACCATTGTTATTATGACATTTCCGAGTAAATTGAAGAAGTCACGAAAATAAACGCCACTGACGTCACACGGTCTTAATTACAGACTAAAAATAACGTAAGGACTCATTAATCCTTTAATTGGCGGGTGCAGATGATAAGAATGAGAGTCTTGTGTAATTATGTTTATTTTCATATAGTATTTGGCTAAATAGTAGGATGGCCAACGTTACAGACATAGCATCTCGCCTTTTTCCCTTTTCGACGTTAGGCAGAAGTGTATAACACCCTCATTTCACGAGCTATGTTAGGTCTCATGTAACAGGGGACAGGCCTATTGCCATTTACCCCTGGTAATACATTTCCAGACTCCAAGCTGATACTGAGGAGAAAAGCCAATGTCACTTTAACACTTTAACTTTAATGGCCAACATATTTGTAGTTTACTTCTTTCTCTGGACGTCAAGAAGAGCAATTTGCTCATCTAATTTTAAGCATTAGGACTGACCGTAAGGAGTAATAACACCATCTTGACTTGGAACTATAATATCCTTGTTAGTATATAAAAATGCATGAATACTGGTAAGTGGCAGAAAAAAACACTGAGATGGAAGCTATCCAGCCGATTTAGATATAAATAAAATACCATACCATACCATACCAGCCCTGTATTACATATATACTGCCCACAGCTGAGCACGGGCCTCCTCTACAACTGAGAGGGTTAAGGCCACCACGCTGGCCTAGTGCTAGTAATAAAATAGAAAACTACCAACTAATTAAATTATGAAGTGAAGCGATTATTATCATAACATACTTTTCTTTTGCAAGTAAATACTCATCGATTGTAAAAGGCAAAACCAGTAGATAGTATTTTGAGGTACAATACAGTATACAATTTTGATTCGGTACCCACGTCACAGATAAATATACTGGCCCACAACTGATAAAATATGAGATAATTTGTGTGTTCGTGACATTAACAACATATTTTTTTGTTATTAAATCTATTAATATATAGTCGGTATAGATTTATAATATCAATGGTGAGTAGTCACCGCTCAGAGTCACCGTCACTCACATTTTATGATATTATGCATTGTCTACTGGTTTCCGATAATTCTGTTTGAGCGTAACTAGATTTTAGACGTAAATAATTATAATTTACCTATTACATTAAAATCATAAAGATGAGATTAAAGATATAAAAGCTGTTTTCATAACGAACGAAAATATATTAGGAAATTTGCTCGATGACATCTAAATAGTTAGTTTTCAAAAAATGATAGCAAAACGAAATTCTATTTAAAATTTGAATAAAAAGGATGGTCTCACAGGTGTTTTTTTTAATATTACCTATGTATACTATTTGGAATAATTTAAACATAAATAATTACAATAATAAAGAGAACGTTCTCGCGATATTGTGATTTATGATTATAATCGATGCAATTATTTATGTAACTTTAAGATAAGCATGCATTATCTTAAATTAGGTATTTTAGGATGTGAACGAATACGAAATTGACTATTTTCTTATCATTGGGCTACTTTTGATTTCCGTTTATACAAATAAGTTTCGCATCAAAATATAATGAAGATATTAATAAAAACTTATAGAAAATAGATTTCCGATTGCGTAGTTGTATTGCCTACACCGTACGATTATCGCGCTGAGGACTCGGGTTCGAATCCAAAGTGATATTGGGTTTTTCTACTCAGTATAAGTCCAGAAACTGGAAATGTGTCCGGTAAACGGCAATATGGCATATTATATGGGACCTAACATAGCTGGCGAAATGATGATGTGTTACCTGCCTACCCTTGAAAAGGGAAACGCCGTGATACTATCTATGTATGAAATTTAAACAATGTTTTTAACGCGGGGACTCATAAATTGTAACACCTAGCATTTTTTTATACCATCACGGAAAACTGAGCACACTGCACCCGATTGTAAGCGGAGAGGGGTCCAAAAGAATTCCCACTAACTGCAGCCTGATGTCATTATATTCATTTAAAAAGTAAAGTCATAACCTTGCGTAAAATCTGTTAATATAGTTTTTAACTAAAATATTAACGTAATAAAAAGTGATTTGAAATTATTCCAAAATAAAACTGAATTAAAATATAGGTATCTTAAAGAACGTGAACGTATTGTGAAGATAACAGCGTTTTTAACCGACTTCCAAAAGGAGGAGGTTATTTAATACAAAAATAACACAATTAATCTTGCTGGGTAGCACAAAAATCGCATCAAATTTTGTATACGAAATTAACTACATCATATTTTAAATTTTAATAAAATTACATTAACGTGATATTTCTTTCAAAAACATATTATTTATATCAAATAATATATTTAACAACTGAATAAACTGAGAATAATATTTTTTCCACAACACAACTTTAACTTCACTGTATATAACTAAAGACATTAAAACTATAGTGGTTATCGTGTGTCAGTTTCAATCGACGTACCGGTGCAAAATTTCATTCATATCTAATCCCAAAACACGAAACTGAATGAATCACTGTCACAGATTTGCTACGTGTATCGAAAAAAAATAAAACGCTAACAAAAAGAGGCTTGCGTAAATCAAACAAACGATAGTTACCATTGTTTCCCACGGCACACTCACTTAATCCAATCAACGGGTGACAAAAAGTTGAGAGATGACGTCCAAGATCCTGTCCAATTTATGTGTCCCACTTTATCCTTGCTATCGCTCGAATGCGACTGCTGTGAAACATTTCGTGTTATCACGATAAAGCTACGGCGAGTTACTATTGTTTTACGAAACGATAATGCAGAAATTATTGAATGCTCCGTGACTTTAAAACTCTTTATTTGGGAACTGTTATCGTGAAATAAAATATAGTTTGGATGCCAGAAAACACGACAATTTCGTAATTCGAAAATATGCATAGTCATATAAGGGTCATGTTTTACAACTTAATCTGAGTAAATTCTACTAAAATCCAATCAATTTATTTCGCTTTAAACATGTTAGGTAACAAATGTGTTAAGCATAATATAGATCTATTATACATATGTGCAATATGTTTTACCGTTTCAACGGCATGGAAATATTTAATAGGTATCTACTGTCTGCTTACAATTAACATAAATCTTTTCATATAATTATTATTACTATAGAGGGATGGTCTAGGTAATGCGCACTTTACAATTATACTTTACAGCTATTTATCCTTACATGACAAAAATTCTTGGATTGTATAGAAACTTTTATCTATGAGCCATTTCTTTAATTTCTTAATAAATAGCGTAAAGGGCAGTTCTCGAAAGTTTTCAGTATTTTATTGTATATTTGAATGGTCATACAACCGCTGTTCCTTTTATACAAAGTGGTTGACATTGAATTTAGTTTTGGTTTGGTTGGATCTCTTGTAATGTATTTATTAATTTGGCCAAGCTTTTCGAAAAGTTTGGAATGTTTATTGATAAAAATAGTAATTTCTAATATATATAATGAAATTACTAGTCAATTAAATATATAACCCGACCAAATACAAATTCACACTCTAATCTAACTACAGTAAATATTAACTACAGTAGCTTTTTAATATGATAATTGTCAAAGAAATTTCACTTGAATCTTGTGGTATAGGCTCTAACTCTAGTAATATCGCCTTTTGCCTAGCAACAAGACAGACAGGATCGATATTATAAAATTTTACCTTACTATTTTATCTTACTAATATTATAATCTAACTTCTTACTTACTTACACGTTTGGATGTTTGGATGTTCGTTAGAACTAAACGCAAAAGCTACCGAACAGATTTGGATGAAATTTGGCACACGGGTAGATCATGTCTTGGATTAACACATAGGCTTTTATCGGATTCTTTAAGTAGATGGCGCTGACGTCGTACTGTATTTTAGAGACTTGTAGCGAGAGAGGCTTTTCATACGGACGAAGCCGTGATCAACACCTAGTTAATCAATAAGCAGTAAATATTGTCTTTACATAACATACTCAATAATAATATCTTAAAATCCTATCGTAATACATTTCTATACTACTATAATATTATAAAGTGGAAATATTTGATTATTTGTTTGTTTGTTTGCATTGAATAGGCTCTGAAACTAATTTACCGAATTGAAAAATTCTTTCACCAATATAAAGCTAAATTATCAGCGACTAACATAGGCTACTTTTTATCCCGGGGAATATAAAGCGGGACTTTTATCCCGGATAAACTCATTCATGCGGGCGGAGCCGCGAGCAGAAGTCTATTATTTTAGACATCTGTCACAAGTGCATATATTGCACCCATCGCTATCACACAGCAGCGACACGTGTCATTTATATATTATCGAGGACAAAGTAAGCGTGATATGGAATCGAGTTGGAACGTTTCTGGAACACATGGTACCGCCTCCAGTCATGATAAATGTGTATAGAATAATCAACGATAACAATTTTACCTACAAGTACGATAATTGTATTGATATTAATAAAAACACGGATTAGAGAACACTTATTAATGTAGTTAAATCTATAGAAAAAGTTGACCAAAAATGACGTCAAGTAATGGTTATCAATTCTTTTCTCTTTCTGTCGCTCTAACAGCTCATAAATATAGTAAATAAAATGAAAGTATCTTAATTATTAAGAAATGCAGAAATATAATATACCAAGTAAGTATAAAAATACTTCAGTTCAGGTTCATAGATCATTCAAGTAATTACGGCTTGATGGCAGAAGTACAAAATTATACTATAGGTACTCAATTTTAAGATGAATATAATATTTTGTACAAACCTTTTTGCAGTAAAATGATTCAATTCAAATTTAATCTTATTCGAATCCCCCTTTCTTTTAACAACAAGTAAACATTAACAAGTCTTTTAAAAAAGTTGAAGAACAAAGTTAATGATACAATAAACGAATAGACTCATTGTTTTAATTAAAGCTTGTTTAGACCTCTCCCTTCTAGTACTTATTTCTTTAAGGTCGTTAAATACTTGCGATTCTGGTACTGTGTATATTTTACTATGAAGATTAATTTTATTTACTGTCATGACATCTACTCAGATGAATTAATTAAACGTTATGAAATGAGTAAACATGGTTATTACAAACAGGTTACAAGCAAAATACACACAATTTTTCATAGAGGCAACCATTACAATCATGGTTTCCCGTGTTAATATGATATGCCTCGTTTTGATAGACTACTAAGCTACTATCTGCCGTTTTCAATAAAAGATACCTATCTTAATTTTCAGTCAGATTTCGAGAATAAGCCAATCATAATATATCATTTATAAGAATGTCAAAAATCTTTGTTCTGATTGGTCCATTTTTGCGACGGATTCATTAAGCGATTGATATCGTTTATCGAAGACTGCAGTATTATCATCATTATCATCATCAGCCACATGAAGTCCCCTAAAGATTTCCAGTATATCACTTACACGTTTCGATACCAGTAGAATGGCGTACTTCGAAATCAAAACAACCAAAATTAACAACAACTATTTTAGAATACTCTACACCTGGGAATAGAATACCTATAATCTCTACGTTTTCACAAGAATGATTCCTCTTAAGAATTACTCGAAAAACTTCACTCTAATCAGATAATGAAACTTACTGCGACAACACTACAAGAACTTATTTTGTTTGAAAACATTTCACTCAAGCGCACTCAAAGTTACCGAATACTCTTGGTCATCATCAATCAATAGAACTGATCTTTCACTAATAGCTAGTTTGTTTATTCTCAGTAACAGTCTAAATTACTATTACTTTTGCGTATATTACGTTTGTATTATGTATTCAACTTGAGCAGCTACTTTAACTATTAAGCAAATTGGCTGTAAGTCTTCTTCGAAAAAGCCCACCAAATTCACAACACGAAATCACTTAAATAAAATATAAATCGACTAAGACCAACAACACAGAACAGAACATATTTTGTCAGTAAACGTTGAATGAACTGCGAGGAATAGTCTCAGTAGCAGGACTGGGACAAAGAATATGATATACAAATGACAGCGTACAGCAGCGATGACGGACTGACATGAATAAAAAATCGTTCCGGTCACTAAACTTAGTAATTATGGGAAAAAAATCGTGAATCATCAGTTAAGTGAGGTACGAATTCAGGTTTAATTATGATTATTTTATGTCTATGTAAGGGAGTTTTGGTCTATTCGATCAACTTGTGAATAGCTAAATATATATATATATTAATCCTACTCCAGATTTCTTTACTGTACGAACAAAATTATTCTTACATACAAAATCTATAATACTGTCACCTATATCTGGAAATTTTTTTTTTTTTCCTAAAACTGTATTTCTATTATCAGCATCTAAATAGACTATTCTAGTATGTTGTAAACTAATAATTACAAGTGTAACAAAGTCACAAAAACTTCTACAAACTAAGTCATTATAATGCGGTCAGGAGTTACATTGTTCACAAAATAGTATCTATGTTTATCTCTTCGCTTCATTGGCTCCATGAGTCTAGAAGTTGAAAATGTTCAGCAAAATTCAAATAATTGATTATCTCACGCCAGTGATTTAATAGTTGGTCGTACAATGTCGTTGGTTTGCAATTTTGGGATTAGATTTGGTTTTACATATTTTTAAGAAACTTGTTGTTTTGAAGAGCACCTTGTTTTTATTTTGATTGTTTTTAATAATATAAACATCAGTGTATCAATTTTCAAACTCAACTTAATGTTTATAACAAAACTGAACAAATAAAGAAAGGGAGAAAAATAATATAAAAAACCGGGATAAAGACCGTTATATTAGTTTAATTTCAATGTCTAACATTCGTGTAAACGGAATCATTATGAACAAATAAATTCAATAGACTGGGCACTATTAATTATTCAACCCGAATTAATGGAAGAACTAATTAAAATTGTTGTTTGATTACTAAATGTCCACGATTTTATTATTTTTATAGAAGAGTAGGTTAATTTGATTCAAATGAGATCGTCGTTTTTAGGGTTCCGTACCTCAAAAAGGAACAAAAGGAACCCTTATAAGATCACTTTTTGTCCGTCTGTCTGACTGTCTGTCTGTCAAGACCCTATTTCTCAGGAACGCGTAGACATATCAAATTGAAATTTGTATCATATACTAGGGTCTACGGTCTCTTTCAACTGTGAAAAAATCAAACTTGTTAGTCAACGTGAACACAAGATATGACCGTTTATGTCGCATATTTTTCCATATTTTGCGATTTCGCAAAGGAACCAAAACCTATAGGGTAGGTGACCTAGAATCATAAAATTTGGCAAGAAGGTCTTTCAGCACATGTAAAGAGAAAAATTCTGAAAACTGTAAATATGTACAGTCAGCAGCATAAGTAGATGAACAAATTAAAAATTAAAAATTGCCTTCATACTTTTGTGTTCTTACTAATCTTGTTTTTCTCTTTACAATAATAAAATAAAAAGTATTCACTTTACTTCAAACGAAGAAAAATATATTTCAGTTTTACTTAATGCGTATACAGGCGATTTGAAATTTTGTTTTTGTACAGATATTTATGCTGCTGACTGTACCTTAATAACTAAAAAAAAAACGAATTTACAAACTTTTTAAATTTGATTCATTAATTAATTAATTTTGGCAAGCTATTGAACTTATATACTTAGATACCTTACCTACAAATTTGTCGGAACCCTCAGTACGCGATTCCAACCCGCACTAGTCCGGTGTTTTTACTTAGCATTGCGGTCGGCAAAAAGATGCCACAGCAGATTTAAATTACTGACACTAATTAATCTTCGATGAGTGATGATGTAAAAATATCTGAATGATGCATGTGACCTGATTACAGTTCGTATAATGATCCTTTCAAAATTTAACTCGTAACATACTTTATAATAATGTCAGTGTTAAATAATGATTGCCATAAGATGATATTGGCCGTATCTTTAATAAGTCGGCTCATCCATAAGGCGCGTAGCTGATGATCGCCAACAAAAAGAATATGTCAAAATAATATTTATTAGCTGTACTGGCAAATGATGGAATACGAGATATATAATATACATTGATACTTGTCGCGTTTGAGGAAGTTCTTGTGAGTAGATGCCACTGCATTGTTTTTTCTCCCACAATGTTGGTATAAAAAAGTATAAAAATGAGAGGTGTCAAGGGACACCCGGATGTAACGAAGTTCTTTTCGATTAATTAGTGAAGGAATTGTAATAAAATTTTATTTATATAACAGAGTGTGTATATATATAAATATATAAATATTTTCCTATTTCCGTTCCAATACATAAGTTTCTAGAGAAAAAAACAAATAAATACGTGTGGCACTCGGAGACTGCCGCGGTAAAGCTATTGCATAGCATTTTTATCACAAATTTTGATTGACTAAACACAAATTCGATCTTACGCTTACCGCATAAAGTAGATTTTTAAACGCGAGCAAAGCACGTTTAGATTTGTTATTGATAAATGTCAGTAACCAAAGTAGAATAAATCAACAAAATTTGAAAAAAGAATGTTACGTTCGATTCTTTTGTACTCGTGCCGTGCCAACGCTGGGGAAATAGCTTCTACGCAATGTATTTAAGGTTCATATTAGATTAGTAAGAAATGGTTTTAATGACTTTAATAAATAAAATAAATAAAAATATACTCGTTTCAAAAATTATAGCTTCTACGCATTGTATTTAAGGTTCATATTAGTAAGACAATAGCAAAAAGTGTCGTGACAACTTTTCGTGAGAATTTTTTCCGTCTAGCCCCCTTTCACAACGCGCGATAAGGAACTTCGTTCCAAAAAGAAAATAGCCTACTGGCTGTTCATATTTAATTCATTTCCCTTGCTGCTGACTGTCTCGGTGTCGTAGTTTTATTAGGGTGCGACTGCAAAGCTGAGGTCTCGGGTTCGATTCCCAGGTCGGGCAAAGTGATATTGGGGTTTTCTATTCAGTATCAGCCGGGAATCTGAAATTTGAACGTCATGGGACGGAACACGCACTGCGAAAAGTGGGTGCACTTGTTGCGCCTCTGCCTAGCACTTCGGGGATAAAAGGCGTATGTGTGTGTGTGTTTCCTTATTTAATGAACGATGCCTACATATATATAACAATGAACGTAGTAGAGCGCTATGCAAAGATTTTTTAATCTAAAGGACATGTCCGAAAACGGGCCTAAAATTCTAACTAATATGCATTATATATATATTTGGATAGTACTTGCAAAAACTAGGCCTTTGCAATAAATCGTATAATTTTAAAGTTGTCCGATGTTGAGACTTATGTAATTTAATTTTGCCTAAAATTCCCACTTTCATGAAAGTTTTTAAAAAAAGGTTGGTTATAAATTGAGGGATTTAATTTTTTTTTAATAGATCCAGGATCCAATTTATTGGCCCTGAGGCCCAGCACCCGTACAAAAAGCGGGCATCTTCTTTCTTTAGTGTTGCTACTGGCATATTCCAGAAAAAATATGCTTTCACATTGCTCATAGCCTAGCTGGTAGTGGAACGGACTGCCGAGACGAATGTCCGCAGGCTTAAAACCTAAGAGCACACACCTCTGACTTTTCAAAAAAAGTTATGTGTGTATTCTTTGTGAATTAACGCTCGCTTTAACGGCGAAGGAAAACATCGTGAGGAAACCTGCATACCTGAGAAGTTCTCTGAATTTCGAAGGTATGTGAAGTCTGCCAACGCGCACTAGGCCAGCGTGGTAGACTAAGTCCTTAACCCTCTCAGTTGTAGAGGAGGCCCGTGCTCAGCTGTGGGCAGTGTATAGTACAGGGCTGCTATATATGGTATGGTATTGCTCATACAAATATTTACAACAAGTAAGTTTATGATCTGATTATAATATGCCATCTGATTACGCAAAGAGAGCGAGACAAAAATATTTAGGATTCAACTCTTTCCTTTATACGTATTTAATACCGCAGTGGCCTGTCGCTTGCTGATAAGAATTTGAGAAACGATTACGTGTGGGTAATTATTGTAAAGAGGTAATACGCTCATAAGTAGAGACGTGATTGGGATTGTTTATGCTCGTTGATTAGGAACTAATATAATTAGGGCGTTATGGGGCTTAGCAGCGCATGTCTCTAGTATCAAGTGCATAATGAAGTACCTATGTATTGATTGACAGGGTTATCATAAGGTGAACGATTTGAGTATTAAGCTGCACCTAAATCTATTATTTTAGATTATTATTCACTGGTGGTAGGTATCTCATATGTAAGAGTCCGTCTGGGTGGGTACCACCGCAATGTCTATTATAGTTTATAAATTAATAGTTTGTATGCACTGTTGTGTTTTGGTTTGAAGGACATTGTAGCCAGTGTAACTACTGGACATAATGAGACTTAATATCTTATGTCTCAGGATGACAAACGCAGTGGAATGCCACACAGTACTTTGTAACTCAAGGTGCTGTATGGTGCTACTACTGTTTATGGGTGGTCGTATCGCTTACTATCAGGCGAACGGCATGCTCGTCTCGTCATTGAAAAAGTTTTTCCCGCGTTAAAAAGTTTTTCCGGGACAAAAGTCCGCTTTAAATTTACGCGGGATAAAAAGTAGCCTATGTGTTAATCCAGGGCATGAACTAAGTTTTTTGCGTGAAAGAGTAACAAACATACATACATCCATACATTCTTACAAACTTTCGCGTTCATAATATTAGTAGAATATTTGATACTATAAGCACTATAAACTATATCATTTCAAAGGTAAATTACTACAGAAGCAATAAAAAAGTCCTAGTTGAGTCACTGGCCAGTATTGCATTGAGTGATTGTCATTAATTTAATGAAGAATAATCCTAAGGCCCCGTTTTTTCAACTGTAGGTGTCTTTTTGTCAGGGCCTTATTAAGCTGGACGCGCTCGCAGCTCCTGGAGCACTCAAAGCTCTGCTAAAAACTGATTGTAAAAACTAAGCCATCATTCCTACAAAATGAATGAACAAATGTTAGGCCCCACCTATGTGTTTCATTTTTATATATTTCAATTAAGATCACAAGTAACTATTTGGATTTTTTGTATCATAAACTGCACTTCTATCTTGAAATTAAGACAAAACATAAGTAAATCATGGAAAGCATCAGTTTACATTTCAAACAGATTCTATTGAAAAGAAGTTTAAATACTAAGAAACATAGTAAAACTTTATACAAGGTATCGTGACTTACTAGATTTGTGATAAAACGAAAAGCATGCCATAGTTTAGCGATTAGCCACCGAAACAAAGTTGTTTTTATCTTCATAATCTTTGAACGTAATTAAGGAAAATTTTCGACGTGTAACACGACATTAATAAAACAAAGTACATAATTTATGAAGCTACACGTTTCTGTAAAGTATTTGCAACCATAATTTCCTGTATTGTCTATAATATATGTAATTTTAGAGCATATAATTCAAAATCATAGGATTTTATGTGACAGTCCCTTTGGCTAGGTACCTACGCCTTATACATTCCTGCCGCCAAGCACTAAGTCTGGACGATGAGCGCGATGCTCATTTGAGTAGTGTTGTTATTACATATTTGTATCTATACCTACGTGACGTTGGTGTAGACAAAAAATATTACACGCTTTATTGTATTAGCCTATCATATCCCAATCTTGGGCAAAGGCTTCTCCAATTTTTTCCATAAATCGTGATCCTATGCTACAGTGAACAAGTCGAAAAAAACTTCGCTTTTCGATTTTTAAAATCAATATAAATAACTAGCATTGCGCGCGGCTCCGCCGGGATAAAAACTAGCCTATAGCACTCAGGAGTAATGTAGCTTCCTATTAGTGAAAGAATTTTCAAAATCGGTCCAGTAGTTCCTGAGATTAGCGCGTTCAAACAAACAAACAAACAAACAAACTCTTCAGCTTTATAATATTATAAGTATAGATTTACTTATAATTACTGTTTGGCTATTACAATATTTATAGGTATCACACACTTCAGCAGAGAATACTTAAGGAAAAATCTGTTCCTGGAATAGTAAACAAAGCAAGTTCTAGATAAGCCTAGGTATGACATGTGCTCTAGTGGAGTTGAGAAATAGTTAATAAGATTATTTTATAGGTCTTAAACAAAATTCCCTATTTTTAGTGCAATTATTTCCTCTTTGTTAAAAACATGGTAATAGTAACACTAAACAGATAACTAAGATAAGAATATATGATACACCCTCTTTACAAAAATTATTCTTTGGGTTACAGGAACTGAATAATCCTATCAATTCCAGTTTCATATAAAAGGATCACATATTGTTATTAATAATTATAATACTTATGTCTTAATAATAATAAAAATAAATATTCAGAAATATTGCCATCATAACTATTTCGTATATCCATCATGAAAGAAAATCGAATACAATACTTTTAGTACCAGAAAAACAGCAAACTTAAATGCTTTAGCATGACGTCAAAATTACGAAATTAAAGGGACGAAATGCCTGTAAAATACCCACATTTGCTCTTAATTTTCTGTTGTAAATGCTCTACTTTAACCTCAACTACGAAATTTTATCTCGATGACACATTAATGTCACAGATAGTAACCTAGTTACGAGTACTTTTACATTGAAAAGGACTTACGATTAAAGAGCATCCTGGTATAACACAGGGCACCTTCATTTCACCACACAACTATAAATTCAATATAAATAATATTATCACGAAATCTAAAGATGGTTTCCACCTTGATTAAAATTACGCTCCACTACATGCATGGGCAGATAGCGCGCGATATTTTTATTTGGAGATAAGTGACGTGGTGTTTGGTTTGTTTTATAAGCGGTGGAGGATACATAAGCGAGCGATTTATATTTAAACTTGATTTTACTGGCTGCCCCACCCCGTAAAGTCGATTTTCGGAATTAAGAGGCATTATGCATTTCTCCAGGATAAAATGAATTAATTTCTCAATTTCATAACTGTTTCATTTGTTAGATATTTTTTTATAAAAATCTGTTCAGCAGTTTGTCTTCCTACAAACATCCGAGCATAAAAAATAATGTATGCTTTATTTAATAAGAATCAAAATTCCACAATAATTTTTTAAGCATCTTTTGTAGCTTCATAACTATCAGCAACACATAATTGTGCCTCATAAAATGCAGGTAATATGTAGTAGTTATACGCTTATGCTTTTATTTTAAGCCACACCTGTTACTTGTCGCTTCAGCTTATGCCTTGTCATCTTATCGCCCAGTACGTCGTCAAGAATGTTTGAGCGTTAGTGGGGATATAAAGTATACAAAGAAGATAAGTAAAGATCACACTAAGACCCAAATCTGTGCAGAGATGACTCGTAGATGTGACGTCAAAGGACCTTATTCAAAAATATTTTATAGACCATATTAGTTCTAGAATATTTTGTCTGCTTCTTTTAAAAACAGTTCAAAATTCGTTCGAAGAAGACAATACGTTCGATAACTAAAATAGGTTTATATACTGTTTATGAATAAACCCGTAAAAGTTTATTGTTAGCACCAGTATTTTTTTAAAAATGAGTCAGTGATAGGTTGGTGGTGGAATTCTCCAAACGCCCCCAAACCACAGGGCGGAAGACGCTGGTCAGTCGTGCACCCGGCGCCTCCTACGTCTTGCCTGGCGGCGGGAAGGATCTCCGCGTCTCCGATCCCTCTCGGCACTCTCCTTTCGCGAGAGGAACACCTCGCAGATGTGCACTGCACACCAGGACATGTGCTGTAAGACCTGACCTTGCTTCTTGTCAAATTTTATGATTCTAGGTCAACGGGTTTTGATCCCCTTGCTAAATCTAAAGAAATGTGATTAAAAAAAGGGGGGTGAAAAAGGAGAGTAATGGAAAACAAATCAGCGATTTTTATAATTCTTTTCTGTCTGTCTTTCTGTTTGTTTGTTACTGAACATCTCCGAAACTACTGAACGGATTTCCATGAAATTTGGCACACGCGTAGATCATGGCCTGGATCTTAGAGTATGTAACGTAGTTAGACATACTCTAAGGCCTGGATTAACACATAGGTTATTATTTATGCCGGGAAAATATAAAGTGGGACTTTTATCCCGAAAATCTTTTTCACGCGGGCGGAGCCGCGGGCAAAAGTTTGTCGCAAAATATGCTTAAAAATATAATTTGGATCGCGTTGGCTTACAAGTTTGGTATTTTCACAGCTGAAAAAGATCGTAGAGCCGAGTACTTGATGTAAATTTCAACTTGATATGTCTTAAAAAGTTTTCCGGGATAAAAGTCCCGCTTTATATTTTCCCGGGATAAAGAGTAGCCTATGTGTTAATCCAGGACATAATCTGCCCGTGTGCCAAATTTAATTGAAATCGGTTCAGTAGTTTTTGTGTGTATTCGTAACATACAAAATACAAATCTTTCCTCTTTATAATATAATATTAGCGTAGATTGGTGTTAATAGATTACATGACTAAATAATTCGTTGTAATATTTCCTTCAAATTTTTTCGTATATTCTTATTACACTTTAAATAAGAAAATAAATCGTTTTCTCCTTTCAATACACATTAAATACACGTACTAAACGAAATCACAGATCGAGTGATACCCTTGTCAATACCAAAAAACTGTTCCTCTAAAGAAATAATAGGATCCACCAATACCCATTAAGAAACCTATTCCCTCAAAGTACAGTCATCAAATTTGTTCAATCATACAGCTTTTGGAGTCGAGCACATCGATGCACGTTTGTCACGCCATGATAGACGAAGATAGATGATATAATTCTTCGAGTGAAACAAGGATGGCGATAGGAGTGAACGCTTTATCTTCGGTATAATCTTCGGCTCATAACGCTTAAGAGTTTTTGGGAGTTTCGTGCGAGCATGTGAATACGTTTGGACTGTCATGCCTGCAGATAACTGGTGAGGATTTACGGCAAATGGTTTGTTATTTAGTATTTTTCAAAGGATTTAATGAAGTAGAACACTTAAAGTATCGAAATTTATGTTGATTCACACACTTACGCATTTGTCCCCGAAGAGGTCGGGCAGCGCGCGTATGCCCATTTTTCGCCGGGTGTACTCCGTCCCATGATGTGATAGGGGGCGAGTTTATCGCTAAATCTGGCACAAATTTCAGACTCCAAGCTGATACTCAGAAGGAAACTCAATATCACTGCCATTTGATTATATTTTCAGCAAGTTTACTTGGTAGGCCTCTGTACGCGAGGATCTGTCTGGCTAGGTCTACTACAACTGCTGTGTCTATTCTGCCGTCAAGCAGCAGTGAGATTTTGGGCGTAACGAGACTTAATTTAGATCTCAGAATTATTCCGAGCAGTAAGTACCACGCTGATGAAATTCAAATTCCGGATTAGCATTGCTATTTTAAGCGATAGCCTAGTTGGGAGTGGAACGGACTGCCGAGACGAATGTCCGCAGGTTGAAAACCCAAGGGCACACACCTCTGACTTTTCTAAAAATTTATGTGGGTATTCTTTGTGAATTATCACTCGCTTTAAAGCTGAAGGAAAACATCGTGAGGAAACCTAGGCCAGCGTGGTGTACTAAGGCCTTAACCCTCTCAGTTGTAGAGGAGGCCCGTGCTCAGCAGTGGGCGGTCCGCGGTGTATAGTACAGGGCTCGTATGGTGGTATTGCTATTTTTAGGCAGTTATGTCACTTCACTCCACTCGTTTGTTGGTGTTCTCGTCTCATCATTTAGTCGTAAAAAACTCATTTCACGACAAAAGTATTTGCCACTCATTTTAATATTGCATAATGTCATACGAATTCGACGACAAAACGCGTTCACGAAAATGGTGGTACATATTTTATGGCGTTCAAGGAGGACCTTTCCAATCGATCGGTATACCATTACGTCTGCTTAACATTCACGTTTCTGTTGGGGCCTCACTATCGGCGTACGCAAATTCCTAATAATAAAATTATTGTGAGTGTTTGTAGACGTTCGGATGCTTGGACGTTCGTTATCTAGAAGCAACAGAACGGATTTTAATAAGAGTTTACATTTATAAGCTTTCCTAGATTTGTGACTTTTGTGAATCAGTAACTGGTCTTAATGAGATGGGGCAAAGATAAAGACTATTAATGCAAAGATAAATGTACTGGCTATTTATAATTAAAATATTTAAAACTAGGTATTGCCAGCGGCTTCACCTGCGTGACAAGCCTTACGCGCTACAAATTCGTAAAACACTATACGACGCCAGCGCCTTCTATTTACATATATACATACACACTCACTTTTCACCGTGCGTATTCCGTCCGATGATGTGATAGGCGAGCCTATCGCCATATCGGGCACAAATTCCAGACTCCGGGCTGATACTGAATAGAAAAATCCAATATCACTTTGCCCGACGCGGTATCGAAACCGAGACCTCAGCATTGCAGTCGTACAGTAATACAACTATGCCACCTTCTATTTAAAAACAGATAAAAGCCCCATTATTTCCCATGGGAGTTAATTACCGGGATAAAAGCCTATGTGTTAAACCAGGCCATGGTCTACCCGTGTGTCAAATTTCATCAAAATCCTTTTAATTGTTTCTTCGTTTATTTTTAAGAAACATCCAAACATTTACATGAACTTTCGCATTTATAATATTAGTAAGATAAGAACATACATTCCGTCCAATTCAATTTACTAGGTAAAAGGATTTTAGTATATAAGAGGCTTTCTGAGTAGCAATTATCGTTTTGCCTACTCTCATAACCAGGAGCAGTGGAATGCAAACTCTGTTGGGTTTTAATTTGAAAGATATTCTTACAGCAGATTTTTTTAATCTTCTCGTCGTCTTGTTATGTAAAATGCAAGATGACGGCATCTTACATTTTAATTCTTTGTTTTATACAACCTAAGCTGGTTCCCATCTATTCTCATCTTGGCTGAAATTCAAATTATAAAGATTAATTTATAGTAGACACATACATTAAAAAGACGGTCACTTAAATTTTAATAATCAATTCTCTACAAGACTACAAATAAAACTATGATCCATCATCCATCCACTCGCGTCTGGGCTAAGAATCAAACTCCTAAAAGCATTTCTAATGGCCACTCACTATCACGCCAATTCCATTGGATGACAATATTACACTCATTATCAAATATGGTTCTATGGAAATGAAGACATTTCTGGTAAATCAGTGGAATGGCTCAAACATAGCTGCGTGCATTGTATATAAAGTTATGGCAATTTCAATTAAAATTGATGTTATATTTTGTAAGTATGGATTTAAATTCGGGCAAACTAAAACTACAAAAAAAAAGTGTGTGTGTGTGTGTGTGTATTAATGTACACACGTATGAAGTGAAACTTTTTCAATCAATTCATTTTTTTCTGTGTTCTTATAATAATTATTGTATTCCATTAATACGGTCAAATTATCATTATTATTATTTATTTAAATATTATTGTTTGCCAAATTGACAGATCATATTTTAAAATGATGGTTAATTTCAACTTACAATCAAAAGTGAGGTTAACATAAAAATAATACCAAAATCAAAATCACGTGATGATTTTTCAAAACAATACAAAAATAATCTCTCACTTTGAATGAATTTCAATAAGAATAGCAAACCACATAATATTTAAACTGTTTACGCTTGTCGACAATAGATGGCTCTGTACAGTTTCACCTAATTACTACATCGCGATGTCAAGATTCTCTTCGAAATAATGACCCTAGAAGACGGTGCCGTGACGGTCCAAAGTGACAGAAATGTGACTCTTTTTTAACATAGATTTCTCCCGTACGTCGGTAAAGAAGTTTCACTTCAATAGGGAACGTGCACGTAGGCGTGAGTCATAACAGGCAAAATTAGATACTTGTTACATCTGTTCCAGTTACATTGAAATAGCAGTTCCAAAATCCTGTTACAAAATAACAGGTTGTGACTTATTACTATATAGTGACTATTAGAACTTGTTACCGTTTGTGTTGTGATTGTACCAAAAAAGTAGTTAACAGGCTATTATTGGAAACTGGTTATCTCTTTCTTACTCATAGGAATATCGCATGTCAGACTAGACAGAAGCTTCAAAACTGTAAAAAAAAATCCGTCTGCCGAGCCGCGGTCGCAGCTCAACTCGAAAATTAAACAAAATGAAAGCAGCACCAGTGGTTTCACCTTGTCATTTGGAGTTTACCCTAGATATTAGTAGAGATATCCTGAAATTCCTCAGATAAAAAATAAACCTATATGAGCGAACATTATTATAAAAATGGCGTTTCACGAATTTAATAACGGAAAATAGGTACTTAAGTACGAATAAAACTTGTTCTATAGGGTCTCTTAACCAGGATCAACTTTTATATCGTTTAAAAACGATCCTTGCAACTGGCAATAGAAAAATTAACATGATAAATTTGATTTAATAGAAAACATTTACAACAAATCGATTGAATTTCCTTCAAAATATATAAATAGGGTGGTGTCTATAAATCAATTTTTTTTAAACCTTTAGCTTGATTTTCCCCCAAATTTCCCTAAATCCCTTACTATGGCAAAAAATCTCTTACAAAATTAGGCCATTTTCCCTCAAAAAGGGATAAATCCCTCAAAGTGGAAACACTGACAACTACGCAAAAATGCTCGCCACACTGTTGCGGTCCAATCCGCCTATATCGATGCTGAACATAACTGGCTGTCACTTTAACATATGTTATCTCTTTCTTACTAAGACGAATGTCGCAAGTAAGACTAGAGAGAAGCTTGTGACAAAAGGTATAGAACGTTTTGTTATCATAACAAACTGGAACATATGGAACTGTCTATAACAGATTGTCACTAGTAACAGATGTTATCCCTTTCTTAATAATGAAAATATCATAAGCAAGAATAAAGAGAAGCTTGTTATTTTGTGTAAAGGAACTGTTGGACCGAAAGTTTTGGTCACTGCGAGGTGTGGAACTGGAACTGCTTTTTTCAATTTGTTCAAAACAGTTATCGATTGCTATTTGTTTATACCTGTTATAAATAACTGTTACGATAAATATGCCTCACTCCTACGTGCACGTCGTAAGCACTGCCATCTAGTGGCGCAATCGATACTTGGCACTGGCACTTGACGACTCATTTTCTGCCCATCGATACTTGGCATTGACGTACAATATTCATTAAAAGGATGAAAAATAACATTTAATTTGTTGATAATGTATCGCTGTTTATATGGATACTCCAAAACATAAAAATAAACAAATCAAATGGTGTGAAATTATATAACGTTCCTAAGAATAGTACCTAAGTACTTACATTCCATGGTTATGTGAAAATCGATAAAAATAATAAAAGCTATATAAAAAATACATAATTATGAGTTCCAAAAGCATTTAGAAATGTTTCGTTACGTAATTTATAAAAATAATTATTTTTTGAAGTTAATATTCAATACAAAAAAATCTGTAATTAAAGGGAACATAGCCTCCTAATTTTGCTTAAATAACTAGCTGCCATCTAAAAATAAGCATATTCTGGACACGCTGGGTGTAAATAACATTCGGCCGGAACACATATTTTATCATTGTTGTCATATTAAAAGAATATATCAACAAATTATTGTGCTAGTTCTAGTTTCTTTTTTTATCCACCTGTGGCTCTTGTGTCGATTTTGTGCTGCCCTCTATAGTTCGTGCACGCTCCCTATAATTATTGATACGTGAAGTAAAACCTTTGTGCCCTCTTTTAAGAACATTACATGCACGGAGAAGTGCGAGAGTTGGGTAAATAGTCGCTGATTGTCATAAAGTTCGTATAGAGAAGTGCAAAAATTTTAAATTTATGAGCTACGGTCGAATTGTAGCCAGCGAGCGACCAGTAGTTTAACTAAAACGTTTAATCCCGAAAATTTCTGATTGTAATTTATCGATGTTTTACCGGAAAAGAAGCATTTATTTATGTGAGTTCTACTCCTTATTTCTACAACAGATTACTATAATCTTTCTTCATACGATGTACGAATTATTGTCAAATCGTTACACCATCGACATTGCAACATTGTTTACTACAAAATGCGAGGTTTATTACTTGTCACAGATTCGCACGAGGCAATAAAGATTTTGATGTTCAATAACATTTACGGTTCTCTTTATTACTTCCTGATGAAAATCAATAAAGACCTTTTGTAGACGAAAATACATATGCATAATAAACGTTTGGACAAAGAAAATTACTCGAAATATATGTTCCTCTGATGGACCAGTAAATAAATACGTGGGATCATGGACAAACATTGTAAAGGAAAGGACATGTCCAAAAACGGGCTTAAAATTCTAACCAAGATACTGTATATATATATATATATTTGGATAGTACTCCTAAAAATTAGGCCTTTGCAATAAATCATATAATTTTAAAGTTCTCTGATTTTGAGATCTATGTAATTTTATTTCACTTAAAAACTACATTTAAAATGAACGTCTTTAAAAAAGTTATCTTTAAAAGGAGGGGTCTAAATATTTTTTTTTAATGGAGCCAAGATCCATATTTTTGTCCCTTTAATATGCGTAAGGTTTGAACCTGGTTAGGTTTTGAGGCCCAGCACTCGTACAAAAAGCGGACATCTCCTTTTAAAAAGAAATAAGGGAACGGGCCATTTTGGACCGCCGGGCATTTCACCTACCATATGTGGCAGCAAATTTACTTTACGGTGCTTTTCTGTGAGATGGTGCCGCCCTTGACTAATCCCACACTGTTAACCAATATGTCTACAACGTTGTTCTACAAATTTGTTACTTGACACTATAACTAGCCCTGTGTAATTTAATCCGTGGTCAAACAAAGTCTTATTACAGTGGAGGAGCACGGCGATTTCGCCACGCTATGTATTGTATTCCTTTTCAATTCCCCAGTTTGATTTCTAATAGAGAGCCTTACCTCTACCTGACCACGGATAAAACAATCCGGTCTTAGTTAGCCAATTTAATAATAGGTCAAACGTTTTGATTCCTATGGTAAAAATAGTGCAGTGTCATGCAGTGTGCAGTATGTAATTCGATTTCTTTTTCATTCTAAGCTCTGACCATCAAGCCACAGACGCATACTATTATGATTTAGTTATTTATATTTTACACTCGATCGCCTCGGTGGCTTACTTGCATTGAGTGAGGTCCGACACCGCTCTTATATGTCGGGCCAGGCAAAGTGAAATTGGGTTTTCAGCTGAGTATTAGAATTTAGAATTTAGAATTTAGAATTTAAGCCCAATATGGCGTTAGGGTCGCTCCATAAAAATGATGGGATGGAGCACACATGGTGAAAAGTGGGAACCCTAGTTGCGACTAGGCGCACCTCCGTATTCCCTTCGAGGATAAAGGCGTCATGTTTTTTTATTCATAAATCTGTTCGTGAGTGAGCACATCCTAATCGGTTCAGCATTTTATTCTGTAGACGTTGTCTACAGCATAGTTCTCGCTTTCACATATCGTTATATCCATTTCTACCGTATTCATTATTTATTGATGACTGCCTCGGTGGCGTAGTTGTATTACGGTACGACTGCAATGCTGAGGTCTCGGGGTCGAACCCTGGGTCGGGCAAAGTGATATTGGACTTTTCTATTCAGAATCAGCCCGGAGTCTGGAATTTGTGCCCGATATGGCGATAGGCTCACCCCCTATCACATCATGGGACGGAATACGCACGGCGAAAAGTGAGTGCACTAGTTGCGCCTCTGCCTACTCCTTCTGGGATAAAAGACGTGAGTATGCGTATGCGTATTATTTATTGATGGTACCACATAGATGATACGACGCTACAATCAATAAACATAAAGTTATTAAATTACGTGAACGATGTTTGAGAGTAAACATAACGTGTTTATTTGGGACGGCCGTCGTGTGAAATGAACAAGACTTTTTTTTTGTGTTTGGTATACTTTTACTTAAGTATTTTATGTTTGTACTTTAATTATTCTTGATCATAAAATTTGGCTCCTCCTGCGGGATTTTTTTATGGCATTGAATGACGAGACGACCATGCCGTTCGCCTGATGGTAAGCGATACGACCACCCATAAACAGTACTAATACCATCCAGCACCTTGAGTTACAAAGTACTGTGTGGCATTCCACTGCGCTCGTCATCCTGAGACATAAGATGTTATGTCTAATTATGTGCAGTAGACACTGGCTACAATGTCCTTCAATTGACAATTATATACCAACTCCTCCCTATCATTCTATTTGATCAACTTCATAGCGAGTGCAAGACAGATTTGTTTTCTCTGAGACACGACGAGCTTCACCGCTTGTTGTCAAAATGCGTGTCACTTGTAGTCCTCGCTTACAGGAGTTACAGTGGCGGGTGTGAGGTCGGGATATCATTAACCTCAAACCGGCCAAGCCATAGTGGTCGTACTGTATAGCACTGCACTGCGCTCGTGACCATGAGTCAAGTTTTTAGGTCTCATAATGCCCAGTAATTATAATACAAGTAGTAAGAGCATCAGCCTATTAAAAGCAATCTAAATAAGTTATTTTAAGCAGTAATTTCGTGTCTTTGTCCCATGCAATATAATAGGTTCATCACGAGACCCTTAAATAAATTGATGACCCCGCACAACGTAAACAAGTCATCGACCTCTGGACTCAACCATTTCGTTGACAGCACCACAAATGGCACCATCCATCATCAAAAATCAATATTTTCTATTTTCAGGCTGTTTAGATTCAATTGAGCGGCAAGATCGACTGAGAAATTGAACAATATAGACTTTTGAAATGTGTAATTACGTTGATATTTCCATAAATTGATTGTCTGAGTGAGCTGTCAAAAATGATTTGCCTTGCCTTACCTTGGCGTAGTTGTATTGGATTTTCCTTAATGTTTTTTTTATTGACAGCACGGCAAAGTTACCTCACTGCACAGGATGGTAAGTGAAATGAAGTCCAAAAACATGTCGAACGGCAAGAGATGAACATCCCCGGAAGTCAGCGATAATTACCATATTAAAGGCTATTCATAAAGCTATATTATGATTATGTTAGACTAGAATTCTGCTCACGGCTCCGCCCACGTGAATGAGTTTTTCCGGGATAAAAGTCCCGCTTTATATTTCCCCGAGATAAAAAGTAGCCTATGTTACTCGCTAATAATGTAGCTTTATATTGGTGAAAGATTTTTTCACATCGGTCCAGTTTCGGAGCCTATTCAATGCAAACAAACAAACGCTCAAATCTTTCCTCTTTATGATATTAGTATAGATTACACCTGAGGTTTAGTGATACTGGCAGCATTGAATACCTAAGAGACATCTAAATTAACTTTTACAACGCCTGATGATTTCACTGGCAACAATCTTCGGAGCGCAATAGCTTTGTCTTGCGAAATGATAGAGATAGATTTAACAGTGATACATAGCCACACTGACTCTGCCATAGAGGTGGTTTTGGTACGTCCTATAGCAATAATCTAACGCTTTTTTTTATATAATTATCAATAGCGGTTACTAAAACTAGCTATTTTCAATAACTAGTTATTTTTCAGTTTATATTATATCCAGCTGCTTTTTACTGATATTGATGTTCCAAGTGATATTAATGACTATGTGTCATGGTTATATATTAGTTTTATCTGATTGGATATTTATTTTTCTGCATGAGAAAACTTTTCCACATACTTATTTCCAGAAGAATTCAGAATGACGATAGCCTATTCGCCAATAGCTAGTATCAACAATAGACAGTTTTCAGAATCGCGAAAGCCGCTATTTAGCTATTGCTGTAATAGCGGTTTTTAATTACTATCTATGATACGCAAAGGCCATCTCTACTCTTCTACTCTCCAATACAAAATACCTGATACCTCGTACACTGTATATTTGGCAATGAGTATACCAAAACTCCACTCCGAAATAAAAATTTCCTTCAACAAAACAGATTTTAACAACGTTCATTATAATTATTTCAAAAGGCTCTTCGAATTCCGTGTTAAACAAATTACAAAGGGCCCAAATAAAAGACGACGTGAATTTCTTCGTCCATGCATCGTACAATGGGAGTCGTTAGTTCCAAATGGCTAGGAATTACCTGCAGGTGATTTATAGCAGCTGCTTTGTCGGTCTGTACTAACCTAGATAGTTGGGGCTTAATCTTTTCTGAACCATCGTGTCGAATGGACATGGATTTGTGACGGAAATTGGAAATGTGACGTACTTCAAAATGCAAGGTTTGTTGATTTGGCATTTCTGATTTTATAGGTACTTGATAATTAAAGATACTATGTAACGGCCATTTGAAAAAAGGCACACACCTCTGACTTTTCGAAGTTAAGTGTGTATTGTTTATCAATTATCGTTCGCTTTAACGGTGAAGGATAACATCGTGAGGAAACCTGCATACCTGAGAAGTTCTCTATAAGAATTTCGAAGATGTGTGAAGTCTGCCAACCCGCACTAGGCCAGCGTGGTGGACTAAGGCCTTAACTCTCTCAGTAATAGAGGAGGCCCGTGCTCAGCAGTGGGCAGTATATAATACAGGGCTGATTGCATTGCATTGCATATTGTAATACATACCGCAATCAAATCGTATACTTTAAAAATAGATTAATGTATTTAGTTTTTAATTGTATAAGTAATGCTTACATCGAAATTCTAATTTGACTTTTTTTTAATAAATTCCTATCATTTCGTTTTAAGAGAATGTTAAAATCTATACCTGCTCGGATATCTGGGTACGATATCCTTACATATTATAAAACAAAGTGCCCCAACCGCGTCTGTCTGTCTGTCTGTCTGAACGCGATAAAATCAAAACTACTGATCTGATTTTGATGTAATTTAGTATGGAAATAGTTTGGTACCCAGGGAAGGTTTTAGGCTACTTTTTATACTGAAAAAATACAAAACGGGACTTTTATACCGGAAAATCGTTTCACGCGTGCAGACCGTCACGGCCAAACCACTGAACCGATATCGATGAAATTTCGTATGGAGATGGTTTGAAATCTCGGGCAGGATATTATTTTTTATCCCGCAAAAATATATACTGACATTTAGCCCGAAAAAAAAATTCTTGATTGAAACCGCGAGCAATTTATTATGCATATAGGTTATGGCCCTGGAATGCATATACCTAGGCTACTTTTTATCCCGGAATTACATACCGGGATTTTTTCCCAGAAAATTATTTTTCGCGAGTGGAACCTCGAGCAAATAAGTATGCAGAAAATATGTATAAAATACATACCGGGAATCTTATCCCGGTAAATGAAGCGCACTAAAACATATACTACGGCAGAAAAAAAAAGAAAGCATATTATGTTCTGCTACCGAGGCGAAGCTGGGACAGGTCGCTAGTATGATATATTACTTGTACAAAGACAAAGTAAACAGAGGGGACACGAAACTAGTTTGGAGTGACAGCTCTGTATAAAGGCGTCGCCAGACAGCGTGCGTTGTTGGGTGTGGTGTCTTTCATACATTATCATGCCTCGGTGGCGTAGTTGTATTACGTACGCGTTACGAGCATTGCGCGCTGAGGTCCTGGGTTCAAATCCCGGGTCTAGCCAAAAACATTGTGCCTGGGTTTTTCCATCATAAAAAATTACTCAGTCGCAGCTCGGACTCAGGAAGTTAGCAGTGTGATACCCCCGTGCTTCGGATAGCACGTAAAGCCGTTGGTCCTGCGTCTTATCTCTCTCCGGTCATGTCGGATTGCCGTCTCACCGGACTATGAGAGTGAAGGAATAGCAATTGCACCTGTGTATTGCGCACACACTTGGGCACTATAATATCTCCTACGTACCTGGATCTCCGTTGAGATTGGCCATCGTGGCCAAAATTGGATAGGAGGATTTTGATTTTTTTGATTTTCATATGTAAGAGTCCGTCTGGGTGGGTACCACCGCAATGTCTATTTCTACCGCCAAGTAGCAGTGTGCATGCACAGTTGTGTGTTTGATTTGAAGGACATGTAGCCAGTGTAACTACGGGACATAATGAGACTTAACATCTTATGTCTCAGGATGACGAGCGCAGTGGAATGCCAGACAGTACTTTGTAACTCAAGATGCTGGATGGTTTTGCTACTGTTTATGGGTAGGCGTATCGCTTATCATCAGGCGAACGGCTTGTCGTCTCGTCATTCCTAATAAAAAAAAAATTTTATGTGTACTTGAGATTTTTCTCAAACGTGATATTGATTTATTAATACCGGCGTTAGAGTGAAAATTATCCGAGGTAGTAAGTACCGTGTAAGATCCAACAAGCGATTGAGTCCCATATGCTTGTGCTATCAATGCATCGGATCCGTTTAAATTGGCTCATACACGATAAGCTGCCTTGAGAATGTTTAGTTTATCTTCGCCTCGAGTATAGTATTCTAGTGATCCGGCAAATTCACTCTCAGACCTCTACGATAATCATTGCTCAGTAGATTTAAAGTGTACGTCAGTATTAGTCTATAAAAAAATATAACTTGAGCCTCTGGTGGCAAGCAATTAAATTTAGATTTTTATTTAGAAATCTTCAATTCAAATATTGATTTCACGAATTATTTTCATTCCACGTTCCAACGGTTATAAACCTAGAAGTGACCAAGTCATTTCACCAAAAAAACACCCAAAAATTACAACATATTTAATTCTACAAACGAAACGGGTGGTTTGGTTCGGCATCCCTTTGGTTGTGGTAACAAAGGGTGAAGCTATGCCACTATAAAAGCAAAGGAATGCAATAGTTGGCCCGGCGTTCTACGCATTCGGCTAGTGTTTAGCTAAAGTTAATTACTTCGGGCTAGTGAATGTATTTGAATTTGGAATTCTAGCGTACGAGTCGGTTTAGAATCAAGCTTTTTAGGTTGCATTGTCTTGCGAAAAAATCCTCAGAGAAAAAAATGAGTATTGTACCTATTTCGTAGTGTGCATTCGACGTAGAGATTTTCTTTTTGGTTTCTGGTTTCAGATTGCACGAAAAAGTTTACTTACCAATTTATGTTTACTAAACAAACTATTTATTTATATTGTTTTTTATTATTATGGTTTTTGGTAAGGCGTTTTAGTGTGAGACGCTAATAATTTCGAGAAGTTCATAGCAGTCGTGGCCGAGCGGTTAAGGCGTCTGACTAGAAATCAGATTCCCTCTGGGAGCGTAGGTTCGAATCCTACCGACTGCGTTGTCTCTCAAATTTAATGAGATTATTTTTCCGAGCCAAATATCGACCAATAGAATTGCACCATTCGACGTCACGTGGTACAACCTACATGGTATTATACTGACAATTTTTTTTGAATATTTTCTCTGGTCGTTACTATATAATAAGAAACAATTTTTTTTGAATATTTTCTCTGGTCGTTACTATATATTATGAAATTCTTATTTGTTGACTGTTCATTTCATCTCATGGTGCAATTCTATTGGCCGACATTTGGGACGGAAAAATAATCCCCCGAATACCACACGAGCTTCAAAATTATCTGGCATTTCCCTCAAGGTTCCCTGCAAACAAATGAAGTCGTCAAGTTTTTCAGGAAAAATCACTCGCGCTTCGCGCTCGTGATTTTTTAACCTGAAAACTCCTTCATTTGTTTGCAACGAACCTATCGGAAAATACCCGATAATTTTGAAGCTCTTGTGGTATTATATGTGATTATTTTTTCTTTCTTAAAGCAAGTAGTCACGTGTAGCAATTTCGAAAAAAATCTTCTGTTTTTACTCGAAAGATTTTTTAAACGATAGTGTTATATTTTTTGTGTCGCCTAGTATGTGCCTAGTGTGTCTTTTTTCGTACCGATGCGACTTAAGTATATTATTTAGGCCTGGTAAACCACTAAGTATACTACTAAAAGGCGTTGATGATTTTGCTGTTATGTAATATATTCTGTTGTCGAATATTATGCTAAAACTACAAATTGAAGAATAAAATTGAAACAAACACCACAGGTGCAACTATTAGTGCACTCACAGTTCGCCAATCTTATTTCCGTCCCATGTTGTGATACAATCCTGCTGTTATGCTGGACACTTACTCAAATGACGAATTATTCTCTTGGAATTTTTAGACAAATAAATAAAAAAAAAGTCTTTATCTGTGAACTCAGAATCACAACTTTTTAAAAGTGTAAGTGCGCTTCGAAAACCTCTTGGAAGAAAAATAGGTACATTGTTTGAAATTGAATAGTATATAAAAATAAAATATTAGGAACGTTCATACAACTTTCCTTTAATATAACTAAGAGAAAACGTAGGATACGTATGTTATCATAAAGTTTCGGCGCCATGTGCGAAAAATCTCTCTACCGATAATTTTCTTTACGTCTGAGTATATAAAAAATTACGGACTACCGAGAGGAATGTCCACAGGTTCAAAACCCAAGGGCACGCACCTCTGACGTTTCCAGAAAGTTATTTGTGTATTCTTTGTGAATTATCTTGCTTTGTGAAGCAAAAACATCGTGCGGAAACCTGCATACCTGAGAAGTTCTCTATACGATTTTCTATGGTATGTGAAGTCTGCCAACCCGCACTAGGCCAGCGTGGTGGCCTAAGGCCTAAACCCTCTCAGTTGTAGAGGAGGCCCGTGGGCAGCAGTGGGAAGTATATACTACAGGGCTGGTATGGTATATACAAATTCACCGAACTAAAGTTGTAGAGCTACCAAATATCCTTAAAATACTTTATCTTTGTTTCCTAGCAGTCTACACTATATCTATTGGTATGCTTAATATAATTCAAGTTTAAGGCTGCCAATTGATTTATTATAATGATTAAAGAATGTTATCGACATGGTTAATTCTTCATATTTTGTTTTGAAGTCTATTTGGCCTTATAACACTTGTAAATGTGTCTCACAATACTTCTGGTTGCTACTATAGACCAAATTTGCCAATGGCTTATCCACTGACGTTATATTATAAAGCAAGCCTGTATTTTATATGCTGACTCTACCACTGAGAGACCTTAAGCAGTCCACCATCGATGTGGGTAAAAATAATGTCTATATAAATAAACTTACAATTTTATTACCAAATTAAAGCAAAACTTACAAAGTATTCGTAAAATTAAATGTCGCGGAATCCCTCAATCGCCCCTACCTTTTAATGTCATCGCCCTGCAACAAACAAACACAACCTTTTCACGTAAAGCCATTTTTTACCTTCATAAATACCAAACGTTCAACATACTTCCATACATGCTTACTCATTGTTGTTTTTCTCTATTGTTCGCTTTGTTGTGAAATAATCATACGAATACGTAAGTTAAAAGTATTTTATATGAATTCTACTACATATTTGTGGCTGCATTTTTGTCAAGTGTTTCTTGATGGCAGGTCTCTAAATCAAGATGAAAGATCGGTTTTTATTTTGTTTGATTAGTACCAATGGGATTTAGCAAAAAAAAAATATTTGCTATTAGTTGATTTTATGTTTATTATAATTACAACACATATGATATATTTTTGGTAAATAATTAAAAAAAATCCCCTCGCGTTCTACATTTTTTTTTCAATAAGACACAAAGTGAAGTTAGTTACTGCCTCGGTGGCGTAGTTGTATTACGGTACGACTGCAAGGCTGAGGTCTCGGGTTCGATCCCCGGGTCGGGCAAAGTGATATTGGATTTTTCTATTCAGTATCAGCCCGGAGTCTGGAATTTGTGCCCGGTATGGCGATAGGCTCGCCCCCTATCACATCATGGGACGGAATACGCTTGGCGAAAAGTGGGTGCACTAGTTGCGCCTCTGCCTACCCCTTCGGGGATAAAAGGCGTGAGTATGCGCATGAAGTTAGTTCCTAAAAATAAAATAATCGTTTGACTCATAGTTCGGGCTTTTCTCATAACCCCAGATTGAAATGGAGTAGAAGGCGAGCAGGTGGAAAAAGAAGAATGAGACACTAAGTACAGAACAGTGGGCTAAAGTTACTGAGCTAAGCAGCAGCTTAGTACATTATAGGTAGGTACCTCGAGGTTCTGGTTGGTGCCACTGTTGGAGGGCATTGCCACTAACCATCAGGCAAGTTACTCGCTCAACTCAGAATAAAACAAGTCACTGAGAAAAATATACACTAGGCCTATTCTTAACGTCCAAGGTACTGTAATAAATGTGTCACAACAACGAAGTAAACTGTGTTAATATCTCAGTAACTGGAGCCCAGGTTAATACCGTGACATTTATACGGGCTGAAATGACATTTAATATTACTTAAGTAATTAAACGAGAGAAAAGGCTACTCTAAAATGTTCCCTACAAATCCCTTAGTGTTTCTACTAAGACCTTCATACATTTTATGAATGCTGTCCTAATATGTCACTATGTTGATATTATGTTTCGAATAATATAGAATGAGTATAAAATCTGCCAACCCGCATAAGATACAAGGTTTGTATTATATCTCCGAATCTGTCTGGACGAGCTTGTCCCTAATTAGATGGATAACTTCACGGATACGAGAAATCTATCACAAGCGAGTAAGCTTCTATAATGATGAGTTAAAATTGTACTTTAATATGGTTAGAATAACATTCATTGTAGCTTAACATAGTGTAATGATGCAACCGTTGAAGAAGTACTAAGCGATTGAAGTTACGAAGCAAAACAGTCGGATTTTGCGCGCTTAAATGAAATAATTTCGCAAAAATGAAACTGCAGGGCATTTAAAACATCGCTGCACTTTTAGACGCGGATTTATACATCAGATATAAAAATTTTAAATGATCATAATTTTCCTTTACTGATTCATATTCGAAAAAGACATAAAGATGGCAAATTTATACACCAATAATTATTCAGAGACGGCAGAAACTAAATGAAAAGAATAAGACATAAATCTAATATTATGTCTGAGGTTTTCTAATTACCGTAAAAATTATGTATCTAGTCACATTTCTGGTGATTGCATAATGTCATCGTAATACTTAAACAAATAACTCGGAAAAGGAACATTATTCATATTGTTTTCATGTTTTATAACATACAACACACACACACCTTGGTCGCGTAGTTGTATTACGGTACGACTGCAATGCTGAGGTCTCGGGTTCGATCCCCGGGTCAGGCAAAGTGATATTGGGTTTTTCTATTCAGTATCAGCCCGGAGTCTGGAATTTTATCCCCGAAGGGGTAGGAGGAGGTATAACTGGTGTACCCACTTTTCGCCGTGCGTATTCCGTCCCATGATGTGATAGGGGGCGAGTCTATCGGCATATCGGGCACAAATTACAGACTCCGGGCTGATACTGATTAGAAAAACCCAATATCATTTTGCCTGACCCAGAGATTTAACCCGAGACCTCAGAATTGCAGTCGTACCGTAATACAACTACGCCACTGAGGCAGTCATATGACATACAAATCATATTCAATAGACAAACAAAACATCCCCTCCCAACTATGCATAATAATTCCATTCAAAAACATTCAGAGGAGTTCAAAATATTTTATGAAACGCAAATGAATTCAAAATGTATTTATTGTAGACGTTGTTTGTGCGAGGTATCAAAGAGCTGCAGTAAGGAGCAAGTTCAAATTGTTCGCGCCGACGCCATTTTGTATTTGAATTATAGTTTTGTTTATTCTTACGCCTGTGTAACAGAATACAAGCAAGAATAATAGGAGTCTGAAGTTTAGATATAATGATAAGAGTTAATGTACATTTCTGAGAATGTAAGAAACTCATCATAAATGGTTTCTGCTCACAATGGATTGTTTCCCATCCATTTCTAGTTTTAGTACGGGACGAATATTTGATTCGATTAGCAGGCAATATTAAATTATCGGATGAGGCTAGGTAAAGAGTCGCGTAATGCTTTAAAAATATGTATGCCTAGTTTTATTGAAAATAAAACTGTCTGGTATTTTAATACTCTGTAAGGTTTTAATACAAAAAATAAAATAAAAATGGAGTCCAGCCTGCAGTTTATGATACCGTTCAAGAAAAGCTGGCTATTATTTAAAAACTAAGATTTTCATACAAAAAGGAAGATAAAAAGAGACAGAGGAAGCTTAAGTCTTAGTTCTCAGTATTATTAAATTTTAATCACGGCGACCGTCAGGGCGCCTACAATCCCATTGCTTGATATTTCTTTGAACTGCACTGTAATCATGTTCTTTGTACGTTATTATATTTGTGTATAAAATGTCCTTTATTAGCTATTTTATTCTTGTCTGATATACTTATTATAAAATAGAGCAGTGAGTAGCAATGTAATCTAAATCACAAATTAACTATCATAATACTAGATCATGAACATGTTTCATGAACGTTGTAAAAAAAGTATATGTATTATTATTGGTGGCTGAGGAAATTTTGAAACCCAATCAAACATAAAATATTTTTTACCGGACGAAGTGGACGACAGCCTAGTTGGGAATGGAATGGTCTGCCGCGACAATGTCCGGAGGTTCAAAACCCAAGGCACACACCTCAGACTTTTCGAAGTTACGTGTGTATTGTTTATTAATTATCGTTCGCTTTAACGGTGAAGGAAAACATCGTGAGGAAACCTACATACCTGAGAATTCTCCATAAGAATCTCGAAGGTATGTGAAGTCTGCCAACCCGCACTAGGCCAGCGTGGTGGACTTAAGGCCTAACCCCTCTCAGTAGTATAGGAAGCCCGTGCTCAGCAGTGGGCAGTATATAATACAGGGCTGATTGCAATGCAATTGCAATGCAATTTTTACCGAAACCAGGTAGAACTATCAAACTCCCATTGTCGAAGTGGTCTAAAGATGGTATTAATAAATGCAGCTCAATTTCGCTCTGAAGTGCGATATCAGCTGAGACGCTGTCAAATTAAGGTCAGTATCTCAAGATAGTCGCTATTGAATAAACCACAATAACATCAGATCAAAAAAAACTTTTTAACAAAAAATAAAACCCATTTCAAAACCACTACAAACCAAAAAATAAATGAACTTTATATACGTAGGCATATTTGGAGTCGATGCCTAATTTAAATTGGATATTGTTTTCGTGTATTTGCTTGGCTGGCAAATTGAAGCATTGATTGTTAGTTAATTATGAAATGGTGTAAACAACATATCATCGATAAACGATTGCAGCATTCGCGGTTCATTTGCTGTTAGTTATTGAAGAGTTCCATTGTCTATTTCCGAAGATCTTCATCAGATCCTAATAAGTTATATACTAAAACCTTTCCTGAAAAATATACATTTGAATAACGAAAACCCCATCCAAATCGGATCAGTATTTTTTGAGAAACTCGCGGCCATACAAACTTGTACACATACGGATCGAATACAGAACCTCCTTTTTTGAAGTCGGTTAATGACATGATTTTGAGAGCTAAGTTTTGTTTGTGTAACAGCGCTTACTCAGCTCCGAACACTATTTATTTATTTAGGTCAATACATTAAATGTGTACTTGAGATTTTACTCAAACTGCATTGGAAATTTGCGTAAAATAGAACGTCTTCCCAAGACGCTTTAATTCAGAATTTTAAAACCTCTTTTGGGATGCCCAGCGAACGCCTTGAAAACTTTGAAAACAAGGACAAATTCGAGGAAACTAGGGCGGATAGCAAGACATTTCATGACGCTTAGATTCCCTCACCTGTCTGTAAAACTAGGATACACGCTGACTGACTGCCATACTTTATAAAGGGAAAATTTCTATAGAAAACCGCATTTGCGGAGTCAAAAATGTAACTGTATGAAGAAATTTCTTTAGAAAGCCAGGTTTTTGGTGCCAAAATTATGTTTAACTTTTGTATATGTTAAACGGGGATAAATAAGTAAATACGCCCATAATTATGCACAAACCAAAGGAATCAGTGGGGCAACGACCTGCCGAGGTCTAAATTAATAGATTCTTTGTTTAAATATCGCAAATTTGTAAATAATTATGATTTTGATAATCATGATATTTAAATGTCGAAATTATGACTGTCGGGCTTTAAATTAAGCACTGTTCTTTTTTAAATATTCCTGTATGAAATAGTCATGATGATTTGATATTTGGTATTATTTATGTAAATAATATTTAATAGCTTGAGTTTTATCCCTTCGTAAATTCGTGAACTATAATAGTGTTTATCACACTGAAGTGTAGAAAATATGATAAAGATGTGCCAAGATTATATTTCTTGCCAAGTACCGGTAGGTTTCCCGCGAAATGATAAAACAGTATATAAGTGTCAGATGTGGCCCACATATGGAAAATCAATTGGGTCACAGTATGGGCTCGGGTCTCATGGTACGGTTATTTTTGGAACTACTTCAACAGCATATTGGATTTATTGCACGTAATGTAATAAGAGGTAGATGGTTTTAATATTTGTTGTGTTACATTTACAATGTAATTAAGGAAATCAGTTTCAGTAAATCATTTTAGAAAATTCTGGAATGTTAGTCATTGATTTATAGATGGAGACATACATACATAGTATCACGCCTCTATCCCAGGGGTAGGCAGAGACTATGGATTGCCACTTTGCTCGATTCTGGCACACTACTTTCGCTTCCTCCACCTTCATCAATGTTGGAAAGATAGACGATAAATATAATTTTGTTATTTATGATTACCTACTAATGTGAATTAAGCAAAGTAAATTAAAATCGTTCCTAAAAATGCAAAAAATAACACTTATTAATAATTGAAAAATGCGATAAAATACTTGTTTTCAAATTACAATGTTCATCTACCACTAATCGTTTTCTAATGTTCAAAATTTGAATTATATCATACATACAGACGCCTTTTATCCCCGAAGGGGTAGGCAGAGGCGCAACTAGTGCATCCAATTGAATTATATCAATATCTTATACTTATTATCATCATCATCAGCCTATATTTTAGTCCACTGCTGGACATAGGCCTCCTCCAATACGCGCCATTTTACCCGGTCTTCGGCCTGCCGCATACAGTTTCTGCCAGCGACCTTTCGCAAATCGTCACTACACGTAGCTGGAGGGTATTCTACACTACGTTTGCCGATTCGCGTTCTCCACTCATGAACTCATTTACCCCAGCGGTTGTCATTTCGACAGATATGACCATAATATTAGTAGTCATAAAATATAGTTTCAACGGTATAAGGACTATATTTATGAATCCAACATCAATTTCATATTCTTATGATTTAAGATATTTATTTCTCAAAAAGAATTACATTCACTTATATGAGAAATATTATGTTTAAACGCATGCTCACGCCTTTTATCCCCGAAGGGGTAGGCAGAGGCGCAACTAGTGCACCCACTTTTCGCCAAGCGTATTCCGTCCCATGATGTGATAGGGAGCGAGCCTATCGCCATACAGGGCACAAATTCCAGACTCCGGGCTGATACTGAATAGAAAAATCCAATATCACTTTGCCCCACCCGGGGATCGAACCCGAGACCTCAGCCTTGCAGTCGTACCGTAATACAACTACGCCACCGAGGCAGTCATGTTTAACTAATATGTAATAAATTGTTATTATAGGCGTTGATCACGGACACATTAACAAAGTGAGGGTAGGTTCGCGATACAAAGTTTCATCACATCAAACTATATGGTACTGCATAGAAACAGAGTCACAAACAAGTTTCGCATCAATATGTGCAACTGGATACGACAGAGCCTATTTTAGCGTAGTAAAAGTAAATATTATATGATGCATGTAATCTACATAATATTATGTAACCTATACGAATGCATAGTTCATTCCGATCCAATAAAAAACATGAGATTAGAACGCCATTTGCTGGATATGCTGATTCGATATTGATAACATACGAATAATTACAGAAGAATAAAATAAATATTTAGTTAAACAAGGACTTTGGGTGTATAGAGTCTATGTAGACCTGAGTTTTAAGTTATAGTGACAAAAACTGCTTTGTACCAATTTTATAAGAATATAGTCCTGCACCTTCATTTTCTAAAGAACAGAAGTTGAAAGAAGAAACACATTAAACATAAACTATTTAAAACATTCCCTAAAATACATACAAAGCAAATAATAAAGTACAAATATAAGGACGCTACTAAGGTCAAGTCAATAAAACCTTAAAAATACCTCCAAACAAACACTGGTGGTAGGTCTCTCATTATGTAAGAGGCCGTTTGGGTGGGTACCACCGCAATGTCTATTTCTACCGCCAAGCAACAGTGTGCATGCACTGTTGTGTTTCGGTTTGAAGGACATTGTAGCCAGTATAACTACTGGACATAATGAGACTTAACATCTTATGTCTCAGGATGACGAGCGCAGTGGAATGCCACACAGTACTTTGTAAGTCAAGGTGCTGGATGGTGTTGCTACTGTTTATGGGTGGTCGTATCGCTTACCATCAGGCGAACGGCATGCTCGTCTCGTCATTCAATGCAATAAAAAAAAAAAAAACAAAGCTTTAATGTTACTAGAATAATACTACAATTATTAATATACAACTACTATTATTTGACGTGTCCGTATGTCCATTATCCACTTTAAATTGAAATCAATGTCAATTTGCCTTGATCGTTTAATAATGTAAGACCATCAGCCTTGATTTTCCTTGAACGATATTGGACGACGTGTTTAAGAATTTTATTAATACTTTTAGTTGTGATAAAGTTGTATACACATCCTCCCTGGAGTGTTTTAAGTAGTTGACTAATTAGTCACGAAGGAGATGTTGTGCAGAGGACAAGTGACAGATAGGATTTCAAAATGGCGAACTAGTGAAAGGACTATTCAGTTCGCATTTCAATATTTATGTTTTTACACGCTTTATATTAGCTTCACTTGTATGTATGTTTGTATGTTGGTAACCGACCACTTTGGGCGCGATTTTGACCCACTTTATTCAAACTTTGTAGATTTGTCGAGGACGGTTGGCAATACACTAATTTGATAAGATTATGCCATTATTCAATTTGCAAAATGAGATTTTTGTCTATTTATATTTATTTTTAATGACATCTGTTGGACCATACTAGAATTACAACTAATTTGGCTACTCTTATGCGTAAAAAAATCCTACTTGTCACAAGATGGCGCTTTCGTTTTTAGTGACATCTGTTGGACAATAGTAGAACAGAACTAAAAAATTAAAAATAAATAATAGTTTAAAACAACTAAAAAACACGCTTTATAGAAAATCCAACTTCAAAATAGAAAATAAATTTGAATTAAGAATAATGTAAAGACAATCCCAAGTGGATTGTCTTTGACGTATAAATAATATTCTGAAAAAAAACCCTATTAATCCCATATGTCTCAGCCTAATAACAAAAAATTATCTTAATTACTAACAGTACCTATATTTATTGGTGTCTTCCGACCTTGCTCCATACTGACGCACATAGCATTGAACCTATACATTTTTTATTAACCTCGCGACACTGAACTAAGGGCGGACGATTTAAAATTATACAGCAGGAAACAGCCTGTCATTATTGGAAAGTATTTTTGTTTACCTTTCTTGCCTTGAATTTAGCATGATGCAATTTTAACTTAGAGACTCAAAAGAATACTGATAATGTATTTTAATTCATGAACAAAAATCTTTGTACCTTTACAAATTATATATATAATTGTATATTAATATTATTATAAAATATTATAATTATTATAAAATATAATTCGTAATAATATAATATAAAAATATAATTATCGTTCGCTTTTACGGTGAAGGAAAATATCGCGAAGAAACCTACATACCTGAGAATTCTCCATAAAAATCTCGAGGGTACGTGAAGTCTGCCAACCCGCACTAGGCCAGCGTGGTGGACTAAGGCCTAACCCCTCTCAGTAGTAGAGGAGGCCCGTGCTCAGCAGTGGACAGTAATATAATACAGGGCTGATTGCATTGATTAAATTTTAGAATAAAGATAAATAATGTATTAGGAATAAATTATAATTCACTACTGTCAATCTTACTGAAATAAATGCATCTGTGAACATATTCGGAGGTTTGAGGTTTAAACGGATTTGTATGAAACCAAACAATTTAACATTATGGTTAATATGTAGGCTTTTTTATCCTAAGGGAATGTCACAGTGTTAAATATAAATAGAAATTCATAGCAAACAATAGAAGATGAACTGTATAAGATATGTGATGGTAAATGCTTAGCACCCACGTGCAGCCTCCTAGGGGAATTGTGGGCGAGTGCGACCCTTAAGCAAAGGTTATGTAGGAAGTAATGGTAACTTTTAATATTAATTGAGAGGAAATATATTTATCCCAATAATATTGAAGGCGTAAACATACTACATACAACATTATTTTATTCTTGATGAAGTAGGCAGAGGCATGTCACTAGTTAGTACACCCAATTTCGACCAGCTTTTTTCCCATGTCCTATGAGGGGATGAGATCATTGCCTTATCAGAAAATAATACTCGGCAACTCAGGGGCTGTAGCCAAGATGCCTTTCTACATGATTCTTTCTTTATGCACTAGTGTTGGAATTTAAAATGTATTACCTATTTTGCGAGTATATAAATGAACTGTTCTAAACAAAAGTTAACAAATACTGAATTGTATTATTATTTTTTTTCTCTACGTAATGCATTGTATTTTATACCTTGAACTGATTTTGAAAAGAGCAACACTAGAGTTTCTTGCCCGTTCTTCTGTAGTGAGAACTGCTTTCCGAACTGGTGGTAGAGTTAATATTGATGGAATCTAAATAATGTATAACATTTTATGGGTTCGAATAAATTATTTCATTTCATTTACAATCGTTAACGCTTAAATTTTATGTATAATGTGAGAATGACATATCCTAGCGATAAAGTTATTGATATGACGTCATTTATGTCATGTTAGTCCCGTACGTATTTCTATTTCCTATTAGCGTTAACTATTGAAGAAAGGCATCTTAGCTACGGCTCATAAAGTTTTTTTTTTTCAATAAGCCGGAGAGTGAATCAAAATCTATTACTGTGAATATGGAATCTGTATTAAAATTTTAGTACACTATTCCTTATTTATACTGTGAAAGCCTCAATTAACGGCGTAGAGGCAACGGTGGTAGAAGGTTGAAGTCAATTCCCGTCAGAATAAAAAAAAATATTAAAATAAAATAATTTTTCGTAATATCTAATACTATAAATATATTTTACATCTGTTTTAAGCCCTAATGTTTGCAGCTGCAAACATATAATGTGAAAATGAACAATCCTAATTGCTTTTTAAATTAATTTAAGCCTCAATTAAAATGATAAAATCATCAATTTATTCTATTTTCCCCGATAATTTTATTATTTGCCTGAAAAAATGCTGATGAGCAAACGAATTGTCTAACTATATTATCATGCAGTATTGTTTGCAAAATTATAATTGCAATGGGAAAAAATCTCATCTATTTTTAATTCGCCAAGAACATAAAATAATCCTTAATTCTGTCATTAAGATATTAATTAGCAACTTCCATCATAAAATTCGAAACTATATATAACTAATATAACACATTCGTAGCAAAAGCTTCCTTAGTAAAACTGAAGTTTATATTATTATTAAAATCATTAGTGCTACGACCGTAGCAATGTAGCACGTGTAGCGAGACGTAGCGTAGCCATAATACGTAGTACTAACTAGTGCGTCACTTCCTGCGAGATAGTGTGGGTATATAAATAACAATAGAACATTTATTTATAATTATTTTAATGCTATAATTGTGTTAAATATATCTATGTGTTTATTAATTATAAGCGTTTGGTAAAATATGGCAAACAGATTATTTTTATATAAAAAATCACGGATTTTCTTATTTAAAAATCATTTCAGTGATCAAATTTAAAATAGTAAGTAAAATATGTACAATGTTTGGCAAAGAATAGAGCATTAATGACAGTTTTATTTCCACACAATTGCATCGGAATTCCGACAAATAAATAAAGGTGAACCTCAGACACCCACGTACTACCTTGGCATTTCTATACGACATATTCTAATAAATATCATATTTCCTGAAAAAAATAGATCTCATATAATACTAGCTTTTGCCCGCGGCTTCACCCGCATTAAAGAGTTTTTCCTGTTTAAAAGTCACTTTGAGCTCCGATAAACTCGTGAGATCGCTGCTAATCATAAAGTGCTATAGGGCGAAGCGCGCCCTTCGACGCGCTATTTATAGGCACGCGCCGCGCCGCCAGCCCCCCGGCCGGTACCGCCGCAACCGCTGTTCCCTGCATTTTAAATCTGTAATATCTTCGAAAATATTTATTTAAATTACATGCTGTAAAGGGCCATTGTGATTTAATATAGATTATCTTATAGATAGAAATTTTACGATATGTATTAACAAGTAAATCTGTCAAATACTAACCTCTCCTAAAGTACTAAAATGTAAGCTGCTACAGTCAAATTCACCAAAAAACGGCCGCATCCGAAGTTTAAACTACCTAACAATTACCCAAGTGACGTTGATACACAAGTCTTGTACATGAAAACCAGGAAAACACCTACACATTTCTCAAACAAGAACTCCCTGTTTACTTGAACCTCAATTAAGTGTTCTCTACTTTCTTCGTGTGGTTAAGGCGTATACACACCGTACCACGCACCACAGTCGCAATTCAAAGTCATCGATAGTCGATGATAGGTGGTTTCAATCAGTCAATCACGCTAGAATTTTCTTTTGCATTATATTTATGGCGCTAAAAGTATACATTTTAATTATACGCCACTGTGAACAAATCGGGTTCGAAGGACCAAAATTAGTTCTAATTTGAATTCAAAACAACTCTATGCACTTTAATTGAAACGAGTGTATTCTTAGATACAACTTTAACATGTATATTAAATTTCATTCTGGAATGTTATCGTAGTTCGAAATTCGAATTTAAGTTCGCGAAGTTACGTATTACACCGTTCAGGATAAAATATAAGGCTGCGAATACAACAGGTGCCGGTACTTGTGGCTGGCATTCGGCGGCGATCGTCAAGCCTGCCGCACGGCTGCCGCGCTCTCGACGGGTTCGGAAATTTAAAATAACTTTAAATAATTTTCGTTATAAAAGTGATTTATTTTTGTGAAGTTTTTTTTTCTTATGAGACCTGAGTGTACTTTTATCTGGACTAAACTGATACGAGTGGTTAGTGATTGATTCATTTTATAATGTGCCACAGTGATAAATGGTGAGTGATTTGTTTGTTTCAATTAGATAGTTTCAATATAAATACATAATACCATTTGGTGTCAGATAAATGGAAATTCTGGTTTCTATGCATTTTACAAAAAAATGTGATTGATTATTTAATAAAACATTTTGTTAAAAATAATAACATTTTGTTAATAATGAATAATAAAATAAAACAATACAGTACGCTTTATTTACTATGTAATTGATATTAAAATGACGCAGTGCATTCCTTTAAAACAAACATAAATTCGTGTTACAAAAAAATTTAACTACCCAAGTGGTACACTTAAAAATAAAGCATGTTTAATAACTTGTTCTACGGTACAAAAAATAAGGAACGTAAATTTCCGTCAGAGAAATTAAATATTTTATATGAAATTTCAGAAGTGCAAAACTGTTCATAACAAAGTTGATCGTATTTGAAATTAGTCGCGTTTAAACCAGATGTTTTTAACTCCTGAAATGTTGAAAGAATTCAAAGAGCAAAAGCTGTAAAGCGGCGTTTATTTAATTAATTTTGTTACACAATTCCACTGAAGCAAACTTCGTGGGCTCAGTGCTTAACGAACAGTAAAAGATTAAGATCCTTTGTGATGTTTTTCTTGATAATGACTCAATATTACGGCTTGATTATTTGAAAATATTATGAAAGTCTTCTTTTAGTTGTAGGGATATAGTTAATAGTACATACAAGCCATACAAAAATAGATAAATAATTTAGGTACAATGCGATTCAAATAAGAATAGGATCGTCTTTGCGCCATATTGTGACGTCTAAATAATTAAATATTACATTAAGCTAATTTACAATAACGTTTTTATTTAAATTTGATGTAAGAGTCAATTAGACAAAATAAAATAAACCGTTATCGATAGTGTTTTCTACGCAAATTTTGTACTTTTGTAGTGACATTTGACACATAAAGGTCATTAACGTTCCTATTCTTATTTGAATCGTATTGTATCGAATTAATACTGGCTGTCTTATTGATATCAATTTAATTGATCTTGTAAATCTTGGCCAAGTCACTCATACGTATAGTAATAAGTACACCCAATTCCCATTGAAAGTTCTGTAAAGGGCAATATCAACGATGAACAAAGGGGTGAAAACCTTAGCCCTTTTGTTATGTAAGACTACAAGTACTATGGATAGAATTAATATTTTGTAGAGAGAGCCAACGAATAATATTATTTTAGTAGAAACGGTTAGCGACCACTGTACCTTTTTTTGTATAGCTGAACTGCGTTGAACAAAAAGAGTGTGGAAGCACTCTTGATGGCAAGCAATACAACTGACCCAGAAACGATAGCACACTGCCCAGAATTTCCAAATAAACTGGGATACATGACACTACGCTTGTCAGCCTAAGGCATAAGTGAACTATAATGACGGGTAGTATACACTGACATATGTAGAAGAACATTGTAGCCAGTGTAACTACTGGACATAATGAGACTTAACATCTTGTCTCAGGATGACGAGCGCAGTGGATGCCACACAGTACTTTGTAAGTCAAGGTGCTGGATGGTGTTGCTACTGTTTATGGGAGGTCGTATCGCTTACCATCAGGCGAACGGCATGCTCGTCTCGTCATTCGATGCTATAAAAAAAAAAAAAAACTTTCAGTCTGAACATAACAGTGCCTAGCCTGCATACTATTAGCAGCCGTAGACAATGATTTGGTGAACTACTAATATTTAATATCTATAGGCTGTTACAAACTCGCCATTGACGTTTCAACAAAATCCATTTCAGAATTAGCCGGTAGACATCCTATAAGATAAAATATTATGAGATTGGGCATATCGGCTCAGGGTGACGTCCGCAGTTCAGGTTCAGGGTCAGGCAAGTCGCCATTACCAGACTCTGTTTGACCTTGAACTACCTTGGCCATTCGTAGCACTTATCATTACCGACTCTATCATCTTCTTTCGTCTGATAAAACAAACAACGTCTTTTATCCACGAAGGTGTAAGTATAGGCGCATCTAGTGCACGCACTTTTCACCATGTGTATTTCGTCTTATAATGTGACTGGGAATGAGGACAAATCGTTCGCCATATCTTATATTTCGGGCTGATAGTACATAAACCTAATATCACATTATTTATGATCGAACCTGAAACCGCAGCGTGGTAGTCGTATCGCAATACTACGCCACGGACGCAATATTAATAAAAAATTAAATTTAAATAACGGGGGTTATTACACAAAAAAAAGTCTAAAAAGTAAAATAATAAAAGTGTCTTTCTCGTACCTAGTAATATTTTGACCCAAGGCGTCGTCGAGTCGGGGGACCGCGAAAGAAGTATTTTCATCTCCCTGGTCCGGAGCTCGGTCTGCCTCGGCGGTGTAGTTGTATTACGATACGATTGCAATGCTGAGGTCTCGGGCTCGATCCCCGGGTCGGGCAAAGTCATTTTGGATTTTTCTATTCAGTAGCAGCCCCGAGTCTGGAATTTGTTCCCGATATGGCGATAGGCTCGCCCCCTATCACATCATGGGACGGAATACGCACGGCTAAAAGTGGCTGCCCTAGTTGCACATCTGCCTACCCCTTCAGAGGTTAACGCGTTGTGTGTTTGTTTTGCTTGTAATGTCTTTGCGAACTATATATATATATATTTATAACTCGATGCCATAAAAATGATCGCACTGCCAGCCTCCAACAGTAGCAAGTTTTTGCAATCGGCTTGAGCAACAAAATCGTCAATTTTGTAACTAATAAGCAACAAAATAGCCACAAATTGTCACTTTATTTTTCAAATTTTGCTAAGTTTCTACTGCTACCTTGAAAGATATCCACTTTAAAGAATCGGCTTTGATCAATAAACGGCTAGCGGTAATGCCAAGTTCCAAGCACTAAGCACTACCGCATTTTATTTATATACGATTTTGCTCGCGGCTTTACCCGTCTGAAAACTTTTAATAAAATACCCACGCGTATCCATCATTATTCCAAGATAAAAAGAAACCTGTGTATATCGCCAATTCATAAATAATCATTATGATAAAAGACAAGCATATTTTCGCCCTTAAATATTTGCAATACATAATATTATGTGAATACAAAAAAAACATACTTACGAATGATTTATCGCGTCAGATTTATTATCCGAATATATTTTATTTACGTACCATTACGTAGACATTTACGGCTTCCAGTGTATGCTTACGATTTGTCCTGTAAAATATGAGTTTCACTTGTAAATTTATCATTATTGAATCTCTGATATAGCACAAGGCTGCGAAACCAGTAAGTGGGTATTATAATGGTATAATCCTTCCCTAGCCGATTTCGGCCACGGCGGCCAATCTCAACGGAGATCAGCCAGGTGCGCAGGAGATATTATAGTGCACAAGTGTGTGCGCAATACACAGGTGCCCTCACTATTCCTTCACTCTCATAGTCCGGTGAGACGGCAATCCGACATGACCGGAGAGAGATCAGCCGCAGGACCAACGGCTTTACGTGCTTTCCGAGGCACGGGGGTATCACACCGCCAACTTCCTGACTCCGAGCTGCGACTGAGTAATTTTTAAGATGGAAAAACCCAGTCACAATGTTTTTGGCCCGACCCAGGATCCGAATCCAGGACCTCAGCGCGCAAATCGTACTCGTAAGGCGTACGCAATACAACTACGCCACCGAGGCAGTCATGTCAGTCATATAATGGTATATCCAAAATGCGTAAAACACCAGAGAAAATGTGAGTGATTTGCTTAGTTTCGAGATTGGGAACTATAATTAATGAGGGTATTTCAATAAATAAATCTATAAGATGTCCTGACTAATTTCAATTAATAATTCACTAATTATCACACTGACTCATCAAGGACTAGGCTCAACCCTTGGAATTAAAAAGCTGAAGTTTGGCAAATATCTTGAAATGAACAACATTGTGATAAAATATGGGTTCTAAGCAATATTAAAATGATATTTCTTCTCAAAGCATTACATAAGAAAACCCCAAAAACAAATACACCTTTCGTGACTTTTCTGTAATCAATCCCTTAGGAGGTGAAATGGGGTAAACGTTAAAATTCTATATGAGATTATTGAGTATATTTGGAATTACGAAAATTACTGGTGGTAGGTCTCTCATATGTAAGAGTCCGTCTGGGTGGGTACCATCGCAATGTCTTTTTCTACCGCCAAGCAGCAGTGTGCACTGTGCATGCACTGTTGAATTTCGGTTTGAAGGACATTGTAGCCAGTGTAACTACTGGACATAATGAGACTTAACATCTTAGTCTTAGGATGATGAGCGCAGTGGAATGCCACACAGTACTTTGTAAGTCAAGGTGCTGGATGGTGTTGCTACGGTTTATGGGTGGTCGTATCGCTTAACATCAGGCGAACGGCATGCTCGTCTCGTCATTCAATGTCAAAAAAAAATGCGAAGTCGCGGGTTTCGCGTTTGGAAGTTTGTTAGAAGTACACGCAGAAACTACTGAAGGGATTTGTATGAAATTTATCGCACGAGTAGATCATGTCCAGGATCAACACATAGGCTACTTTTTATCCCAGTAATTTGATCCCATGGAAAATAATAGATATTTTTAATGTGATTCTTTAAGTAGATGACGCTTGCGTCGTATTGTGTTTTAGGGACTTTTGTAGCGAGAAAGGCTTTTCACGCGGGCAACGCCGCGGGTAACACCTAGTTAGTAATGAACGATAATGCTCTGTTATAGTGTCACATTAAAAATACGATTTTGTTTTAAAGACGTAGTGTGATTCAAGTATTCTTCAAACTGTTTCAGAGTGATAAGATTTAAAACAAAGAATTATAAGTACTAATCTGTTGAATTCAGTGTTGCTTTTTTGTGTAATAACTGTTTGTGAAATTTCAATCACTGGCTATTTTGAGTAGCCTTCTTCTTATTGAATTAGCTTGGTGAACATCATTTCGCACGTTCTCTGTGATGTCAAACTTTCACTTAAATTTATATTTTTTTGTACTTCTATTTTAATATTTAATAGTCTTTTCCACATCAGTCAGTAATTAATTACTTTCAAGAACGCAAATAACTACGAATTTCATTAACATACAAGTTCAAACCGTAATACATTTTAATAAGAATTCATTCATCAAGCGCATGTATAGCTTCACAAAGGCATATTTATTTAAACAGTTCTTAAACAAAGCCACGTCAACTCCACAGTTTGTTGCGCATAAAGCTCGGGCGAGATGCTGAGACACGCTTTCAAAACTTTCATAAATAATATTTTAAGAAACTGTAACTTAAGGTTAAGATTAAGAAATGCAAACATTGTAGAATGGAGAATGCAGCTGGTGCTAATGTTAAGTGTTTAAGTTATCGTCGCTTTAGTAACTAGCTCGTTCTGTGATAGAATATGTCCAAGTATGTATCATTATTAGCTCTGAGAGTTAGTAGGTTGAAGTGGCAATGGGCTGGCCACATATGTCGCAGAACAGATAACCACTGGAGTAAGCGTGTTCTGGAGAGGAGACCGCGTCTTGGCAAACGTAGCGTGGGACGCCGTCTGGCCAGATGGCCGGACGACTTCAGCCGGCAGCGACTGGATGCATAAAGCAGCAGACCGGGCTCTGTGGCGTATCTTGGGAGAGGCCTATGTCCAGCAGTGGACTGCAACGGGCTGATGATGATGATGATGTATTATGTACTATCATATCATTATTTCTACTGCAACGCGACGATACTAAGTATTATATAGTAGTAGTATATAGTACTTAGGGTATATCATACCCTAAGTGGATGATAGCCTAGCTGGGAGTGGAACGGTCTGCCGAGACAATGTCCGGAGGTTCAAAACCCAAGGCACACCTCTGACTTTTCAAAGTTACGCGTGTATTTATTAATCAATTATCGTTCGCTTTAACGGTGAAGGAAAACATCTTGAGGAAACCTACATACCTGAGAATTCTCCTTAAGAATTTCAAGGGTATGTGAAGTCTGCCAACCCGCACTAGGCCAGCGTGGTGGACTAAGGCCTAACCCCTCTTAGTAGTAGAGGAGGTCCGTGCTCAACAATGGGCAGTATATATTATAATACAGGGCTGATTGCATTGCATTGCAATGCATTGTGGTGCTTACCGTCATGTAAGCAATTTGTCCGTATATTCGTTCAGCGACAAAAATGAAAAATATTATCGTATCTTACTAATATTATAAATGCGAAAGTTTGTGATATTGTTTGTATGGTTGTTAGAAGTAAACGCAGAGACTACTGAATGGTTTTGGTTGTTTGGCACACATGTAGATCATGTCCTGTATTACCACATAGGCTACTTTTTATCCCGGTAATTTGTTCCCATGAGAAATAATAGATATTTGTTATCTGACTCTTTAAGTAGATGGCGCTGGGTCGTACTGAGCTTTAAGGACTTTTGTAGCTGGAAAGCCTTTTCACCCGGGCAAAGCCGCAAGGACCACCTAGTAAAAAATAATTATACCAAGGATACAGAATAATATACTCTGTTAGAATATACATAAATATAATTATTAATTGCTATAAAAAGCTCGTATGTTTCCCTCCCTCAAACTCTGCGGAGGTCATATAAAATGTTACGTTAAAACCCAACATTAGGAGAGTAAAAAAGAAAAAGCATTTAACGCAAAAATACGTGAGAAATTGCTCATAAAGAAAATCCAGGTTGAAAATATTAGTTAGGCTGCGTACACATACGCGGAATTAAAATACGTACCAAAAATATGTAATTTCAACATTCAGTTTTGATCTAATTGTGGTTTTATCATGTATTTTCTTAACACGCAATTACGTATTTTAATGTTTTTGAAGTCGGTTAAAAATAGTAAATAGCCTTTCTAATAAACTTTGTATACGTTTGTGAGAGCTATTTAGTATTTTGTCTTGCTATATATAATGAGTGAGACTCAGTCATAGGAAGCGAGACAAAACATTGTATAATTATGACAGACGTAGGTATACCTACAGCGATTATTAGTAAGGCCCTCAAGGAATAAAAAAGCAATAAAATCATTAACTATCAGAAATAAACGAAGCAATGTAAGACAGAACCGTCACGCCTCACGTCTCAAGTGAGCAATAAGACAGAGCCTCTTCAACGTAAAAGTGCCTCGAGAATTGAGTCCGTCTAGTGAACGCGCGGCTTAAGTCAACGCCGCACCGTTAGTGGTATGAGTATTTTATGATCTGTGCTAACAAAATATGTTTTTGCTAGGGATAAAGTTACTTCGCCATTTTTACCCGAGCACGACGCAGCAAGGAAGGGTTATGATTTTTACACCCTATGTATATATGTATGTATGTATCCATTTTATGTTCCACTCTAACGTTCCTTTTGAACCGGTTTTGATAAATGAGGTGTCTATAGATTCGTGTTTATTGTGCGATGGTTATAGGCTATATAATTATTCAAAGTCTTTATTTATTCACTATTTTTTTTATTATTTCTACATTCGATGGTAGAATATCACGCGACCGGAAAACATGTATTCTAATTATATGCATTAAGTTTATAATCCTAGCTTAGTTGGGAATGGACAGGACTGCCGAGATGAATGTCCGCACGTTCAAAACCCAAGACACCTCTGACTTTACCAAGTTACGTGTGTATTGTTTATCAATTAACGTTCGCTTTAAGGGTAAGGAAAACATCGCGAGGAAAACTACATACCTGATAATTCTCCAATAAAAATTCGAAGGTATGTGAAGTCTGCCAACCCGTACAAGGCCAGCGTGGTGGACTAAGGCCTAAACCCTCTCAGTAGTAGAGGAGGCCCATGCTAAATAGTAGACAGTATATGACACAGGGCTGTTATTAAGATTTTAAATCCCTTTTTTCGTCAATTAGAAGCATGTTGCGTTTAGTTAATCCCTAGACCAAGTAAACAAATCCTTTATCTACTTTCATCATCATCATCATCATCAGCCACATGACGTCCACTCCTGAACATAGGCTTCCCCAAAGATTTCCAAACGGACCTGTCAAGAGCGGCCTGCATCCAGCGTGTTCCTACTTTATTTACTTAATTTTTACTTTATTTATCTACTTTATTGATTCGAAAAATCTATGACTTGCCGAAGCTTAGAATGCCTAATAAACGATGACAGGTCCACACTTTTATAATACAGAGCAAATGGATTAAACACTTTTACTTTATGACAGCGTACAACCGTAAACTTACCTTGAATGTCGTCATTTCGCGAATCCAATTTACATGCATGTAACACACCAAGCACATAATTTGCTAAGTGCTGAAACCCACGCAAGATATTTCTTATATTCAATTTGTCAACGGCGGATATTAAGTGTTAACACGCGGTGGAAGGGCTTTCGGACCCCTAATCTAATCTTGCGGACCGGAGCTGTACAAATAGAGTTAAAAATTGATAAGACGGGTCTGTACTTGTTTAATAGAAAACCTTAGTTGCTTGTAACAGCTTCTGACCGTGTTATCCTACTATTCTTCTATCCTATGATCCTACTAATATTATTAACGAGAAAGTTTGTAAGTATGGATTTATGGATGTCTGGATGTATGGATGTTTGTTACTCTTTCACGCAAAAAGTACTGAACGGATTTCGATGAAATTTGGCGCACGGGTAGACCATGTCCTGCATTAACACATAGGCAATTTTTAATTACACACACACACACACTCACGCCTTTTATCCCCGAAGGGGCAGGCAGAGGCGCAACTAGTTGCACCCACTTTTCGACATTATTCCGTCCCATGATGTGATAGGGGGCGAGCCTATCGCCATATCGGGCACAAATTCCAGACGCCGGGCTGATACTGAACAGAAAAATCCAATATCACTTTGTCCGACCCGGGGATCGAGCCCGAGACCTCAGCATTGCAGTTGTACCGTAATACAACTACGCCACCGAGGCAGTCTTTAATTTTTAATTCATTTTATAAATTTAAAGCGGGACTTTTATCCCAGAAAAACATTTAACGCGGGCGAACCTAGTAAATAATAATGCCTTTGATTATAATATAAGGACACATCCAGTAAGTATTCAACCAACATTATTTAAGTGATAGCATGGAGGAGTATGTGCTGCAAGAGTGTACTCGGTATAATATTTATGGCGGACACTGTGAAGTCTGCCAACCCGCACTAGGCCAGCGTGGTGGATTAAGGCCTCCGTCTCAGTTGTAGAGGAGGCCCGTGCTCAGCAGTGGGCAGTATATTATGCCTCCTCTACTACTGATAGGGAGGCCTTAGTCCACCATGCTGGTCCAGTGCGGGTTGGCAGACTTCAGCCACCTTTAAAAAATTCTCGGGTGTATCTAGCCGTTTGCGGTGTGATGGTACTTCACCCCCTTAGAAGATAAGTTTCCAAAAACGATTTCTTAGATTTCATCTGCATTATACCATTGGTCTGATTACCAGGCTTTGTCTATTTTTTTCTCCAAACTATAGAATATATCCGTAGTAAACTAGTTTTTAATTTTAAGCACCTCGAATTGTTCTGTACCGACATAAGCATATTGTTTTTATTAACAGGGTCATTTTGACATTGCGTTACTAAATGAAACTTATCTCCTTGAAAATAACACTTTCCATCAAGTTATTTTAACCATAGATCTAAAATAAAAAAGTGTAAGTTTCGATCAAAATAAATAAAAAAAAGTAACTGTAACTTTACACGGCCTAATGCCACTACTACTACTCTAAGAGGATTCGCCGCAGCGGCAACATTACACTTTCAGTCAGAAAAATACTCACGCACACGCCATATTTGCACTAAACTACAAAATGATAAAAAAATCAGGAGAGTAAAATTGAAATTTTTGGTGTAAATATTCGTTTGGTGAAAGTATAAAATATATTTCGATTTTTAACTTCAAACAATATGAAGGTAACGTATTCACCGATGAAAGGATTTCAATAAAATTTATCCTATAGTAAGTTTATGTCATTTACCAATTATTGGCGCAGTGTTGCCAATCGGCTGTTCCACTCTACATGCAAATCATGCCTCTACCAGCAAAAATAGTCTGAGTAACTCAATGAAACTTTATAAACGAATTTATGAGTTTTTACAATATGGAAATTGAAAGTAATCGAACAATGTCGAATAATAAGTAGAGAAAACACAAAGGTATAAGTTTACCTACACCACGGTACCTACACACACGGTGTATGTTTTATTTTATTCTTGACTAGTTTTTCTCGCGTCTCCATCCGCATAAAATAATATCAGTGGGTAGATGTAGAACTTTTTAAATATTGTTTTTTTGATACAAGTTATAACAAGCAAGCCACTTAGCGGATGGGAACAACTACTCCTGGATATAAACAATAGCAACATTGTTCAATACTGCGTACCAAGCACTGCACAGTGTACAGTCACCAGCATAAGTAGCTGAACAGATTCAAAATTTCAAATCGCCTACATACTTTTTTGGTCTTACTAATCTTTTTTTTCTCTTCACAAAAATAAAATAAAAGAGATTTACTTTACTTCAAACAAAGAAAAAAAGGTTTCAGTTTAACTTAGCGCGTATATAGGCGATTTGAAATGTTGATTTTGTACAGATATTTATGCTTCTGACTGTACAGCATAGTGAGACATCTTAACATAGTATAAAACAAAGTCGCTTCCCACTGTCTGTCCCTATGTCCCTATGTATGCTTAGATCTTTAAAAGGACGCAACGGATTTTGATGCATTTTTTTAATAGATAGAGTGATTCAAGAGGAAGGTTTATATGTATAATACATGCATAATATAGTAGAGAAATAATTTATATCATGTTCTATTCTGACTGCGAGTGCCTTTCAAAAAAAATCGGGGATCTACTTATACTGGACGGTAAGGCGTTTTGTACCAGTATCGCTGACCGACCGTATTGCAAGATCTCTCGATCTGTAACAGTTTATTGTCGCCTGGTATAATATAAAGTGACTTTTATACTTATTTTTTGTGTGTTCAGGTGGATTCGAGAATGGTTTAGATTTACAATTCGGTCCGGGAAAATGTATAGCGGGACTTTTGTCTAAGAAAAAACCTTTCGTGCGGGCGAAGCCACTGGTAAAAGCTAGTCTAAATATATAACAAAGAGGAAAAGTTTGTGAGTTTGTAGGTTTGTAGGGGCTATTCTCTGAAACTTCTGAACCGATCGTGAAAATTCTTTCACTAATAGGAAGCTACATTACTTCTGAGTGCTATAGGCCTGGAAAATCTTATTCACGGGCGGATCCGTGGGAAAAAGCTAGTGTTCTTATAATGCTCAGGAATTACAATGACTACAATGTCCTTCAAGTTGTAATATAACAAAGCCTGTAGTCCGCTCGAAGATACAAGTTAATAACTGATATATCATCAGTAACTAAAAGCTGTAATTTACGAAACAGAAATAACTACACAACTTCTAACCTCAAATGTCTTGGCAACTAAACTTGTAGTGGTATTTGTCCAATAGGTGATATGTTTTTAGCCGACGAAAAAAAACGGAGGAGGTTCTCAAGTCGACGTGTATATTTTTTTATGTATGACCACGTATAACTTTTTACAGAGTAGGCCGATTTTAATAATTCTTTATTCGACAGGGTATACCTCGAAATTGGTCCCATGTAAATTTGGAAAAAAATCTACCCTTAAGGTAGAAAAAAAGGGGTGATTTATTGTTTACTCACAGATTTTAATGCCGAGTTGTGTATTAATAATAAAAATTAAGCATGTAGTATAAATATGAAATAAAAACTTTTAACAAAAAAAAAATAAACTCCCAAAAAACTGAAAAGCAGTAAATAATAAAAAAAAATATTTAACCTTAATAACTAAGTTCTTAAACTAATGTAAGTATACCTACAAAATTTTGAGTCGGGTCAATTTCACCATTTACGTAATTCGGTTCCTACTCAATGTTCCCCTAACCAAGATAAGTAGGCACGTACGCTCTTCCCAGATCTAGAATCTAGATCGTCTAGACAACAGATTGTAATATATCGCTGTCCCCGGGTGTCTGAAGTAGTCCCATATTTCTAAAGACGTTTACGCGACACGTAATACGGTATTTGATATCTGTACAAAAGTGGAATTGCTGGAAAACGAAGAACGTGATATAAATAATTTTAAATTGCCCCGTCGCGCTCCTTACAACGTGTAGTGTAGTTATATACTAACTCTGGTTGGTTATAAATGCTTTGTCTATTTCTGCCATGAGGTATGCAGGCAATGTCGTCAGGTTTTAAGGATTTTAAAGCCAATGTCCAATAAGTGCGTAGTCAGATGAAATATTTAGTAGTTTAAGTATAAAGAATACAGTGAAAGGGAATGATAGATATTAATAAATGGTTGGTATTGTTATAATGTATTAGCATTATGCACTGTGCATTGTATATTATGCTAAACAACACAACTCCTTTTCCCAATCCTTCCTTATTCACTCAAGCTTGAAGTATCAAGTTTGGATACGGAACGGGCGCTGGCACCAAATTTAAAAATATACCAAGGACATAAACAATTTCTATTCTCCTTGGTTAATTATCTGACAATTATATTTGACACACTTGCCATTCGCCTGCCGTCGCATCACCACTACTTCTGAAGACCGCAAGAACCGGGATCCCAGGGAAGCATCCAGAACAGGCAGGTCACCGCGCCGCAGTAAGTCCTTAATTTTATTCCCGTGTCCCTTGTTTGTTGTCACCGCATATATACATGTAACACTGCCAGTGCACAAAAACCGCCTATTTATACAGTCCACTTTAACCGTCAAAAATTCAAATTGTGGGGTTTTAACCACCAATAAATATAATACTGGTCAGTTTAGGTTTTGAACCTGCGGACATTCGTATCGGCAGACCGTTCCATTCCCAACTAGGCTATCATCATTTTTTGGGCTTCACTTCACTTACCATCATGTGCAGTGAAGCCACTTTGTCGAGCCATCGATAAAAAATTATTAATAAAATATTTTTACTTGCTCTCATTAATCTCTCTACAAAAATGACGCCTCACTGTATTGTTCCGTCAAATAATATAAGATTTCAGTATCTGGTGTAATGTTGATTCAACAAATCCGATTCATAACAATAAGAATACGTAAACAGGATCAAATTAGAAATACAATGCCCATTAATTATCTTGTTTATTTCGTCAACAAAGTTTAAAATTAAATCACAATCATCTTCGAGATTGATGCTATTAAATTAAAATTACACACAACAGATAAAATGTTCAAAATTAGGTGTTATTCGACGTGTTATCAAGTCATAATAAAATCGTTTTCCAATTTTCCGACGCGTTTCACAGTCATGGAAATAACATATTCTCAGCGAACACTGTAATACTTGGTGTTAAGTGCCCATTTTTATTTATTCCGTTTGGATATAACAGGATTTGAATGTTTAAATCAGTCGGATATTTTATCATTTATGGACCTTTCATATTTGTATGCTGTTTGTATGGAGCCAATTTTTCTTTGCCGTATTTACTGCTGCCAATTTGGCTTTTTTGCATTTGGTGGCAGATTATATTCTTTGATTATCGTGAACTTAGTAAAAGCTACATCAATGTTTACTGCTGAAGTTATTGTTTATTTACTAAGTTGGTACCAGGTAGCGAAAAGATTAAGGGTTTAACCCGGGTTAGGTTAAAAACCTTGCTGTAAGTTTTAATCAGTATTCAATCGGTTTTCAAATAAATTTTAATAATTAATTTGGTTTAATCAGTATCAACAATTACTTATATAACAAAGCAAATGAAGAAGAACAAAAGAATGAAGAGGTTAAGCAAATTAAATAGTTATTGAGAAAGCCGGTTAAGTTTGTAACCTGATTATGTTTCTCTAGTTAGTAAAGGTTGCGCTCACACACATCTCTCGCCACAACAAACATCTCCATTACCTCGATATCCTCGTCGAAAATTTCATCTAAATTTGCATTCAAATCTATCCGTTCCTACATTGGCTAATGCAATGGGATTTATTTAAGCTAGATACTGTTTGCGGTCAGCCTTGCTGGCCCGCGGTGCAGTTACCGAGCAGGTTTCCATGTAACAGAATTACAAATGGTATTGTATCGTGTTCTGTTTATTATATAGTTCATTTTCATTTAACGGTTGACTATATTTGCTTTGTCTTTTGTTATTCGTATACTTTGTTATATACTTTTATAGTGTTTGCCCGTCTTTTAGCTTTTTACCTTTATTCGTACCTTGACTTTCGTATTTGGTCGCCTTATATTATACTAGGTGGTGCTCGCGGGTTCGCCCGCGTGAAAATCCTTTCCCGCTACAAAAGTCCCTAAAACACAATACGACGCCAGCGCCGTCTACTTAAAGAATCAGATAAAAAATATCTATTTTTTTCCATGGTAACAAATTACCGGGATAAAAAGTAGCTTACGTATTAATCCAGGACATGATCTACCCGTGTGCCAAATTTCATTCAAATCCGTTCAATAGTTTGTGCCTTTACTTATAACAAACATCCAAACACTTCACAAAATTTCGCATTTATAATATTAGTAAGATCGGACGATAGCGTAGTTCGGAATGGGACAGTCTGCCGAGACAATGTCCGGAGGTTCAAAACCCAAGGCACACACCTCTAACTTTTCGAAGTTACGTGTGTATTGTTTAGCAATTATCGTTCCGTTTACCGGTGAAAAAAAAACATCCCCAAGAAACCTACATACATAAGAACTCTCCATAAGAATTTCGAGCGTATGTGAAGCCTGTCAACCCGCACTAAGCCAACGTGGACTAAGGCCTAACCCCTCTCAGTAGTTGAGGAGGCCCGTGCTCAGCTTTGGGCAGTATATAATACAGGGCTGATTGCATTGCAATGCAATATTAGTAAGATAAGAAGTAAGATTTGACATACATACATACACTCTCACGCCTATTATCTCCGAAGGGGTAGGCAGAGGTGCAACTAGTGCACCCACTTTTCGCCGTGCGTATTCCGTTCCATGATGTGATAGGGGGCGAGAGTCTTTCGCCATATCGGACACATATTCCAGACTCCGGGCTGATATTGAATAGAAAAACCCAATATCCCTTTGCGCGACCCGGAGATCGAACCCGAGACCTCAGCTTTGCAGTCGTACCGTAATACAACTACGCCACCGAGGCAGTAAGATTTAACGATTAGCGATTATTCAGATATTGTGACACAGGCCTAAGAATTGTGGGTATCTCAAAATTCAATTGCCCACCCAAGCCAAACCAAGACAATAGCACCGCCTTAACAACGCCTCTGGTTAACTAACTCTGTACCGGAACTAGTCACCAACTAGGATTGGAAACATCTTGTACCCAGTTTCCAACTGACGGGAACTGTATTTGACTAACATTGCAACATCGTATTTGCAGTGTAAATTCTAAACAATGATGAAGCTGTGTTTATAAATAAACTTAGTATTTTGGGAGTTAAGTATCACTTTGGGTACTATGAATTAGATATAAATATTTGCGAATCACATAAATATTAGTCTGCTCGAACCATAGGTCTAGAATTACACCTGGGATTCAAATCCAGGAGCTGGTGGTGGGTCTCTCATTATGTAAGAGGCCGTCTGGGTGGGTACCACCGCAATGTCTGTTTCTACCGCCAAGCAACAGTTTGCATGCACTGTTGCGTTTCGGTTTAAAGGACATTGTAGCCAGTATAACTACTGGACATAATGAGACTTAACATCTTATGTCTCAGGATGACGAGCGCAGTGGAATGCCACACAGTACTTTGTAAGTCAAGGTGCTGGATGGTGTTGCTACTGTTTATGGGTGGTCGTATCGTCATTCAATGCTATAAAAAAATAAAAAAAAAAGCTCCCAGTCTTTCCATATTACATGATGATGATACTAGACCATGGAGATAATATTATGAGAAATTTACCCCACATAAAACAAATAATGACGTACTCACGCCTTTTTACAACCCAAAGAGTAGGCAAGATTCGAAAAAGTAGGCAGGGGCGCAACCAGTGCACCCACTTTTCACCGTGTGTATCTCGACCCATGATATGATAGGTGCGCAAGCCTACCGCCATATCAGGTACCAATTCCAGAATTCAGGCTGATACTGGATACAAAAACTTAATATCACTTTTCCTTGACCCGGGATTCGAACCCGAACACTCAACGTAGTATTCGTACAGTCCACGCTACAACTACGCCACCGAGGCATTTAAATTAAAGCCCTAATAATGTACTATTACATAGATTAATTACTTTTAAGTTACGAGCCTAAGTTATTGCCTGCCACCCTCAAAGATTGTTTACTAAGTTATTACATAAAAAATGCAAAGTAACTTCAAAGGGTTGGTAATGACGCGTGACCCACCTCGAACCGGCGGGTCAAAAGAAATTCTCATAGCTAAATACAGGGTCATTTAGGAATTGCGTTACTAAATGAAACCTCATACTTATTTCTTCTAAAATAACACTTTCCATTAATTTATTTTGACCATAGATGTAAAATAAAATGGTGTAAGTTTCGAAAAAAAAAATAAACATCAATAAAATGTAACTTTACGTTTACACGCCCTAATGCCACTACTACTACTCTAAGAAGATTCGTCGCAGCAGCAACATTACACTTTCAGTCAGACAAACACTCACGCACACGTCATATTCGCACTAAACAACAAAATGAAAAAAAGTAACCAGGAAAGTAAAATTGGGAATTTGGTGTAAATATTAGATTTTCATGGATGATTGTCATAATGTTAGCAGAGGCAAAGACAAGTATGTGGTTTCATTTATTAATGCAATGTCAAAATAACCCTGTATATTTCAAGCGCTGCCCACTCTTTAATAAAAAATAATGTTACAAAAAAATATAGTCTTTTTTACAAGGAAATAACCGTAGATTACTTTTTGTAAGGCGAAGGAAGTCATTAATTTCATACCGGTGAATCTTTTGTACTGTTAGGCTATTTTATAGATACTTTCGTGTCACTATTCGTATAGCAGTATTTTAGCTGTGGAGTACTGAGTTTTTTTACAACTACACTGTACTTACTACCAGAGGCTTTTGAATTAGTCATAAGTTCTGCCAAAGCGATTATACCGAAATTGATTGTGATGCCTCACTTAGACTATTGGCGCATAATTTGTGCACGAATACATGAATATGAATTATGAGTAACGAATATTACCATATTAGCTGTTTACACAGTCGTATTCGTGACTTTTCGTCTGTACCCCGCAAGTATATAAATCAGGGGTGAAGGAGATGTCCGTTTTTTGTATGGGTGCTGGGCTTCGAAATCTCAAACTTTATTGATATTAAAAGTATGGAAATAACTTTTTTATAAACATTCATATTTAGTGTAGTTTTTAAGTAAAATAAAATTACTTAAACCTAAAATTCGGAGTACTTTAAAATACGATTTATTGCAAAGGCCTAGTTTTGAGAGTACTATCCAAATATATACAAAATTTGTCGGTTAGAATTTTAAGCCAATTTTTGGACATGTCCTTTAGATCATATTGACAAATGACACAATCCGCATCTGTAGGACTTTGCCTCCTCCTCTCTACTCTATCTCCTTTCTGCTGGAGTACTATTCTTACCTTCTCCCCAGAGCACTGATAAGTGTAATCATTCATTCGAAAAGATTACTGCTAAGGCCCTATTCTGCGAAGCAGTAAGGTACCCTACAAATGCGACTCGTCGTCATTAGCGGTTCGCGGTGACTGGCATTCAGTTCGACCCGCCTTAGTGGCTACATAATTTTATTTTACGTAACTTCTTCAAAGAGGCATTTGTTGCTCGGGGTTGATTTTATGATCACTTTACTTGGACTTCTACGTTGAATATTTCTCGGTTGTTTCTTTTAAATGATTTAAAAACGACAATTATACAGAATAAAGAAATTTAATTTTGCTGTAATTTCGATGAATAGCCTTTTTGCTATTTTGGTATTACTCGTGCATAGACAAAATCTCAAAAAGCTATAATTGTTTTGATTATCTGTCTGTTAGTTTGTGATAAACACTGAACCGTCTGAACCGATTCCAACGGGCATTTCATTGAAAGTGGCTTTTACTGGTAATTTGGGCTAGAGTCATCCTGGGAATGACAGTTACTTAGTGAATACAGAACTGAAGTTAGTGTGATAACATTTTTATATGAACAAGGTCTGTAAGCACTCAGGATGCTTTAGTATTGTGGGTACTTGTGGGGGATCACTTACATTCTGATGACCCCTATGTTTGTCGAGCACATTCTACAAAAAATTATGAAAGCGGGAATAACATCTTTACATACACTCACGCCTTTTACTACAAAAGAGGTAGGAAAAGGTACAACAACTGCACCTTCTTACCATAAGTATTTCGTCCCATGATATTGTGATAGGGAGCGACCCTATCACCATATCAGGCACAGTTCCCGACTCTGGGCTGATGCTGAACAGAAAACTCTATTGACTTTAGACCGACCGGGGATCTGAACCCGAAACCTCAGGACGGTTATCGTGATGTAATTTTATTCCCATGAATACTTCCAATTTTGTAGCTCTTTTCTAACGCAGTATTATAAACGCAAAAGACATTTAAACATGTAGGTAATATCATATTTCTATTTGTCAACACTAGACAATCTTATTTATGAAAGTCGGCGATCTCTGAAATGGCTTTTCGGCCTCCTCGGTCCCACCCACACGTCGAAATCACTCAAAATATTACACGGGATATCAAATATTATCAAAAGAAATTTACTCGTAGAATATCCCAATGTTTGGCAGTAAGGCATTAAAGTTTATACTGAACGGCAATATTTATGGCAATTTTTTGAGTAGCCCTTTTATTTTTAATACAGGAATAAAATGTTGATATTTAATTTCAAAGATATAATAACAAGTACAAATAGGGGAACATGGTTTGTGAAGCTTATTACATCATGATAAAATAAGTCACGAGCCTATAGATATCCAGACACAAATTCTTGAGCCTGACAATTGAATTATTTAGCCTAGTTGGGAATGGAACGGTCTGCCGAGACACTGTCCGGAGGTTCAAAACCCAAGGCTCACACCTCTGACTTTCCGAAGTTACGTGTGTATTGTTTATCAATTACCGTTCACTTACACGGGGAAGAAAAACATTGTGAGGTAATCTACATACCTGAGAATTCTCCATAAGAATTTCGAGGGTGTGTGAAGTCTACCAACCCGCACTAGGCCAACATGGTGGACTAAAGCCTAACCCCTGTCAGTAGTAGAGCAGGCCCGTGCTCAGCAGTGGGCGGTATATAATACAGGGCTGTTTGCATTGTATTGCAGTCGATTAAGAATTGGAGCAATGGAATATAAGTGATCATCATACATCGATAATGCAAAATCATCGCAGGATCTCCCCATCAAATCTACACGATATGAAGCTGTTGACATTGGACCCTTAAAGACCCTTCAGCGGCATGCTCGTCTCAACATTCAATAGTTATAAAATAACCTCTTTATAGCTGTGTAAAGGCTCCTTTGTTGGATCAAATATTGGTCCCTACAAAATATGGGCGATAGCACTCAATCGCCGGTAAGAAGTCGACCTCAATTAGACAGTGTCAACATGATTTGTCATAGTCAATTAATTTGTGTGATCGATGGTGGGTTCGACTCCATTAGGGCCACTGTTAGTAGCAAGGTCGCAGCTATAACTAAATCCATAGAAATTAACAATGGAAAATGACTTACTAGATAAATCGGAATTGGACTTTGCAGTGCGTTTACGAATATTGAAGTAATACTTTCCCTAATGTATCTTTTCGTTCACTTAAATAGACTGAAACATCGTTATGGACCTTAAACTTCTGTTATCACGTCCAAATTAGATAAAATGATACTATATCAAAATTGTGTTAAATTAACATTAAGTATTCAAGGGACACCCCACTAGTTTCTTTGTAAAGTCTGAAGGCGTAAAACGTTCTATCACATTTCGATTATTAGGAGAGTTAGCCGATTTATCCGGAGATGGAGAATTCTAGGAATCTTATGATATCTGGTGGTAGGTCTCTCATATGTAAGAGACCGTCTGGGTGGGTACCACCGCAATGTCTATTTCTACCGCCAAGCAATAGTGTGCATGCACTGTTGTGTTTCGGTTTGAAGGACATTGTAGCCAGTGTAACTACAGGACATAGTGAGACTTAACATCTTGTGTCTCAGGATGACGAGCGCAGTGGAATGCCACACAGTACTTTGTAACTCAAGGTGCTGGATGGTGTTGCTACTGTTTATGGGTGGTCGTATCGCTTACCATCAGGCGAACGGCATACTCGTCTCGTCATTGAATACCAGAAAAAATAAATAAAAAAATCTTAAACAAATTTAGAAAAGGCAGAAAGATTAAAATTTTAAATAAAATCACTTAAATATTGAATTAAAAATCCCGTAACAATTCCGAAATAGCAAACACAATAAAAAAAATCACATACATTGGAAAACATACTCAAGGTTCACATGGTGTCCAACTGACAAAAAAGTGACATGGGCTTGAGGTCCATGTGGGCAGTGATTATATTGTAGAGCGACTAGAATCTAAAATCCTCTCGAACATTGCACAGGCTTGGAGTCCATTTTTAAGTTTTAACCCCCGACAAAAAAGAGGGGTGTTTATAAGTTTAGGGTATGTATCTGGGTGTCTGTGTATCTGTGTATCTGTATATCTGTCTGTGGCATCGTAGCTCTCAAACGAATGAACCGATTTTGACGCGGTTTTTTTTATGAAAGCTGATGTGATCGAGATGGTTCTTAGCTATAATTTATGAAGATCTGATCAGGCGTTTGAAGACTAGCAGCTCATTTAGAACTTTCACAACTCCGATTGATTTAAAATTTGGTGTACTGTGACTTCGGCAATATGTTTAAGACATGTTAATCTTGATCTGACGCTAGAGCATTAAGTAGTCTGCGGGATACCCAACTCTTTAGCAACTTATAGCAGATAGCGTGTGTCATGTGTGGGCTCATAAGAATGGTCTCAACGAGTAGGTGTTAGATAGTTGATTATCAAGACCTCGTGATGGAGAATAAAGTAATTTAAAAAGTTTGAAATAAAAATTAAATTTAAATGACCCCCGACACAAAAAAACCGGGGCAACGTCAAAGAAGTATTTTCATCTCCCTGGTCCTGAGTTTGGTCCTCGGACGCGAGGACGCTTGCGTCAAAATATTACTATGTAGGTACTTAAACGACAAAGACACTATTATTTTCTTACTTTTTAGAGGCTTTTTGTGTTATTTAAATTTAAATTTTATTTTTTCAATGTCGGATTCAAAGTAATATTTTATTGACACAGTTCAGTTAGTCGATTTTACTTAATGCCACCTAACTATATGTAACACAAAGCTTTTATTAAACACACCTATACAAGTCAGGCTTGACCTCCACACGATTGACTGGAATGAGTTATTATGAAATTATGTGTAATTATAACAATTCCCATAACTCAGTCGATGGATTTCTCGGAAACAATGAAAGCAGTGCGTGTTGTTCTGATTTTATTTCGAAGTACATTACATTACATTTAATTGTATTTTACAATACATTTTAAAGACATTAATATCCCGTGAGGCGAATAATCGAATAGACTCATAAAATTTAAACCAGACAAGTGCGGTTTGGACTTGTGCGCCGAGGGTGCCTTAAAAACTGTTTTGTTATTAAAAGACATTATAGAGTCTATGAAGACCAAAGTGAATACTAAAATGACGGATATAAAAAATAAAGAAGTATCGTAATCAAATAATAATTATAGTAAGAGTAAAAAATGTACTGCAAGTGAAATCTCTATTCGTTCTACTAACATTATAGAAATGGTCCAAAAAAGAGTAAAACGAATCAAAAAATCTTTTTAAAAACCATTCGACAATTTTATAATGAATTTTTCCTTCTCGTGGAACTTTTAAATTGATTTAACGAACAAAGTTGCCTGACAATAATATTTTAACCGCGGACAGAAGAATAACTGCACTAGGACTCACGAAAGCCAGGACTGTATTGAGATTAATTACTAAGGGATCAAAACTAAATTTCCTGAAAATGCATTTTCTATTTATTATTCCAATAATAGGCACATAAAATATATATCTTGAAACGGTTTTTGTTTGAAGGCATGCATTTCATTCTACTTAATATTTAAAATAAAACAACATGGTGATGATTTTGTGTTGGATATTTGTTTGAAGAGAATTGTTTATAATTTGTATGTTTGTTACAATTGGCGTATAAGCGCTGAATAGATTTAAATATAATTTGACACACATAGACCAATTTCTGTATTTATTTGTAGACAAGTATTCCGGAAAAGAACTTAGTGGTAGGTACTTTTATTTAGAGAGGCACGCACCCACGCACACACAATCTATACTAAAAGTTCATAGATTTTTCTTTTATACATCATCATCATCATCATCAGCCCGTTGCAGTCCACTGCTGGACATAGGCCTCTTCCAAGATACGCCACAGAGGCCGGTCTGCTGCTTTATGCATCCAGTCGCTGCCGGCCCTCTTGTGCAAGTCGTCCCGCCATCTGGCCAGAGGGCGTCCCACGCTACGTTTGCCAAGACGCGGTCTCCACTCCAGAACACGCTTACTCCAACGGTTATCTCTTCTGTGACATATGTGGCCAGCGCATTGCCACTTCAACCTACTAACTCTCAGAGCTATGTCGGTCAATTTGGTTCTCTGACGGATCACTTCGTTCCGAATTTTGTCGTTCAGAGAGACTCCGAGCATATCTCTTTCAATAGCACGTTGAGCGACTTTAAGCTTATGGATTAGCCCCACAGTCAGTGTCCACTTCTCGGGTCCGTACGTCATTACGGGGAGGACGCACTGGTTGAACACTTTCGTCTTCAGCCTCTGTGGTATATCCGACGAAAATATGTGGTTCTTTTATACGGTATCATAAAAATACTCACTTTACAATCTTTAGGTTATGATGATAAACCATTTCATCAAACAAATCTATTGCTTAAAATTGTTTCCAATGTAAAGGATAAAATACCCTGCAACCGCGATTCTCTACACAATCCCATACAATTGGAAACCACCACTTTCAGTTAGATAAAATCTAATCGTATTACCCCTCACTTGTGGTTCCTAATCCGCGCCTGTCTCGAAAGCTCAACACTTGAAGCATTCTAAAAGAGCTTACAGTTTAAAACCTTCGGTACAAACTTAAATGGACTATTTGTGAGTGAGAACAAAGTAGTTCAGTTTCTCGTTTGTGGTACCGTTTTGGTTTCGGATAGGACCTTATGGACTTTCACGACCTTTGTGAAAATTAATGCTGAATATGTTGGATTTGTAGTGTAAGTGTGTTGCGTATTACAAAAGCTAACTTAAGTTCGGTTTAATTAACTTAAAAATGTTAATGAGGATGTTTTTTTTTTTTTTTAAAAATCTCGGCATAGTGGCTGCACCGCACCTGATGGTACCTGACGCCAGCACGCGTGGTTCTGCTTAGGCAAGGAGAGGTACAGTAACAGAATATAGAGGATATTTGCGATCAATACTCTATTATAATAGCTTTTCAGTGTGTAATATCTGTGTTACAAACCATTTGATTTTTCAAGGACATTTCCGACTCAAGGGACAAAGGACGTGTCCAAAATCGGGCCTGAAACTCTAACCAAGACAGTTTATATATATTTGGATAGAACTCCTAAAAACTAGCCTTTTACAATAAGTCGTTTCATTAAAATAAAACGATTTTCAAAAGACTTCGAATTCAAAAGACCTCCGATTTTGAAATTCATGTAATTTTATTTTGATTAAAAACTACACTTAAAATGAACGTTTTGAAAAAAGTTACTTATGAATGGAGGGGTCTAAAAATATTTTTTTAATGGATCCATGTTCCATATTTTGCCCCTTTAATATCCCTAAAGTCTGATTCAAGGTGGACGGACGACTTGATAAAGGTCGCAGGAACACGCTGGATGCGGGCCGCTTTTTACAGGTCCGTCTGGAAATCTTTGGGGGAGGCCTATGTTCAGCTGTGGACGTCATGTGGCTGATGATGATGATGATGACATTCAGATTGCGATATTTGTCAAATTCTTATTATTCTCTTAAAATTAAAAAAGAAAACATTTACAAGGTACCAAACCCGTATGTAAGCCAAAACTAATGCAGCTATGGAATACGTAATGAGTCCTTAAAACCAATTTACTGTGTATTCGCCGCTGCCAATCCAAATCCACCCTAGAAATACGAGCTGTGTCACAGTGGATATGAAATCAGTACCTATGCATTTTAATAAACTAAATTCGTATAGGGTTGGCATATTTTTTCTAAGTGTTATATAACATTGTAATATTTGATTCTTCTCTTATACTTTCTCATACCCCACCCCAATTATACTTTTACCCCATCTCTTCTTTGACCTACTCTTATCCTACTCAGTGTGGGATGGTAACACATTTATCGTACATAAAATTTGGCTTAACTTTAAGGAGTACTTAGCTCAAAGCATATCGTCCTAGTGGGTCAATCAAAACATCGTGATATCAAAAGTAGTGAATTTAAAATATACATTAAAAATCGCCAATTTATTCGTGCATCTCGTATAGGCTGAATAGATATTGATACGGGTCTTGCCAATCGTAAGTTCTGTAAAAAATCGAGAAATATTTTCTAGAAGGAATAATATTGCACTTATTAATCAACGCGAACAAAGTCACTAGCGCAGCTAGTCATTAGTTAAACCACTAAGTAAACCAATCAACTTAAAGTACGCGATAAAATCAACAACTTGACAGGTGTATCCATTACTTTGCTTCGTTGGCGTGTAACAATTCGAAATTGCACACAGGCTGCAACGTGCATCGATCCACCGGCCTTGACGCAGCACCTCGTGGCCACATCGCTTTAATTAGGGCTGTCACACTAAACACCTTGGAGCATATTAATATTTTCATAAATCCATAGTGTTCGCGTTACATAACTCGTATGCAAACTTTCGAGCTTCTTGAGTCGATTAAAGCTGTGTGTTTTTTGTCTATAAGATTGCACTGACGGTCATTCCTTTAGGAGTTCCATTAATTATTTAATCGTACATTCGACTTTTATAATTTATACTTGTAAAATAGCATAGAAGAATAGAAGACAGATCTGTTTATTAACACAAAACAAAATAATTTAACCACGTTTAATCCTCAAACAATCCTCGAACCGGAAAGTATATTAAAGGAAATTTCCACGAGACAGCCCTACCGTAATTACGTGCCGTTCAAACCTTTTTCACTCCCACTTTTGAGACAATTACGTACTCTCAGCGTCGGCGTCTTAATTCGCCTGCTTTATGACCTCTTGCGATGGATTGTTACATTTTATTACAATGATGCTCAGGCGGATGGCATTGGTTTAGTTCTATTTTTGTTTTGTTTTTCTGTAACAGTGAGAACTAAAACGACCGCGTTTCGAGTAATCGTAACGTATACAGGGCCCGTACCAAGATGCTTTACTACAAGCGTTAACGCTAATAGAAAACAAAAAAAATGATACAAATATATCCGATCGATGTCTTTCGCGCGGATACGTCATTCCCTACGGCCACTAAATAATTATATCGGGGGGTGAAAGGCTATATGACTTAATCGACTTTTTTTGGGATATTAAGTTATTCCATATCAGTTTTTCTGATGCTAAGTATATAATATATATAACTTTATATCGCAAAAAAAATTCGCTTAACCCAAATAGCGTTTCATCTCTCGATATGCAGATACGTGCAAAGTTTACTATAGACAGTTTAGAAAATGCAATTACTAATGATATAGGTAAGTGATCATAAAGAAGATAAGTTTGTCTTTCTTTCTTTTTCCATATGTGGTGTCAGAATTATTGTGTAAAAAAAGACAACGTAGATATTGAATTGAGATAGCAGACATTCATAAGAGGCTTTGCCGAGCCGTCGATAGAAAAATAAAGAAAAAATAATACTTTAAAAAACCAAAAAAAGACGCTTTATAGAAAATCCAACTAAAAAATAGAAAATAAATTTGAATTAAGAATAGTGTAAATAAGAAAAAAAAAAATTTTATTGTAAAAAAAGCGTGGGGTGCTTTTTAAGATATTATCAAAATGATATATAATACTTCGACTCATATTATCTGTCAATAAAATATTTATAACTATTGTCACCATGCACCCCACGCTTTTTTTACAATAATATACATTTTTTTCTTATTTACACTATTCTTAATTCAAATATATTTTCTATTTTTTAGTTGGATTTTCTATAAAGCGTGTTTTTTAGTTTTTTTAAACTATTGTTTATTTTTAGTTTTTTAGTTCTGTTCACTATTGTCTAACAAATGTCACTAAAAATATATAAATTGTCAAAAATCTCATTTTGCAAATTGAATAATGGCATAATCTTATCAAATTAGTGTATTGTTATCGGTCCTGGACAAACCTACAAAGTTTGAATAAAATCTGACCGTTTAAAGTGGGTCAAAATCGCGCCCAAAGGAGTCGGAGTCGGAGAGTTACAAACATACAAACATACATACATACAAACAAACATACAAGTGAAGCTAATATAAAGCGTGTAAAAAGGATATTATCAAGCTAATTTATCAAACTTAATAATTTTTACTTCAAAGAGTAATTACCATAAAGTAAAAATTATATACTTGTACCTTACTTAGCCCTTTGGAAATCAATTATGTATGTGAATTTTACTTTAGTAAACGCCGTTTTCTGTCAGATTTAGTTTAAAGATAACAATAGAACATGAGAGTCAGCAGGTGCTGACGACTCTACTGACGTCATGTTGGAAAGAACTTGAATATTTATGACGGTATTACTTAATCTGTGCCGGTGAACATGATGTTACTCTTTATTTATTTGTTATTCTAGTTCTAAGAGGTTAGTCTGGAAATCTTTAGGGAGGTCTATGTTCAGCAGTTGACTTTCAAAGGCTGAAGAAGAAGATATTATGTTAAAACAATTACTGTAACATAATACAAAAGTATCAAGATCAGATATACTAGCACTTATGTTACTTTTTCTGAAAGAACCAATAAACACTTCATACTTTGCGGTCAGAAAAAAATAGATTTTTTATTGCTACTGAATGAAGAGACGAGCATGCCGCTCGCCTGATGTTAAGCGATGCGACCGCCCATAAACAGTAGCAACACCATACAGAACTTTTAATTAAAAAGTACTGCGTGGCACTCCACTGCGCTCGTCATCCTGAGACAATGGATGTTAAGTCTAATACCCAGTAATTACGCTGGATACAATGTCCTTCAAACCGGATCACAACAGTGCATACGCTACTGTTTGGCGGTAGAAATAGACATTGCGGTGGTACCTACCCAGACGGCGCATACCAGAGACATAATATCTTCCATAAAAAAATCATAACATTATTCAAAACAGTCCATAACAGTATTCAATTAAAATTATCTTATCCCTTGAAAGCCGCTCATAAATCTCCACGTCCGAACCAAACGCGAACAACAAATAGTTGCAAGTTCCCATTTACCGCAAAATAGCCAATGAATACAGTTGCAACAGACAAGAATATAAACGCCCATAGAACCTTCCTTTAGAGAAGGAAATGAAAGCTTCCCCCAGACTTTCATTTACGTCGAGGAACAAGTAATTATTTATCATTGCGCCGGAGCTTCAGATTTATAATTTAAGAACAGGTGTCGTTGGAAACTGTAGGTACTGTAATGTTAAATGATTTTCAATGCTAATGCTCCAAGGGTTGTTTGGGGTTAGGTGTTTCAATTGTTGCATACTGTTAAGGGAATATTATTTGTTTCGCACCATGTAGTACGCTTTCAACAGGTCTGTCTGGAAACATTTAGGGGAGGCCTATGTTCAGCAGTGGACTTCATGTGGCTGATGATGTCTTAGTACTACCGTATTTCTTTTGACAATTATGGATAAGACAATTTTATTTTATAGGTATTGACTGGTTTATTAGGGACGGACATTGAGCAGTCTCCACCTCGCTTAAACATCCACAATATGGTGCATCTTGCTTTTTTTTGTTTTTTTTTTATTACTTTGAATGACGAGACGACCATGCTGTTTGCCTTGTGGTAAGCGATAAGACCACCAATAAACAGTAGCAACACCATTCAACACCTAGAGTTACAAAGTACTGTGTCGCATTCCACTGCGCTCGTCATCCTTAGACATAAGATGTTAGGTCTCATTATATCCAGTAGTACACTGGCTACAATGTCCTTCAAACCGAAACACAACAGTGCATGCACACTGCTGCTTGGCGGTAGAAATAGGCATTGCAGTGGTACCCACCCAGACGGACTCTTACATATGAGAGACCTACCACTAGTAACATTGCTGACTAATAATGAAGGATATAGCTACATATTGACTTCCATGTAGAGTGATAGATGTGGGGCCAGTAACCAGGATACCTTCCTGCCTGTCTGCTATAACCCCAGATGATATTACAAAGCCCCGTCGTTTAGGCTGGTAATTACCCTGTACTTTAGTTAAAAAATAGGTTTTACGATTCGTTTCACTAATTATTCATAATTACCCATAATCCCTACCCGCAGCCTATAAATCATGAACCACAAAAAGCAATTAAAAACTACCAACACACAAAAACGTGAATTGACCGGGTTTGCCGGTCAAATCAGTCAATCAACTGATGCCTGTAATTGGGTTTATTACTTCGGCGGCCACAGCGCTTGTTAACGGACCTGACAGCGACATTCGTTGTTAATCTAAATAAAATTGTTATTAAATTGGGAAAATTTATTGTTAAAATTTAAATCATTTGCAATGGGGGCGCTGGAAAATACTATCATGGACAACCACGCCTGTCATAAACCTGGTGGGGTCCATTTAGATTGGTACCCGCGTGTTTGCCCATTAAAAGTTTCCCTGAAATAAACTCCGCAGTTCTCAGAATCTGATTTTGCTTACTAGACAGTTATAAAATATACATTAGGTAAGGCCAAATGAAGGGAGATGTCTCAATTATCAAAGGTTGTATAATTATCTCATTGATGGCGTAGGTACTCAATAATAAATATTTATAAATTAAAGTACGAATTACTCGGTAGCGAGTGTTTCTCATATTCATTTGTTCCGAACAAAAGGTCGAATTGGAATGTAATAAAATTTTAATTAAAATAATCACACAAAAACTCTGTAAAAAGTAAAATAATAAAAGTATCTTTGTCCTTTAAGTACCTAGTAATATTTTGACCCAAGCGTCCTCACGTCCAGGAAGTTTTTGTGTCGGGGGTTATTTTAATTTCAAACTTTTTAAATTATTTTATTCTCCATCATGGGCATTGATAATCAACTATCAAACACCTACTCGATGTGTCCATTCTTATGAGCCCAAACACACTATATCTGCTATAAGTTGCTAAGGAGTTGGGTACCCCGCAGACTATTTGAAGCTGCAGCATCTTATGTTTAAAAATATTGCTGAAGTCACAGTACACCAAATTTAAATTCAATCGGGTTTTTTAAATTGGAAATTAGCTGATAATCTTCAAACGCCTGAACAGATCTTCATAAATTATAGCTAAGTACCATCGCGATCATATCAGCTTTCAAACAAAAAAACCGCGTCAAGATTGGTCCATTCGTTTGAGAGCTACGATGCCACAGACAGACATACAGATACACAACCTAAACTTATAACACCTCGCCTTTTTGTCAGGGGTTAAAAAGAGGAATAAAAGTCTATCGTATGTGCTTTCATGTGATTAATAATAGTTATATATTTTGTAAAATGAGCTACAATAATTACTCTGTATTTTCCTTTTTATTTTAATACGTCACAGATGAATTAGAACCAAAAACATCGCATTCCAAATATAGATTTTATACAATTAGAAAATAATAGTCCGTGTATTAAGTACCAATACGCAAAAAGGGTTAACCTTTGATGTTACAAAACATACTGTAAACCTATAAAGGCGTATGAAATGATAGGATTTCAATAAATACGTTTACATCTATTTATGGAATTGTGATAATTGAAATAACATGATTAATCGCGAAAATAGGATGTAATTGAAAAGCGCAACTCCAATAAACATAATAATACCCTAGTAATATTATAAACGCGAAAGTTTGTAAGAATGTATGTTTGTTACTATTTCACGCAAAAACTACTGAACGGCTTTCGATGATATTTGGCACACGGGTAGATCATGTCCTGGATTAACGCATAGGCTATCCCGGGAAAATATAAAGCGGGACTTTTATCCCGCGAAAACTAATTCACGCCGGCGGAACCGAGGGCAAAAGCTAGTAGGCTATAAAGATTCAAGATATATTAAGAAATGAAACTAGCTTTTTATCCGCAGCTCCGCCCGTGTATATGTCCATTTTACAACCAACCACACCCTGTATAAACGATCCTGTAATAGAAGTCGCAGTGCGCGACGGCCTGGTACTAAGAGACTTCTAACTTTAAAAAATATGTCTTTTGATTCCAAGGATCGATTTTGATGAAATAAATTTAAGTTTTACAGTGAATATAATTCAACATTTTTCAGAAATTAGATTTAATACAATGAATGACTTTGTTGTGACATGTCGACGGCCATTTTAATCTACGATTTGATATTACCACGCGGTTGCAGTCACTCACGGCATCTAATGTGTTTCAGGATACAGAGATGGGGAAGACCTAGGATTTTTCTAACTCCAATATTATAATAATGTACCTCAAAAAAAAAATCCTACTAATATTATAAACGTGAAAGTTTGTAAGTATGGATGTATGGATGTTTGTTACTCTTTCACGCAAGAACTACTGAACGGATTTCCATGAAATTTGGCACACGGGTAGAATATGTCCTGGATTAACACATAGGCTACTTTTATCCCGGGAAAATATAAAGCGGGACTTTTATCCCGGGAAAACCCATTCACGCGGGCGGAGCCGCGGGCAAAAGCTCGTTGTTTTATATATTTACGTATTTCTATAATTTTCCCACTCTATAGAGTAGAGAACATAATATACTATAGATGACATCCATTTAAGTGGAAATCATTTCAAATATTCCCTACTAGTTAGACCAAACTGCCCGGCCAGATTCTCTTATAGGAGTACTTAAGGTCAAAACTTAGTGTAATGAAATCAGAGAGTAATGTCTTCAGAAGACCACAAATCTGTTCCAATTAAAGGGCCTTCACAACCCTAAGCGGCGGTCACCGGGCGCTTCAATTAAATGTAAATAATTTCGAATAGGGTAAGGTATATTTGGAGACCCGGATGAGAAACTGTTTGCGCAAATGGATACTAATGGGTTAGGTAAGTTTACCTTCTCTTTAGTAACTTAGTGATTGATTGCTAAATTAAAATAATATTTTACAAGCGACAAGAAATAAAAGCAATGATTTTTTTCGAAAACGAGTCAAAATTTATTGAAAAACTATCGGTGTATTATATATATCAAACATTGGTGTATGCAAGAGTAGATAAATAAATAGATGTTATATAGTAAATAAAACGTGTCGCTATCTCTTTCATACGTATGCATTGTAATTATGATGACGTCACAGTTTGATGCTCCGTGTCGTTTGGCATTTTCACCTCATTAAATGTATAAAGTTATCTGATTATGATTTACAGGTGCATTTAAAGTTTATTCCTTTGATAAATACAACAATAAATAGTCTGTAACATCGTTTTGATAGTAGAACGTACATCTAACTACACGCCCCACAATATCCTCTAATTCGTCTCTACTGCTCTAATTAAGGCGCAAGAATGGCATGCATTCACTGAAGTCAAAGGAATTAATTGACTATGAATATGCAAAGAGTACCCAAATATATTAAACGTTATGGGAGCATTAGTTATCGGTCTATTGAGATAACTTGATACATAATATGCATACGCGTACGTATTATGTAAATATTAAATACATCATATTCCTAAAAGTGGACGATAGCCTAGTTGGGAATGGAACGGTCTGCCGCGACAATGTCCGAAGGTTCAAAACCCAAGGCACACACCTCTGACTTTTCGAAGTTACGTGTGTATTGTTTATCAATTATCGTTCGCTTTAACGGTGAAGGAAAACATCGTGAGGAAACCTACATACCTGAGAATTCTCCATAAGAATCTCGAAGGTATGTGAAGTCTGCCAACCCGCACTAGGCCAGCGTGGTGGACTAAGGCCTAACCCCTCTCAGTAGTAGAGGAGGCCCGTGCTCAGCAGTGGGCAGTATATAATACAGGGCTGATTGCATTGCATTGCATTCCATTCCTAAGGTGATTTGAAATGTTCATAAAGCGGTAACGGAACGTCAATTTATAGTATATAGCGTGGTTAGTCCTCATTGTTGATCTTAATTTGTTTTCCAATGGTCATTTAAACTCTTTACAAAAACCTCCACTTGTTATAATTCAACCATCCTAATATCTTTAGAAAATGATTTAATGATTAAAAATTATGCGTTGAATTGGATGTAAATAATATGATCGTGATCATGACTTATTCATTACCAAAGAGCGTTACCTAATACCAGATATGTGTTTTCATCAAGCTTATAAAATTGGTTAACAATCACAAATTCATAAAGCATTAATATTCAAATACATGTATTCACATATTACCATCACGGAATTTGTCTCAACTCTAAAGTTACTATTTGTTTTCATTAACATCGTAATTTACACAACTGTTTATCAATTTGATGTTACGTAGTATGCGATAGGCTGAATACCTAATGATATATTTAATTAAAATTGTTTAAATATAAATTATAATGTAAATAATACATCAAATAATGCCTTGGGAAGGTGAAAATAGAACATATTATCCTCCACAATATTATAACAAAAAATAAAACCGACTTCAAAACCCAACAACCCAAAAAAATATTTAACTTTATATACGTATATTTGGAGTTAATGCGTATTTAAATGTTTGGATGTTGGTTAAAAGTGAACTTAGAAACAGTGAAACGGATTTGGATGAAATTTCCATCATGAGTAGACCATGTCCTGGATTAACACGTACTAAGTATTGCTTTTATCCCGTTAATTTGCTCCCTTGGGAAATATTAGATACTTTAAACCTGATTCTTTGAGTAGATGGGGCTGGCTTTGTAGTTTAGGGACTTTTGTAGCGGAAAAGGCTTTTCATGCGGACGAAGCCGCGAGCAACACCTAGTATTCATATATGTTTAGAATTTTAGATTCTTCGTTACCAATTCCATAACTCGCATACTTTCCAATTATATTTTTTTCTTCAACCGCATTCAGCATTATCATATCTCCACCGCTTGTCCTAATCAATCTTCATTTTATACGCATTTAAAATTCTGCTCGTTCGTATTGTGTTGCTAGATTCAAGCAAGATAATGACTTTAAATTGAACAGAAGCTTTTATGTAACCATTTCTGTATTACGTGTACACAATAAAAGTCTTTATTGTAAACCATATTATGATTCAAAGTACTTCGCATACAGCAAAAATATTAGAAAACTTTATTATAATAGTGGCAAAGTACTTCAGCTATAACATTTGTTGAAAATATTTTAATTAATTCGCATTGAAACACTAATCTGTAATGTGCTGTAATCAATGCAAATCGATTAATTGATGTATCATATTTTTAACGTGAGACGATTTGGTTTGAAATATTATTTTTGCTAGTAATGAAAAGTCTTAAAATCAGCTGAATAACAGCTGAACGTGTTAGAACATTCTTAGTTACATTAGTGTGGATTTCCTAAGTTCGTTCAAGTATCTTCAAGTTCGGTACATTCTCTGAGCATTTCAAGTGCAATTTGAGTGCATCGTTGGTGCAATCATCGCTTCATCTTACGGTTAGAGGCGTTTAGTTTACCTATCGTACATCGTTAGGGCGTGAGGTTAGTAAACTCATGAGCCTCAAGAATCAACAAACAACCTCAAGTTAACCACCGTCGTATAGATTAAATCCTGCGATTTAACTTCCATCAATCACTTTGATGTATTAACATTATCATTAGCTTGTAGCTCATCATCGTCTTTAGTTCATGCAGGGTTTTGAATGACTTATTCAAGGTAATTTCCTTGAAATTTATAATGTGTTATGTGCGGTAATGCAATCAATGTCTTTATGTTGGAAGCCCGTGAATACCTGTAATCAGTTCTCGGGTCGTAATCTATCTATACATATAATAAAGCAATAGAAACGGTGTGTTTGTACGTTTAAAGAAATGTGATAAAAAGGAAAGGGGGCGACTAAAGAATAGTAATGGTAAACAAATCATCAGTTTTTATAATTCTTTTCTGTCTGTTTTTCTGTTTGTTTGTTACTGCACATCTCTGAAACTACTGAACGGATTTCGATAAAATTTGGTATGGAGATAGTTTGAGACCCTAGAAAGGACATAGGCTACTTTTATCCTGGGAAAATATAAAGCGGGACTTTTATCCCGGAAAAACTTTTTTATGCGGGCGGAGCCGCGATCAAAAGCTAGTATATTATAAAGTAAAGCATGGATAGTATGTTTATTTAATGGAAGTAGATTGGATATAATATAATTTATTTCATATAACAAAGGTTACAAACAGGCCAAGTACAGTTCTCAAAACTAAGTTCACAGATACAATTCAGTGAATTAAAGCACATTCCACAGTCGATAGCTAATGGCTAAACTAGATTCCTACGAATCTATACGATGGTCATCAGCTAAATGATAAGTCAAGTAGGGTAGACTGTAGAATTATAAGTTCGGAGCTAATTCCTTTATTTCTATAGGATTATATACAATGCATAAATTCCAATCATGAACTCATTAATTTCACTTCTTTCAACCTCAAAATTCACACAGATCTGTAAGGTACACATAATAAAATCTTAGATTTTAAATGTTCAATATGTTTACGCGAATGTTAGACATTGAAATTAAACTATTATAACTAATAAAATAAATAAATAATAGTTAAATAATTAGTTATATATAAATAATAGTTTAATTTAAATTTTAAATGTTCGTTAGCGGATCATGCTAAAACCAATAATTGGATTCAGAATCTAAAAACTGAGAAATATTAAGCTTCATTTTGTGTAACATATAGAGTATGTTAAGGATTGATGGACACGGTGGGAGACGGGGGACACTCGTCGCGCGTGTTCCGTGTTACGGGAAGGGGTATAACAACTTACATAGATCTAATGTCACGTAAATGTCGTTGGTATAAATAACAATAACACACGGAACCTCATGATACACAGCCAAAACTATATCAATAGAGCTAAACTACCCTAAGCTAAGCTAAACTGGTGGTAGGCTCTCATATGTAAGAGTCCGTCTGGGTGGGTACCACCGCAATGTCTATTTCTACCGCCAAGCAGCAGTGCGCATGCACTGTTGTGTTTCGGTTCGAAGGACATTGAAGCCAGTGTAACTACTAGATATAATGAGGCTTAACATCTTATGTCTCAGGATGAAGAGCGCAGTGGGATGCCACACAGTACTTTGTAACTCAAGGTGCTGGATGGTGTTGCTACTGTTTATGGGTGGTCGTATCGCTTACCACCAGGCGAACGGGATGCTCGTCTCGTAATTCTATGCAATAAAAAAAACCTTCGATTAAATAAAGCGACATAATACTTATACAACTCACCTCTTGAAACATATTCAATCTTCGATAAGGTGGAAGATACGGCGCTGGCACCGTTCCAAAGATCCACAATCTAGTTAAAGTTGGTTATTTATTGTTACTATTAGTGATATTTTGCGATACACGTATACCGCAACTCATTTTTAATTATAATTAACTAGACTTTATCATTTGATTCCAGAACAACAACGGTTTGTGAATGGGGCAACTCGAACGGGGTGGTAACAGTTTTGCTGATGAGCAATATTGTGAAGCGCTTTTTTATATGACGTAATTTGTAGCCATAGTAGTTACCAAGTATAGGTAAGGAGATTTAACATCTTATATCACAGGGAAATAAGCGCAGCGCAATATCAGTGGTTTACGTAAAAAATTAAGCAGTGTTAGTGCTTCATAATATAAACAGTTAATTTCAAGTTAAATAAGTATAGGTTGCAACAAAAACTAACAGACTTATAGCCTATCTATATTTTCATCAACGCAAGTTTAAATCGTATACGATAATGTTATGAAAATCATTATTTACATTGTTACCTATATTATCAGTACAAACCAAACCCTTTATAAAATAACAGAAGCGAGATAATTTAATCAGTTCTTATGAACAAAGTATTGTATTAAAATCTATCGCTCGAAAGGATTCCCAAACATTTGCGTTTAACTTCCTTGGAAAGTTAGTTTAGTTGATAAGAAATTGTCTTTCAAGTACTTATTGTTGATTCAGTTCCTTGAAACGGCTCGTTCAATATACAAAGTATATTCCTGTGACGTTACTTCATTGATATTATTACATAGGGGTAGTTAGAATCAGACGAGACATTTCCACTACAAAATTCCCTAAAACACAGTACAACGCCAGAACCATCCACTTAAAGAATCAGATTTAAAATATCCATTATTTCTTATGGGAGGAAATTATCTGGATAAAAGCAGGGTAGCATACGTGTCAATCCAGGATATGACTTACCCATGTGCCAAATTTCATCTCAATCCGTTTACTTGTTCTTGCGTTTAATTCTAAAAAAAAATACAAACATTTTCACAAACTTTCGCATTTGGAATATTAGTAAGATGTGTATCAGGCATTACGAGATTATTGTTTGGTCTCTCAACTCTCAAACCAGTCGAAGGCCATGCAGCATCAGATTACTATACAGAATAGTTTACATTTAGATTTACAATAAAGCCTTTCCATCCCTCTATTAATACATCCATTAGCAAATAATCCACGAATCGAGATAAACGGTTCGGATGAAGATTTGGACACGCGATTGAAAGCGCTGAAACGATTGTTTCCAAATACCCGTAAATCATTAACCTGAATAAATTCTGGATTGCTTCAGCGTTCATCTTTTTGTATGAAGGTGGAATTTCATTGCTTTTAAATGTCTACTCTAATCTATTTGAACTTTGTTTACTTACATTTGTTCCCTGGCCTTTTAGGGCGATAGTTGATTTAGCTTTGACACGAAAATTACGAGTTCGATTTCAGCACCGATACAAACGTTTATTTTTAGCATAAATATTTGTTGTCTCCAATTTTTTCTCAAAGGCACGGCAATTTTACCTTACTGCACCTGATGCTAAGTGAAGTCCATGAAAAAATCGACCGACCTTATATCATAATACAAATTAGTTTACCCAGTTCCTAGTAGTGCGATATAATACTTGTATTTTACTGGAGTTTTGGAGTTACCGCTACATTTGTAACTGTTAATTTCTTAAAATTCAACATAAAAACATAATTTGAATTTGTAATGCCATTATTGAACTTTTATGTTTTGACTTTAATGACTGCACTTATCAAACCCACATAAAGATCAAGACTCTTTTATCTTAAAACTCTTATGGCTTAAACTATAACTTAGTCATCACACCATCACACCAGCCCTGTATGCTATACTGCCCACTGCTGAGCACGGGCCTCCTCTACTACTGAGAGGGTTTAGGCCTTAGTCCACTTTTCAATCCCACATAAAGATCAAGAGTCTTTCATCTTAAAACTCTTATGGCTGAAACTATAACTTAGTAATAAACACTAAAGATTAATGAACTGACTGACTGCCTCGGTGGCGTAGTTGTATTACGGTACGACTGCAATGCTGAGGTCTCGGGTTCGATCCCCGGGTCGGGCAAAGAGATATTGGGTTTTTCTATTCAGTATCAGCCCGGAGTCTGGATTTTGTGCCCGATATGGCGATACGCTCGCCCCCTATCACATCATGGGACGGAATAAAAATGGCGAAAAGTGGGTGCATTAGTTGCGCCTCTGCCTACCCCTTCGGGGATAAAAGGCGTGAGTATGCGTATGCGTAAGATTAATGAAGTAAAGTTTGAAACGCATCTCGACCCGCGTCCATTACGAGCGTAAATCCCGTCATTGTGAGTTTCATGCGAAATGAAACAACTTCCCCCACCGGACGGATGTCCGGTCTGGGATTGTTTCCATTGACTGTGAAAGCATTTAAAGATTATTTATACTAAATTAGCAATTGTTTTGAGGCTTTATTATCTTTCATACTCATAAATTCTGCAATTAGAAGCTCTTAGGCCCAGTTCCACAGGTATCAAGTAAACTTAATTTGATAATTATCGCATTAAACAGCTAATATAGATAGTACTCATTTTATTACAATGTTTTAGGAGCATACATAAAAATGTGACTTTTGTTTTTGGTCGGCTTATACATTTATATGACGAGTAGCATTTATCAGCAAGCGGTGAAATCGGCCCTTTACCTATATTTGTAAAATGTTTAGATGGTTTAAGCACACCAAAATAGACATAATTCTAAATAGATAGATCATTTCCTAAATTAACAAGAATAAACCTTTTTATCATGAATAAATACAAACACACTAACGCCTTGTATCCCCGAAGAGGAAGGCAGAGGCGCAACTACTAGCATCCACTTTTCGCCGTGTATATTTCGTCCCGTGATATGACAGGAGGCAAGCCTATCGCCATATCGGGCACAAATTCCAGACTCCGGGTAAATACTGAGTAGAAAAAAATAATGTTACTTTGCCCGACCCGGGGATTGAACCCGAGACCTCAGCATTGCAATCGTACCGTAATACAACTACGCCACTGAGGCAGTCAGATGAATCTTATAGAGAATAAAATGAGAAGAAAGAACGGAACGGCGAGCACAAGAAAATTAACCAGTACCCTGCGAATGATTCGTTAAAGGGATGATCAGATAAGTAGAACAGTTTCAAAATATGAGAAGTCCAACCCGCATTAAATCAGTATGGATACGACGCTATTCAACGGTTGATAAAGCCCTTACGTAGCTGTGGGAAAATTAAAACACAACATTATATTTTTATGTATTTCTTTTTATTCGCAACAAGGTGTTGCTCGTGGATTCTCCCGCGTGAAAAGCTTTCCTGCTACAAAATTCCTTAAAACACTAAACAACGCCTACGCCATCTAGTCAAAAATCAAATTAAAACATTCCATTATTTCCCTTGGGAGCAAATTGCCGGGATAAAAACTAGCCTATGTGTTAATCCAGGACATGGTTTATCCGTGAGCCAAATTTCATCAAAATTTGTTCTGTTGTTTTTCTGTTTACTTCTAAGAAAGATAATATAAATATCCAAACATTCATACGAACTTTCGCATTTATAATATTAGTAAGATAAAACTATTGTGTAGACCAAAAAACTAATAAGGTTTTCAGGTTTAATAGTAACATATAAACACACGAACACACACATCACGCCTTTATCCCTGAAGGGGTAGGCAGAGGTGCAACCAGGGTACCCAATTTTAGTCAAATGTGTTCCGTCCAATGATGTAATAGAGGGCGAGCTTATCGCCATATTGGACACAAATTCCATACTCCGGGCTAACTGAATAAAAATTCTAATACCGCTTTGCCTCTAACCAGCATTTTTTGTGTTTTCTTCTAAATCCAAACACCTTTAGAAACTTCCTCATTTATAATGCTAGGATTATTTTTACAAGTCTACGGTTACAATCCAATAATCTTCTTCTTCAACCTTTGGAAGTTCACCGCTGAACATAGGCCTCCCCCAAAGATTTCCAGACCAACCAGTTAGAAGCTGCCTGCAACAATCAGTCTTATGTTTCCTGATTCATATTTACCATAAAAATCCAAAAGGCAAACAACGAAATCAATAGACCCTATTCACTTAGCATTGTTCGCACCCTTCGCATTAACGTAGCCCTCGCCGTTGGTTTAAGTCCCTTCCTGCGAGATTACAAATCTAATAATGCGGGCACTGGATTTAAAGCCATTGAAATGCTATAGTTAGTTTGGGGTCCTACTTAGATTCTGATTGAAGATTTGCGTATTTTCGGTAATTTCTTTTTTATCCCAATTGAATGATGAGATGAGCATCCAGCTCATCAGATGGTTACCGGTATAACCGCCCATTGACGATCATGTCATTCGCCTGATGGTAAGCGATACGACTGCCCATCAACAGTAGCAACAACATACAGAATTTTAAATTAGAAAGTATTCCGTGGCATTCTACTGCATAGTATTGTGTATATTTGGGCATCATTAGAATTAAAATCTAATCGCACAAGTTGCTTGGAATCGGAATTTGTATATGAAATTGGAAATAGGCTCGCTCCTAGTCTTATCCTATCCTTGTAATAGAAAATCCATTATTATGAAACCCAAACATATAGCATAAAGTTCATGATGAAATTTTAATATTGAATAAGCAATATTGTATACATTTTTTTATGTTGAAGGTTATCATGTTCCTCTGCTTATTCTTTAAAATTTTGTACCAATATTGTGGATATTACCATATGCAGTATTCTGTGATATTACTGTGTAAGTAAACATTTGTTTTGAAACGATTTACATTATTACCAAGTAATTATTTTAATTGTTAGTAACTAGTTTATTAACTAATTGCGGCCCCGAGCGTGTTTAAATTACAGATTCTTGTTATGAATCTCTATTAATTAAAGTCTAAGGTACAACATTTTAGCTAATTTCGTAATGAAACTTTCAATATATTTTATTTAATGAACATTTCAAACTAAAAGTTTGAATGAAATATTTATTCAATACAGCATCTGTGAAACACACACACATACACAATCACGCCCTTTATCCCCGAAGGGGTAAACAGAGACGCAACTAGTGCACCCATTTTTCGCCGTGCGTATTCCGTCCTATGATGTGATGGGGGGCGAGCCTATCGCCATATCGGGCACACATTCCAGACTTCAGGCTGATACTGAGTAGAATAACCAATATCACTGCCTGACCCGGGGATCGAACCCGAGACCGCAGCATTGCAGTCGTACCGTAATACAACTACGCCACCGAGGCAGATGTATCAATGAGCTTGTAATATGAATCCCAGGTAGGAAATTCGAAACTAGCGTACACTGCGATATATTAATATAATTTATGGTTCTCCAGCATCACGATTGAGTTGATGTAAATTCTTAGTCCATTGGATCCTACTCAGAAGAGAAGTAGTTATTTTATACTTTGATAGAAAGAAACAAAATAAAAAGCCCTTATTAGATGTAGATGTTCTTAGGAAGACTGAAGACATACCTACATTACCTCTTACTGTTTGTATACTTGGACTGCCTGTACTGACCATTAACAAAAAACCGGAAAAGAGCGAGGTGGACTCGCGTACCGAGGATTCTGACAAACTTCTAGGTAAGGTATCTAAGCATAAGTTCAATAATTCGCCAAAATTAATAAATAAATTAAACAAAATTTAAAAAACTTGTAATTCGTTTTTACACGCTTTATATTAGCTTCACTTGTATGTATGTTGGTAACCGACCACTTTGGGCGCGATTTTGACCCACTTTAAACGGTCAGATTTTATTCAAACTTTGTAGATTTGTCGAGGACCGATGACAATACACTAATTTGATAAGATTATGCCATTATTCAATTTGCAAAATGAGATTTTTGACAATTTATATTTATTTTTAGTGACATCTGTTGGACCACACTAGAATTACAACTAAACTGGCTATTCTTATGCGTAAAAAAATCTTACTTGTCACAAGATGGCGCTTTCGTTTTTAGTGACATCTGTTGGACAATAGTAGAACAGAACTAAAAAAATAAAAATAAATAATAGTTTAAAAAACACGCTTTATAGAAAATCCATCTAAAAAATAGAAAATAAATTTGAATTAAGAATAGTGTAAATAAGAAAAAGTGTATTTTATTGTACAAAAAAGCGTGGGGTGCATGGTGTTTGGCTCATTTCTGTGTCGGATCGGAAAAGAGGAGTCCGCCGTGTGCTACCATTGTGGCAACGGCCGCGAGGAGACAGTCCAACACACTCTCGAGGAGTGCCCAGCCTGGGATCTCCAACGCAGCACTCTTAGAGCAGTCGTCGGAGGAGACCTCTCGCTGCCGGCCGTGGTGTTCGCCATGGTCGGCGGCTGTAGGTCATGGCAAGCGATAGCCTCCTTCTGCGAGAGCGTCATCTCGCGGAAGGAGAGCGCCGAGCGGGATCGTGAGCAGAACGATCCCGCCCGCAGCCAGAGGAGCCGACGGAGGCGCCGGGTGGATGACTGACCGGCGCCTCATGCCCTGTGGTCCGTTGGCATCTAGAGAATTCCGCCACGGCATCCCCTGCCTGTCGTAAGAGACGACTAAATGGGGCTTGGAATAAGTCGCGGGGCGAGCAGTGGGGGTCTACTTACTCCAATTTAAGTGACTCCGAGCTGGACGACAATGCGGTTAGTCGGTCTCCCGCTGTCGTAGACGCCAAAGGCGTTCTTTAGAGTTCGGGGGCATCTTAGCCCCCTCGTTTATAGAGGGGCCGCAATGCGGCATCGCGCAAGGACGGTTCCGAGCAGCTATCGTAGTGCAACAAGATAACCCGGGGCCGTTCCGCATGCGCCGAAGAAGACCACCGCGGGTTTTGGTTGGTATGCCGGTGTAGGGTGTACAGAGGGTTAGGGACTCGGTCCAATGCTCGCTCGGATGATGCTATACTCCCGAGTAACGACATTGAACCGTAAGGCCAGTGAAACCAACATAACCGTTCCACTGACCCCCCGGTGGTGGTAGCGATAACGCGTTTTTTCCCGCGAAAAAAAAAATGGTGTCAATAGTTATAAATATTTTATTGACAGATAATATGAGTAGAAGTATTTCACGCTTTTTTACAATAAAATACACTTTTTCTTATTTACACTATTCTTAATTCAAATTTATTTTCTGTTTTTAGTTGGATTTTCTATAAAGCGTGTTTTTTAGTTGTTTTAAACTATTATTTGGTTAGTAAAGTACATATTTACGGTTGTCATATTTTTCTGTTTACATGTGCTGTAATACCTTGCTTCTTGGCAAATGTCGTGATAGTAGGTCAACGGGAAGTACCATATAGGTTTTGATAGCCTTGCGAAATCGCAAAATATGCGACATAAACGGTCATATCTTTTGATCGCGTTGACTTACAAGTTTGATTTTTACACAGCTGAAAGAGACCGTAGATCCAAGTATTTGATATAAATTACAACGTGAAACCTTTACGCGTTCTTGAGAAAAAGGGTACACAGACAGATAGACAAACGGACAACAAAGTGATCCTATAAGGGTTCCTTTTCCTTTTGAGGTAAGGAACTCTAAAAAAAAACCTCGCAACATCTCTTTTCCACGCCGATGGTTAAATAATCAGATGCAGACCATAAAACCAAACATTACCGTTTCTATCTCTTACAATTTAAACGAGTTGCCGGCTCAAACCGTAAAACAACATTAAAAACAGCCTAACGTCGTAAAAATATTATTAAAGAAATTTGCATAGATAGGGCGTAATCATTTTATTTGAGCCAGAGTTCTTTTTTAATTAAAAGGCTTTCTGTAGGCACGTGCAGTTATTGAGGTTCAGTATACGAAGTTATACGGGTAGGGTATATAGCTGGTAATACTGACAACAGATGGGGCAGAAACGTACTCGAGTGGAGACCACGTAACGACAAGCGCAGCGTTAGACGTCCTCCTAAAAGGCATACAGACGACCTCGTAAAGGTCTTAGCAGTTTGGTCTGGACTTCCAAAGGCTGAAAAGAAGAAGAAACATATTTTAGGGCGAGCAGTGGGGGGCTGCTCGCTCAACTACGATAATTTAAGCGACTCCGAGGTGGACGACAATGCAGGCGCTCGGTCTTGCGCATTCGTGAGTAGACGCCAAAGGCGTGCTTTAAAGTTCGGGGGCATCTTATCCCCCGCCCCACACGTTCAAATAAGGGTCGCAATGCGACATCGCGAGGGACAGTTCCGTGCAGCTATCTTCGCATACGGGACGACCGTGTGCGCAGAAGAAGGCCACCACCTGCTTTGGTTGGTATGTCGGTGTAGAGTGTACATAGTGTAAGGGACTCGGTCCAGTGCTCGCTCGGATGATGCTATACTCCCGAGTGTCGACATTGTGCCGTAAGACTGGTGAAACCAACATAACCGCTCCACTCACCCACCCGAATGGTAGCGATAACGCGTTTTTCCCCGCGAAAAAAAAAGGGAAAGACCATCTAGAAAGGACGCGCCCTGTGCTTATTGCCGCGAACAAAAGAATGACACTTTCAATACAACTACTACATAGAAAGAGATACATAATATTATATATAAAAAATCTTTTAACACTTGTCTGTTTTACGCACACTGCAAGAGTTTTTATAAATGTGTGCATGAGAATTTGCTCTTGTAGTTTAGCAGAAAGGAAAGACCATACAAGCCGAGTCTTTTTATATTGTCGAGATTTCCAATAGTATAGGTATTTATCTTTGTTTTAAAATACTAACGCGACTAGCGATGTAAAGCATGTAAAATTATTTATTTATTTTATTTACACTTTATATATAGGGTTTGCAATCTCGCATTACGCATTACCGTATTTCAGCGGGATCCCGCATGTTCATGAGACATGCGCAATTCCCGCACTTTTGCAGTATAATAACACAGTTTATAATCATATACACTGTGTTCATTTGAATCACCACGCATAAAAATTATTGCGATTAGATTGCGCCAAAATCGGCACCGGGCATAGTCCGCATAAAGCTCTCTGTAAATACCCCAAGTCTAAAGTCATCAAAGCCGGCTTCAAAGCATTAATCAGGACCATTAACATATAATTAAAAACGTCCGCTCCCCTTAAAACGTAAAGTTCACTAACCAAAGCAAATAATTTATTTAGGCCCTTTCCGCAAACGTTCCCTTATCCACGATACGACGTGCTAGAGATAAAACCTTGAAAAATTACCACTTAAAAGGTTTTTTGGACGGACAGAGACTGTAAGTTTGGATTGTTGGTAATAAATCCTCGGAACGAGTGGGAGGTGCTATTAGTCGCTGTTAGACCGAGTTTTCACGGCAATGGCCTAGAAAGATCGATGTCCAAAAAAATACAGAAAAGAAAAAATAAACATAGTAAGAACTACATGAACTAACTGTTTAGAACTGATACACAATAACAAACAGGGTTAAAACACCACTTTTTCTCATAAATAGTAGTAACTATCTAGAACTTTTCTCTTTTTTTTTCGCGGAGATAGTGACTTATTACTACCGCCCAGCCTTTAAGGGGGTGGACTAACCAGTTATGTTGGGTTCACCGTGCCTTACGACCCGGCGTTGAGCCGCCCGGAGAGATGTAACCATCGGGCGACCGCCGGGCCGAGTCCCTAACCTATGTACAACGCACGGCATACCAACCAAAACTCCGCGGTGGCCATCTTCGGCGCATTAGGGACGGCTGCGGGCTTCGTCTGACAGGAAGCGTCTAAGTTGTAGTCCACAGCCGCCCCAGCGCGGTGCCGCAGCTATCTAAAACTGCGAATAATGAAACACTACATTAAATTTTTTATTCTAATACAGCAGTTGTAGCTTTGCGATCTATTAACGCCGTTGTGGGTATCAAATTTGAGAAATTAATCACATATGTATATTTATAAACTCACATCGTAATATTGGTCCGATTCTTGATTTCGCACCTTTAGAACGAAAACGACACAATTCAAAGAAATCGAAAATTGAGTTATCGTCATAAAATTACTTAAAACTGGTCCCTTTTATTCATAAAAATATAATAAAATAGGGACCGATATAATAGTTTTGCCCTGTTCCCACTTGAATATGGCTGTGTTTAAACTATTGTTGTATTGAGAACTTCGTTTTAAGTAATTTTACGATGATACCTCAATTATATTTTTTTTTAATTGTGTCGTTTTCGTTCTAAAGGTGCGATTTGTTTGCTATCGGCGAACATAGCTCATAAATCGTCAATTTATCAAGCAAAAATAGTTTCTAAAGAATATATAATGGATGCCGATACACAAAAATGTCCTTTAATGTTTATTCAGACGTTTAAAAACTACATTATGTATTAATAAACGCCACGAAGCCCGTCGAAAACGACTAAGTCACACAATTGATATTTTTTGTAGTCACGTGAAAACATAAATTGAAACGCGCAAGTCGCTAAGAAAATAGCCTTTTAAGTATTTACTGTTTTATTTTTAACATTGTTTTCAATGGCGCATTGTGATCTAAATCTAAGATTACAAGACTGAAATGAGATACTAAAAGCACATTCTTGATCCTAACTGATCTGAGACCGAGGGATTCGGTTGACATTGTTCATCGCGTTTGTAAGACGAAACTATTATAAAGCCCAACATTTACAATAGCATTTGAATTTAATGTCAATTACGGGCCAGCTATTGAAATTTGATTTTGTGATTTGTAGAGCATCATTTATAAACCCTAGTTGACTAAGTTCTGAAATCTTAGCAATGTTGACTTGCTTATTGTGTTAGCATTTACGAATGTGAATACTTACTTAAGTAAAATAACACTATTAGGCGTCGTTTTCGAAGACGCGGGGCGTCGCGCAGCGCGTGTGGCGTGGAGTCTCGCGGCGCGTCGGGTTATTTTTACGTTTATAGAGAGGCGGCGCGTGCAGGGGCCCGCGTCATCGCACGCGTAAACACAAACATATTGCAATGTTGTTTAAAAAGATGCGGGGCGCTCGCGGCGTGGAACGCGGCGGCACACGCAGTGAGCACCGATTAGGGCGTAGTAACGTGACGTGCGACGCCACGGGCGCCGCCGCGGGTGTCACTTGAACGGAGAATTGCCGCTGCGTGCGCCGCCGTATGGGACGCGTCGTTGCCATCCGCGGGCTCCAATATCGCGCAAACGAGTGAAAAATCGCTTCTCCGTAAACGCACGCAAACAACGCCATAACATGTTTGAATTTAGTGCGTGCCGGCCCGCCCAACGCCACGCGCAATGCCCCGCGTCTCCGTAAATTAGGCGTTAATCTTACTTCTTACTAATACTATAAATGCGAAAGTTTGTGAAAATGTTTGGATGCTTGAATGTTTGTTAGAAATAAACTCAGAAACAACTAAACGGTTTTGGATGAAATTTGGCACACAGGTAGGTCATATCGTGGTCATACGTGGGCAAAGCCACGAGCAACACCTAGTATGAAATACATGAAAAAATAGATTCGTGATCTTATATATTTACATTTCAATATTTTTTACTTCTACCTGACTAACGCGCTGAGGTTCTGGGTTCACATCTCGGGTCGGGCTGTTGTTGTCGTAATAATTATTCAGCCACAATTCAGAGTCAGGAAGTTATCAGTGTTATATCCCCGTTTTTCGAAAATCAGGTTAAGCCGTAGGTTCTGTGTCTGATCTCTCTCCGGACATGTCAGATTGTCATCTCATCGGACTATGAAAGTGAAGGAATATCAATAGAGAGTTGTGTATTGTTCACATATTGTGAATATTAAAATATTTCCTGCGTACCAAGCTGATCTCTGTTGAGACGCCGCCATGCCAAAATTCAGCTAAGAGCTAATTATTTTTTTTTTTGTTTCAGATAAATTTTGATTTAGCAAAATTCAAAATGGCCGTAACAACTGCATACACGTACGAAATAAGATGAACGCACGAAGAAACATGAGAGAAAAAAGAAATATCTAACAATGCATGAGACGGAGTTCTTGTATTCAACTGACAATATCCCGGAGATTGCTTACATACAGCTCAATTACACAATAGACTTCAATGAGACGACACAGAACGGCACCGTGTCGATAGAAGATGGTGGAGTTAACAACTGGTGGGCTCTGGTTGCTCTGATGCTGGTAGTTGGCACAGCAGCTGGAAACGTTCTTGTCTGCCTGGCGATATACCTGGAACGACGGTTGCAAAATGTGACAAATTACTTCCTGATGTCATTGGCTATTACCGATCTCCTTGTTGCAATCCTGGTGATGCCGCTGGGGATCTTAACCTTGGTTAGAGGTAAGCTTTCGAATGTTTTCCTTTATACGTTTAAATTTAAATAGGGTGTCGTATAGATGCTATCAACTGTTGTACCAGAACGACCCAAAATAAAGCCAATATATGCATTAGTTCACCAATTTAGTTGGAGCAACTGTCAGTTTCATCTATCTATACAGGGTCATTTTGACATTGCATTAATAAATTAAACCACATACTCGTCTTTGCTTTTGCTAAAATTGTTCCAAAAATCATCCATGAGAAATGAATATTTTCACCAAAAATCTCACTTTTATTTTCCAGATTTTTTTATAATTTTGTAGTTTAGTGCTAATATGGCGTGTGGGTGGGTGTTTTTCTGACTGAAAGTGTGATGTTGCACCAGCGACGAATCTTCCTAGAGTAGTAGTAGTGGCATTAAGCGTGTAAACTTAAAGTTACTTTTTATTGATATTTATTTTGTTCGAAACTTACCCTTTTTTATTTTACATCTATGGTTAAAATAACTTAATGGAAAGTGTTATTTTCAAGGAGATAAGTATGTGTTTTCATTTAGTAACGCAGTGTCAAACTGACCCTGTATATATAAAAATTTCGTGTCACAGTGTTTGTTACCACATTCCTCCGAAACTGCTGAACTGATTTTGATGAAGTTTTATATTCACACTTGGTAGGTCTGAGAACTGTTGGTTGGTAGCTTGTTAACTATTTTTCATCCCCCTAAGTGATAAGGGTGGCCCACCCCAAAATCATTTAAAATTTTTTGAACAGAATTTTTTTATGACGTGGTATTAAAAATTACATACAACCCTAAATTTCTACCTTCCTCAATAATCCCCTATTTTTTAATAGCGATATTAGTAAGTTAATAACTTTTCACGAAAAAACTAGTGAACGGATTTCGATGAAATTTAGCACAAGGGTAGATTATGTCCTGGATTAACACAAAGGCTACTTTTTATCCCGGGAAAACTCATTCACGCGAGCGGAGCCGCGGGCAAAAGCTAGTATTAATATGAAAATCACATGTTGAAAAGTTCGTTGTCGCTATTGTGACGTGACAGTTAGCAGACCTTACGCCGTGCTTAAAAGATCATAGATGATATCAGAACCAATTATTTGGTGTATTTTAGTTCGTTTCCGGCTAATGTCGAGCTTTCGAAACTGTAATTTTAACTGAGGTCAGCGAATCGAGTGATCTCTTAATTGCTAAAGTCACGTAGCCACCCTCAAACACGGATATACAAACCTGACTCATGTACATTACAGTAATTTCATTCATTTATCATGCAAATTGAAATCAGATTGTTGGTGTTCCCTAGTGTATGGCTTAGGGAATTATATAGGATGCAGAAACCATCACCGAGTTTAGTTTCTGTGCAGTGTTTTGGTATATTATGTATAAGTCTTGCTGGCGGCTTCTGCCGCGAATTTAGTTAGTGCCAAATATTTAAAAGTAACCTCTGTCCTTTATTAGGCCTTACAGCGTACCAATTTTCGTTAAAATCGAGTATGTGTTTTTTTCTGGATTTCGAGGTATTTATTGGTTATAGTCTTATCCCTGACCTACTTACTCCTTTGCCCCCCTACGCATAAAAACAGGTTAAAATGTATAAGAACCAATGTTTAGTAGTAGATAATAGACAAGTATTTTTAAAATGTTTATCTGGTTGATCAAATGTTCATTGGAGTATCACGCCAAAACCACTGATTGGATTCAAAATGTAGTTACTGAAATATATTAAGTTTTATTCTGTGTAACATTCTGTGTAGGCTTTGATTAATTATATACCTAGATAGACACTGAACGTTTCAAACGCGTCGAATAAAATAGAGGCGAACTGTTTCCCACTAAATGAGATCGACTGAGTTAATTTTTCTTATTTTTTCATGGATATAATCTTCTCCCCGTTTTAATAGAAACCATGTAATAACTGGGATCATTATGCGCGCACACAAGGATACACAGAATCATGCGATAGCGTATGGCTCAGCTGTCACGTATATTAGCTTAAGAAAAGTTGGCCTGTTTGTTTTAGTTTCATTGCAGCGTGTCACTCTATCTAGGTATATAATTAATCAAAGTGTGTAGGGTTAATCGGGGACAGATGGCCACACGGGGGAGACGGGCCACACGCGTTGTGCGTGTTCTATACATACCAATCGGACGGATATGTGGTAGGCTGAGAAAGATCCAAGCCCACCAAGGATTAAGACATAGGCTACCTTATATCCAGGTAATTTGCTCACATGGGAAATAATGGATATTTAAAATCTGATTCTTTAAGTAGATGGCTCTGGTGTCGTAGTGTGTTTTACGGATTATTTTAGAGGGAAAGCTTTTTTACTCGAGCAAAGCCGCGAGCAACACCTAGTGTTCCATAATTTTGTTCACACGACAGCAAGTCCGAAATGAGTTTTGCCATTTTGCGTTTGCGTTAAATATTGAATAATATGTTTGGGCGTCTATACTGTTTGTTTTACATTGTAGCCACTGTAACTACTGGACATAATGAGACTTAACATCTTATGTCTCAGGATGACGAGCGCAGTGGAATGCCACTCAGTACTTTGTAACTCAAGGTGTTGGATGGTGTTGCTACTGTTTATGTGTGGTCGTAGCGCTTACAATCTCATTACAATCGCATACTCGTCTCATTGTTCAATGCAATAAAAAAAAAGTGTGTGTGTGTGTGTACTTATGTACACGCGTTAGAAGTTATACTTTGGCGTAACAAGATAAAAATCTTTTTAAAAATGTTATCTTTCGCCTTTTTCTATGTTCAAAATTCAAAACTAAAATGTTGACTATAGCTAACTTCAGGGTGTCGGTATTTCGTGACGGTGTGCGCGCGCATCGTAAAAATTTACTCTCATCATTTTTCTCTAACGCGCCAAAAGAAGTATAACTTCAAAAAATGTCTTTGTTATACTAAATCATTATTTTTTATAATATTCAATTATACACAAATGATTAAAGCTATTTTTTCGAACAGTTAAGTTAAAAACATAATTCTAAAAACTGTGATCTATACCAAAGTCAAAATTACAAAACATATTTTAAAGCACGTAAAAGTTTAATTAATTACATGCAAGGGTAAAGTTATTATAAGATGAGTCAACGCTTAGTAAGCGTTAGTCTTTCTCTAGAACCCGTTATACAAACTTCCGGTATTCTCACCGCACACTAATTAAAACAACTTTAAAGTAATTTGTCAAACTATATGCTGAGTTATTTTTGATGTCGGTACCTCGGCTTTTGTGGAATGTTACTAATGTATATTAAATGAATGACGTGTATCTTAACATGAAGCATTTAAAGTTTAAAATTGATCACCTCTTTGAGTGAAGTCGTAAAAAGACTTCATGTTGACCGCCAACTGTACTGGTCATTTCAAAAATGCTGTCTGGAAGATATCTAGAGCGATAAGACAGCCATTTTTACGTATTGGTTATATTTTCGCTTTTTAAAATTGTCTTATCTATGTACAGTCAGTAGCATAAGTAGATGAACAAATTCAAAACTTCAAATTGCCTACACACTTTTGTGTTCTTACTAATCTTTTTTTCTCTTCGCAAAAATAAAATAAAAGACATTTACTTTACTTCAAACGAAGAAAAAAATGTTTCAGTTTAACTTAACGCGTATATAGGCAATTTGAAATTTTTATTTTGTACAGATATTTATGCTGCTGACTGTACAATAAAGATTGAATGGAAAATAAAGATGATCTGGATCACGTACATGGAGTAACAAAAAAAATGACACTCATTGTACGTTATACATGCGTACATACATCTGACAGTAGACTAATTTGGTGTACTGAATAGCGAGGACGGGGGAACGTAAATATTCATTCGAGTATAGAAGCATAGTTGAACTGATTTGAATTGCAATTGAATTTTATTTAGAACTAATCCACCTTGTAACTATTTTACTCCATAATAAACCTACTTAATCAAGCTGTTACTATTATTTCCATAAAGAAAACCGACATTAAACTTTGCTATTAAGTAGCAGGTCCTCCGACGTCTGAAATAATTTTCCATAATCCAATATTCTTTCTTCATTCCTTAAAGCGGCACATCACTATATTTTTGGTTGCATACCATGGCAAGGTAGTGTAGTCCAATTCAACTATCGAACAAGGAGATTCGTACCGATTTTTGCCCGAATTATGCCGGTGGAGAAGATCACCTACCACTTTAGTTGCCAACTTCTAGTTCGTTCTGAAGTTAAAGTCAATTGTAACCGGGTCTTAGACTAAAATATACTATAAAAAAAGAACGGATTGCACTCCGGGAGTACCGGCAGAAGTGCTAACTTGAACATTAACGTTGTACATTTTTGAATATGTTGGAATGGTTAGGGAATAATTTCGCATGAATTGCTTTATTTATCAGTATAAAAGTACTAGTATTTATGTAGTTAAATACAATATTTATTCATTGCGCTATCGTCCAGGATTGAGTGTCACCATCTAGCAGTATTATTGGGCGTCATCTAAAGAAGTATTCACTTCAAAAAAGCACATTGACTTTGCAACTACAGATCGAACTATATAGATATTTGTCGAAAGTTACATCTTTCTCCTTGTCTGGAAAAAATCAGAAACAATTTAAAATGATGGATATAATTTTAGCTACAGCAATTCCAATTTGAAAAGCTAACAAACGATTCAAATCCATTAGCGGTCTGTCTTAAACCACATTAATCAAACGAGGTAAACATTGATTGGCTAATATTAACGCCGAGTTAATATTGACAAACTATTTCAATTCCAATTCTGAAGTCAGGTAGTAGATAGATTAAACATTTGGTTTTCAACTCTAGTTAAGCGTCGTAAAGATCATTATTAACAAAGCATTCAACTTAGTTTACTTGTATCCAAATGTTTATCAGTTCTGGTAGCGACGGTAACTGGAATGTGGAATATTTCTCTTGCTAGTAGGCTTATAGAACTTAGAATGTTTTTTTTTCTCAAGTGAATGTGAAAAATAATTTGTCGTTCACCGGCTTTCTAGTGCCTTGTGTGGCATAATTATCTATACCTACATATAATAAAGCAGTAGAACTGGTGTGTCTGCACATTTAAAGAAATGTGATAATAAAGAAAGGGGGTGACTATAGAAGAGTAATGAAAAACAAATCAGTGATATTTTTTTTCTGTCTGTCTGTTTTACTGTTTGTTTGGTACTGCACATCTTCGAAACTACTGGACACACGGGCACTTTAGCACACGGGTAGATCATGTCCTGGATTAACACATAGGCTACTATTTATGCCGGGAAAATATAAAGCGGGACTTTTATCCCGGAAAAACTTTTTCACGCGGGCGGAGCCGCAAGCAAAAGCTAGTAACAAACATCTAGGCATCAGGACTTTACTTATAAAATGATAATTATTGTTTTTTGTCTGTCATCCAATTATTTAGTGCACTATTTTTGTTCAACTCACCACCAGAATCAAAGATCTTTGTTAAATCTTCATTAAACTTTATTAGAGAACCCAAATAGAAATTTTAATTGGTTAAGAGCAACACTGTAGCATTTTCTCACAAAGGAAAATAAGAAATCTATTTATAACCCTGTAATCTTATTATCAAAAATATCCATCCATACTTTTACAAAACTCGACATAAATCTTAATCCAAAATTGTGAATAGAGCTTTATAAAAAACTAATCCATTAATTTCGCGACCGCCTTAACCGAATGGGATATGCGCAAACATCTGAATTTGAACCTACCAACATGTGATTACATTTAACAAGTTAGAGTGCAGCGGCGCGGAAAGATGTGGGTTATCTCGTCTGTAGAGGATGAATAGAGCCGTTTGTGTGAACGCCACCTTAGTAATTGAACAAGGTGACGTCATCGCCTCCCTCGCCTGTGCTGTATGAGCTTGCTTCTTGGTGGGTAAAAATTCATGACTCAACATCGGTCTCGAGCTGCTTTGTTTATTTCGGCTACTTCATTTTTAACCGACTTCCAAAAGGAGGAGGTTATCAATTCGTGTGTTTGTATTTTTTTTTATGTATGTACACTGATTTCTCTGAATATTGGGAGCGTATTTCCTTGATTCCTTCTTTATTTAGTAAAAAAGGGTAGCGAAGTGGTCCCATTTCATATATCTTGGTATAGGGTTCATCATTTTATGGAACCGACTGAATACACCTGAATCATATGAGTAATTTCATTCGACGACTTAAAAGTACCCTTACGAAAGTCTATTAGCAACGCAAAAATTTGTGCTATTTTTTTATTGAATAAAAGCATAATAAAACATAATACATATGCATGGTGACCCGTTATACGAATAACAGGGAGTCCCACTAGATGGTAACGGATAAATAGGTATATGAAACCATTTATTTATAAAAAAAGTAATAAATAGCAAAAAACGTAGATTTTTCATATTGCTATCAAAAATGAGTAGGCGCTTTTGACAAATTCGATAAAATGTAGTTAGTATCTCGTTATATAACGTCTAAATATAGGGTTCTAATGGACCTCAAAGTATGATAAATATGAGCTGTTTAGTTTTGAGAACGAATATATTAGGATGAAGAGCAGGATGCTTTTAATAGGTACGTATATTACCGTAATATGTATGTGACGCAAAACGTCCATGCAAGTTTGTGATTCTACTAAAGGAAAGGATGTTTAATTCCTGATTTAATAAATCATTAATCATTGCCACATAAGGGAGCATTCAAATTTCCACCTGATTTCAGGGTCTACTACAGACTCGGGGAATGTATACCCCAAACCAAAATCTAATGGAACTGTGTAATGATTTTCTAGAAATCAGATTAACCGCTCAACAGTGAACATCAGGCTGCTCTATCCAAATGATGGGAGTCTTTTATTTATATTATAATATAGACCTGAGCTGTTGTCCTAGCGTGATACTACCCAGACGATTGTCCTGCAGTGACACTACCCCGACGATCCTATAGGTTAACGTTCAAAGTCATAAGACCATTCTAAGCCTATGATCGCTCCGCTCATAGTCGCGGTATGCGGTAAGAATAAATGAAACACTTCTATCAAAAAATATTTTATTTTTAAATACGTAGAATGACTAGGATTACATAGATACAAACCATGAGAATTTTTCTAGCACCTTTTCTGTAGAATTGCGTGTTACATAATAACTAAATTTTCCTTCTGATGCTTAAATATAATTTTCTGAAATAAAAATGAAAGCTTTTATTATTTTCCAAAGGGACTGGTACAATTTTTTTGGTTAGTGTATCCTTAAGTTATTTGTCTTCATCTTCATAATTATCATTATCAGCAGAGACACAGAAGAGAGAACCTGTATGAATAATTTCCACTACTGAACATGGGCCTCCCCTAAAGATTTCCAGACCAACCTGTCTTATACCTCCTTTAATTCATGAACACACTAGTATCTATGTTTAATTTCAAATCAATTTTATGATATATGTAATTGCGTGCTGAAATAAATTTAAACAGTAGCTTTGGACAGGAGGTACATTATATTGACATAAGAAATTTGTCAGAAGTAATACTTTTTTAAATTTGGAGTTGTCAGTTTTAATTAAGGAGTTTTATATGTCAATGTAAATGATATAAAAACTCTTTCACTTTCAAGTCTTTTATTCTTGAGCTTTGACTGCCTCGGTGGCGTAGTTGTATTGCGTACGCGTTACGAGTACAATTTGCGCGCGAAGGTCCTGGGTTCGAATCCTGGGTCGGGCCAAAAACATTGTGACTGGGTTTTTCCATCTTAAAAATTACTCAGTCGCAGCTCGGAGTCAGGAAGTTGGCGGTGTGATACCCCCGTGCCTCGGAAAGCACGTAAAGCCGTTGGTCCTGCGCCTGATCTCTCTCCGGTCATGTCGGATTGCCGTCTCACCGGACTATGGGAGTAAAGGAATAGCGAGTGCACCCTGTGTATTGCGCACACACTTGTGCACTATAATATCTCCTGCGTATCTGGCTGATCTCTGTTGAGATTGGCCGCCGTGGCCGAAATCGGTTAGAAAGGGTATATCTTGAGCTAGTATTTCTAGGTTTGTATCTATTGTTTGATCATCAACATATTGAATCAAGACAGCTTTGGGAATTCCACCTATTATAATAAGTTACAAATTTTTCTTATATGATAGCAATAATTATAATATGTAACTCTTTATTGCATCACCTATTTACTAAAAAGTGAAAAATAAAAACTTTTTAACAAAAAATAGCACCGACTTCAAAACCCACTATAAGGAAAAAAATAACTTGTGCTTTGCTTATGGGTTATAAGGAATTTTTAATAATTCCAATATTATATACACTGCCATTCGTTTGATTATATTAATGTACTATGAATAATTATTTGGAGTCTAAGGTTGACTGGTAGAGAATGCCTACGGCATTAAGTCCGCCTATGTACATTGATTGTATATGAAGTGCATAAATAAATTATATTACGGCATATTTACTTATCCTCCACAGAAATCACCAGCGCTGAATAAATTGATAAACAAATTGTAATACGCACATAATAAAATTAGTTTTAATTTTACGTGTTGTGAAAATCTACTGATCAGACGCTGGTTGACTTTAGATACAAAAATATGCTCCGGCATTAATTTTCAGTAGTTTCAAACAGGCTGGCATAATTGTATTGATTAATGAAAACTCATGTCATTCGAGACTATCTCCACGCCACGTACCATCAGTTGCAAATTGTAATGGAATCCGCTGTACCCGAATAAGAAACAAAAACTTGCCAAATAAACCTACTTTTACGAATTAAAAAAGCCATTCATAATGACCTCGCGACTGTAGGTTGGGAGCAGTGACGTAACGTGCCGGCGCGTTCATCCATCAACGCCGTTCTTCCAGTTAAAACAGGCTGACGGCCGGACGATGAATTAAATTGTTTTGGATGAATTTTCTCGCGATTCAATGGAAACGAATCTGTTAGTAAATGAAACTGTTTTAAATGAGAATTTATTTTTGGGGTAAATTAGGATTTGGTGATCAGCGTGGGCGATGGTGTCCACGTACTTCTTCTTCTTCTTCAGACTTTAGAAGTCCACTGTTGAACATAGGCCTCCCTCAAAGATTTCCAGACCAACCTGTCAGAAGCGGCCTGCGTCCACGAACTTGGTAGATAGATATAAATGAAAGATATACATTCTTATTTCTTATCTTACTTATCTTATTTCTTCTTGAAATCAGATGCTTGATGCGAAAAAAAGCTGCCGCAAAAACTAGGTACAAGTGTCGCCCCAATGATGATTCTAAGGCCAAATACTTACGACTGCGGAATCGCTGCAATAGGACGTGTAGAGATGCCTATCGTCGCCACATTCATGAATCCGTTGAAGAGGAAGATCCAGCTAAAGTCTGGAAATTTCTCAGGTCACTAGGAATTGGCAAATCTCGTCAAGACTCTGTTCCTATCAATATTGATATTAATTTACTTAACAAACATTTCTCTTCTAGTTCTTGTATTGATATCTCAATTAAGAACCAAACAATTAATTATCTCAATTCCGCGCCAATTCCTAGTCACACTCCTTTTTTCTTTAATCGATTCACCGCTCGTGATGTTAAAAAGAGCATACTTTCTATTACATCAAAGGCAATCGGTATTGATGGCATTGGTCGAAATATGCTAGTGCCCATACTCGATATTCTTTTGCCTACAATCTGTGATATCCTCAACCATTCAATCCAAAATGGAGTTTTTCCTTCCTGCTGGAAAGACGCTCAAGTTATTCCTCTCCCAAAAAAAGCGAATCCCCATAAGTTTTCCGAATATCGTCCCATATCTATTCTCCCTTTCCTTTCCAAAGTTCTTGAGCGTCTCGTCCATTCCCAATTAAGTTCCTACCTTAGTAAATATTCTATTCTAAATCCCTTCCAATCTGGGTTTCGTCCGGGTCACAGTACAGCGACTGCTCTCGTTAAGATCACCGATGATATACGTAACGGTATGGAAAAGGGGCAGCTCACTGTGCTAGCTTTACTTGACTTCAGCAACGCCTTCAACACCGTTGATTTTGATATTCTCCTTGCTTTACTCCGCTCTATTAACATAACTCCGACGGTAATCGATTGGTTTCACAGTTATCTGTTCGGTCGACGGCAACGGGTTCGCCTTGAGGATAGGTTTTCCTCTTGGTGTAACACAATAGCCGGCGTACCGCAAGGCGGCGTCTTGTCTCCTTTACTTTTCTCTTTATTTATAAATTCAGTCTCCCAACATATTTTCTCTTCCTACCACCTATATGCAGACGATCTCCAAATCTACAGTCAAGCCCCATTCAGCGAGTTAAAAGGCGCTATTGTGGCTATGAATTCCGACCTTGCCCGTATAACCGATTGGAGTGCACGCTATGGTCTGATGGTCAATCCCCTTAAAACACAAGCCATCATCATAGGTAGTCCACGGCAAATTTATAAAATAGATTGGACCCTACTTCCTAATTTAGTTTTTAATGGTGTTAAGGTTCCTTTTGGTGAGACCGTGAATAATCTTGGGGTAACACTTGATCGCTGTCTATCCTGGGGCCCTCAGCTCGCAGCTATAAATAAGAGGTTATTCGCGTCGGCTGCTTCCTTACGAAAACTACGTAATTTCTTGCCTACTGCCACTAAAATTGCGTTAGCACATTCACTTTTGCTTCCTGTACTTGATTACGCCGACGTCTGCTATCCTGATCTCACCCAGACCCAACTTGATAAGCTTGAGCGACTTCAAAACTTCTGTATTCGGTTCGTATTTGGCTTACGTAAATATGACCACGTTTCTGAATTTCGTTCCAAGCTCAAGTGGCTTCCTATTCGCCTTCGCCGGAATGCTCACATTCTCACCTTATTATACAATATTCTTTTCAATCCGTCTTCTCCACGCTATCTTTCCGAACGCTTTACTTTTCTTCATAGCTCTCACTCTCAAACACTAAGGTCATCAGATAACATGGCACTCAAGACTCCCCTGCACGGTAGTAGCTTCGTTGATAGTTCTTTTACTGTCCAAGCTGTTCGTCTCTGGAACGCACTGCCGGTGCCTATACGACGAGCTCCATCGCTGAGCAGCTTTAAGAGACAAGTGTTCACGTTCTATCTAAACGCAACATAAATTATTATTTATATTTTAATTCATTTTATGCACATTTTTTTTTTTTTTGTTTATCTATATTTATATCATTATAAATATAATATAATTTGTATATATTTATGTATTTTATAATTATGTATTATTATGTAAGTTTATTGGTAAATATAAGTACACCCACACTCCAAATTCTCCGTAGAAGTGATTTCATCCTATGGTTGTCTGGAAGAGATCGCTCTTAGCGATAAGACCGCCTATTGTTACACTAGCTATATCTAGCTAATAAGTATGCTGATTTCTTTGTATGTTAGTGGTGTAAAATAAAGTGTTGTCTATCTATCTATCTATCTATCTTACTAATATATAAATGCGAAAGTTTGTGAAAATGTTTGTATGTTTATTAGAAGTAAACGCAGAAACAATTAAACGGATTTAGATGAAATTTGGCACACGGGTAGATAATATCCTGGATTAAACACATAGGCTACTTTTTATCCCGGTAACGTTAATCTGATTCTTGAAGTAGATGGCGCTGGCGTTGTATTGTGTTTTAGGGACATTTTGTAGCGAGAAAAGCTATTCAACACTTAAAAATACACACACACACACACACACACACACACACACCACGCCTATTAAATATCAAACGTAGGGCCCGGAATAAAATAAAAAATATTATCTAGTTTTTTTAATAATGACAATAATTTCACCTAACGGAACTAAAATGCGTGGGTACATCGGATTACAACAGTTTTTTCTCTCTGCTTTCTCATATCGCAAAGGATTTATGGTCCATTTATAAGCTGGATGTTTCGCCGGAGGTAGTAGTGGCCATATATTACTCGTCATTTCTGCCATGAAAATTTTATTGGACGCTAAAATAGCGTTAGGTTTGCAGGAATGCATCAAATTTCGACTTTTATGGCCCTAAACGAATGCCAGGCTAGCGTTTAGCGATTGTTTTCAAATTTAAAGATCGGATAAGAGAGAATAAAAGCAGTCTATAAAATGTATATAAAAGCTGACCCACTGATCACGTATTAACGCCAAACTCTAGGACTTAAAAAGATAAAACTGCAGAGAAGTTAACATTGTAAGTACAAGAAATGAAGACGGTTTCTGTATTGTTCAAGGGGGTAAATAGGGGTCAAAATATTTGTAAGGACAAACAATATTAGACAAAATGACTTCCAAGCGAGGAGACCGTCGAGCAAAAGGTAGTAATGACTATAATTTATCTTTTTTTTATCGTAAATGCAAGTATAACGTCGACCTAGGAGGACTAATTCAGTCTTTAGCATTAAATTGCATTAATTTCTGTCTAATTTCTCTCCTGTACGAGCAACTGTAGTGCTACCACGTGATTGTCGGTATTCAGTGAGCTATATAATACATACCTCCCCATTGTCACATATCCTACTAATATTATAAACGCGAAAGTTTGTACGTATGGACGTATGGATGTCTGGATGTATGGATGTTTGTTACACTTTCACGCAAAAACTACTGAACGGATTTCGATGAAATTTGGCGCACGGGTAGATTATATTTTGGATTAACACATAGACTACTATTATCCCGGGAAAATATAAAGCGGGACTTTTATCCCGGGAAAACTCATTCACGCGGGCGGAGCCGCGAACAAAAGCTAGTTTATAATAATAAAGTTGTTATTTAGAAATATCATGTTTTCGATGTAAAAAGATAAAATTTAAGCGTTATTATTTTATTCTGGCATGACAAATTTACTACACTGCACCTGATGTTAAGTGCAATGCCGCAAAGCCCCCTTATTCTCTATGACAGAGTTTACTCGTAACACGGTCGCGTAACGTTAACTTCGTGTAATTAGCGTTAAATGGTATTCTTTATGCCAATTTCCATAGCAATAAACGCGATGAGTTACGTTACGCGCTTGTTACGAACGGTGAAAAAACCGTGTGTCATAGAGAATAAGGGGGCAGCTAGAGTATCGAATGACAACAGACATTTATCTCATGCCATTCGACACAATGATGCCGGCCTCTTTAGCTGTTTCTTCACGCTACGGCGGAACGACCCTGGATTATAAAAAATAGGGAATTTCATACGCGCCGCGGCAAACTATTCCTAATTGCGAATGTATTCTACGTATTCGTACAGAGTTGCCTTATGGTGTGTCGTATTTAATAGTTTTCTAACGTTTGTTTTAACTTGTGTCGTAAATAGAATGGATGCTTCTCTAACTTCTCTAGAGTTAGAAGTCCTTACTTGTAAAGTGGACGATAGCCTAGTTGGGAATGGAACGGTCTGCCGAGCTAATGTCCGGAGGTTCAAAACCTAAGGCACACGCCTCTGACTTTTCAAAGTTACGTATGTATTGTTAATCAATTATCGTTCGCTTTAACGGTGAAGGAAAACATCGTGAGGAAACCTATATACTTGAGAATTCTCCATAAGAATTTCGAGGGTATGTGAAGTCTGCTAACCCGCACTAGGCCAGCGTGGTGGACTAAGGCCTAACCCCTCTCAGTAGTAGAGGAGGCCCGTGTTCACCAGTGGGCAGTATATAATACAAGGCTGATTGCAATGCAATTGCAAAAAACTTGTTCATAGTATCCCGCGGTTAAGTTCGCGAACGTAAGATTTATCTTTCTCAAATTCAAATATTCTATAATTCTAATGTAGACTAACTTGTTCTTACAATGTAGGTACTGATTTTGACTACCTTACTGGTCTAGCACCAGAGTAAAATATAGGCTTGAAACAGGAAGGACCAGGGATTGTTACTCAGATCTGTCTACAATAATTTGTGTCAGTTTGCGAACGTTATTCGCTCGGCATTGAAATCCTTCAGACAGGTTTGATGCAAATCAGATAACCGGGCCTAAAACTTTACTAAATTCTTTGTAACACGTGTGTAAAAACATGTGGCGCTGACCCAAATTTAAGTGGGTAGGGTCAGAGAAAAGGAAACGTTTTAGAAAATAACGTGAAATGAAACCCTAAACTGAACGATAAATAACGAAAAGTACGCAGTCATCGGCAGCAAAATTTTTACCTTTTTAGTTTGATTTTATGCAATTTGTTTTTAAACTGCACAGATTTCCAGCCATCAACTACTACTGTTAACTCGAAAATGAGCGCGCACTGGCCACTCATCTGAAAATAAAAAAAAAAATAACATTTCTATTCTCCCAATGGCATAGTATTTATGCTAAATAATTTTATTTAAAAATACTTTACACATTTTAACAGCCAGGAACACTCGCATATTTTTGTTGGTCGTTACCGCCCACATATTGTGCAAATGTGCCCGCAAACTGCGGTCGGACTGACAACGTATTAGTGGAATATGTTAATTTAAAAGTTATAACTGTATAATTGGTGTTTAGCGATTTCGGATTTATCATAAAGGTTTTATCATAAAGGTTTTATTTTGAACTATCTGAAAAAATTTAGAGTGAACAGGTCATACCGCGTAACGTACGCTGTACAGCTGCTTTGTCTTACTAGTGAAAGAGTATTATTATTAAAAGATATTTAAAATCCCCCATAAGACATCGCTTGCTTAAAACACACATCCTCCTACCACCCTATCACATCATGGGACAGAATACGCATGGCAAAAAGTGGGTGCACTAGTTGCGCCTCTGTCTACCCCTTCGGGGATAAAAGGTGTGTGTGTGTGTGTGTGTGCTTGAAACACAGTGTAACCTTCAGACCTAAGAATTTTCCATAAGAATTTCAAAGGAATGTGAAGTTTCGCTGTAGGCCAGCATGGTGGACTAAAGCCTAAACTCTCTGTATTAGAAGATACCTAAGCTCAACAGTGGGCAGTATGTAGTACATACAAACAAACACACATAACTGCTTTATCCTAAAGAGCTAGGATGCAACTAAGGCACCATTTAACTTCGTATGTATTCCGTACTATGATGTGATAAGGGGGCGAGCCTATCATCATATCGAAAAATGTCAGAATTCAGAATCCGATACTGAGAAGAAAAACCCAATATCACATTGCCGACCCGGGATTCGAAACCAAGACCTCGGAGCGGTGTCGTATCACGCACGCAATACAACTACGCCACCGAAGCAGTCAGAAGTACAGGGCTGATATTATTATTTATCCCCCAAACTTTAAGGACCTAACTATCGAACACATGGCTATAAGGGAATATCGAACACACGACTAGTTATAACAATTTCACACACCTTTTCAAACAGAAAATATCTTTCCCCACTCCCAACCTCACCCTGTCTAAACAGGTAAAGTGCGACGCCATTTCGGCTGCCCTTTCGAGCTCATGTTGCGGCTAATGCGACACGTACATCTATTCCCTGGTAATAAGTAGGTAACTGTACTTTAGTGATTCGCAAATATACGAAGTAGAAATTCGCTTTTGTTTCTAGAATAATATGCATTGGAAACGTTTTCGCTACGTTCAAAGAGCCATTTAAAACTTTTATACATTTTACAAATGTTTTAATATTTGGCATAATACGTACTTTACTATTATTTACGTCGTCATCCGTACCAGCCCTGTATTATATACTGCCCACTGCTGGGCACGAACCTCCTCTACTACTGAGAGGATTTAGGCCTTAGTCCACCACTGGCCTAGTGCGGGTTGGCAGACTTTACACACCCTCAAAATTCTTATAGAGAACTTCTCAGGTATGCAGGTTTTCTCACGATGTTTTCCTTCACTGTTAAACCAAGCGATAATCCACAAAGAATACACACATAACTTTTTTTAAAAAAGTCAGAGGTGCGTGCCCTTGGGTTTTGAAGCAATCCGTTACATTCCCAACTAGGCTATCGTCCACTTACTATTATTACTTATTTGCGTATTAAATACTATATTTGTTTCAGGTTACTTCCCTTTACCCGCAGCCTACTGCCTCACCTGGATTTGCCTGGACGTTCTTCTTTGTACAGCGTCAATTATGCATCTCTGCACCATTAGTGTGGATAGGTAAGTAAAAATAATAAACTCATATTAAAAAATGATTTCTTTATTTAAATAAATAATAGGAACTTAAAGTGTAGCAGGATAATATTAGAGTATAGTTTATATTTTTATTTTTATTGCAGTTGAATGACGAGCAAAGCATGCCGTTCGCCTGATGGTAAGCGATACAGCCCCCATAGACAGTAGCAACACCATACATAACACGCTTTGATTGCGTGGCACTTTACCGTGCTTTATCCTGAGACATAAGAAGTTAAATCTCATAATCCTTCAAACCGGAACACAACAGTACATGCACACTGTTGCTTGGCGATAGAAATGGCTATTCCAGTGATACCTGCTCAGACCGCACCTCACATACCAGTAAAAATAAACCAAGCTCTAATTCCACTCATTAATATAGGCACCTCTTTTCCAGATACCTCTCATTGCGGTACCCGATGAGGTTCGGCAGGAATAAGACTAGAAAACGAGTGACCGTGAAGATTGCTTTCGTGTGGATACTATCTACCGCCATGAGTCTTCCTTTAAGTCTCAAATACTCAAAGGTAATTTTTTTAATGAACGAATGTTACAGCAACGTTATAGGGTAAAAGTAACCGAAAAAGGCATTTGTACGAATATTTACGAAGCCTCATCATCCAATTTACAAAAAGAAACAGAGTTTAAATGTTGACCATTTAGTTTCTTTTGTTTATTAAAGCAAACATAATTGTCATAATTGTCCAAAGCTTGTCTGGAAGAAATCGCCAGTTGTGATAAGAACTCCATTTGTACTTCTTGTTTAGATAAAATATAATATACAACAGAGACTAGCTCTATTGTACCTATACTTATTTTTCCTCTTTGCCTTAGATGTAAAATGAATACACACACGCTCCCGCCTTTTAGCCCCGACGGGGTAGGCAGAGGCGCAACTAATGCACCCACTTTTCACCGTGCGTACTCCGTCCCATGATGTGATAGGAACGCGCCTATCGTCATATCGGGCACAAATTCCATACACCGGGCTGATACTGAATAGGAAAACCCAATATCACTTTGCCCGACCCGGGGATCGAACCCGAGACCTCAGCATTGCAGTCATACCGTAATACAACTACGCCACCGAGGCATGTATAATAAATAATTTAAAATAAATAAATAATTAACTGTTGCGTTATGGACCGACACAGTTTTTACAACTAATGAGTCTCTCCCGTTCGTTGTCATAACATTTTATTATAATGTTTCGAGCCATAGCAATTTAATTACCTAACCTTTTACAACCACACTTAAACAAAATTAGGAACTCCCACAAATTCTCGCCGGTAATTTAATTTAGAAAACTACAAGCGAAACTATTTTCGCTAAGGGCGAGCGAACAAAAAATAAACAATTAGTTAATTTAATGAAACGAAATTCTCAAGTTAGTTAAAACATAAATTGCAGTTTTGGAGTTTAACAATAACAAACTATAAAGCGATTGGAAAGATTTAATTGAAAACAATCTAACTTTACGTTAATTTTGAAAAGTTTCTTGGCTTTATAGATATAAGAATGGATAAGATACATACGGCTGCCTTGTTCGAGGAACAAAATGTTGCATAACAGTTTTTTTTTTCGCTGTGAAAAATCGCGTTATCGCTACCACCACTACACTGGGGGGTGAGTGGACCGGTTATGTTGGTTTCACACAGTCTTACGGCCCAATGTCGACACTCGGGAGTATAGCATCATCCGAGCGAGCATTGGACCGAGTCCCTAACACTATGTACACCTTACACCGGCATACCAACCAAAACCCCAAAACCCGCAGTGGCCTTCTTCAGCGCATTCGAGACGGCCCCGGGGTCTGTTGTTGCACTAATATAGGTGCACGGGACCATTCCTGCGGGATTATAGGTTGCATCAATAAATTTTAGAACATTATTTACTGAAAACTTCGGAGCGCAATGAATGTATTGTCGACTGTGATCAAAAGTCCGCCACTACTTTTAGGCCATAGTGAGAAATGACAATCTTACCAGTCTTACTTCTTACTAATATTACAAATGCGAATGTTTGTAAAAATGTTTGGATGTTTGTCTGTTTATTAAAAGTAAACTCAGAAACTGCTGAATAGATTTGGATGAAATTTGGCGGGTAGACCATGCCTTGGATTTACACATAGGCTGTTTTTCATCCCGGTTATTTGCTCCCGGGGGAAATAATGGTCATTTTTCATCAGATATTTTAAGCAGATGGAGCCGCCGTTGCAAGGGCTTTTGTAGCGGAAAACGCTTTTAACGCGGGCGAAACCGGTAGCAATACCTAGTATTGCACATTACTTACCATAATATTGAGTGAAATGGCCGTTCACCTTTCCAGGAAAAAGTGTATAACCACCGGTAACCAAGTCATTATATTGACGATCTTTAAGGAAATGAAATGCAGGTCTGTTAGTTACATAACCACGCATTTCTGTGCCCCCTGGTATTGCAGATGTTCATGGGCGGCGGTGGTCACTTACCATCAGGTGAACCGTATGCTCGTTTGCTCCCTATATCATAAAAAAAAAACACAAAAAATAACCCCAAAATTGTTAACTTTTGGAAAAGTGCTATGTCACAACGACTAAGAATTTCAGGATTTAATCGCGTTATGCGAATAGGATTACGGAAACTTTGGCGTTTTGGCGTTTATTAATTTAAATTTGAATATTTATAAGGCACAACCATTTATTGGTTACATTTTTGATCCCAAGTTATGATATTTTAGAAGATAGTTAAATAACAAATTATTGTGCTTCACGTTTCGAAGGTTGATAGGACTGTGATGATGATTTCGGTATATTAAACGAAACAATATCTATACTAATATTATAAAGCTGAAGAGTTTGTTTGTTTATTTTAGTCAAATACAAGCTACTAGTATTGCCCACGGCTCCGCCCGGGTGAAATGATTTTTCGGGATAAAATATTTTCCCGGAATAAAAACAACCTATAGCACTCAGGAGTAATGTAGATTCCTATTAGTGAAATAATTTTCAAAATCAGCCAAGTAGTTCCTGAGAAAAGCGCGTTCAACCAAACAAACAAACTCTTCAGCTTTATAATATTAGTAAAGACTAGACTTCTACTCGCGGCTCCGCCCGCGTGAATGAGTTTTTCCGAGATAAAAGTCTCGCTTTATATTTTACCTGGATAAAAAATAGCATATGTTACTCGCTGATAATATAGCTTTATATTGGTGAAAGAATTTTTCAAATCGGTCCAGTAGTTTCGGAGCCTATTCAATGCAAACAAACAAACAAACAAACAATCAAATCTTTCCTCTTTATAATATTAGTATAGAGAAAAAATTGTGAAGAAAAAAACAATTTAAAATCGGTCATTCATTATACAATATACTCATTACACAGAGTTTACAATGCACAAACTAATGAATATGCAAATCCTGAATGTTACACAAAATTGTTTTCATTAAGTGAAATATTCCCTTTATTAAACTGTATGCAGAGTGTATCTCATTTTCTTTGCCGTTATTAATGATGGCAGATGTTTCCCCGACACTGAAATAAATGAACTCGGATTAAGTACTGGCAAAGTTGGTAAAATGCTCTATAGTGCATGATTAGAAATGTATCTTAACAAATTGTTTTGGATCTTAAAATAGAATTTTTAAGGCTCAAATTCTTTTAATAATATCATATTTTTTGTAAAAACATTTAGGCGGCGCGGTGTTCGACTCTATAAGTAGGTAGGTTCCTCTATATATAATTAATAGTGGTCAAAACTGTGTTTTTATTTAAATAGAATGATATCATTCAACAATGTTTAAGAAGCTGGAGCATGATTCAAATAAAATCTAATTAAGAATCTAAATCTATAATAATATAAAGGTTGCGTGTTTGGTTGAACGCGCTTATCTCAGAAACTACTGAACCGATTTTGAAATTTTTTTCACTAAAAGGAAGCACTAACATAGTTGGCGAAATGTGAGTGTGGTACATAAAAATGTCGCTGAAAAGGAAAATAGCATGATGCTAAGTACGTATGTATAATTTATAAGTATTTTTTATGACGCTTTGGCGTGGGATTTTAAGTGATGCGTTCTAAATAAGGACATAACCTAACGATATAAAATATAGTATTAATCCTCGGTATATTATACCAGCCATAAGCATAAACCTTCTCTACTAATAAGACGTGTAAGTTAGAAGACTTTAAATGGCTTCAATTCAAGTTTAGAACTTGGTGTGCAGTTTCTCTCGCCATGTTTATTATCACCGCTAAAGCAAGCGATAATTTTACTACAAGCAATGAAAACACATAACTAGGGAAATTAATAATGAAAATACTTTTTTCCAAAAGTCAGTGGTGCGTGCAATAAGTAACGGTGACATAAAACCCTAAAATACTGTCGCGCAGTCACCACCAACTAAGCTATCATTGTATATATCTAGGCAATGAGAATATATTAATCACGATTATATTTTACTTGCTCGTGTTGTTATAAGACGTCTTAAAGTACTTCCAAAAAAGGAGAGTGCGCTTTGCCTAAAATATTTTATCGTCGCAATGAACTTTATATACTGAAAGTACTCGATTTATGAGTACACGTAAGCGCTTTTGATTCTAAGCATGTGTGTAGTAGATACTAGGTGTTGCTCGTGGCTTTTGCTTTGTGTGGCTACTTTTTATCCCGGGAATTATCCCGGGATAATCCCCCTTTATTAATATAATGACTTTATATTAATAAAGGGGGACTTTTATCCCGGAAAAACATTTTCACACAGTCGGAGCCGCAAGCAAAAGCTAGTATTTAAATATAATAAACGAGGAATTTATGGCTCTCGTACACACAGATGCAGCAGCGATAAAATTTTATTTAAGTCTGGTAATTAAAAAAGTCAAAATGCAATACTGCCTATAAAAATATAATTTAAAAATATGTTCAACGCATCTTTCAAACTTGATTAAAGAATATTAAGCTCCTGCCCACCCACTGGCGATGAAAAGCAAATCATCAACCACTAACCGTGAAATTAAATTTTTCTTCAGTAAATTGTCTACCACAAATTGACTTGACCGCACGTGACTTGAAACCAAACCTCTGATCCGTAAACGAAGGTTTACGTCAGAGATATAAAGGGCTTGGAGTAGAGTTATTGTAAAGAATTTTTAGCTATGTAAGTGTTTGTGTCTCAGAAATAGTGTGAAGTAATTTTGAGTGGCGTTTCGTTCCATGAGTCAGTCTCTTTTAGGATCGTTTACTTTTTTTTAAGAACTCTGTTTCGCCCACAATTTCGTACACTATAAATATACTGCTCATTATTTCTTTAAAAAAAGAAACAATAATATGTAACAACAGCTACAAATAACTCAAATTCGAATATCAATCCCTATTTCCAAAATATCTTTAAATACTTCTCTTTATATCTACATGACCCACCAGCCATCTAATTTTACAACATTTGTGGAATGACCTTTTATCATGAATAATTTAAAATATCTCTACGGATAAGTTTAACTCGTAGAAAGCTGTTTATATCTTGAATGTGGGAAGACTGTCGATAAGTGCACATTTTATAACAATGCTAACTAGCGAGCCTCTCTCAACGGTTGCCATTGTTATGCTGTCCCGCTTAATGACCTCAAGTGGGGGGAGAACAATAGTATTCTTGGGGAGGTTGCAGGTCAGATAGCTCTTCGAACAACTAATAAATCAAAAATTATTGAAGAACAAGTCGCCTCAGATTACTATATTCAAGTTGTTCAAGCCATTCGTGAACATAGCAATAATCTTAAGAAGCAAAAGAAAACAGATGTCGCTGTTCTAAAGAATATTTAATCGCAAGACAGACGTGACTACGCATATTTAAATAAAACCGCAGATAAGACATATTCAAAGATTGGTCTGAAAATTTATCGACTTAGAAAAGAATTTATCACAGCCGATTTATTTTAGTCAGAGTAAGGCTTACGATCAATTAGACCGTAAATAGTTCTCGAGTGATAAAGTTTCGAATAACCAATTTGAATGTTCATTGAATGAATAAACGATAGTAGATTTAATTAAAAGGTGTTGTTGCTTAACTAACATCAACAAAGACATTCATCGTATAGTTCTGAAATGAATTTTAAAAAATCTCGTTCTTTTCTTTTATGATAATTTTTGTTATGATATAGGGGGCAAACGAGCATACGGTTCACCTGATGGTAAGTAATCTCTACCGCCTATGCACATTTGAAATACCAGGGGATAGATGCGTTGCTGGCCTTTTAGGCCTTTTTTTCAAGGTCGCAAGGTCGTATCTGTCCGGAAATGCTGCTGGCGGTAATTGGTTCCATAGTTTTGTAGTACGTGGTAAAAAATGACGCCAAAAACGTACTGTAGTGGATTACCAACCTCCGAGGTGATGTGGATGTAATTTGGAGTTTTATTTTTTAGAACTTTGATACTTTCTACAATCCGGTAATAGAAATAGAACTTCCCTAAAGCAAGCGAATTAATGGTTTTGTTCATTCATGCATCCTTTGTTTTAAAATGATCAATAATATTGTGTTCACTAGCTGTGCTTTATCTTTTTTGTTCTAGTGTTTCCCAATGTCTGCATGTTTATCTCATTTCTTTACATTTAATTCATACAAAACAAAAACCGTCAGTTGACTCTTTATTTAACTTGTTTTTCAGTATTTATTATCAACGTATACTAAGGCATCAATAAGCCCATTTATTTGAGATCATTTCACGATTAATTAGCGTGAACGTGTTCACATTTTGCATGATTGACTTCTAATGGGCATATTAGTTGTCAACAGCAACCAACACTGTATTACATTGAGCAATTTGTGTTAGAATTTATTTACATAATTATGGTACTGAATTATACTCCTTGGCTTCCTAGTCAGTTAGAAGTAGAAAAAAATAAAACTTGTGGGCTGTTAGGTTTTCAATTTGGGCATATTTTACGTGAGGTTTTCGATATGGAAAACGAGTCAGTTGTGACTTCCACACATATAGACCCACAATATCGAAAGAATACCAAAAGAAGGTGGTGGCGTTGCCGAAGCTTTGATTTCACGATAGTTTTCTTTGTTACTACATCAATCGAACAAGCCTATGCATTCTGTAGACAAATATTATGTCTACAGCATGGCTCTAGCAGTTTATAATGTCTCTACCTAGTTGCACTAATAAGAAGTCGGTCCACGCCTGTGTTATATTATCTATACTAAATTATATTATTTTTATTATATATATCAATGACCTGCCAAATGTTACCAACCATCCTATGACTTTATTTGCCGATGATAGCACGGTTACAATAGGATGTAAAGAAATAAATAATTATAATTTTGACATTAATAATTCATTGACATCTATAATTTCATGGCTAAATAATAATAATTTAATAATCAATATAAAGAAAACCTACATAATGCACTTTAGTCAAAGATTGGAAAATCCACTAAACGTGAACTTGGTCCACGGCAACCATGTTATAACACAAGTAACAAGTACACGTTTTTTGGGCTTATATATAGACAGCAAACTAAATTGGAAACAACATATTGCGGAGCTATCAAAAAAGTCAGTAGTCTATCTTATGCTTTGTATAAACTTAAACCAATTATTAATACAGATGCCATACTCACGGCATATTATGGTCTTGTGGAATCTGTATTAAGATATGGAATAATTTTCTGGGGCAACTCAACTAATAAAGATATGGCATTTAAAATGCAAAAGCGTTGCATACGTGCAGCATTTGGTATCCAGAGTACTGAAAGCTGTATACCATTATTCATTAAGCACAAAATTCTCACTCTGCCATCGTTGTACATATTTGAAATAGCTGTGTTTGTAAAAATCAATCCGCATTTGTTTTCACGTTTGTCTGATAATATTACATGTAATCTGCGAGATAAGGATAAGCTCTGTATTCACCCAGCCAAAACTGCGCTAATGCATAAAAGCGTAATATGTAGAGCTCCAGTATTATATAATAAAATTCCAAAAGAAATTAGAAATCTGAATATAAATGTATTTAAAAAGAGATTTAAAAAATTGTTAACTGATAAATGTTATTACAGTATAGATGACTTTTTGAACGACAAAAATTTATGATAATTGCGTGATTTTTAATATCGTAACTAAGCTACATGTTATACATTCAACTTCCACTTATTTACGTTATGTTTTTATTTTGCTATGTATGATTGAATTATATAATTGACTTAGTTGTAACTCATTACTATCAATATTTGTACGCCTACCATGGCAAAACATGCTTGTTCTAAAATTATTTTTTAACATCTATTTGCATTCTTAATGTATAATGACTTACGCATGTTTGACAAATAATATATCTTATCTTATCTTATCTTATCTTATCTTATCTTATCTTATCTTATCTTTTATTATTCTATTCAATTTCAAAATGTGGTATCAATAGTCACCTTTTTGTCCGACAGAATTGAAAAAGAAAGTGTTTTAGATGCAGTTCACTCTTAAATATTCAATACGATTTGAATGAAAAATAAATATTTGCAGTACGTGTCTACGAATGCGAATGCGAAACACTGCAAATGCAAGAATAAATAAACTGACACTCACGCGTTCACACTAGGATTGTGTGACTATTTTGTAGGTGGCGTGAACAAGAGTCGCTAAATCCTACTGGTGAAATTAATATCCTCTGTCTTTGATTAATTACATACCTAGATAGAGTGACAATACAATGAAAAAAAAAAATACAATGAAACTAAAACAAACAGGCCAACTTTTCTAAAGCTAGTATGCGTGACAGCTGTGTCATACGCTATCGCTGCATCATTCTGCGCGTCCTTGAGTGCGCGCATAATGATACCAGTTATAACATGGTTTCTATTAAAATGGGGAGATAATTATATCCATGAAAAACAACAAAAAATAATTCACTCGAACTCATTTAGCGGGCAACAGTTGGCCTCTATTTCTTTCGACGCGTTTGAAACGTTCAGTGTCTATCTAGGGATATAATTAATCAAAGTCCTTTGTATAAAATATCTAAAATACATTAAGAAATACTAACGCATGTATTATATGATACCTTATATTAAAAGTGAATAAAGCAATAAAGATTAAATTAACGGAAAAAGGTGACTGCCTCGGTGGCGTAGTTATATTGCGTGCACAATAGTACCGCTCAGAGGTCCCGGGTTCGAATCCCGGGTCATGCAAAGTGATATTGGGTTTTTCAGTATCAGCCCGGTATCTGAATTTTATATGTCGATAGGCTCGCCTAGTATCAAAACATGGGACTGAACACGCATGGCGAAAAGTAGGTACCCTGTTTGGACCTCTGCCTACCCCTTCGGGGATAAAGGCACGATATATGTGTAGAAGGCTCTTAACTAGTAACTCTTTTGACTAACTAAAGTTGTGACGTTTCTCGATTAGCAAAGTTATGCCCATCAGCGCGGCGAAGGAATGTATGTTATCTAAACTAAGAAAGCGTCTCACGGGTACGATCTACTATATTAATTTTTCACTATATGCACCGGCACAATTCGACCTGATAACCTAAGACACAATTTAGTCATTAAAATATATCAGGTACTGTCGTAATGGATAAGGTTAAAGACAACTTAGACATTCCCATCTCAACGAAACGAGCTTCAATTCTCCGTGTCATTAAAATGCTATTAAAGTGCCATTGTCGTACATCTTACAAGAGTTGCAGAGGCAAGTAGGGGCGAGACAGTCGAAAAAGAAATACTGCCCTATAGTAAGACTCAAAATAATAAGAGACTCGTGTACCATTTTTTTTTTCGCGGAGAAAGTGACTTATTACTATCGCCCAGCTTTCAAGGGGGGCGACTGAGCGGTTATGGTGGGTTCACCGTGCCTTACGACCCGGCGTTGAGCCGCCCGGAGAGATGTAACCATCGGGCGACCACCGGGCCGAGTCCCTAACCTATGTACAACGCACGGCATACCAACCAAAACTCCACGGTGGCCATCTACGGCGCATTAGGGACGGCTGTGGGCTTCCTCTGACGGAAGTGCCTAAGTTGTCGTCCGCAGCCGCTCCTGCGCGGTGCCGCCTAGTGCGGCCCGTCTCCTGCTGTGGGGGGCTCAGGAGCCCCCGGGCACCGAAGGACGCCCTCGGCGTCAACGGCAGCGTGAGGCCTACCAGCCACACTGCCATCCATCACAGGGATCGCTACAATGTGCTAATAAAACACAAAAATTAAAGACGGACAGCCCCCTGCCACCCGCCTGCGACCCCCGGTGGCCCCTATTAGTCGCCTTTTACGACAGGCAGGGGATACCGTGGTGGAATTCTCCAAACGCCCCCAATCCACAGGGCGGAGACTCGTGTACCCTGTTGAGCAAGCATTACTAACCGAACGGAAGCCATCAAATTAACTATTACTACATCCGAATTGTGTTCAGTATAAACAAAGCCGGTATATTGATGACCGCTCTCGTATTATGAATACATTTGCATTGAATGAAATTAATTAAACGTTATCATCGGGTCTACGTCGCCATTCAAACATCGCTTCTATTTTGGTAATCGATTGTGTTCGGCCATTTATTATTTCAACAACTTGATTATTAAGTGCTTTATTAATGAATAAATACAATGGTATGTTCGAACTTAATTAATAGTCTCGAGTAAGTTATTTCATTAATTATATTGAACGATGAAAGGTGACTGTTCTTAGACGGCTCTGTAAAGTCAAAAGTTAATGGTCTCTCTCCTGAAGAAGAAAAAAAAATTTATCTCCATTAGCTTTAAAATTGACATTGATGTTATTGAGGCCGATAGGAGCATTGGATTACCTATTTACTTTTTCCAGATGATTACATCTAAATAGAGTAAAATGCGCTGCAATAAGATTTTAAACATTTGTATTAATTGCTTACTGCATTTCTTGGAAACGAAGCAGGGCTCAGTGAAGTACGAAGTGAAAGCATTTTTCTTCAATAAAACGGAAAGGCTGGGATGTAGATTTTAAGTAATAAGATTAGAATAGTGCCGAAATTGACTTTTTGTTGAATTGATCTCCGCTACTGCAACTTCATTCTATTGTTTTCCGCTTGATGATACTACTACCACAATCGTGTTAGTCTATTCTTATATACCTTGTGAAGCCTGTCACTACTTAGCTTGTCACTTCTTGAACTGCTCTAGAAAACCCTACCTCATGACTTCAAATCCAGCTTCAATTATATATTACTATCTCCCTCACATTCCAAACTATCATTCTAAGCCGTTCTTCCATTTCAGAACGCAGAATCGGTTCTCGTCGGGGGCTCATGTCAAGTTCCAGACCCACTGTACAAGGCGATCGGTTCCATCATCTCCTTCTACATACCTCTTGGGGTGATGCTGCTGACGTACGCCCTGACGGTGCAACTCCTGGCAAGGCAGAGGAAGGGCCTCGGCGCCGGCTGGGCACCAGGGTGGCTTGGTGCGCCTACCATCGGTATTTATATGCATGTGGTTAATGTAATAAGTGTTATGATAGTCATGCCTTGAAAGTCAGATTCAAACTATGTAGTAGTGAACTATGGTGGATCCAAAGTTGATATTTACTTTGTTGCTGTTTCCTTTCTAAAATCTTAAACTTTATATTTCTTTTATTCATTGTTTATAATCTAATATAAGCTTACAGTGCGAGTACGCCAATATATGATAATTAAAATAATATTGCAACAAGAACAGTGAAGACCATTAAATTATTGTAGGGACACCACTATAATTACACACACACACACGTACTCACGCCCGTTATCCCCGAAGGGGTAGGCAGACGTGCAACTAGTGCACCCACTTTTCGCCGTCCGTATTCCGTCCCATGATGTGATACGGGGCGAGCCTATCGCCATATCGGGCACAAATTCCAGACTCCAGGCTGATACTGAGTAGAAAAACCCAGTATCACTTTGCCTGACCCGGGGATCGAACCCGAGACCTCAGCATTGCAGTCGTACCGTAATACAACTACGCCACCAAGGCAGTCACTATAATGACGTGTACACATTTTTTTACTAATATTATATTATTTTGGTGGACATATAGTTGATTTTGCAGTATAGGTACAGAAAGTAATAATAATACTAAAAGAAATATACATAACATAAATTTCGTATCACGTCAGCATAGATATTTTGTAAACTACCTTATAAAAATAAGAATAATAATAAGCTGGTCTCATGCAAATAAACGAAAATGTTCTAGAGGGAGAAGTTAAACGACGAAATGACCGTAATTTTCATGTTTTATTGTATAGATTAAAGCAAGCGATTTGAAGTAAAGGTAATATTAATTGAATCAAATATAAACCCATCCTTCCTTAGCACCTTTTGACCGAGAAAGTCATTAAATTAAGCAACACCACCATTATTATTTACATCCTTGAATACGATTTCACAAAACCGTTCTGAGGCTTTCAGTTTAACCGAACGCCATATTGAATGTACCATCGTAGATGCCGATATTAAAATTACTATTTATATCTACTATTTATATGATCAAAACCCTAGGTAAAAATGAAATTCCCGAACTGACAACCCAGGACAGAACAGCTTGGTGCAGACATATTAGGAGAGCCGACCACACATAAAGTGCGAATGAGCAAAGAAGAAGAAGAAGAAAATATTCTTTGCGGTTAATTTAAATAAATATTCGCAGTATCCGTTACATATTTATAAACTTTTCTCATTACCATTCATTTTCGTTTCTATATTAATATAACAAAAAAAAATATTCTACAAAAGTAAACTTTAAATACCAAGAGTTAAATTTCAAACTTATAACAGCTCGTCAAACGAACGGTAATTTGAAGTAATATACCATTATCTCGAGCTATAAATCTTAATCATTTTAAAATTTATAACCACTAATATAGATTAATTTTCCAGTAGATTTGATGAATTTGTAGATCAAAAATAATCAAACTTGCTAGATAAAAGTTAAATAATAGATCGATTTAATTTTAATTTTATTGATTGAAAACGCCTCCGCGACGCGACGTCCTCTCAGCACTCGCCTATGAAGATGACCTACTTAATAGGTCGAAACTGGTCGCCGATTCTGACCAAGAATACGTGAGTAAAACCGTGGTTTGTAAACTATTAATGTGATTGAAAACAGTTTATAAAATTTACGTGGACGATGAATTAAGATCTTTATTTTATTTTTATCGCATTTGTATGATGAGACATACATGCCGCTCGCCAGATAGTAAGCTATACGACCGCCCACAAACAGTAGCAACACCACACAGAACTTTGAATTACAGATTACTGCGTGGCACTACACTGCAATCGTACAAATAAGATGTCGAGTCTACTAATGATGAATAATTACTCTAGCTACAATTTCCTTAAAATCTGAACACAATAGTGTATGCACACTGCCCTGTTTCATGTGTCATTATTCTAATATCATATAACAACATACTTTATATTAAATGGACACTATTCGCTTTCACAAAATGTATAACTCACTAATTAATCAGATTAGGCGTATCGTAGAAGGCTCTTGTGCTATCGTGAATTCGCTAGTAGTTGACCTTAATGAATAATTACCTCTCTATTTCGACTTTCTCTCAATAAGTCTATTTAATAGAGGTAATTTCTTTTCTCCTACTGCAAATTTATCAGAAAAGAGTAAAACACCAATTTCGAAACGAATATAAGCAATTCATCTAATTTCCCACACAGCGTCATATAGAAATACAGTTCAACAAATAGATACCCAAATTGAACATCTTCAATTGTTAATCCATCCATAAATTACTGACAAAACCAATATTCGGGGTCTAATTCCAACAAATTTTTATTCATACACATCGCTACTTATATTCTGTAAAAAAGGTCTTCGGATTAAAAACCACTCAGAGGATGCGGGATTAATTTTAAAGCGGCGTCGAGTCTAAATTGTACTTTGTGACACACGGACGATAGCAAAAACTTACATATTTTTAACTGGCTAAATTGCGTTGTATTGCGTACGTGGCATGACTATTGCGTACGCGGCATGACTATTGCGCTGTCGGGTTGAGCCCATAAAAATTGAGACTGGATTTTTCTGTCATAAAAATCTTAATCGCAGCTCAAAGTCAGGAAGTTGGCGGAGCTCTACCTCAATACCTAGGAAAATGCGTAAAAGCCGTTGGTCCTGCGCCTGATCTCTGTCCGGTTGTGTCGGTTATGGCTTCTTTTCGGTCAATGCACCTCTGCACTATATTATTATCACCTGCGTACTTGCTGTGATCGAAATTTGGCTAGGAAGTTTTTTTTTGTTTTTCTGATGATACCAATAATAATTAACATTTAAGACGAAAAAGAAGAAGTTTGTATTATGATTTGTGACACCAATTCAATATTACTTAAATAACAACATTTCTTTAGTAAAGAGCCCAGACAGAACGTTAAATCTCCTTACTATTACCTACTTGTCTGAAATAAAATGGTGCCAAGTAAATGAAGAAATAATAGATGTAAAAATAAATGTTGAAGGCCAACATGGAATCATCAAGAATAACAATAACCTCACTTCTCAATTCCCATCAAGCCATTAGATTACTAATTAATAAAATAGATTTTCCATTAAGATATTCGCCAATCAATACTCCCGTGTGTCACACAAATGATCCGTTGCTAATCTTAAAAGGTAAGTTACTTTTCGACGAAATCTCCTCGAAATCGTTGCAGAAATAGTTACCGAGACAGAAAATGAAATCGAAACGGTATTTCTAAATCCCTTACGTATCATCATTAAGTATATAGCTTTGGAACCGAATTCGCTTTTGTGGAGTACTTTAAGGAATAGGTTTCGGGACTGTTCATGGTTAATAGATTTTAATACATTAAGATGAAATTTGATATGGATGGCACTTCATGCTTTAATAATTAATGAAATTTGGTAAGTATCAGTATGTAAGACTGACTCGGTGGCTCAGTTGTATTGCGTACGCAGTACGACACCGCTTTAAGGGGATGGGTCCGCATCCCAGGCCGCGCAAGGTGATATTAGATTTTTGTGCTCAGTATCAGCTCAGACTATGGAATTCGTGCGTGATAATATGGCTTTAGGCTCGCCCCCCATCATATCATGGGACAGAATACACAGGCGAAAAGTGGGTTGATGGTTGGTTGGGTGGTTAAACCTTTGTTTGTTTTTGTTTTTGTATTGTATCATTAGCCTAGCGGGTTACATATCAAATTATGCCACACTCGTATCTAGCCTCGTTTAATGAAAACAAAATTAGCTACACTTAGATACATACATAGCATCACGGTTTTTTCCCATTTCAGAGTCAGGGTGGATAACACCCACATAGCGGCAGCTATGTTAGGTCCCATGGAATTGGGGGCGGGCCTATTGCCATTTACCGGGCACATTTCCAGATTCCGGCGTGAAATTGAGTAAAAAAAATCCAATATCACTTTGCCCGACCCGGGAATCGATTTAAAGGCATTGTTTCTTATCGCATCATAATACAACTACGCCACCGAGGCAGTCACGATTAGCTTCACTTAAATTAACCATAAAATTTAATGAAATGGAGCTCAATTTTCATAGCCCATTAACTAATGAGAAAATAAATCAAAACACAAATACCAAAACGATCAAATCTAATCAGAAGATGAGATCTGCATCGCCAACCCATTTCCAATCAGCGGCATTAAAAACATTGGTTGTATCGTTTGGATCTCCAACATCCCAAATTAAACTGATAAGTAATCTGAACGGTTTAATATGTGAAAGCTCGAACTTTTTGCCATCGGAAGCGACCGTTGTGTATATATGCGTCCTGAATTTGTTGGTTCAGGTGTTGGTAAGCCTAAAAAATAAGTGTTAGGATAAAATGTTTGTGAGGGTATTTGTAGTCTACTGACCAGTTATGAAAACCAGTCGAGATGTCAAACTAGTAGTGGAAGTGACAGTTGGGTGTATAAAAAAGGCTGCCGTATCGATGAGCACTCATGATCTCAGTCGTAGTTTTAATAGCAGTTGAGTAAGTTAATGATCGACTTTTCATGCCGGTCGGTTGTTTGCAGATATATTTGTGAAAGTATTTCTGTTAAATATATTTCTGTAAAATCAGTGGTAGATCTTTTTTATTTAGATCAAAATCGCTTTTGTTTCTAACATAACAAACTTTGATTAATTATATACCTAGATAGAGTGACGCGCTACAATGAAACTAAAACAAACAGGCCAACTTTTCTTAAGCTAGTATGCGTGACAGCTGTGTCATACGTTATCGCTGCATCATTCTGCGTATCCTTGTGTACGCGCATAATGATACCAGTTATTATATGGTTTCTATTAAAACGGGGAAATAATTATATCCATGAAAAACAACAAAACATAATTCACTCGAACTTATTTAGCGGGCAACAGTTGGCCTTAATTTTTTTCGACGCGTTTGAAACGTTCAGTGTCTATCTAGGTATATAATTATACAAAGATAACAACAATGAATTGTATGTTATTTTTGGAAGATAAAAGTTTTGATTTTGAATAATCATTGATTAAGAAGTATCTGATATTGAGTATTTGGAAACGAAATCTTAAATTGACGTGGTATTTTTTTAATAATACACTTTTATTATTAGTGGTTCAATACGCTGGGTCCATGTAGGATGGCCTGGTAATTAATACAAGTCATTAGAAATTTACTAAGGCCAGTTTCTAGGTTGCAAGTGAAATTCATTTGACAGTTATCGTATTAAACAGCTAATGTAGATAGTAATCATTTTTTATGATATAGGGGGCAAGTGAGCATACGGTTCACCTGATGGTAAGTGATCACCGCCGCCCATGAACATCTGCAATACCAGGGGGCATAGAGATGCGTACCGATCTTTTAGGTGGGAGATATAAATTACAATGTAACGTTTGTATTTGATCGGCTTATACATTAATGTGACGAGTAGCATTTATCAGCAAGCGGTGTAATTGACCCTTAAATTTTTTCGACACTATCCCGCACCCACCACTGCACCTCCTGTAAGCCAGGATCGACAGTGGCACGTTTATGACACCAAGCGGTGAAGCTCGGCGAGTCTCTGGGAGCACTTATAAGTCTCAACGAAGTTAATCAAATAGGAGGATAGGGAGAATTTGTAAAAAATAACCGATAGGACTCCTGATGGCAAGCTATCACCACGACCCGTGACCCGGCACTCCTAGAGAAACTATGGGCGTTGCTTACATCTTTAAGATTAGCTATCATGCAGTGGTATACTTCGCTCAATGTAAAGTCACATAGTAAATAAATCTATTTGTGCTATAATTATCCGTTGCTCTATTTACCTTTTGTCTACAACTGCTCCCAACTAAATCCCCTATTCAGATAATTTAACATAAAAATCTTAGCTTGAATTTTTGACGATTACAATACATTTTATTCGTATTGTCGGTAAAATTAAAAGCTAAAATGGTACCCGGGAAAACTCTCATCAGAATTACTTTGACAAAACACTGATTAATTTCTCCCATTATCTAATATTATTCCATTTGCGTAATCGCTTTCAAAGCGCTCTAACTGTCTTGGTAGTAAAGAAAATGTTCCATCGGGTTCTGGAAGCGACGTTTCATAATGAAATACGCCATCTTACAGACGCAAATACCATAAATGCTGGCTGAATGTTTTTTGCCTTTGCTTAATTGCATAGCTGAATCGGAAGAGAAATTATGCCGATTTTTGGACGAGGTATGCGGGTAGAGTAGGAGATCCGTAGAAGAACGAAAGTCACTGACATAGCCCAGCGGATTAGCAAGCTGAAGTGGCAGTGGGCAGGGCACATAGTTTGAAGAACTGACGGCCGATGGGGCAAAAAAGTCATTATTTTGGTGATACTTAATGTTATATTGCATAATTATGGTGGTATATTATCCAATATACTCCTATTAAAGAGCTCAAATGAAGTGAATTTAAATAACTGTGCTAATCAAGTGTTTGTTTGTTGCCGCCAATAACGTAAAGTCAAGATAAAGTCTTGGTAAATTTTACTTCGACACACTACTGAGGATAAAAAAAGAAACAAGTATGCGTCTGAAGGACTTGTATCCATGGACAAGAATTAATTAATAATTTAAAAAAATATTAAGCCTTATATTGACAGCTGTCGATGGGATACTAACTTATTATTATTTTTTTATTTTTTTTTATTGGCATTTGTGTTCACATTTTGCCAATGTCAAGTTTGGTTTGTCTATTTTATTATCTGTAGTATGTCGAAGTAAAGCAGTGGCTACCTTACCAAGACTTAACCAAGGAGTATTGGCAACAAAAAAAACACTTGATTAGCACAATTATTTCAATTCACTTCATTTGAGCTCTTTAATAAAACTATATTGGATAATATACCACCATAATATTATGCAATATCACCGAAATAATGAATTAAAACAAGAGCACCTCACGACACTTCCAAGTTCCCGCCAAAACTCCGGATACTAACTTAACCGTTAACACGTTATTCCTCTGAGTACTTTTGTATGTATCCGGCGATTCTCTTGACATCTGTCATGTTTGTATGTAAACATGCTCATTATGAGGGTGAGAGGACTTCGAATTTATGTAACGACGGTAGAAGCCAAAAGGTAATACGTTTTCAAATACGAATAATGCTTAGCCCTAGATGCAGGAAAGGTTTTCACTGGTGGTAGGTCTCTCATATGAAAGAGTCCGCCTGGATGCGTACCACCGCAATGTCTATTTCTACCGCCAAGCAGCAGTGTGCATGCACTTTTGTGTTTCGGTTTGAAGGACATTGTAGCCAGTGTAACTACAGGACATAATGAGACTTAACATCTTATGTCTCAGGATGACGAGCGCTGTGAAATGCCATACAGTACTTTGTAACTCAAAGTGCTGTATGGTGTTACTACTGTTTATGGGCGGTCGTATCGCTTACCATCTGGCGAACGGCACGCACGTCTCGTCTTTCATTGCCATAAGAAAAACAACAGGTAATGTGATTTTGAATTCTAATGGATAAAGACTCTATGGATGTAAATTCGAAAGTTTGGATGTTTGTTACTCAATCATGCCAGAATGGCTGAACGGATTTGGATGAAAGCAGATGTACGCTATTTGGATGGGTTCTGGGCCTCAAAACCTAACCAGGCTCAAACTTTATGTGTATTAAAGGGGCAAAAATATGGATCATGGATACATTTTTTTTAAAAAATTGTCCCCACCATTTATAACTATTTTAAAAACGTTAATTTTAAGTATAGTTTTGAAGCAAAATAAAATTACATAAATCTTAAAATCGGAAAAAAATATTATACGATTTATTGCAAAGGCCTAGTTTTTGGGAGTACTATCCATATTTATATATTTGATATAATGATGCAGTTTAAGTTTTCATCAAAATCCGTCCCGAAACTCCGTCGAGCATTTTTCACTATTTCTCATAGTTTCGGATTCCGTCATCCACGCCCACTTGGAAAATTCACGCTGTATAGTGGGAATTTTAGCCTAGAAGACTTCGCACACGGGCAGAGCCGCGAGCAAGAGCTAATTGGATATAAGCCGGATAATCCTTAACACAATTTACCGGAACTAGTCACTTAGGCAAGCCTTCATGGTTCATGCTACGGTCGATATCCACGCAAAGGTTCCGATACCTCTATACCTACATTCGTACATACACACCCTTATCCCATAGAGGGAGGCAGAGACTATTGACTGCCATATACTACGATCCTGACAAACCTTCTTCGCCACTTCCACATTCATAGTTCTTGTAATACACAGTCGCGGGTTAAGGGTACACCTACCTGCCCTTTTTGGAGATCATTAATTTGATAAATGTACGATCTCCTCAAGCGCCTCCTTCCAGCCTTACCATCCATCCACCATACCATACAAGCCCTGTATTATATGAGAGGGTTTAGGCCTTAGTCCACCACACTGTCCTAGTGCGGGTTGGCAGACTTGGCATACCTTTGAAATTCTTATTGAGAACTTCTCAGGTATGCAGGTTTCCTCACGATGTTTTCCTTCACCGATAATCACCAAGAATACACACATAACTTTAGAAAAGTCAGAGGTGCATGCCCTTGGGTTTTGAATCTGCTGACATTCGTCTCAGCAGTCTGTTCCACTCCCAACTAGGCTATCGCCGCTTCATCATCCATTGATGCCTCTGAATCATCAAGAAACTCTGAGTTGAATAAAAATTCAATTTTAATCTTGCGTACAGTATATTATACCTTCCAATATATTACCATGATGAACCGAGCATATAGTACGATATTTTGCATACATGAGGACTAATCAACATTTTTCTAGCCATCAAATTGTTCAATTCATCTACCTAATGACTTCTTATATTTAGCGCGAATGTTAGACGTTGAAATAAAACTATTTTGCGGATTTTATCGCGGTTTTTTTAATTAATATTTTCTCCCGACGTTTCGAAGGCTTTGCGACACTTCGTGGTCACGGGGCGGACTGAGGTATTTGGTGGTCCGAAAAGTTAATGTTACAATATCTACCTTCATTACTTAATTATATATTTAAAAAAAAAAATTTGTTATTGACGGTCCGATCTACTTCATCTAACTATCAATCTAACAGTGAATAATTTTGACTAACAACCATCAATCCGCTTCCCACTCAATTATGTTGTCAATGTACAGTCAGCAGCATAAGTAGATGAACAAATTCAAAATTTCAAATTGCCTACATACTTTTGTGTTCTTACTAATCTTTTTTTTCTATTCGCAAAAATAAAACAAAGTGTATTTACTTTACTTCAAACGAAGAAAAAAATATTTCAGTTTAACTTAACGCGTATATAGGCGATTTGAAATTTTGATTTTGTACAGATATTTATGCTGCTAACTGTACACCATGCACGTGTATTTTCAGTGACGATACAAATCGAGAACATTACTGAATGTACATTTAAAACTGCTCTTTTTGTGTGGTTCTCGTATCCCCGATATAAAACTAGTGTATAAGACTGCTGGTATAGTAAAAAAAAAAAAATTTGCATCATTATTAGTTAAAGTTACTCCACAGCAAAAGTAGCATACTTTTTTATATTATAAGTATACCTAGATGCGATTGTTACATATAGTTTTATGATATTTTTTAATGCTGCACGGTACCATGTTCTCACCACAAACTAATTCCTATATAAATCCCCGGAATCATGGATAGTCCGCAAGAGCCTAATCAAAATCGATGCATAAATTCCTATAAAACAAAACAACCTTTTTTAAGTCCAGAGATCTCTAAACATACGTATTTTTTGCAACGAAACATTCCCGTAATTTTACAATCTATTTAACATCACATTAAGCAGTAAATTATACTCTTAAACCAAAAGAATTGTACATAAAATAGATTTATGGACGCATAAAACTGAATCCCATGTGTGAACCACCTAATTTATTTTCATCTAGATGTATCGACATTTTTTATTAGAAGATATGGCAGCCGCGGCAACGCTATGAAAATGTAAATTCTGGCATCTCAGCCTATTTTGATCCGGTCCATATGCTTTTACTACAAAGCCTTTGAAGCCTGTCAATATGTTATGCTTGAATCTTGGCACAAAGGTGTGCCAAATTTGATAGCTGGTTGTTGATACGTAAACTCGTACGGGCTGATTTGCCGGTAAAACATGTTAGAATTTTCATAATTTGACCTTTAAACGCGCATGCTAACATGACATTTAAGGAATGGGGATTGAAAACAGAGTGTAACTCTATAGAATTGAAATATGAAAGCAAATAATACTTAACTCTATTACAAACAAATAAACTAAACGTAATAAACATTAATCGAAATAAAAATCAGAAATATTTATTTATATAACCCGCGTAAGACTAGAGTCTAGGATCTAGACCAGCTATAATCAACCTGCGGTCCGCCGAGCTTTTGCAGTGACCTATCTAACTTAAAAGACTTCACTAAAACGTTTCCCAAAATCACCTGAGCTGTAAGCTTATCTCATTAGATTAAAATAATTCAGTTAACTGTGAATACTTTTAATAAATAACCTAACATTTTTAACTTTAATTACATTTTTATATACGTAACTAGGCCAATGAATTTACAATGCCGCCATAGCTAAGACGTATTTGCTGTCCGCATCAAAAATGGTTAAGTACTGATTAAGACCATTGCGAATTAAAATACGTTTCACTACAATAGTACAATTCGAAATCAAAATCGAACAGAAATACAGTGCGGGATGTGAAAAGCGGCTTCAGCGTTCAAATGTGGTGAACTTTAATCTGTTTAATCGACACAGTACACGAATCAATTCAATTATGGTCTTCGTACTGCGCAATGACGTTTTTGAATCGTGATAATCGTTTTAACATTCATAATCGAATCATCGTTGATTTGCTGATCATTCGAATAGTTTAACTAAATTAGTAGATGTTGATTATGACTGAAAGTGGACCGTAAACGTATAACGAGAGGTGAACAAAAGCTTTTTTATTTGCTAAAGCTTTATACTTTATACAATAATATATCATTGATTTATTGATTAGATACTGATAGGACCGTGCGTTGTACATTTCTTTGATCTCTTGAATCTTATTTTATATGAACAGTGAGTGATTGATGATCGAATTTTGAGTATTCTTGAGTGATAAGTGTTTGGTACTTAGGCAAAAAAGATAAAAACAAGTTAAATTTTTTACAAAATTAAACACTTTATTTCTCCCAGGTCGTCGATGTACTTGGAAGAGGTTTCTGGGCCCGAGAAGTGGAACTCCTCAGCATTCAGCAGCATCTACTGAGACAGAGCTGCCTCCAATCGACACCAGAGACCTTTGGCTCCAGGACTCAAGGTATTCTGATAAATAATCATTATGTAGTCTAGTTTCAATGTGCTTCTGGATGTATATAGACGTAGTGTCAGGAATGTCGCCTAGATCATATGTCGCAAAAAAATCTGTGATTGCAAAAGACCTTCCTGATTTATTTACTGAATCATCATCGTATAGATCGAACTATAGGAATCGAAATTTAAAATGTTGAAGAGATGTTGTTTTGTATCTTTGCACGGAAACGTGACTCGAATAGAACGGACCGTAGCGGTTGAAACGAGACAAGCGCCCAGCTCCTCGAACTATACTTTTTTTAGGGTGCCACCCTGTTCACCAACAAAGTACCTTATCTGCCAAAAAGTTTAAATGGGGACCTATTTACCTCCCGCCCGAAGCCTCGTAACGGTTAAGGCTGCTACTGCCTGATGGTACAGCATAGCCCAAATCTAATGACAACAACGGGGACAACCTCCTCTCTGACTGTACCGATCTGGGTTACAAAATTTATTCTTATACAGGGTCATTTTGACATTTCGTTAATAAGTGAAATCACATACTTATCTCGTCGAAAATAAAGCTTTCCATTAAGTTATTTTAACCATAGATGTAAAATAAAAAAGTGTAAGTTTCGAACAAAATAAATATTAAATAAAAGTAACTTTAAGTTTACACGACCTTATGCCACTACTTCTGCTCTAAGATAATTCGTCGCAGCGGCAACATTATATTTTCATTCAGAAATACACTTTCGCACACACCATATTCGCACTGAACTACGAAATTATCAAAAAAATTGCAAACTACTACCGGGATTTTTGGCAATAATATTCGTTATTCATGGATGATTTTTGGCAAGATGTTAGAAGAGGTAAAGACGAATATGTGGTTTCATTTAGTAATGCAATGTAAAAATGACCCTGTATAAGATCTATTTTATTCACTCTATCCTTCCTTCCAAATTATATAACAAAGTCCCCAGCCGCGTCTGTTTGTCTGAACGCGATAAGTTCAAAAACTTCCCAACGGATTTCAATTAAATTTAGTATGAAGATAATTTGAAACTCTAAGGAGGACAAAGGCTACTTTCAAGCCGCAAGCAAAAGCTAGTTTACTAATCAATCATTATTAAGACCGGGTTTTTTCAACTGTAGTTATCTTTTTGTCTAGGTGTTATTAAGCTGGACGCGCTCGCGGAGCTTCGAGTGCTCCAGGTGCTGCGAGCGCGTCCAGCTTAATAACACCCTGACAAAAAGATAACTACAGTTGAAAAAAACGGGGCCTTACAGTTTCATTCGTGACTAATCTGTCAAATTCAAACATTGTGATGTTAATTGACATCACGCACGCTCAACCTTATTTAATATTCATTCGTATCATGATTCATGACAAATGGGATTGGTACGTTGCGATCAACGGTCTACGACGCTAGCAGTCTCTAGGGTACCACATTGAATTCCATTTGTCTTTTCATTTCTATTATTTTAGTCATATCTTCTCGTCTCATATCGTCTTGTCTTTGTCGAGATTATAGTCAATTGGGAATAGCTGTCCAGAAAATAGATAGATCAGTGGTATTAAGGATTAGAATCTATGTTAAAGATGTGTTTACGCTATTCGAGGTAGTCACGGGGTAACTATAGCACGTTGAGCAGTGGACGGCGATAGGCTGATTAATAATAATAAATAATAATACAGCCCACTGTTGAGCACGGGCCTCCTCTACATAAGAGAGGCTTTAGGCCTTAGTACACCACGCTGACCTAGTCCGGGTTGGCAGACTTCACACCCCTTCGAAGTAAAGAACTTCTCAGGTATACAGGTTTCCTCACGATGTTTTCCTTCGCCGTTAAAACAAGCGATAATTCACAAAGACTACACACAATATAACTTTAGAAAGGTCAGAGGTGCGTGGCCTTGGGATTTGAACCTGCAGACATTCATCTCGGCAGTCCGTTTCACTACCAACTAGGTTATCGCCGCTTTTTGAGTCACAGTACACCAAATTTAAATTCAATCGGGCTTTTAAAATTGGAAATGAGCTGATCTTCATACATTATAACTAAGAACCATCGCGATCATATCAGCTTTCAAACAAAAAAAACCGCGTCAAGATTGATCCATTCATTTGAGAGCTACGATGCCACAGACAGACATACAGATATACACCCTAAACTTATAACACCCCGCTTTTTTGTGGAGGGTTAATAAATCTACTCTTATCTACATTAGCCGTTTAACAATAACTAACAAATAAAATGTACTTGAAACCTATGAAGTAGACCCTTAATATATTTATTAAACAAACACAATAAACAAAACAATTACACAAACATTAGTGTTGATTATTTTAACAAATATTATGCATTTTAAATATATATATTTTTTCAATTATTCGATAATACTCAATTAAACAATTTACGGTATAGTATTTTGAAAGGTCGCCTATTAGGTGGAAACGTAAACTTGATCATGTACTCGAAATTGTATTAAAGTCTATTATCAAGATTGGTGTATAAAGCTTGTACTTCATTTGTTTAAACGCGTTTTTGAATAAAGTATTTATTATTGTATTCATATCTGATGAAAAAATATTACTGCAATGCTGAGGCCTCGGATTCGATCCCCGGGTCGGGCAAAGTGATATTGGATTTTTCTATTCAGTATCAGCCTGGAGTTTTTTTTTTTATATCATTGAATGATGAGACGAGCATGCCGTTCGCCTGATGGTAAGCGATACGACCACCCATAAACAGTAGCAACACCATCCAGCACTTTGACTTACAAAGTACTGTGTGGCATTCCACTGCGCTCGTCACCCTGAGACATAAGATGTTAAGTCTCATTATGTCCAGTAGTTATACTGGCTACAATGTCCTTCAAACCGAAACACAACAGTGCATGCACACTGTTACTTGGCGGTAGAAATAGAGAGTATTATACTATTTACTATAAATAGGGAGTCTGGAATTTACGCCCGATATGGCGATAGGCTCGTCCCCTATCACATCATGGGACGGAATACCGCACAGCGAAAAGTGGGTGCATTCGTTGCGCCTCTGCCTACCCCTTCGGGGATAAAAGGCGTGAGTGAGAGTATATGAAAAAATATTTGTAAATATTATTGTGATACAAATTTATACCTAATAATGAACTTAAACGGAAAGAGAAAACATTGACACAAAAGGTTATTTATGCGACAATGTAATACTCATACAAATATGACGAAAAACAATACAAGACGACAATAATATTTCTATTCTTTATACTCTTTTGTTTTTCCACTTCTCTTGGCATTTATGGCTATCTCCATTCTCCTGTAATTAGAAGCTGAATCTCTGCTAAGATTAATCTTAATCAGCGGTCAAGGCTGTCTGTCTGTATTATGCATGTTGTTACAAATCTTAGTTGTACGAATTTATCGTAGTCTCGTACAAATTGTTGACATGTCTAATTTTTAGAATTTCTAAAAGCCATTTAGCACCACTGTGGAACTCGATTCCAGATATATGTTTCTGATATTTACATATATTATGTACTTTTTGATTTTAGTTGCAATACCTACTTTTGACTTAGAGAAACTACTAATTTTCTCGGTCCTCCATGGACTTAAATCTAGATTGAGTAGAGAAGATAGGCCATGCTCTCTGACGTACGTGCTTAGCGGCTCAGACGTTCTTCAAGCAACGTCGTTAATTAACTGTTACACCGACTTAAACCCTATCATATGCATCACAATTCACACCACTTGAAGTAGAGTTATTCATCTTTACTTTTCATGATATATAATATATGAGTTATGTTGGTATTGAACAATAAAAGATAAGTCATTAACATGAAAGTATATTATCTACCTCTATATATCACTCTTTATAGGCATATAAGTCAAAAGTAATGCACAGTATAGTGGAGGAATACAGCATAATATTCCGTGAAACGTAATGAATCGCGGAACGCATTTATTTTTTATAATCGTACACAAATTGCGACATTCAGTGGGTAGTCATGCAATAAAATCATTACGTGTTACGGCGAATGTGTTGCGTCAACTACTTGCGGGAAGCGGGAGTTTAATTCGTTAAATAATATACGTGGGCCGGATTTGGGATGGAGCCGTATGGGTAAATGAAAATGTGAAATTTATTTAGATTTTGCATGAGTATACTACGCAAGAAATGTAGAGCAATCTGTTATATAACTTTATTAATATTTTGTTTGAAATAAATTGAAAACAAAATATTAGAAACTGCAAGTGAAGACACAAATTACTCGTGTAAAAAAAACTGAAACATTATTTCTATAATACAATATAATCCAACTAAGCTTCACCATCAGTAGATAAAAAACAAGGATGCTCCTTAACATAGTTAATTATTTCATACAATAAACTCATGTTGTACAACTCTAAATTCCTCCCTATTATATTTGTCTCGTATCAACTTTAGCTAATGTTAAGCATTCGTGAATATAATATCATGTCAATAACCCCCAGCACGTGGTACTGCCTGCATACCTCCCTGTATACTTTTTGTCAAAATTCGTTAATTATGTCACTGGGTGATTACGCTCTTGGACGGAGTTGACGCCGTTGGCTGTTTCGTGGAAAAGCATATAATCATAAACTGTATGGTTGTAAACGTTGTGAATCTAAAGTGTTTTGGACATGGAAGTATTAATGTTTTCTGTTTGACGAAATATTAAGAGAAAACGTCTAAATTAGATACCAACTCCAAATATAAAGCCCTTTGATTAATTATATACTTAGATAGAGTGACGCGCTGCAATGAAACTAAAATAAACAGGCCAACTTTTCTTAAGCTAGTATGCGTGACAGCTGTGTCATACGCCATCGCTGCATCATTCTGCGTATCCCTGTGTGCGCGCATAATGATACCAATAATTACATGGTTTCTATTAAAACGGGGAGATAATTATATCCATGAAAAACAACAAAAAATAATTCACTCGAACTCATTTAGCGGGGAACAGTTGGCCTCTATTTTTTTCGACGCGTTTGAAACGTTCAGTGTCTATGTAGGTATTTAATTATTCAAAGATAAAGCCATTTCTTTTTGGTTTGTAGTGGCTTTTGAAGTCGGGTTTTTTTCTTATTAAAAGATTTTCTTTTCGCTTTGTTTTTAGCCCTTATACTCGTGCATGCGTGATGTAAAGTAATGGAATGGCCTTTCCTGAAAAATATAAATTTAAATAACGGAAACCCCACCCAGTAATTTTTGATAAAATCGCGGATGACGTGTTGAATACAGAATTTCCTTTTTTTGAAGTCGTTTAAAAACAGGAATAAGCTAGACACGCACTATGCGTAGTTTTGTCTACAGCAAGAATTATAACTGGAATCCGTGGTCAGGTAAAGTAAGATCTCTTATCATACTAGCGAAATCCATGCGCATTCAAGCGAGGTAAAGACGCTGCGCGCTCGTCCCGTGTAATAAGACTGTTAACTTTACTTGACCACGCATGAATCAACACGGGCTTAGTTTACCTTTGTGCCAATTTCATTCAAAGGATTTTCTTTTATTGGAATAGCAAACAGTTACAAAATAAGTACATATTGTCAATTTAAAACAAAGTATTTAGGTAACTAGTAATAATAATAATGTAACCCACTACACTATTCCAAAAACACGGTTTTGCATTTACTTCTATTAATTGAATAAGTAAACAAAGTAATTAAATTCTCGTTGACAATGCATGAAACAGTAAGCAATATCGAATATTTATTATTCCGAGTAATAAAGTTATGCCTACTAGATTCGAGTTTCTGATGCAAAAGCTTATAGTAAAATGCAGGGTTGTATAGTCTCAGGGACGGTTCCGTGCAGCTATCTTTGTGCAACAAGATACCCCGGGGCCGTCCCGTATGCGCCGAAGAAGGCCACCGTGGGTTATGGTTGGTATGCCGGTGTTGGGTGTACATAGTGTTCGGAACTCGGCTCAAAGGGTTGTGTGGTCTGCTGAAGAAGTGATAATCACCTGTAGACGTACAAGCTATAAAATTTGCTACTACCACTTTAATGGAGCACAAAAGTGGGTGCAAAAAATGCAGCATCAGGACCGGCCTTAGGCATCCGGGCGCTCCAGGCGATTTTATTAGTTTTTTTAGTTTCCACGTTTATGCCTATGAAGCCCTCCTAAAGCCTATGGTGCCCTCCCTAAGACCTGGCGTTCAGGGCGTCTGCCCGGCCCGCTCCACCCTAAAGCCGGCACGTTGCAAATTGTAATTGCTATAAAGTAGAAACCTGTTAATTAAACCAACAAATAATATTGATTGCGGCAACAATTCACCACTCTACGCACGCATGCTCACGCCTTTTATCCCCGAAGGGGTAGGCAGAGGCGCAACTAGTGCACCCACTTTTCGCCAAGCGTATTCCGTCCCATGATGTGATAGGGGGCGAGAGCCTATCGCCATATCGGGCACAAATTCCAGACTCCGGGCTGATACTGAATAGAAAAATCCTATATCACTTTTCCCGACCCGGGAATCGAACCCGAGACCTCAGCCTTGCAGTCGTACCGTAATACAACTACGCCACCGAGGCAGTCCACTCCACCTAGTCCACCACTCTACAAAAGCTCTATAATAATAACAATATTCTTTTATGTCACTATCAATGAAAAGTCTTTTGCAGGCGCAATTGTGACTTTTCATTCCTCTGAATAACGAGTTCATTTCATTGGTTCATATAAGTTCGCTTCCCGGATTAGGCTTTTCAAAAATTATATTTGACATAATTTTATCCCTTTAAAAAAACAGGCGTATGTTGCGGAATTAAGATTTTTACCCGAAATTCCCAAAACATAAAACTGAATTACAACATACAACGTAACTGTACCAATTCAAAATATCCTGAAAGTGGCTGAATACATTACTTGCCTAATTTATAGGCTAGGTGTAATTTAATAGACGACCCGCATCACGTTACGGCAGGTTTGCCCCGGATCAACATACTGCGCGATTCGGGCGTCATTTTTCATATGACGACATAGGCTTGGCAAACAAATGAAGTTTCTGTATACAACCGTTTTAGATTTGTTTTGGGTTGGCAATTTATATAAGTTTTAGTATGTCTCTGTGCACATTTTGGATATGTTATAGAAGGGGCCCTCTGGGTAGGTACCACTGCAAGAGCTATTGCTACCACCAACCAGCGTGCATGCACTATTTGAAAGACATTGTAGCCTGCATAATTACGGAGCATTATGAGACTTACAGAGAGGGGGGGTTAGGCCTTAGTCTACCACGCTGGCCTAGTGCGGGTTGGCAGACTTCACATACCCTCGAAATTCTCATGGAGAATTCTTAGGTATGTAGGTTTCCTCACGATGTTTTCCTTCACCGTTAAAGCGAACGATAATTGATAAACAATACACACATAACTTCGAAAAGTCAGAGGTGTGTGCCTTGGGTTTTGAACCTGCGGACATTGTCTCGGCAGACCGTTCCATTCCCATTAGGCTATCGTACAACCCCCTCTCTGTAGTAGAGGAGGCTCGTGCTCAGCAGTGGGCAGTATATAATACAGGGCTGATTGCATTGCATTGCATGAGACTTAACATCTTATGCTCAGGGTGACGAACGCAGTGGAGCCACGCAGTACTCTACAATTTATAGTTCTGTATGGTGCCCCTACTGTTTAAGGATGGCCGTATCGCTTACTATCAGGCAAGCGGCGTGCTCGTCTCCTCATTCAACTGCGATAAAAAAATAAAGTGAACTTCGAAACCGCTGAATAGATTTTATTGATACTTGGCAAACGTATAGACCATTTCCTCAATTAGTATAGTACAGTCTATTTATTATTAAAAGTATCCAGAAGGTGTATTCCACTATAGGTTTGGCGCGGGGAAAGTCACAACCAACGTAACGTTAATAAATTATTATGAAAATAAATTGCAAGCAAATGTTCTTGACAGCTTTGCTAGACACTCAATAAAATGCAATAACATTTTTTGTAATGCTTCTCAATTACGAAGTACTTACTTTTATCTTATAACATCGTACTTCAAACAGTTTCGTTTGCGTTTGACAGATTTATAGTTTAACCATTCGGTGTTGAGTAGAATTTTTTGTATTTTTGCTAAATCTTTTAATGGGGCTGAAAATCATTACAATAAGCGGTTTTGCTCATATTATTTATTAAGTATATCGATAATTTACATCATTAAAAATCAACATGATCTAATTCCGCAAAGAAATTTAATATATTATCCTTTGAAATCCGATGGAAGGGTTTCATGACACAAAACGTAAACGTATCTAGTGACGTCATCAGGCATTACGATGCGCGCGAAAGAGTTAGCGCGCTATCCCCATTACACGCACATTGCAATATTTGGAATATGAATTGCTACACATTTTTTTCTATCAAAAATTGCTAATTTCGCAATAGGTCTTCTTTTCGTATTATTTACTAGTACCTGGGTGACCGAGCCTTGCTCGGGTGTTTTTTTAATACTATACATGATATTTATTACTTTAAAGTAGGTCCTAATAATATTTTATTTATTTATTTAACACTTTATTGTACATCAAACTAAGGTGAATGTATAAACATAAAATAAAACTAAGATGATAAAAACACAAGTACAATTGGCGGTCTTATCGCATTCCGCAATTCCTTACAGACAACCTTTGGATGGATTGGAGATGATAAGAAATTTAATAGAGGGATGTCGACTGATACAGAAAGATGAAGTATATACTATGATATGTAAAAGGTGACGATGTACCTACTAATATAATAATATAATAACTCCTATTGCATACAATATATGTTTATAATAATAAAATACATACACAATTCATAAATAATTAACAAAAATAACATACATAATAATATCATACATACACATAATACAATAAACACTAGCATAAATATTATTTTCAATTTTAAGAAAATATTCACGACTGAAGTCAAATGAGTCGATACGTATACAGTTACCTTACTAATTATAAAAAAATCGTTTCTTTAGCGGTTCAGATTTTAAATTTAATGCCTGGTTTCATATTTTTTCTATATTGAATTACATCACGAGCAGATACATGGTTCAGTTCTCATCCGTTGTCTCACTTAATAAATAATTGATAAAAGACGGATATCCTAAAGAATGATGGCAAGTTTATACCTGATTGTTTCAGTAAGCGTCTAAGATTAAGATATGTAAAAACAAATATAATTTAAATAGCTAATATTTATCACAGTTTTAGTTTTACTGTTAAAGGCCACAAAGTAATGTTTATAATTAAAAGTTAATCAAATGTACTTCCGGTTTCGTTATTTGTGATTTGTATTGACATATAAACAGTGTTGCCACCTGAGAATATAAGCGCCGAAACGCGGTAGATATTACACAATATTTTTATAACAAAGAAATTGTAATAATATATAATAATTATTCTTAAAAACTAATAACGTAATAAAATAAATATCGATCGGTTTTTTGCTATTAAGTGTCAAGTTCGAGTAAAAGATTGTTCCATTACCCATCCTACTAAGGTAATTATAAAAAGAGTAATAGCAACCCAGCCGATGACAGCGAGCGTAACATTATGACATTTACTACTGTTTATTGTCTATATACATTAGTCTAGTTTGTCTAGCCTATCCGTTACGTTTGTTTTCGTTTATCATAGTTTTTTCTTGAGTTTTGACCCTAGCTTTGCCCACGGACTTGATTCTCTGCCTCATACGACGACTTGTGCTTTCTCACGGACGATCTATGCTATATACGACACATTGTTTTTGCTAACGGACTGATTGCCTCACGATTTGGTTTACGCTTGATCATGGACCGCAGACGCACGCGCATTTTGTGCGCTAATTGTAATATCTGCGTAAATACCCTTCGCCGATATCACATCTTGGAACAAAACACAAGAGTATGTACCATACTCTGCAGCTGGATTTATCCACAAATCGTAAGTCTTAAAATCTCTTGCTATGTGGCATTGAATAGTGTTTGTGAAGCTTAGTTACATTAGAATGCATTTTTTTTTCAGGCTACTGATGACGATTATGTTTGCGAAGCATGTTTGGAACTCGCAATGGCTGCAGTAAATCTAAATCTTCAGCAAAATTCTAATACTGATCAACAAGCTGGAACACGCCAACGAGGCCATACTAATGTTTGTTTCTTGTGTGGCTGTTCCCTTGCTCGAAGGCAAAGTGATAAAATATTGATGGATAATCCCACTGAATTGCAGCGGACTATTATTCAGATAATTAAAAGCCGGAAAGAACCACAACAGGTATGTAGTTCTATTTAATTTAAAAGTCTAAAAGATTACTTTATGCTATAATATTATATGCAATAGTCATTGGGCTTTCAGGATTTTCATATTGAGCCTGGTATGTTTTGTTCAATGGGTTACATTACATCACTGTAATTTTCTTTATTACTATGGACCCTTGTTTTAAAATATTTCCTTTATTTAAGGCTGGATTTTGTGCCAGAATAATATAAATCTTATTTTTGTTACACAGATAACATCTACAGATAAAGTATGCCATGCCTGTTGGTTGCGCACCAAAGGAGAAGCTCTCCGTAATATTCAGGCTACTGTATTAAGATTACGCGATGGAGCAACAAATCAACATGGAGATGTTGATCATGCAGAACATATCTCCGCGCTGGATGCAGGCAGTTCATTAGAAGAGAACCAACCCAGTGAGGATTCTCATGTTGTTGATGATACCCTGGCATCAGGATCACAAAATATGGAGTCCGGAACAATATTATTACCAAACTACAGGAGAGCTGCCAACACTGGTAACCACTGTATATTTCCTGACTGCCCGACTGTTGGTACTTTACACAGTGTGCCTGATAAATTACGAGCCATCATATTATGTAATAATCACTTTTATGTGCCACAATTGGCTCGTGTCTGTGGAGTCCATTTGTTTAGAAATTCATGGGATGAATTATATCAATCAGAAAACAGCACTAATGTATTTAGTGTTGATCATGTGCAACACATTTTTTCATTTGTAAACGCTTTCAACCCTACACTAGATTTTGAAAATATTGAGGAGATCGATAATCATATTTTTGAATATTGGGTAGGATTACCAAAGGAAAAGTTATATAATATACTGGAAGAAATACCACGCATATTAGAATATAAAAATGGGAGGCTGGGCCTAGTAGCTTTGCTTTTAAAATTGAGAACTGGGGAATCTGATGAGAGAATAGCCACTTTAATGCAAAAGCCACGTCGCAGCTTGGAAACAATGATGAACCCAGTTCGTGAAATACTTCTGCAAGATTTTGTACCCAGGCACCTGGGTATAAATCATATTTCTAGAGAGGAATTAATAACTCGTAATTTAATCATACCTAATGGGTTATATGGTAACCATAACAATGCAATTGTTATCTGTGATGGGACATATATTTACACAAATAAAAGCAGTAATTATATGTTCCAAAAAGATAGTTACTCGCTACATAAATACAGAAACTTATTAAAAATATTTCTGATAGTAACTAGTGATGGCTATATAGTCGATTGTTTTGGCCCATATAAAGCAACAACCTCAGATGCTGAAATAATGTTCTCATTATTTAAAAATCAAACATCCACCCTTAGGTTATATTTCAGAGAGAATGATGTATTCATTTTAGACAGAGGCTTTAGAGACAGCATTCATTTATTAGAAAGATGTGGCTATCGTGCATATATGCCAGAATCTCTCTTGGAAGGTGAGCATCAATTAACGACAGCTCAAGCAAATCGGAGCCGCTGTGTGACTATTTGTCGATGGGTAGTAGAAGTAGTAAATGGCCATCTGAAAAGAGATTTTAAAATATTAAGGCATGAATATAGCCATCGATCTCTACCACATTTAATGCAAAATGTACAAATAGCAGCGGCTCTGTTAAATAGATTTGGGAGTCGTATAAAAAATAATGAGTATGCCAATCAAATATTAAATAAAATAAACGAGAGAATTAATTTATCAAATAATCTGGCTAATATGGTAGATGCAGAAAATATTAATAGACGATCAGCCAATTTCAGAAGCCTCACAGCAGATCGAAATAACATATTGACATTTCCTCGACTGCAATACAGTGACCTCATATTATTCGCCATGGGAACGTATCAAATCCGTCAAGCTCGCTCTTACTATGGGGAGCATATACGTTTTCATGGTGGATACAGAATTGAGGTTTGCAGTGAATTAATTTCTTCCTCTGAATATAATTTAAGGGGAAACGGAGACACAACTTTAATACGTGGAAAAATAAAATCGCGACATATTACGAGAAAACAATATTTCGTTTATATTTTAATAGAAAATAATAATTGTGGTTTATCAAGCATAGTCGAATACTGCTGTAATTGTTTAGTAGGTCGGCGTACTGTAGGTTGTTGTGCTCACGTTATGACAATTGTATGGTATTTGGGTTGGGCCAGACATGAGACACATATATCCGCGTCAGCAAACTATTTAGATGACATAGTTATAAGAGACCTTGATGATGAGGAATAAATATATTGCCTATAAATCTAAAGCTTTTTTTATTTAACCCAAAGCCTATCTATCAGTAGAATTCAGTTTTTTTACCTGAGATAGACAACGACAAATAAATATAATATATAGGTACATAGATATTTATGATTTATTGTGATGTAGATCCCTATTTCAGAAATTAAGGTCTGGGTGTAGTTTAACATTGTAGAACTCTGCTATTAAATATGAATAGTTTTTTTATGTCAAGTAACATGACTCAAATAGTTGTACCCATGAAAACTTTTTCTATGTTATTAACAATTAAAGCTGTGTTCAAATAACCGTTCAATTTCCGATTAGTAACATAATCATAGTACGTTTGAGTGTTCATAGTCAGTGACATAGCAGTGGGAGTAGAATAGCCCACCCTGAGTTACAGTCAAAGTAATAATCTAAGGTGACTGCTCAAAATAGTTTAATAAATAAAATATGCTCGTACATATTGTTTTGTTTAGCAAAAATCATTATAAAGTATTTAATTTTATTAATAATTACCATAGATATATTATGTGGTATTAAATAAATACAGTCTCTATATCTACTATCAAATCTCATTGACAGATAACCTCTAACTATGAAAATGTTAAATAACTAATAAGATTTTTTGTGGCCTCTAAATAAAAAAAATCTTTTTGATTTGGTTCAGGATAAGTATATTCTATAGTTCTAACATTTTTTCATTCCAAGACGCGTCAAATCGATATCAGGTAAAACGTTGTATGGAAACTTGCCATCATTCTTTATTATCATGGTTTAAGATAATTACATTCGCACCAAATTTGGTCTTAAGAATATGTTCCGCGGCTTAATTTCTCCCCCGTTTAGCAGCCCTAAGTTAGTGGTTAATAAATATGAATATCCCATATTTATACTCAAGGTACATCGATATCAAATTTCACCATAATCGGCTCAACTGTTTATTTTCTTCCCCTTTTAACCTTCTTATTTGGGGATTAATAAAAAACTGAATATGTCATATTTATTTCCTAGCTTCAACAGATCCCCAAACCAAATTTAAATAGAATTGGTTCAGTGGTTTAATTTCTCTCCCCCTTTACCCCTCTCATTTTGGGGTTAGTGAAAAAATAAATCTCATATTAATTTTCAAGGTTCAAGATATCCCCAATCCCCATCTTGTGCAATACAATCGGAGCAACAGTATTTCTCCCCTCTTTTAACCCCCTTAGTTAGGGGTCAAAAAAATTATATCCCATAATTATCTTTAAGGTTATAGATATACCCATACCAAATTTCATTACAATCAGTTCAGGAGTTTAGTTTCTCCCCCTTTTATCCCCTTTAGTCAGGAGTAAAAGAAAAGAATGAACATTCCATATTTATTTACCAGGCTTAAGATATTCCCATACCAAATTTAATTACAATCGGTTAAACGTTCCCTTAATTATGGGTTAATAAAATAAATAATGTATGTTTTATATTTGTTTTCTAGGTGTGAGATATCCCAATAGCAAATTTCTATACTATCGGTTCAGCAGTTTAGTTTCTTCCTCCTTCTAACCCCACAAGTTTGGGGTTTCATAAAATAACTAAATACCCCAATTTGATTTTTAGAGCTCTTACTATTCCAATCCGAAATTTCATCCAAATCGGACGAGCCGTTTCCGAGAAACCAATTACATATATATACAAGTTTAGCGCGTTTAAATAAGAGCATTCTATGACTGTCAAAATAGAACAAAGTAAACTACTCAATTGCTGTAGACACCCTGAGGTCTTAAAATAAAGCCATTAGAGAATCGTTGAGGCTTAGGGTCCTAAACTTGAACTTCTTAACTAAGTAGATCTGTTAGTTAAACTTATATTTAAGTACGAGAGATTTATATTTAAAGACTTTCTTTGAGCGCTGGAAAGATTCCGTGTGGAATATAGTATAAAATTAAACTCAACAAAACTTCGAGCTTGATTAAGTCTTTGGGTATAAATATTTTAGAACATACACACACACACACACACACACACACACGCCTTTTATCCCCGAAGGGGTAGGTAGAGGCATAACTGCACCCACTTTTTGCCATGTGTATTCCATCCCATTATGTGATAGGGGGCGAGCCGACAGCCAATCACAATATCGGTCACAGATTGAAGACTCCGGGCTGATACTGAAAAGAAAAATCCAATATCACTTTGCCCGACCCCGGGATTGAACCCAAGACCCCAGCATTGCATTGTACCGTAATACAGCTACGCCACCGAGACAGCAAATATTTTTATAGTAACAAATTGTGTGAATTAGTGTTTGTTTTTCTAAATTTAGTGTTGTTTATGTATTACTTTGTGAAATGATTCCTTATGTTTACGCGAATGTTAGACATTGAAATTAAACTATTATAACGGATTTTATCGCGGTTTTTTATTTAATTTTTCTCCCGACGTTTCGAAGGCTTTGCAGCACTTCGTGGTCACGGGGCGGACTGAGGTGTTGGTGGTCCGAAAAGTTAGTGTTACAAATCTACCTTCAATTTACAATTATACAATTTAAAGATGTTAGTCATTGTTTGCGGTCCGGTCTACGCAGTAAGAGCTCACAATGTCTTGAGGTCTGGCAGCAGGTCTTTTGGGGCCCGATTTAATTAGATGTATGACCGGGTCCCAGGCTTGTGCAAGTTTCCAACCATCTTCTCTATTGAAATTAGGATGTTTTTTGATCTCAATAGCCTCGCGGATCATCCTAGGCAGGAATCGGTGTTCTTTGGCAAGGATTTGTGGCTTGTCGAATCTAAGGTAATGGTTGGAGCCTTCTTCTGAGTGTTCAGCTACTGCAGACTTCGTAGAGCGTCGGTGTTTAACATCAGCTATATGTTCTTTTACGCGGGTCCCTATATGTCTTTTTGTTTGTCCAATATAAGAGAGGCCACAGTCGCAATCTATCTTGTATACGCCCGGTTCTTGTAGAGGTATATGGCACTTGACAGGTGGTAAAAATTGACTAATCTTCTTAGGCGGCTTAAAATAAGTTTTTATGGAAGCGCGCTTCAGGATGTAGCCAATCTTGTCGGTGACTCCTCTTACATAAGGTAATACAACTGGGACACGATCAACTGTGGCTGGTTTCACTCGGTCTCTGTGACGGCGGCGTGGAATTTGGAGCTTGTTGTCTCGCAGTACTTGCTTGACATGTTGCAGCTCAGCAGCCAGGTGTTTCTCGTCACAGATTCCTTGTGCTCTCTGAAACAAAGATTTGCCCACGGTAGCTAACTGTTTTGGATGGTGATGAGATTCACCGTTCAGGTATTTATCTGTATGGGTCGGTTTCCTATACACAGTGTGGCTTAGGGACTGATCAGGATTACGGATGACTAAAACATCTAAGAAAGCAAGAGAGTTATCCTGTTCCAACTCCGCTAAAAAACCGTAAAACCGTAAAAAACCGCGATAAAATCCGTTATAATAGTTTAATTTCAATTACTTTGTGAATTTTTTTGTATGACTAAGTGACATGCATAATATATTATCAGCCAATTCTTTACTAAGGATATTCAAGATTCAAGAATATGTAAGCTGGAGCTGGTGTACCTTACTAAATTAATTTAGATTTAAATAAATCGATTGTTAGGTACCTATAAAAAAATATTTAACAAATTATTTAATTATAAATCACATCCAGTATATAACAAACAAAAAACGCTGCAATGTCACATGTAAGTCACGTACAATATTGCGTATTATTATTCTAACATATGTTCACGAATTTTCCCTTCACCACACATCATAAATAAAACCTCATTCAATTGTCTACGGCTTGTTGCATCCAAATTTGCCAGTGTCCTTTCGCAAATTCCCACGCCAACGAGCTGGAGGGCGTCCTCCACTACGCTTGCCGACTCGTGGTCTCCACTCAAGAACTCGTTTACGCCAGCGGTTATCGGTTCTTCACAGCTAAGAGTACGAAGTAGTTGTTACTAAAAATTCCACGTTAACAACTAATTTAACAGTATTAGTATGCATAATCTAAATGATTGAGTAAATACATCATTATAAAGCAAAAATTCTATGCTAAAATCGGACACGATTTGAATTGCAAACTCAGAATTTACATTGAGAGTTAAATTTGACACAATTCAAATAGATTTGACACAGTGTAGCTGTTTCAAATGATATTTATTTGAATTTCATTATTTTGTTACCGACCAGTTTACAAATCGAATTAATGATTCATACTTTGTCTAGAAGTCTATTTGTATTCTATGTTTTAAAAGAAACTGTGTTTTAAAGTCAAGTGCAAGTTTCAGTGTTTCCTTGATTATGGCCACAAAAAAACGAGATAGATTTTGTCTAGAGCCTATGTCCACTAGGATTTTAAACTATCACAACGCGCCTATAATAATACAGAACAATTATTGAATAAATCATGAGCACAAATATTATAAAGATGAAATTATGAGACTTACATACTTGGCTTTACGATGCCATACATTTTCGCGGATCAGCGTCCATACTCTCAGGCCCCGGGCTCTGTGGCCCTATTACGAATTCCTTACCCTTTCTATCGCATCTAAATCAACAAAAAATATGTTAGAAACATATAATATAACGTTTATTCGTGTTTATTTATGAGTAACGTAACATTTTATCTTATAACATACAGCTCGTGCATAATATCAATTACACCCCAGTGGCACCCACTGGCGAAATGCGGATAATTTTTTGCTTAACCGTCCTTTTTAGTGAATGAATGAACATAGTTGAAACGCATACGCATGCTCACGCCTTTTATCCCCGAAGGGGTAGGCAGAGGCGCAACTAGTGCACCGACTTTTCGCCAAGCGTATTCCGTCCCATGATGTGATAGGGGGCGAGCCTATCGCCATATCGGGCACAAATTCCAGACTTCGGGCTGATACTGAATAGAAAAATCCAATATCACTTTGCCCGACCCGGGGATCGAACCCGAGACCTCAGCCTTGCAGTCGTACCGTAATACAACTACGCCACCGAGGCAGTCAAGTCAGTAGTTGAAACCTATTCAGTATGATGTGGTGTAACGTTGAAAAAAACTAGTTTGCGGATCTTATCGCGGTTTTCACTTATATTTGAACGAACATTCGCATTTATAACATTAGTAAGATATGGGTCTAACGTTTTCAAAAAACGACCCTGAGAATAAACTATGCCAAATAAGTCATTTATACGCATGTCAAAAATACTTTGTTCTGATTGGTCAATTTTCGTAATGGAAAAAAGCGTTAAGTATTGTTTAGTGAAAACGGTCGTAAAAGAATGTACGCAGGTAAAGCCGTGAGCAAAGCGTAGTACGTACCCAAAAACCTTTAAAATTACAATTAAACTTGTAATTACCTGTTTTTCACTTCGTGTCCGCACTGGGCAAACTCATTTTCACTCATCACTGAAGTGGGCGGTTGTATTGAACAGAAAATATCTCAATTAAAATCAATCGAATACACGAACGGAGAATTCATTAATTAAAGTCACTTAATAACATGAAAATTGGAACGTTTATGGTATTTTTAAGTGCTTTGTGAAAGTGAAATTTACATTGTTATGATAAGCGTTTATTTGTTCTATTTTTAAATTAACCCAAAATATATTGGTGTCGTAATTGTTTATCAACAGTTCTATCGGTCTATGAATTATATGCAAACCGTTTTCCCGCATACGAACAAATTAACACAAATGTATGCAACGTGTGTCGCTGCATCATTAGAAATTTCGTGTATGACGCTCGTGTAAGATAACTTATAACCCGTGAAGTTAGTTATATAAGTGACCATTGGTATTAATAATAATTATTAATATAATCAATTTAATGTATCTTGACTTATCATAAGTGCAACTATGTTCTCCTACGTGATGAATAAAGTATTTTATTTTAGAAGCTTTCGTATTTCATTAGTCATACAATATATGATTTGCGTGGCAGCACTAAATCGGGTTTTTTAATACATCAATTACTAAATCGAATAAAATCATTAACAGGTATATCAGTTTTGTATCATAGCGAAATAATTTCAACTATAAATACGTTACAGACATTACCCGTTTTAAATATATGTAGATCTACGTTATAATTCGTCACCCAAGTTAAATTTCTGAAGCTTTGATTAATTATATACCTAGATAGACACTGAACGTTTCAAACGCGTCGAAAAAAATAGAGACCAACAGTTGTCCACTAAATGAGTTCGAGTGAATTATTTGTTGTTGTTTTTCATGGATATAATTTTCTCCCCATTTTAATAGAAACCATGTAATAACTGGTATCATTATGCGCGCACACAAGGATACGCAGTATGATGCAGCGATAGCGTATGACGAAGCTGTCACGCATACTAGCTTAAGAAAAGTTGGCCTGTTTGTTTTAGTTTCATTGCAGCGCGTCACTCTATCCAGGTTTTAAATTTATATTCTTAGCAGCTTTTTTAATTCTTAGCAGCATTAAAAAAGTATTCTTTTGTCAAATTGTTTCTTGTACTCGTATACATAAGTTATAATCATAGTTATGAGATTCCATATTATTATACAGAGTCATTTGACATTGAGTTACCGAATGAAACCACGTACTTGTCCTCATCAAAATAATACTGTACTATCAGTTACTCATTACTCTTTAGCACGATGTTAGCAGAGGCAAAGACGAGTATGCGGTTTAATTTTTTAACGCAATGTAAAAATGACCTTGTATACATCAAAGCTTTCGGCATGACATTCCAGAACCCTGATCAGTCTATATCACCGCCGAACCCTGTGTGCTTACTGTGTAGTCCTGATACATGTTTGTGTTGTCGCACAGCGAGCCAGCTCCTTCAGCAATGACGGCACTGCATCAGTTTGGGGCAGAGATGTTGCGACTATCGCGCGGCTTGGAAGCTTCTGCCGCGACCAAACCGCAGTACCGAGGGTATAAATTGGCATTTATTTGTTCGCTTCGAGCCTACTTTGATGTGGTTTCAGCACCTGTGTTAATATATGTGTAGATAAATTATCGCTTAAATGTACGCTTCTGGTATGATGCCAAGGAAGTAAAATAAAAAGACTATTTATAAACATCGTTAATGCATTAAAATGTTAATTGATGTAGACAAAACCTTCATTTAAAATTAATTTTAACAGTAAATATTTGGGCAGATTTATCTTTTAATTTAATAAAAGATCAATCTGCCCAAAATCTAAACGTTTACTCACACTGATACTTATTTTTTTTTCAGGACTAACGTATCAGAACGTGGTGGGATGCTCACACCGGGGTCATTGAGCGTCTCCTCAAGTTCACCCTCATCAATGCTGCAGGATCGTCGTCGCCCATCTTCGAGTGGGGAGCAAAACACTCCTCTCCACAGACCTCGAAGTGCATCAGACGATGAAAGTAACGACGGTCTTCTAGCACCTTCTACACTGACTACGAAATCCAGGAGCTCGGAAGACGGTCTTCTCTTACCGCCCCCTTGTACCTGTCCTTATTTTGGTTCTGACTCTACCCCGCCTCGGCGAACTACTGAAGTCATTATAGTCCCCGGAGGAGACATCAATGGCTGCAATGGTTATCCTAGGAACGGAAATTTAAAAGACGAGCCATCTACTCCATTATTTAGGCGATCGAGTAGGGGAGCAGCTTCTATGGTTACATGGGACGAAGCTAGAAGGTTCCGTAGAGGTTCCAGTTTTGGTGGTGCTAGGACCACACTCTCCACTCCAGTTAGGAGTATTCGTGCTCAGAGATCGGTAACCAGGTCTAAACCTTCATTATCAACGCCACAGCGACAAACTCCGAGAACACATCATTCCAGAAATTCCAGCGTTATATCAAGGAATTCGTCACGTCACGGACGCATACTGCGTTTAGAACAAAAGGCGACGAAAGTTTTAGGCGTGGTATTTTTCACTTTCGTGGTGCTCTGGGCTCCATTTTTCATACTAAATATGGTGCCGGCAGTGTGTCCTGATTGCGAGGGTAAAATTGCCCATTGGGTTTTCGATTTCGTTCTATGGTTGGGTTATGCCAGTTCGATGGTGAATCCGATATTCTATACGATATTCAATAAGGTGTTTCGGCAAGCGTTTAAGAAGGTCCTGAGGTGCCAATACTGTAGATCTAGGAGGTAGCCGGCACCCTGGGAGCGCGTACGTCCATCGTCCGATCCAGGCATCGGAGCGCTCTCAGTTAACAGAAACATAAGGTCACAATACGTTTAATACAGAGCTTTAATTGCTTCTAGTCATTACTTTGCTTCTATGTTGCTCCTGTCTGAACTGTCTTGTATATACTTTTTTTATAATACGGTATCGACCACTCACTTTAATGCGGCGCACAAATAGTAATATTTGCCTTCGTTCTGACCTCGTTACTGCTGCTATTGTATACAAAGGAACAAGCTATAAGACGACGTGTTACCACAGCAAGCTAATTCAAACCTTATTACTGATCCGTACTGGGGAAAATAGCGTATACTTCCCGTTGGTATAGTTTAAAAAGTAACTGTATCGAAATGTTTCATCTGAAATGGCTTCGTCTTTATAGCGAAAAGAATTGACTATTTTTAAGACTGATCATTTAGTTATAGAACGGTGATATATTGCATTTATGTGAAGTTCGTTTTGTATAAGGCATGAATTGAATGGTCAAAGTGGAGTTCCGAAATACCGTACTTAGAGGAACGTAGTTTTTGCCCATTACAATGTTATTGTGCGAAATTTCGACATTTGTTTTTGTTTTGGCCCGTATAGTCAGCCTGTAATGGTTTTTGTAGACTCCAACCAAAGTTGGTGCTCTAAGCAGACAATTTGAATATAACCAGCTTTGATAAGGTTCCTAAAAACACACCGGCCTCGGCATTTTTGGAATATAAAAAATAGCTTGACCGCCCTATACGTTTTTATCTAGGTATGAAGGGATATTTTATCGAGGACCCTCGTAATTTCTAAAGTTAGTCTCAGTTTAATTCACTAAAGTGTATTACTCTATAGATCATGACAATAGAAAACGCGACATCCTCTTAAAAGTTTTTAGTTTCTAGAACTTACTATCGGGTATTACGTATGTATTTTACAAGTTCATAGGGATATAAGAAGATATTTATCCCACGTACACGGCACAAACATGTGCAATGCATTAAATGATAACTAGTCACTTCGTTATATAAAAACATAAAGATAATGAACATGACATATCACACCTTTAAGACGAAAACGACGCAATTCAAAAAAAAAATTGGGTTATCGTCATAAAATGACTTAAAACTGGTCCCTTTTTTATAAAACCGATATAATAGTCCTTTATATAGTTTTGTCCTTTTCCGGCTTGAATACGGCGGTGTTTGAACTATTGTTGTATTGAAAATTTCGTTTTAAGTAATTTAATGACGATAACTCAATGTACGATTTTTTTAAAGTCTTTTTCGTCCTAAAGGTGCGATATGCAACGCTATCCCAAGCATTATATATCATTTGATAAGTATGTTTATCCTTACATTTTCATATGAAAGAAAGGAAGAAGAGAGACATGTAAAACTAAGGGCCAGATTCACAGGTTTCCAGTAAATTTAATTTGACAGTTATCGTATTAACCAGCTAAAGCAGATACTCATTTTATTACCATTTATTTGAGGGCACAGATTAGAGTGTGTCTTGTATTTGATCGGTTTATGTGACAAGTAGCATTTATCAGCAAGCGGTGAACTGGCTCTTAGTGTCTATGTCACTTAATACGTAGCATATGTGGAAAAGACTGCCTTGGTGGCGTAGTTGTATTACGGTACGACTGCAATGCTGAGGTTTCGGGTTCGATCCCCGGGTCGGGCAAAGTGATATTGGATTTTTCTATTCAGTATCAGCCCGGAGTCTGGAATTTGTGCCCGATATGGCTATCACATCATGGGACGGAATACGCACGGCGAAAAGTGAGTGCACTTGTTGCGCCACTGCCTACCCCTTCGGGGATAAAAAGGCGTGAGTAGGCGTATATGTGGAAAATAAATTCCCTAACCTTATAGAATAAAATGCCGAGGCGGCAGGTCATCATCCAAATGTTCACGGCCATGCCTGCACATACAATGCCACCAAAAGAGCAATGCATTGTTAATTTGTACTCTTCACCTTGACATATAAGATTGACATTTCATAATGCCTAGTAAATGCACTAGCATAAATGTTAAAATCAGTTTTTGAAGTGAAAACTTCTTTAGCGGCGTTGAGCACTTTTCTTGGAATGGGTATAAAATGTTAAACTCGCGTCAGGACACGTGACCTGATCTGAGTAAGACGAAGGTTGTCATTTTTGTGTACGATAGCGCAATAAATAAATATTGTATTTAACCACATAAATGCTAGTACTTTTATACTGATAAATAAAGCAATTCGTGCTAAATTATTCCCTAACCATTCCAAAATATTCAAAAATGCACAACGTTAATGTTCAAGTTTTCACTTCTGCCGGCACTCCCGGAGTGCAACCCGTTGTTTTTTTATCCCCTTTGCCATTCAATACTCGTCATGTTAAAGTACAATACTATTATGTAGTATATTTTGCCCCCTGTCACTTAAACTAATCAACCAACGAGTCGCGATCGATTATGAAAAGATTTAATACTAGAATGGGCTCAATTCTGAATCTGTCTGTAAGCGTGAAATCTCGAATATTGAATATATTAGTGACGAATTGGATCCAGAATTGGACCTATTGATTTAGACGATAATTGTCGTTGTAATTGTTATCGTGTTTGGTCTTTGTTGGGTTTAATATTTGCAAGAAATATAATTATATTTCATTTATATGCCTGTTTTGAGTTACCATTTCAAACCTACAGAAGTACTAAACGTAAATACTAAATGACACGAAAACTAATGTTAAATTAAACAAAGTTCAAACAAGAATAAATGTAATAGCAATTTATTAAATATTTTATGTTCATATGTAGATGATTGGGACGATTCTGAAGGATATTTTTTAAAGGTAAGGCCGTAAGTTTCAATATTATCAGTGTGACTAAGGCCCCGTTTTTTCAACCATGGTTATCTTTTTGTCGGGTCTTATTAAGCTGGACACGCTCGCAGCGTCTCAATCCTCACGCCTGGCGCACTTGAAGCTCTGCGAGGGCCTCCAGGTTAATAACACCGAGGATTACCTTGGGGTAATCCTTGTGGTTAGCCACGGTTGAAAAAACCGGGGTTTAGGCCCAGTTTCACAAGTGTATTAAGCAGCTAATGTAGATAGTACTCATTTTATCACAATTTATTTGAGAGCATAGATTAGAGTGCGACTTGCGTATTTAGTTATCTTATTTTATGTTAGTAGCATTTACTGGTGGTAGGTCTCTCATATGTAAGAGTCCGTCTGGGTGGGTACCACCGCAATGTCTATTTCTAACGCCAAGCACCAGTGTGCATGCACTGCTGTGTTTTGGTTCAAAGCCCAAGGCACACCTTTGACTTTTCGAAGCTCCGTGTGTATTGTTTATCAATTAGGTATCGTTCGATTTAACGGTGAAGAAAAACATCCCGAGGAAACCTTCATAGCTGAGAATTCTCCATAAGAATTTCGAGGGTATGTGAAGTCTGCCAACCCGCACTATGTCAGCGAGGTGGACTATGGCCTAACCCCTATTAGTAGTAGAGGAGGTCTGTACTCAGCAGTAGACAGTATATAATACAGGGCTGATTGCATCGCATTGCAATTACAGAAATATTGTGTTTTTACACAACATGCAACATGATGGTTGTTAGTCAACTTACTGCGCAACATTTAATTAAATAATTTATGGTCTTGAAATTATCTGATATATTTAGAATGATACACACAAAAAGCGCTACCAAAGAATTTTATAATATATTTAAAACTTCTTCTTCTGATTCTTCAGTATTTAGAAGTCCACTGCTGAACATAGGCGTCCCCCAAAGATTTGCAGACCAACCTGTAAAACACCAGTTAGAATTAATGAAGTGTATAACAAAATCTCACTGCGAATAAAATGCTTCAGTAATAGGTTACTTTTGATATAAATAACCTATCACATCATGGGACGGAATACGCTTGGCGAAAAGTGGGTACACTAGTTGCGCCTCTGCCTACCCCTCCGGGGATAAAAGGCGTGAGCATGCGTTGATATAAATAACTAACTTACTTTTGCATTCCTGCTCACAACAATTTTGAAACATGGCAAATATTACGCGAAATTGGCAATATTGTCTGTATAGAAATAGGGAAAGTATCACCAGAATAAAATATTTTACCTGCAGATATTGAACACCGCACCCTACGTTACTAATAATAACGTACAGTTTTGTTATTTCATCATCATGATAGGTTAAGTAGATATAAATTATATCCAATTTCCTTCAGAATGAGTCCCAAAGCGTGTTCAGGCATTTAAGATAAGCACTAGTTTATATTATCTAGTCTAGAATTTAGACGACCTGCTCTCGAGTACGACGCGATTAAATTATTGTGATGTAAAATAAGCGTGTCCTAGTTTTTCAGTTTTCTATAAATATTTTTTTAAAACACCTCCTTGTACATACGCTATTCGTTAGATATGTGTATTATTATGTAAATATGAAATGTGTGAATAATATTAACGTTTCAAATAAAAAGATTCAATCGTGTGATGTGTTTTCTTTTAATTTTTTGTAGCCTTAAGCGACAATGGAGCACTGAGTGGTATCAATTCGTAGAATTTCCGCAATCGTTAACTCTAGAAAACAGAAAAAAAAATGGAAATGACATGTATGTACTAACGATAAGTCTATCGCTACGATATGTCATTCACATACACAACTTTAGCGTTAACGATTGTGGAAAGTCATCTTGGCTATGGCCGCTTATGTTAATTGATATCTACTGCTCAAAAACGTCTACAACTCTGATGAATCATGGATGTTTTGCTGGCATTAAAGGAAAAAATTGAGCTGAAATGGGGCTCAGAACTCCTTAAATGTCACTATGAAAGGAAATGCAAACCAAGCAATAATTTGATGTAGGTTTTTGCTTGAAAAGAGTAATCAAAAGATAAATAGAGCACACACTTGCAAAGCATTTCTGCCTGATGATTGAAAGGGATACAGAAAAATCAATGATTTCCGTAGCGTATTGGGTAATAAACCAGCTGTAAAACGAGAATCCACAAGTTCAACTACAAGATACAAAAATATTTCTATGATCCGAAAACATCTGTTTCGGGCCTTAGATGCTTAGAGACCAAATTCACACGTGGTTCCTTGATACACACGATACAAGATTATAATTACGACCATGACTATGGTGTGAATGAAAAAAATGCAAACGATGGCAATGACATTTCCCAAAATAAAAACATAATTTTTATAATCTACCTTTAGACTGCAACATGACGACGAGAAGAACTAGTTACCAAACCCCAAGTCTTTAGTTAAAACCCAGGACATAACCTACCGGACGTAACCATAATATTTTTACGACATCCCAGCACCCGATCAATTACCTAACAATTTCAATTTATCAGAAGTCAAGTGCCATCGTAAAGGCTATGAACGGGAGATAGGGTATGGCTATAATATAATAATACACAGTGAAAGCGACCCTGTCTCCAGCTAATATGATTACGCCAGAGACAGTACATATAAACATTCTTTGAATAATAAATTACATTGTGACGGCGTGGTTGGACTAAAACATTTTGTATGAAATATTGTTGTAGGCAGACATGTAACTAGTGAACACAATACGGTTCGCTGTATTGTATTTGTGAGGCGATAGTTTCAAGGAACCGAGTAGAAATTTTTGATATAGTCTAAATAGGTATAATAGCTGGCAAATAACTTGAGCACACTATGACATACAAAAAAAACCCCATCACGTAGTAATGTGCTCAAGTTGTTTGCCGGCTATTATAGTACAAGCGTAGAGACACCAAGTTCTATTAAAGAAGTAAAATAATTGGTTTACGAAATCCACAATGTAGTTACTACTTTTCGCTTATTGCTTGGTTAAAAAGTTTCGTAATTTTGACGAAATTTATAAACTTATTGAACGAATTTATGACTTCAGTAATTTGGACAAAACTGGTAGGTATAGCAATTTTACTTTAATTCTAATACCGTCTTATTTAAAAATACATCACCTTCCTAAGATTAGATTAACGATCCACGGATACTGGTCCAGACGAGGTTTATTCTAGAATATAATATCATTCGCCCTCCGTGTGTACGGGTAATAAACGGCTTGTATAAAACAAGATGTCTGCGTTCAGAGTGCACATTGAACCGATGGTTAATTTTTAATACATTCAATTGTTTTTTTAATAACTACTAAATTTATACAATAGCTGAAAGTTTATAATTCTGTTGCTATCAATGTTTATCTGGGTTTTGCTATCATTTGTGTCCTCAGAAAAAAAATTATATGATAATCCAGGATAATTATGGTTTATCTGTATGTCAAATATCGTCTAAATCCGTACATTGGTTTTAGCGTTACTTCTAACAAACATTCATACGTCAAATTAAGCATTTATATTATTAGTAAAAGTAACATTAAGTATATGAACTAGTTTAGTGTTTACTTCTTAAGTGTTTAATTTTCACATCTATAATGTTAGTAAGATTATAATGTCAGCCCAGTATCATATACTTTCCCACTGCTGGGCTCTCTACTATTGTTATTATTTGATTGATTTAGGCGTTAGTCCACCACGCTGGCCTAGTGCAAATTGGCAGACTTCATATACCTTCGAAATTCGAATGTAAAATTCTTCCTAATGTTAGTAGGCTTAGTAACATTGTAAGATCCTTTTTAATCCTCGTACATTTAAGACGCAGTCATACTGATTTCTTTGTCTCCGCCGCGCCGTCGGTGTACTCAGGTGAAATTAAATTTTAATCAGTTATTAGCATTATGCGCCAGGCGATGCAGTTTCATAGAAAAAGTGAGTGCACGCGAAAATATTAGACTCGTTCTGAACTTTAAACACATCGCCTTTGAAACTTTTATTACAATGGATAGCGGAGTTTTAAAATATTTTATGCTTAGTCTCCTTTTGTGTCTTAGGACAGTTTGTACAGGCTTTTAGAGTAGCCTTAACAACAAGGACAAGGAGTTGTAAGATTATTACATTGATGGATAGGATAGCCTCACTGCATTTTAGTAACAGCTAGAAGACACGGGTTCCGTTACCGGTGACGGTATCATTGGACAATTTATATTTTTGACTTGTTACTTCGAAAAACTTAATACTACAATTTGTATCTGATATAGCAATTAATGTACATATCTAAATATCTTCTATATTTTTGTATCCATCAAAATTTACCAACTAACTATTTTCAACATATAAAGTTCCTAAAAAAGAAACAAAAACACTATTGCAATAAATTTTCATTTGATCTTCCCAAGGTAAAACTACCCTAAAACATCCACGAAATAGTCTGCGGAATCTTCTATAATAAGGAAATATTTGAAACTAACGCACAGGGCAATTTATACGAGTCGGTTAATGAAAGAATTTCATTAGCGAAGACGTCGCGATGTCACGGCCAGGCGTTTATAAAAAATCTAAGCCGAATATGTAATAGATATATAATCTCTTTTTTTTTAAGGGAAATGGAAATGCTCAATCTCAAATAAAAAAAACTAAAAAACACGCTTTATAGAAAATCCAACTAAAAAATAGAAAATAAATTTGAATTAAGAAAACAGTGTAAATAAGAAAAAAATGTTTTTATTGTATAAAAAGCGTGGGGTGCTTTTTAAGATATTATCAAAATGATATATAATACTTCTACTCATATATTCTGTCAATAAAACATTTATAACTATTGTCACCATGCACCCCACGCTTTTTTTTACAATAAAATACTTTTTTTTCTTATTTACACTATTTTGTTAATTCAAATTTATTTTCTATTTTTTAGTTGGTTTTTCTATAAAGCGTGTTTTTTTTGTTTTTTTAAACTATTATTTATTTTTAATTTTTTAGTTCTGTTCTACTATTGTCCAACAAATGTCACTAAAATACATATAAACAAAAACTAAATAAAAACTTACATAGATGACGTCATAGTTAATAAGAATCGTTTAAGCATCATTGAAGACGGTTGTAATAAAAATAAAATACCAATCGACCCACAAAATACATTACCTAGATAATAAAACGGCGAATATAATACTCGTACATATGATATCGTTCCTATATCTGCCCAACAACGCGGCAAATGTGTTGCCGAATTGAATTACGTCAGTTTGTTTAGCTAGTTGAAGGAATAACGTAAATAAACAATATACATCTAGTAATCAAACATATTCCTGAGCCTAAGGTCTAATGTTGTGGGTGTAAGGATCTAAAACAGAATTTCAGTCTCACAATACTCAGATTCGAAACAAATATTTGTGAACTCTACAAAATTTTATTTGTGTACCTAAAAATCTGCACTGTGTAGTTATTAGGATTATTGGCTGCCCTCTCTAAGAAATTGACAATGTATAGATATGCCTCATTGAAGAAAAAAAAATCTGCTCATAATGACTACATTGTATCTTCTTACGATAAGTGCAATGGCAATGCTGTTCAAGAGAATTGTCAACCAGCGAGCGCCATATACGCGGCGATAGCCTAGTTGGGAGTAGAACGGACCGCCGAGACGAATGTCAGTAGGTTCAAAACCCAAGAGTACCTCTGGTTTTCTAAAAAGTTATGTATGTATTTTTTTGTGAATTATTTATTTATTTATTTATAAGGTTCTCCAGCAGATTGTACATTAAGTTTACACAGGTGATTTATAACAATGGTCATATTCTGATGCACAACCAACTTAAAGGAGTACACAGCATTCATTAAAATATGTAGTGCGTTAACAGTTAATTTATACAGCTATTATGATTACTTCTAAAGCTAGAATTTAACAAAAAACAAAATGTGATAAAATTAATAAACGAGCAAGAAAAGAAAAGAAATCAAGAATTGGAGGCAGAAGAACCAAAATATTTCAACAGTTTTTGTCTGAACTTATTGTATGGGTCGTGGAAAATATCAATATCATTATTTGATTTGCATACAGTATTATAGGTGGTACACAGTCTCGTAATAGGAAAGTTACGGCCCAGATTGGTTCTAAAGGGACGAGATCTAAACGTATCGGTAATAGGATATCTGGGAACTCTGGTAGGAATTATCGCTCGCTTTAACGGTGAAGGAAAACATCGTGAGGAAATCTGCATATCTGAGAAGTTCTCGATAAGAATTTCGAAGGTATGTGAAGTCTGCCAACCCGCACTAGGCCAGCGTGGTGGACTAAGGCCTAAACCCTCCCAGATGTAGCGGAGCCCCTGCTCAGCAGTGGGCAGTATATAATACAGGGCTGTTATGGTATGGTTATGGAGTACCGTATCTCTCTATGATCTAAAAGCCTCTTGCTATTCCACATAAAGAATGAAGGATCTCAGTATGGTTATATTGTCTATATCTATGTTTATTGAACCGCTCTATAAATTGCATAATTTATAGCACATGACACCACTGCACCTGAGGGCGAATATATCAGTTCAAATATAATGTGGACTAACAAGACTTTACGAGGCTAATAGAGCAAGATACATCAACTAATGACAGAATACGACTTGCCTTAACAACGGCATATCACGAGTTATTCAATATAATCTATAATAATGTTATAAAGAGGAAAGATTTGTATTGTTGTACGTTTGTAACGAATAAACTCAAAAACTACTGGACCGATTTCAATTATTCTTTCACCATTAGAATGCTACATTATCCCTGAGTAGCTAGACTTCTTTATATCCCGGGAACTATAAACCGGAACTTTTATCCCGGAAAAACTCATTCACGCGGGTGGAGCCGCGAGCAACAGTCTAGTAATTTATATTCTACAAAGTAGTGACGTAAATACACCAACCAGTAAATGTAATATAGAAGTTTTAATATATCAGTAACTTCCCTACCAGCATACTAAATTATCCAAAGAAAAATAACCGAGCCTCTAACACAAATAAAGACAAAGGAATATTCCAGGTACACATAAATTGAACAAAATATTCATAAAAATGCCTAGCGTGATAAACTCAGTACTAAAGCGTGAAAAACTACCAGACGATTATGAACAAAGAATTTATAGAGGTCCATATTATTTACGATCACTAAAGGTCACGGGTCTATGAATTAGTACTGTATGGAGTTATTTTATTAAAGTTTGGAACAACTTGTATACGTTTCGGTGATGACGAGCGAGAAGCCTTAATATATTCTAAAATAAATTAATGCCCCGTCGAAAATATTTTATCGAACTCGTAAAATATTAGGATTTATTTAGATTTAATTGTTTTTACGCAACGCAATTCAGTTTAAGGTAGAAAAGAATAGACAAGAAACTCTAATGTTGCTATTGATTAATTTATTTTAATTTCGTACAGAGTATGTCAATTTAATTGACTCAATTTTGAATCTAAAGATCGGTCCCTGGTTTTGACAAGACGTAACTTTTCTAACAAGATATATCCTAGATTGAATCCCTGATAAGGTTAAAAAGACCTTCGGCTTTTAGTGTTAAGGTCGTTAATTCCATTGATATTCAGTCCACATCTAAAATGTATCTCTCATTTCAGAAATCCAGATTTTATTTTGACAGAATAATCGCGTTGTGGCAAAATTCCGTGCACATGTCACTCAGATGGAGGTCCGTACGGATAAATAATTTACATGACGTGCGCTAAAGGTCGATTTTGTGCCCGTCTATTGTAAAACATTTTCTATTCATTTGGCCTTTGAATTATTGACTACATAAATTTATTTAGTTACGAATATTTATTTTAAATAACTGGAATATGCAGCTAGCATATGTTAAAAACTTCGAACCTTGAGACTGATGTTCTGAATTCAGTTCCTGCGTTTGACCTTGATATTGCCGTGTTTTTGACTTGACATTGTTGAGAAATGAACGTTCTTTAAATGCTATATGAATCCTCTTCGTGATTAATGATATAAGAGTAAAGAAAATTCAGTACCTAATTCAATATGTGATGTACGTGTCACCGTATGACAAGCAGTCGTTTGTTGTATCTTGAAGTAAAGTCTAAAAATATATCGGCGCACGTGTCCTTCCTATAATCCCGGGTCCTTCCGCCGTAGCATGAAGTAGAGCTCAGTAGGCGGGCATAATTGTGTCGAACGGCATGAGATAACCATCTGCTGCCATTCGATACTCTATTTGGACGGCATCGCGTTTACCATCAGGCGAGATGTAGTCATTTTATCGTGCCCGAATCCACCACCATACCAGCCCTGTATTATATACTGCCCACTGCTGAGGTCGGGCCTCCTCTATCGTGCCCGAATAAAAAAAAATTATAGGTTTTTTGCCGACTTTATCTGAGAGATACTTGGGTACTTAACAGTCAGTAACAAAAATTACAGTCTGTATCAGTTTTCCTGGCGGGTCGCTAGCTGCCTGTTAAATGCATAGAGAAATAAACATTCACCAAGGTAGCCAAAATCTTAAGCACAAAACACAAGTATACCCCATAGCTTGTGAAATATAACTCAAGGCCCGTTCCTCCCTGGCCATTTTTGGTGACACAGCAGACCCAACCTCATGATAGATGTACGTTTTTGCCAAACGATTTAGCGGATTGGACGCGAGCCAGTGCCGAGTTCCTTGTTTCACGGGAACTAGGTAAAAAGCATTTATTTATTTATGCAGATTGTATCTCGCTGTCTGGGTTTCTAGATTTCTTGCTGCGCTTGCAGGAAATTGTCTGTAGTGCACTCGTATTTAAATATTACATTTTTGAGACTGTCAGGTAATGCCTGAGGCCACGAGTTGACATTACATTTTAGAACATTTATTTACGAATAAGTTAATGGGTATGAGTCCTTTGTTAGGAAACAATGGATCAATCTTATACTATATAGTCTATATATTCATATAGACTTAATAGTTAATAATATTATAATGCTACTGACACATAATAGTAATAATGAGGTAGGGCCTTTACTATTGCACTCAAGTTGGCCAGAATTTGTTTCTATGAAAAATATATATACGAAAATATGTTACTATCTTTGTGGATAAAATAACCCTTATTTGTCGCTTATAGACACTACAATAACTATAAAAAAAATAGTATCAAGCAGCCCCTATAAAGACGCTAACCCTGAAATTGTTTACGATACAGCCACTTTGCAACTTTGTTTTTCCGAATAAGCTGCCAAGATAAATTCTAATTTATTCTTCACGAAGAAGATTAGCATAGTAGTGGACTCTTTTTGGAGTTTAGTCTTTAGTTTATTTTTTTACTACAAGAAAGAGTAAGTAGCTCGCTTAGTAAATGTCACGCCCAAACAGAATCTAGACCATACGGAACTTTGAAATAAACTGAATGATCCAAATTCTTTGCAACAAAAGCAACACCACTATCGTGTCACTACTACCGTATTTTTTTAAACTTTAGTCTCCTTTAATTAAATTGTTAATTCCAAGATAATATCAGCTTTTGGTCACCTTACTCTACGTACAACAGAATCTGGAGAGAGACCAAAATTATTTTCCGTCGTTGAATGTCATCGCATGATCATAACCCTGACTTGACAGGTGTTTACTCTCACAATAGTAATAATATTTTTTTATAACACAGTCCGTGCACACCGCTTCGTGGCGGTATTAATGGCTAATTATCGACCTGCTATCTACTTATGGACTGGCTAGGTGGCATAGTTGTATTGCGTGTGCAGCACAATACCGCTCTGTACCGCGTTCGAATCTCGGGTCAGTGAAAGTGATATTATATTTTTATTATCAGTTAGCCGGTTTGACGCCCGTACGTCACTTAAGGTGACCACTGAAAATCAGCGTTGTGTTGTGGTTTGCACCACATCACAACATTATGCTGAGTGGTCACCTACCTGTCACAGCCACGACTAGCCCCTGTTATTATTGTTATTTTGTGTCAATTGTATCTGTTTGTGTCGCGACTATGACAAATAAATCGTTTTTCTTTCTTTCTTTCTTTCTATATTAAGTTTTTCTGCTCAGTATCAGCCCGGAGTCTGGAATTTGTACACAATATGGTGATAGGCTTGCCCCCTGCCGTATCAAGGACAGAACACACAAGATCAAAAGTGTATCCCTGGCCACCTCCCTGGTCACACCTCTGCCTACCCGTTCGGGGATAACTTCTTGATGATGTATCTACTATCCAATTATATTTTCCAAGCACTGAAAAAGGCGTTTTCGTGATCCAAGGTGGTTTCCTAAACATCGTAGATACCTAACCTGCGCAATTGAATTCTCTGTGCATTTTCAGAAATGTTAGATAAATCGGAATTAAGTACACGATTTAGCAATAGACTCATCGTGCAACAGAGTTAAACACAGAAAAAAAATACACCTTTCCCTTTGTGAGGATACAAGCGTGATCAAATCAGAAATGAAGAGATCCGTAGAAGAGCGAAAGTCGCCGATATAGCCCAGCGGATTAGCAATCTAAATTAGCAGTGGGCAGGGCACATAGCTCGTAGAACTGACAACAGATGGGGTAGAAAAGTTCTCGAGTGGAGGCCACGTACTGGCAAGCGCAACGTGGGACGTCCTCCTACAAGGTGGACGGACGACCTTGTGAAGGTCGCAGGAACCCGCTGGATGCAGGCCGCTTCTGACAGGTTGGCCTAGAAATCTTTGGGGGAGGCCTATGTTCAGCAGTAGACTTCTAAAGGCTGAAGAAGAGAAAGAAGAGAAGCGTGAAGTTCTGAGCAAAGGAAATATCTATTGGTCTATACCTACTTCGGGTATTTTTAACTACGAATACAGTAGGCGTTTCTACTGAATAATATCAAGAAACTTCTAAAGTAAACAATCTAAAGGAACAATTTCATGTTGTTGGCACATCATTGCGTACATTTGACTTGTAAATGAATAATGTAATAGATATGAGAATTACGCACCTGTTAGATCGTACGTATTGAAACCAGAAGTTTCCAACTACAATAAAACTTCACTGAACACTAAAATTTGACCACAGTTCATAAGGTTCTACCGCGAATATTTTGTAAATTTAATTCGATTAAATTTGATTATAAGATTATATATTATTGTGGAAATAATCTTAAAAAAATGCTTTGTTCGGCATGTACTAGGCCAAAACCTAATCCAGTTCATCAAAAAGCACCACTCATAAAGTGTCCTGCATTAAATTATATTTAGCAACATTGAATTTGAAGAGCAAAAGCACAGTCTTATGATCAATGAAATGAAATAAGAGGCCCGAGGTTGCTGTTGACAATGTAAATATCTACCGCCAAGCAGTAGTGTAGATATACCGTTGTGTTCCGTTTTGAAGGGCATTGTTGCCGGCGTACTTACTGGGCGTTAATAAAAAGCAGGCAGCTAATCGTAAAACCAAAAGATAAATCCATTTTCTAAAATATGCGTAGAAAACAAGAGCTATGGCGACACACATTGGAGTTTCATGATGCCAGAAACATAATAAATTGAAACCAAATTGCAAAATGACACAATATTGATCCATCATAGGAATAAAACGCATAGAATAATTGATAATTGATCCAATTACCAGTTTTATAAAGACACTGTCTACCAAGCTGTGGAAATCTAAGACAGTGGGAACCACTCCTCGTGTTGCGCCAACACTTATTTGACTTTCAAATATTTGCAAAGAATCTGGATAGAGCATTTACATTTCATCTACATTTATTCCCTATTATTGATAATATTATTGACGCGACTTAGTTTGTGGACTGTCTTTTACGATAGTAAATGATAAATGTCTTAATGATCACAATATGTTTTATCTAGTATACTCCTACATGTAATGATGTAAGTTGATCTATTGAAGAACTTTTTTGTTATTTGCAATACTGAAATTATGCAATCTTTCACTAAGGGTTTAACTCTTCGACGGAAACACCTATTTTGCCACAAACTGACGTGACATTATTGGGCTAATGTTTTATTTAGGCGTAATTAATTCTGCTTCTGTTGCGACATTTTGTTTGTAATGATAATAATAATAATATTGAGCCAATCCTAATTTATGATTAATTAAAGTAAAATATAAGAGTAAAATTACTGTTCATTGACTTTGTCATAACAAGTGAAGATATAATTTCAAATCTTACACCCAGCAGGAGCACTACCCAACCCTCAACTGCAACAAACGTAAAGCATCATTCATACACAAGTAGAAACTGTAACAATCCCCTCACACCACTTAGGTTTGAGCCGGAGCAAGGTAAAGCCGCGATTTAATTAACCCACCCCTTCAAAGATTTCAATTACAATAGAGACCAAGGTCTTATATAATATACAATGTAATTTTGTATGTTTCCGTTCATATTAAGGGCGTAAAGGGTATTCTAGATCTTGAATTTGATGAGGTCTGTTGCCACTTTTGCATCGATATCTTTTTTTTTGTTAATATACAGGAATGTATTGGAGAGGGTCTTACAAATAATATACACACACACTCACCCCTTATATCCCCGACAGTATAGGCAAAGGCGCAACTAGTGCACCCACTTTTCGCCGTGCATATTCCGTCCCATGATGTGATAGGGGGCGAGCTTATCACCATATCGGGCACAAATTCCAGACTCCGGGCATCGACTGATTAGAAAAATCTAATATCACTTTGCCCGACCCGAGGATCGAGCCCGAGCATTGCAATCGTACGGTAATACAACTACGCCACCTGGGCAGTCATCAATAATACAATTAAATTTAACTCAGTTTTTCACAGTAAAAGTACACACACATTTTTACTGACCTTATTAATAAGCCCCGTCATAGGTTTTTGGGTGCATTCCAGATTTAAAAAAAAAATAGAAGATATTATGGAGTTCGGGAAGGAAGAAAGTATTTATTTACTGGTGGTAGGTTCTCATAAGTAAGAGTCCGTCTGGGTGGGGACCACCACAATGTCTGTTTCTACCGCCAAGCAGCAGTGTGCATGCACTGTTGTGTTTCGGTTTGAAGGACATTGTAGCCAGTGTAACTACTGGACATAATGAGACTTAACGTCTTATGTCTCAGGATAACTTGAATGAATGAAGACATTTTTGACGTTTCCATGAACGAGGAATCTTGGCGAATCTGTAAATGGGCGCGAAACTTATTGGCAAATTCAAATTTAGTATTTAAAGACCCCTCAAAATAAAAATATCTACAGAACTTTCTTTAAATTTGCTCTGATTTTCCCTGCGATTGCCCAAGAAAATTTATACAAGCATATCTACACACACAATTTTCCTAAACACAATTCCAGATTCAATATGTACATCGGAATCTAAAAAAACTACGATCAATAGAAATTGGAGTGTACGAAGAATATTATACCGACGGAAAATCTTTTTTTCCGTTGGCATACCTGCTCAAAGGTTTTCGATTTCAAAGAAAATAAAGCTTGCAGACATCCCTCTGTGCTGTTTGTTAAGTACATATAAGATGAGATTTTGCCTCCGTTTCTGTTCATATGGAAATGCAGGTGACATGGGAAGTTTCAAATGATTTGGGAGAATAGATTATGAGTATAAGTAGTGTTTTTTTGTTCTCTGCTTGTGGAGTTTTTTTTTTTTTGTATTGAATGACGAGACGAGCATGCCTTTCACCTGATGGTAAGCGATACGACCGCCCATAAACAGTAGTAACACCATACAGCACCTTGAGTTACCAAAGTACTGTGTGGCATTCCACTGCGCTCGTCATCCTGAGACATAAGATGTTAATTCTCATTATGTCCAGTAGTTACACTGGCTACAATTTCCTTCAAACCGAAACACAACAGTGCATGCATACTGCTGCTTGGCGGTATAAATAGACATTGCGGTGGTACCCACCCAGACGGACTCTTACATATGAGAGACCTACCACCAGTAAGAGTTGCTATTCTTTGTTTCTGTGTTTCATCTCCATAGTTCCAATCTATAAATTTTATACTTGTCATGTTATCTATGCTGTACGGTCCTGTCACCTGTGCTTGGTTCTAAACTGGTTCTAAAGTTGTCTAAAGTTCTAATGGTATTCACCATAACTAATGTCACATATTTAAGTTACACTGCTCTTTGCTGCCATTGTTTTTTAGTTCCCTTCGGGTCGAAAGTTTTTCTAAAAAAAGTTATTATAGCGCGCTGCCCTAGTGCACGGCGGCCTCCCGTGCCGCCACCCCTCGCGCCCCGCTCGAAAGCCTACGCGTTGCGCCCACGTCCACCGCCCCGCGCTTCCGCAGTGCCAATTTAATTATCTTCCGGGGTGGAGGTGCGCGCGGGCACGGCCCGTACGCTTGAGCTTAACTTTTATGTTATAATAATCTTGTTTAGTTTACGAGCAGTAAAGCAGTGTAATTAATGTCGTGTTTGCTTTTTTTTACCTGCCCCGACGAGGCACTCAGAAGTACAACTAGGTACACTTCGCACACACGCCGCGACAATTTGGCTGCCCAACGTTCGGCCTACGAACATTAGTTCTGTTAACAACTCAGTTATTAGTGTGGTGTGTGAGCTACAAGACCCCTGTGAACAATTATTGTGATAGTGTTCGAGTGCTTATGAACTGCCTACGAAAGGCCTACGTGACCGCGAGCCGCGAACCGATCGCGCGCGACATCAAAGGTGCCGCCGCCGCGCCACTCCGCGGCCACGAAGACTCCGCGTGGCGAGTTGCGTCTACTAAGGGACGATAAGTACACTATTATTTTATACGACACTACGCAGTTATTAAACAGTGGTACCTATACGAACTTTTGAACTTTATTTAAATAATAATACTTTTGGTGTGTGCGATGCCGCGAACGCGTAGTCAAACGAACATTGCGGAATCGATCGCGGAATCGGATCCTAATAATATGGCGACCGCGACTGAATCGCCGCCGGCAAGCCGCGCGCCGCTGGTGGACGGCAGCGTGCCTCCACCATGTAGTCCATCTGTGATGATGACGGAGCAGCAACTGCTGCGCCTCGTGCAGATGCTTCAAATGCAATCACCTGCTGCTTCTTGTGCTTCACCATCGCCTGCGCTTTCTCAGGGCAACTTCGCCAAGTGCACGGCGCGGTTCGACGGCGCAAAGGATAGCGACGTCGTAGCGTTTATTGACGCTATTGAAGTTTACAAGGAGTGCGTCGGCATGGACCACAGCATCGCCCTGCGCGGATTGCCCATGCTTTTCACCGGGTTGGCCGCGACCTGGTGGCGAGGCGTGAAAGCTTCGGTTGAGACTTGGTCTAACGCTATTGACCTGCTAAAACAAACTTATGGACCGCGTCTCCCACCTCATAGAATTTATAGAGAGATCTTCTCCAAGGAACAAGGAGATGAGATCACGGATATTTTTATATGCAGGGTGAGAGCCCTGATTGCCCAGTTACCACCTGGTAGCTTGAAGGAAGACGTCCAGCTGGATATGGTTTATGGACTGCTGAACTCCAGATTAAGGGAAAAAATTCCCCGCAGCGGTTTCAAATCTTATGCTGAATTATTATGCCAGGCACGGCGCCTGGAAGACCTGTTTGAAGAGGGTCGCCCAAGACAGCGCAAGTCAGACGTCGGGGATGGGTCGTCCCCAGCCAGTTCCAAGGAATCGGTGACTCAGTCTGCTACTACGGCTAAGACAAAATCTCGGCCGTTATGTATATACTGCAAGAGGTACGGCCACGAAAAGGCCGACTGCTCCCGGTTGCGGGAGCGAAATCAAACCAAGGTAACGGACAGCACGCCATCGCCGTCGTCGGTTTCGCCGCTGGTGTGCTTCGGTTGTGGCGCGCCAGGCGTCATACGTGCGAACTGCACGACTTGCCAAGCATCGTCATCTACGTCGAACGCCGCACCTTTTCAAGCAGTGGCTGCAGTGTCGACGACGCATCCACCGCGTAGTCGTCCCGTAATGCGTGTCGGAATATACGGGGAGTACGGTCGGCTGCTCGTCGATACCGGTGCTAAACAGTCGATCGCGAGTGTTAGTTTAAGAAACATTTATGTAAAAATAATCACGTGTTTCATAAAGTTCATTATGATTTTAAATTCGCAAACGGTGTAACCAATAGCGATATTGTAGAAACGGCATTGGTTAACGTTACGGTGCAAGGGGTTGTGGTACCAACGCAGTTTGTTGTACTCCCAGGCGCGACGGAATCATTATTAGGAATAAATTTCGTCCGGGATGCTGGTATGGTACTAGATTTTTGTAGGGATATTTGGTCATTGCGAGATAAACCGGGAACATTTCAGTTAGAATACGAAGACGTGGGGACACGCCTTGTCTGCTCCATGGTAGATTTTTTGCGCGATGACGAAGGGACGCGCCTAACCGTTCAGGAACGCGTCCAACTTTCGAATATCTTAGAACGTAATAGGGACATTTTCGAGCCAGGGGGAGCCGCTACTTCTTTCGCGGTTCATCGCATAGACACAGGTGATCACCGTCCGATATCTGTTCCCCCCTATCGCGTTACACCTGCGAAAAAGAATATTCTCAAGAAAGAGATTGACAAGATGCTAGAAGAAGGAATCATAGAGGAGGCGGATTCGGAATGGACCTCGCCGGTAGTGCTGGTGCCGAAGAAGGACGGGAGCGTCAGGTTCTGCGTCGACTACAGGAAACTCAACCAGATCACCCGCGCGGATAAATATCCACTTCCGTTGATCGATGAGCTGTTACAATCGACGAAATGCAACAGCGTGATGTCAACTATAGACCTAAAGTCTGGCTACTGGCAGATTGAGGTAGCGCCGGAGGACAGGGATAAAACGGCCTTTGTCTCTCCTTTTGGAACGTTTCGTTTCCGACGGATTCCTTTTGGGTTGCGGAATGCCCCGTCGACGTTCCAGCGGTTAATTGACCGCTTCCGCTGTGGCCTCAAGGATATGACAGTAGTATGTTACCTGGATGACATTTTGATCATTTCAGATGATCTGGCGACACATCTTACTCACCTGCAACAAGTGTTTGACCGCTTGCAGCTTTTCAACCTCAAGGCAAATCGCGAAAAGTGCGTCTTTGGCAGGGAGCGCTTAACATACCTGGGCCATGTGATTTCCCCAGCCGGAATAGAACCAGACCCGGGTAAGGTAAAAGCTGTGATGGACATGAAGCCACCATCGAATCTTAAGGAGCTCAAGACATTTTTACAGACTTGCGCTTGGTTCCGGAAATATATTCCGCAGTTTTCAAACGTAGCGCGTTGTCTAACCAATTTGACGAAGAAGGACCAACATTGGACGTGGGGAACGAGCGAGCAAAATGCTTTTGAAGAGCTAAAGCTGCGTCTCTCGTCGAGCCCCATCCTTCGTCAACCAGACTTCAACTCTCCTTTTATCCTGCGTACGGATGCGAGCGCTTACGCAATTGGAGCCGCTCTAATGCAAGGGTCCGATAATAAGGATGAGCGACCAGTTGAGTACGCGAGCAGGTTGTTAACGTCTGCGGAACGTAATTACCACACCACGGAGCGGGAAGCGCTCGCAGTTGTGTGGGCGTTGGACAAGTTCCGGTGTTATTTGGAAGGTGCTGAAGTTAGAGTAGCTACGGACCATCAACCATTGAAATGGTTGCTGTCAATAAAGACACCGAGTGGTCGTTTAGCACGATGGGCCATGAAGATACAGCCCTATAATTTGAATATTGAATATACACCCGGGAAAGTGAACGTAGTTGCGGACACTTTAAGTCGACCTCCTGGGATTGATCCTGCCTGTGCCTTTTGTCCGGTGGCAGTAGATATGCCACGCAAGACAGCGGAAGAGCTCCGTGCCGCCCAATTAGGCGACGCAGAGGTATGCAGGATGATTAAGGATTTTGAAGAAGGAGATCCGGACGCATCCGCACATTGGACGGATCGTGGTTTTTATATGGACCAAGGTGTTGTGTGGCGAGCCAATAGCTCGAACGAGATCGACGAGCCCAAACTAGTAGTACCCGTTGCCATGCAGGCAGAAGTCCTCCGCGAGCTTCACGAAACGCCTACTGCAGGTCACCTTGGCGTCGAAAGGACTCTGCGTCGTGTGAGTAACCGTTTTTATTTCCCGAACATGAAACGTTGTGTCAAGGAGTACGTTAGAAGATGTGAGGTGTGCCAGAAGTATAAACCTCATAACCAAAAACCTCCTGGGCTACTGCAAGTTCCAGCATTGCATCAAAGATTCGAAGTCGTAGCTATGGATCTATTCGGTCCTCTACCTGAAGGTCCGCAAGGCGAGCGATGGATTTTCTTAGTAGAAGATACAGCCACTAGGTGGGTGGAGCTATTTCCACTTAAGGATGCTAAATCAGAAACATGTGCGAAAATTTTGGTTGAAGAGATTTTCCTTCGATATGGGCTTCCCCGCCGAATTATTAGCGACAATGGTACCCAATTTGTGTCGGCTGTAATGCAGAAAGCGTTATTTGTGCTGGGGGTAAAGCAGAGTTTAATCCCTGCCTATCACCCCGAGGCCAACCCAGCTGAACGGAAGAACCGAGACCTCAAGCAAGCATTGGCCATGACGATTGGACCCGAACACCGCAACTGGGTCACCGCACTTCCAGCGGTACGGTTCGTATTGAATACCTCCTATAACCAGGGTACAGGCCAGACGGCCGCATTTCTTAACTTTGCGCGTGAGCTGCGGTCTCCCATTGAAGTCAGCTGTGATTTGGGCCAAGTAATTGAGCAAGAAAAGTTTGTTCCCCAAATTACTCCCTATTTAAAGAAGTTTGCTACACTTTTGCCGAGACTTGCCACAAGAATACGGCAGCAGCAGGAACGTCGCAAGGCCACAGCTGACAAGAATCGTCGCGAAGCTCCCTATTATCAGATGGGTGATCTCATATTATTAGAGAGTCATCGGCTTAGCTCGCGTGCGCAGGGATACACAGCCAAATTCGGTCCTCGACGCGAGGGCCCTTATCGCGTACGCAGACTCGTGAGCCCTACGTCTTATGAGATTGAGGATAGGAATGGGGTGTTGCTAGGGAAGTACCATGTCAGCTCCCTGACGCCCTATCTTGCTAAGGGAGAATTGGTTTCGCGCCGTAAGAGGGGCCGGCCCCTGACTGTTAATGCCAAGTCCCGCCCGAGACGTAGCTGTGACTTGGAGGGGGAGGATATAGCGCGCTGCCCTAGTGCACGGCGGCCTCCCGTGCCGCCACCCCTCGCGCCCCGCTCGAAAGCCTACGCGTTGCGCCCACGTCCACCGCCCCGCGCTTCCGCAGTGCCAATTTAATTATCTTCCGGGGTGGAGGTGCGCGCGGGCACGGCCCGTACGCTTGAGCTTAACTTTTATGTTATAATAATCTTGTTTAGTTTACGAGCAGTAAAGCAGTGTAATTAATGTCGTGTTTGCTTTTTTTTACCTGCCCCGACGAGGCACTCAGAAGTACAACTAGGTACACTTCGCACACACGCCGCGACATTATATTATTTTATCATCTACCCACTTAACATTGGCAAAATCACCGATGAAACGGTGGAGGCATTTTTAAAAGAAGAAGAAGAAGTAGTGTATAGTAAGTCAACTATGAACCAAAATAATTTCCAACCAGCAAAATGATACGTATAATATATTCTATTACAATTATTGTAATAAAAGAGTTAAGTCTTCTGAAAATTGTTATTAACTAATCTGTAAGATTGTATCAAATTTTCCATTGCTTTAAATGTCCTAATATGAAAAAATCACTAAAAATGGCAACAATAAAAAAGGTTTCCACGTTAAAATATGGATAATTCACAAGCTGTTTTACCGAATAATCTATAGTGGGTTGATGTAATATGCCTGTAGCAGGGCCCGTTCAGAATCATATTTCATTCGAAGGAGGCCGGTTTTGATTTATCGACGCTACTACATGGCGACATTTGCCAAAGATGTACAAAGACTTAGAGCATTTCATACTGTCTAGTATTTTAATTTAATTTAAATATTTTTATTACACAACTAGACTTCTGTTCGCGGCTCCGTCCGCGTGAATGAGTTTTTCTGGGATAAAAGTCCCGCTTTATATTTCCCCAGGATAAAAAGTAGCTTATGTTACTCGCTGATAATGTAGCTTTATATTGGTGAAAGAATTGTTCTAATCGGTCCAGTTGTTTTGGAGTCTATTCAATGCAAAGAAACTAACAAACAAACAAACAATCTACTCTTTCCTCTTTATAATATTAGTATAGATTAGATGTGCCCACAACGTCGTCTGTGGATTTCGAGATCTATCTCAGCCAATAGACGTCCCCGTTACACGCACGACACGTGTTGCCCGTCTCCCTCGTATGGTCATCAGTACGAGTACCCTACCTATCAGTACACAGAATAACTGCCAAGGTGGCGTAGTTGTATTAAAGTGCGACTGCAGTGCTGAGGTCTCGGTATCGATCCCTGGGTGGGCAAAGTGATATTGGGTTTTTCTACTCAGTATCAGCCCAGAGTCTTAAATTTGTGTCTGATATGGCGATAGGCTCAACCCTCACCCTAGCACATTATGGGATGGAATACGCCTGGAAAAAGTAGGTGTACTAGTTGCGCCTCTGCCCGCTTAAGCCAGTGAGGTGGTGGCAGACTTCCCATACCTTAGAAATTCTTATGGAGAATTCCTAGGTATGTAGGTTACCTCACGATGTTTTCCTTTACCGTTAAAGTGAACGATAATTCATACACAATGTACACATAACTTTGAGAAGTCAGAAGTGTGTGGCTTGGGCTTTGAACTTACGGACCTTGGTCTCAGTAGTCCGTTCCATTCCCGACAAGGCTATCGTGCACTTCCTCGTGTGTTAAATCATTAAGATTTTATGATCATGTACACGTTAAGATGCCTACTAACCTCCGAGATCATTCTGATGAAATAGTCCAAGAGTATTGCCGTCAGGGACGCAGCAAACCGTAAGAACAAAGTTCTCTATAACTTAGGAAATCTTGATGAGGGATGAAGTTTACGACCGTTATTTGTAGATTAAACCAAAATAATTTTGTCCTAAGTATATATGCTTCGAAGATTTCATTCACTCTCAATACAGCTGTAATCAACTTTAGGAAATTCACTATCCCTTTCCAACTTAATTCAAGTTTGAATATAATCTCCACAACAAAACACAATCCGACATATTTCTACTTCAATTAGATTTAAATGTATTAATTGTGCCCCGAATTTAACTGGAAAGGTGTATCTAAATTAGATTTGATCTAGCATAAAAGAAAAAAATATATGGCGCCTGAATTAAAAAAATGTTATTAGTTGACAATCGGAGATTTCTTCTTTCTTTACAAAGGTTGAATTAATAGATTCCTTGCTCAATTAGAATTATTGAAATTGGCTTTAAATTTCTCAATTTCGGCAATGGAATTTCAAAAGGCTTCAAACAACGTAATAAATTGTCTATAATCGTCTCTTTTGTTGCAATTATAAGCTCCAATTTACAACTCTTAACATCCAGTTCAAAGCAAAATTTAATCCAGTAATAATAGTGCAATAATTGGCATTGCTAACGTTGATGTGCAGGCATGACAGTTGATAGAAGAACGAGCTTTGATCACATAATTTTCAGAAACATCTAGTCAGAAAATTTTCGACATATTATACTAAGTTTTTGCTATTCAAATATTATGCACTTACTAGGTGTTGCTCGTGGGTTCGCCCGCGTGAAAAGCCTTTCCCGCTACAAAAGTCCCTAAGACACAATACGACGCTAGCGTCATCTACTTAAAGAAACAAATTAAAAATATCCATTATTACCCATGGGAGCAAATTACCGGGATAAAAAGTAGCCTATGTGTTAATCCAGGATATGACCTACCCGTGTGCCAAATTTCATCCAAATCTGTTTAGTTGTTTCTGCGTTTACTTTAACATCCAAGCATCCAAACATTTTCACAAACTTTTGCATTTATAATATTAGTAAGAAGTTAAGATTATCTGTTTCTGAAATTTTTAGCATCTAAGCGAAATATTCAAACCAATTAGTAGTACGATATTCCCTCGGTGCAATCTCTCTAATCCAATTAGGGCCGCATTCGAGATCGATAAGAGTATATCGATGTTACATGCATTTGGACTTTGCCATATCAATTACTAATTGTAACGTCCAGTTCCGATTCTATGTCTTTGGTATCTATAAATGGACAGGTTTTAGGTGGAACGGTTCCTATTGCGACTGAGCCAACCTTTGTTCGAGGATCACGACTGACGACTAATGACGTCACGCGGCTGTCAATGAATCTCTCTGTCAACTGCCTTGCAACTGGCGTGTTTAATAAAAGCGCTATTCAAAATGAACTTTTCATTTCGTTCTTATTGTAATATTAATTTAATTTAATTCTCTTTGACGTTTTCACGTTTCGTTCGATTGCAGGTTATTTCTTTTTCGTCGTGATTGAATCCGAACCTATCATTGCTAAATTCATTTAAATATCTGATTACCTTTTTTATTCATATTAACAGAAATATGCTCTTTCAAAAGAGAGATTGAAATGTCAATTGCATACTGTTTGATTATTTATAACAAGTTCGAGACTATCTCATGTTTACACAATGAACTATCAAACACTATAAATATTGCATGGAAATATCCTAAAAACTATGTTTACTGATCTAGCACATCAATCGAGAAAAGGGACACGAAGCAACACTCATTCATAAATTATTCTGAGTGCTTCAACGGTTATGTTATAAGGTATTTTCTGGGTATAAAACAAGTACTAATATAATTATTAAGAGAAATAATGTTTTTTTTATTGAAAACGGTAACAGTAATTTCGATTTTTCATTAACTATCCAAACATCTATCGAGGCGCACATAATATTTCAGCTGTAGACTTAACTATATCACTTAAAGATATATTTAGTTTTTTCTGAGCAACATTTATCTTTTCCAAGAAGCCAGGTGTCTTGAGCATGGCTTCTCTCCAGGGAATCGTAAGAGGCCACTCAATAATTCCGACCTACCCGTTGTCTTTAGACAATGTTTTGGAGTATTTTTCTTGCAGGAAAATACATAAAGTCAAGATCAAAATTTTCTTATGACATAAATTATAAAAGTATTGAATGACCTTTAAAGTAAAAGTAATAGATGAACTGAAACTTTATATTCAGAGGGCACATTCTACGTAGCAATCCATATTAATCAACTGAGGTGTGTCGTTCGAGATATGAAACTTATTACATTCGCCGAGTCCAATTGCGAAGGCGTCGCATGGAATATCAAAGATATTTCGAGCAATCTCAGGAAGCAATGAAGACTGTATAAAGTCAGCCGTGTAGTAACATCAGTGTGTCAGGAATATTCCACGGAGAACTACAATTCCCAATAGGGTAGTTTCCTATGTTTGATTTTGTAAATTATTTTATATGTAACAGAAAATAGAGCGAAAAAGAAATTCTTCTGTGAAATTAGCATCAAAATTGGTTGAAAAGTTAAGCAGTTATTCATATTTGAAATATTGTTCTGAGCGAAAGTGGGGACGTGGAGGGGATATCGCGCTATCTCTTTCGCACGCACGCAGCGTTATGGCTGGCGACTCTCAGTGACGTCACAGTGTAATATTACTGTTACTTGACAACTACCCCTTCCACCAAATTTCAAAGCTTTATAACTTACAAATTATTGCACCATTTTTGAAAACTATTTTTCCGTTAGATTTTGGATGGCATACATATTTGATAAATGTAATAAAAAAAGTCGTCAACTACCCTATTCATTCATAAAAGATTTGGTGTTGAAAATGTATTGATAAATTCCCAATATTGTTTGATAGAATTTTGTTGATTGAAGCTTGCAATATAATTAATTCCATGCGATATGGCATGTATGAAACATACCTACTTATCCAACCAGTTCTGTGGACGACAATGATAATGGTAGTCTAAAGAATAAATCCAGAAAAGCTGATAAATACAGTGGTACGACAAATAATAATTACATCAAAGTATTCTAATACGCAACTGATATGGCAATAGAGTCGCTTCACTTCATACGCCATGCAAGGACGCAGACGTGAGTTTATGTCCGTATGCAATTTAATAACCAACCATATTTCGTAGACGTTTTGATATATATTTCAGAACTCATCGTTTGTAGACGTCTAAGCGTAAACCATAGAATTAATCAATCGCCTCGACAACGAACTCTCCAATATACGCTAGTAGTTTACACTTAATAGGATGTTAGACGTCAGCGAAATTGGATTACCTATTCGGGTCAAACGTGCCGCGTGCAACATCCGTGTGTACACACCATTATCATCCGATGAACATGTTACCGGCGTGTTCGCTATTTTACATGTTGCCAACTTAAGAATGTATGGGTAAAGTTTTCGACTTGGAACGATGTTCGACATTTCGAATTTTGTTGCATTGCATATACTGCTACACTTTATAAAGCTTTGTAGCCCATAAGTGATATAACAACGTTCATGGACCATACTTATATTACCAATGGAAATGGCTGTGCCAGAGTGGCTTCAAAAACAAAAGGGTTAATAAGTAGGGATTTTCCAGGCTCCTATAAATCTGCTGAAATAACTATACAGAATTCTTTGATGCAACTTCATATTCAAAAACATGTACTTTTAATTGTAACAGATATACGAAAGTCGAAGATTTTAGCTATTTCATTTTATAGAGAATAGACTGATCCTAAAGAAACTGGAGTAAAATAGCTTAATAATATTCATGAATATAAGCTTACTCTTCAAATGTATTTACTCTATTTGGGATGAATTTTGAAATATAAAATTCACATGAACGCGTTTCTTTTATAGTAACTGCAGACTTAATATTCTCCTAAACTAAGAATCTGTATAAATGTCCCTTATATTCAAGCAAACATAAAATCATAGCAGAAAATAACAACATTGAGTCTAATCTAAAATTCTAAATAGATAATAACCACAACAGTTTGAGTGTTTGTTCAAATTATATAAAACCCTTCAAACTCACCAAGAAACTTCAAGAGAGCAGCGGTAAGTATCTGGCATTGCTAAAAGTAAGAAAGACGAGTCAAGTTGACTACTCGAAAAGAAGATTACAATTTACCAACTTAGTACTTCACTTGCCCACTTCAAAATGTCTGGCCAACAAGCACTTGGTCCGACTGTGAGCGAGAGCAGATAAAAACATTTAAATTAATAAACAAACAAATATACCTACACCACGCCATTATCCCCGAAGGGGTAAGCAGAGATGTAACCAGGGACCCACTTTTCGAAAGTGTGTTCCGTCCCATGATGCGATAGCGAGCTTATCGCCATATCGGACAGAAATTTTAGAATCCGTGCTGATGCTGAACAGAAAATCCAATATCGGGCCCGAACTGAGATCTCAGATCCTGGTAGTACAAGCGTTGCATATAAATTTGGATCTAAATCCGCTCACTACCTGACCGTAGCCGTACCATGAACCCTTGTCCCATCGTAAGACAGTAATAGCCTATTAATGGCACTTATTGAGGTTGATGGTCAAATAAAGATATTTTCATTTCGTGTGGAACGACATCCCAGTTTCTTATCTAATTTCACTGACAATTTTGATTTTCCCGAATGTTCTCGACGAAATGTTTGTTTTTTAGCAATGAATGAGCTCGACAAATACAATAAAAGGAATTTCAGTTATAGAACTGAAAGGAAATTCAGTATGTAGTGTAAAAATAGAAATAAGAGCAATAACTACTAAAGTAGTTGACGGTAAACATACAGAAGTAAAGTAGACGCCAACGCTATTTTCAAATGTATTTAGAAGATTGGATATTCTTGTAATAAAATTAACTTATTATGTATTCTTTACAATATTATCTCACAGCAACAAGAATTCAAGCTCAGTTTATACAATTTAAAAATTCATGAATAGCTTGCTGCTTTCTATTTCAAATTAAGTTTTTGCGTATGTATAATCATTTGAAATTGACCATTAAAAGAAAGTTAATCCTAATGACTTCTTATATTTACGCGAATGTTAGACATTGAAATAAAACTATTTTGCGGATTTTATCTATCTATAGTGCTGCAAAGCCTTCGAAACGTCGGGAGAAAATATTAATCAAAAAACCGCGATAAAATCCGCAAAATAGTTTTATTTCAAAGTTAATCCTTCTAATAAAGGGCAATATATACCTATATGTTGTAAGGCTCTATATTTTATTAAAATACTATAAATTTTCCGCTAATTAAAGGCCTCCATAATTTTTCATAACGGAGTTTCGACCATTGCTGTTGTTGGAATGCAATTTATATCACCAAGGCGTGCATTAGTTTCTTAAACCAAAAAGTTGTGGAACTCCATATTTAACGAGACGAAAAAAAATCTCTTTCGATGAATAGAACACAACCAGCTCTGTAAATCACAGATCACATACCACAGAACTATGCTTGGCGTACTGAATACATTTTAAGTCATAAATAATAGCAATTTGAGTAATCTCTCACAATCAAACAGAATAATGTCGCCACATTTCTTCTTTTTCTTCATCCTTTAAAAGTACACTGCTGAACATAGGCCAAAGATTTCCAGACCAACCTGTTAGAAGCGGGTTCCTGCGACTTTTACGAGATCCTCCATCCACCACATTTGTGTATTTTTGCCACACTGTTGCAGAAAAATACACAAATCATTGGTATCAAAAAGACCTCGCATGCAAGAAAGACCTACCCGCTACATAGTCTTTTTTTATGTATAGTTAAATAATAATAAACTTTATTGAGCACCAGAAATTATAGCTACAGATTATATTGTGTACAATCTCCTGAACTAGGTTCCCATACCTGTATGTCAGGAGAGAGTTCCTTCCTTATATCTAAATATGTTAAACAATAATAACCGGTGAGCAATTAGTTAACTATATTTAACAACATTGTATTTGTAATGTACTTGCGTTTGTGTGTGTGTGTGTGTGTATGTGTTGTTTTTGCGACTACATAATACTAGTGTCATGTATTTTGTTCCAGAAGTTTTTCAGTTTCCACATAATCTAGCTCCTGCAACCATAAAATAAATACATAATTCTAAGCAAGTCATGTCTCACTCTAGTAAAGTTTTACACCAGTTTTTGTTTGTTTAGGATACAATACCAAGTGCTCGTAGTTTACACTGAATCCGTAAGACCTAATGAATTAATCCCATACGCCCACCTTTGATTAATTATATACCTAGATAGACACTGAACGTTTCAAACGCGTCGAAAAAAATAGAGGCGAACTGTGCCCCGCTAAATGAATTCGAGTGAATTAATTTTTGTTGTTTTTCATGGATATAATTTTCTCCCCATTTTAATATAAACCATGTAATAACTGGTATCACTATGCGCGCACACAACGATACGCAGAATGATGCAGCTATAGCGTATGACACAGCTATCACGCATACTAGCTTAAGAAAAGTTGGCCTGTTTGTTTTAGTTTCATTGCAGCGCATCCCTCTATCTAGGTATATAATTAATCAAAGACGCCCACGTACAAGTTGACTTTTCAAACTATTGATAAATCCAACAAACATTTCCCAGAAGCGCTATAAACTAAAGTTAAACTCTTGCGACTCTCACAAGTTTAGAAAGCGTGTAAAATATGCCAAAATTATTATATAGTTTTCTTAAATAAAGATGGAAGCTATATCAAGTAGGTACTCTAATTAGAAAAACAATATACTTTAAATCGTATTTTTATATGCTATTATTTTAAATAAAAAAATAACGTATACTCCTGCAAATCATGTTAACGGAATAGATAAGATGACGATTAATACTATCCGTTGAAAAACCGAATACAGGTCTTCTATAATGAAATGTAACACAACAGAATAAAAAAAAGTAACTATAACTTTCACAAATACGATACTGCACAAACCTCGGCGAAAACAAGCTTGCATGAAAAAATAAAAAGCTTTTCATCAAACTTGCACAGAATTTTCGTAACATAAGCTTGAAGCATCAGTCAACTTCCTGTACGAGCCGATACTTCAATATTGACCCAATATGGAAACGGTCGTTAGCTACTATAACCTAGCCAATTTTAAATGGCCCCGTAAAACTCCCGGTCTCGATGTAACAACCTGCCATTTTAAAGCTGCCGTATTATAAACGCATAGAATGCTGGCAACGTAGTGAAAACCAACATGGGTTGATACTAGTAAATCTAGTTGGAACCAGTCTGTAAAACTCTCAAAGCCTCCTCCATCCATCTATGAAATCGATTGTTTGACCTCAAGCTCTGAAACAAGTCGGGTGGTAAATGTGCGGTTTGATTGTTAGCGGAAAGCTGCCAAGTACGCTTTACTCAGTTAACCACTGATTGACGTAACAAAGTGCCTGATTGAGCTATTTGCCGGTTTTAAAAGATGTCTTAATAATATTTTTATTTACAAATTATTTTATCTTCCTGGTTTAAAGCTATCCTCGAGTTAACAATATATGAGGAACTGAGATCACAAGCCATGGGTGAACTATGACGTGTACTTTAGATTAGCATACTCATTAAAGGTATTGGTTTTAAAGTATAATTTGCAAAAACATTGGTATTCATTGCTTGGTGTTTTTACCATCGTCAGCCTATCGCGTCTGAATTTTCCTGTGGTTTACACAAGTCAAAAAACCCACGGACGATTTTATACTAAAGCTGGAGTTAGGAATTGCCATGGCACATTTCTTACAATATTATGACAGTAGTTGAACAAAACTTTGATCAGCCTTTCAGAAACCGGTGGTAAGTCAAAAAGGTTTTCCGCTGGTAGTGGCACCACAGGCACAGCACGAATATTCTGTAGCAGGTAACGTGCGGGTTTAAGAGGCAATCTGTGCAGAATTGCTGGGCCATGCGGTCGCGCTTATGTTTTTAATGACGCCGACCGTTTTGTTATCAAAATGGTATGTGAGGACGGTTTGTATGCTTTGAATGTCTAATAATTAGTAATGTTCGTTAAATTGTGGGTTATGGCAAAAACATAGTTATAGGTACACATCGCACCTTTCTTTAAATCGAAAATTGAGTTATCGTCATAAAATTATTTAAAACGAAATTTTCAATACAACAATAGTTCAAACATCGCCAAATTCAAGCGGGAAAAGGACAGAATTATTATATCGGTCCGTTTTTTAATATATTTTCATAAAAAAGGGACCAGATTTAAGTCATTTTATGACGATAATCCAATTTTAGATTTTTTTGAATTGCGTTGTTTTCGTCCTAAAGGTGCGACATATTAGACCTGTGGGCATTATTTAGCAGACGTTTTTGTTTCCCGTCTGAAAATGAGACTACTCTCATACTATACGTCTTTGAGAGATGCAATGACTATAGTCGACATAATATTTTAAATGTAATATTAATAAAACTAAGAATGCTTATTTTGTTAATCTGTAGTTTACATTCAAGCAAGACGAATATAGGAAATGTAGGTAGCTATTTTTGGAACAGTTTTCAAATTCATTTCAAAACCTTCAAATCTCTTTCTGTTTTCTAGCTATCAAAACAAAACATGTATTTTGGCTGTGATTAATTCTAAACAGACGTCAATCCCATACAACTAAATGCACATGTATTCAAAGCTGATGGTGCCGCGAACATTTCAATTCCCATTCAATTCAAGTGCCTATTGACAAAGCAACCTGCCAACCTGAATGCATTTGCTTAAAAGCCCTGAACAGAAGTAATATTTCAAAGCGTCGCTGCCTCAGTTTGGACTGAGTCCTTTCGTCTTATTGTAGCACTTTAAGTTTTACGCGTTCCCCTTTCTAGATTTATGTATAAATTGACATTGATGTACAGTCAGCCACATAAGTAGCCGAACAGATATAAAATTCCAAATCATCTATACGCATTAAGTTTCATTGTATCTTTCTTTGTGTGAAGTAAAGTAAATTTTGGCGAAGAGAATAAAGGTAAGAACACAAAAGTATATGGGCGATATGGAGTTTTAAATTTGTTCAGCTAGAGGTCGTTCATTAATCATGTGATTTTTTAAGCAAAATCCCCCTCCCCTGGTGATATATGGTGAGATTTTAGACTACCCTCCTCCTCCTACCCAAGATCACGTATATTTTTATAGTACAAAGTATCTTAAAAGTTTTAGTGCATTATCTTCAAATACAGGTTGAATCGTGCGTCATCGACGAAAAAATAAAATACACGTGATATATCACTACCCCCCCCCCCCCCCATTTCGAGCCTCACGTGATTAATGGAAGATCCCCTACTTTATTGAAAACTACTCAAAATTTGAGAAGTGGTGACATTTTTCCCAAGTTTGAGTGATGTGAATTATACTAACCCGCATTAGGCTAGTAAAGTCCTAACCACTTATTAGTGAAAGAAGTTGGTGTTAATAATCATGTTATCGATTTTTTTATAATTTTAGTATATTTTGTATTTTTTTATTGTAAACTCAAACAGAAAACAAATTACTTAAATAAAACAAGAAATCTTAATTTTTAAATAAATCCTGCAAGCCATAACTAATATTCGCTTTATTTACTTAGAATAAACAGTTAATTGTTTACTGCAAATATTGGTCCACAGCAAAACTTTCTAGATTGGAAATATTTTTATCTTTCAATATAAAAATTGTTACTGTGATGAGCTCTTCACTTAACATCGGATAGAGTTACTCCACCAAGCAATAAAATGGTTTAGGTTTTATTAAAGATCGCAGGAGTTGGCTTTCAATATGGAAGTTTCTAGACATTATTGCAAATTGCAACAGATTACAAAGACGACAATTTACCATTGGATATGACTGACAACTAAAGTCCTGATTTTGTGTAACCTATGACGTTGAATAGTTTATTACTTGGGATAGTATTTCGTGACTTTCTTCCTTGATTCTAATAAATGGAGAGCCAGAATAAACACAGAATTAATACTCTAGTGGACGATAGCCTGTCTGCCGAGACAATGTCCGGAGGTTCAAAACCCAAGCACACACCTCTGACTTTTCGAAGTTACGTGTGTATTATTTATCAATTATTGTTCGCTTTAACGGTGAAGGAAAACATCCTGAGAACTTTCCATAAGAATTTCGAGGGTATGTGAAGTCTACCTACCAACCCGCACTAAGCCAGCGTGGTGGACTAAGGCCTAACCCCTCTCAGTAGTAGAGGAAGCCTATGCTCAGCAGTGGGCAGTATATGATACAGGGCTGATTGCATTGCATTGTATAATACTCTAAAAACTTTAATCAGTATGATCGGGCCTTTGTATTTCGTAGTAAATTTTGTTGACTCCCCTATATTAATTTCGAATTCGTAAACTAAACCATTTTTTTTTAATTTAAAATAGAATAACAATAGTACATAAATTGGCATACTGCATTGCGGTCTTTTTTTTATTTTATTTTTTTATTTTTATAGCATTGAATGACGAGACGATCATGCCGTTCGCCTGATGGTAAGCGATACGACCACCCATAAACAGTAGCAACACCATCCAGCACCTTGACTTACAAAGTACTGTGTGGCATTCCACTGAGCTCGTCATCCTGAGACATAAGATGTTAAGTCTCATTATGTCCAGTAGTTATACTGGCTGCAATGTCCTTCAAACCGAAACACAACAGTGCATGCACACTATTGCTTGGCGGTAGAAATAGACATTGCGGTGGTACCCACCCAGACGGCCTCTTACATAATGAGAGACCTACCACCAGTAACGGTCTTCGAAGCTTCCACATAGTAACACTGATTACCTGACTCCCATAACCAAATATAACCGTGAGGAAATTAAGTGCAGTCACATACCAAATTCCAAACTGTAACATCCTAGCAAGAAGGTATAATATTCCTTATCATTCATTAAAAGAACTTGGTTGTAACGCCTAGGGAAATTTTATACCAAATATTGCAAGGTATTCAAAAGGCACCCTCTTACCTCGATATTAGATTGCCACGTAGGTACTAATTATGTTATTGGGGACGGAAAAGAATTTTATTTCTTTAGAACTTTGTCCTCACTTAGGGTTAATGTGAAATATCAAAGTGATAACAACGCTTTGGGCAAATAATTTAAGAGAAATTAAAAAAATACGTGTGGCACTTGGAGACTGCCGCGGTAAAGCTATTGCATAGCATTTTTTATCACAAATTTTGATTGACTAAACACAAATTCGATCTTACGCTTACCACATAAAATAGATTTTTAAACGCGAGCAACGCACGTTTAGTCTTGTTATTAATAAATGTCAGAAATGCAATGGTCATCACAACCAAAGTAGAATAAATCAAAATTTGAAAAAAGAATGTTACGTTCGATTCTTTTGTACTCGTGCCGTGCCAACGCTGGGGAAATAGCTTCTACGCAATGTTTTTAAGGTTCATATTAGATTAGTAAGAAATGTTTTTAATGACTTTAATAAATAAAAAATATACTCGTTTCAAGAATTACAGCTTCTACGCATTGTATTTAAGGTTCATATTAGTAAGATAAAAAGATGTGAGGTTATTTTCGTTACGAAATTTCTGGATTCGGTCTCCACGCTCAAGGCCCGCGATAGAAGCTATGATATAGCTTAAAAAAAACTTGTTTTGTAATGTTGGCATTATTGTGTAGAAAGTATGCTAGAACAAACTATTCGTTTAAGAAATATTTAAACTGGCCTTTTGCTGCGGCTCAACCACATAATATCTTTTTCCGGGAATAATAATTCATGTATGCTAATTTTCATGGCCACGTTGAACGGTGCGACTTGTAATAAAATGTATCTACTAAACATAACTAGGAAGAAAGTATAAGGGTCTGTTTCACAAGTTTCAAGTAAATTATATTTGACAGTTATACAGCTAATGTAGACAGTACTCATTTTATTTGGGAGCACAGATTAGAATGTTACTTTTGTATTTAGTTGGCTTATATTTTAATATGATAGCATTCACTCAGAAGTTGTGAAACAGGCCCTTAATGATACTATATGTCAATTTTCAAGGTAATAGGTTTAAGGCTGATGAAGTTTAACAATCTGAAAAACACCATTTGAAAAGCATTTAAAAGCATTTATTTGACTACTCACACAGAAAAATATGTATAAAAGTACACAATCAGCAACAATGTACAATGGATTTGCTGCAATATGTGGTAGAAAAGTTATCAGATGAACAACATCCATTGCTAATGTAAATGCAGTAGAACTACACTGCGACTAGCTGTGCTTGCGCAAATGGGCTCCCTCAACACATTTTTGAAGTGAAAACTTCTTTAGCGGCGTTGAGCACTTTTCTTGGAATGGGTATAAAATGTTAAACTCGCGTCAGGACACGTGACCTGATCGAAAATTCGAAGACGGAGGTAGTAATTTTTGTGTACGATAGCGCAACAAATAAATATCAATTGGATTTAACCACATACATGCTGGTACTTCTATAAATAAAGCAATTCGTGCGAAATTATTCCCTAACAATTCTAAAATATTCAAAAATGCACAACGTTAATGTTCAAGTTTTTATTTCTGCTGGCACTCCCGGATTGCAACCCGTTGTTTTTTTAAATTTAGTTCTTTGTGTTGGCACGACAGTGTGACCCCACTGCACTTGATGGTAAACGGTGTAGGATCCAGACAGAGTGTCGACTAACGAGCGATGATTATCCCGTCGCCAGTCGACACAATTATGCTGGCCTGTTCAAACCGGATATACACAGGCTTATCCCGAGACGCAGCACACGAGGGCCACTTTGGCAGATTCTGATGCTTTGTGTACGGTCGCTATTCTGACGGATACAAGTATATTCTAACACAAGTAAATTTTAAACCACGTCAAAATAAAAACTTAACTGCATCAATCATTTATTCTGATTTTTAGCTGCAAACTTTGTCTCTTTACCGCCAAAAAACCGCATCAAAATCGTTCCCTTTGTTTGTGAGTTATAATATCAAAGACATACCTACTGATTTACAGAATGGATGAATGAATGAATGAATGAATGACACACCTTAATAACTTACACTTATAACTTATAACACCCCACTTTTTGCGTCGGGAGTTAATAACTAAAAACCAAATACGACCAGCCGTCACACCACCGCATATTTATTAATCCTCTTGCGTAGGTGACGCGGCTCAAGGAAGACAGAGACTAATTATGTGACAAGAATAGGATGAAGATAGACATACATTATTCGCTATTGTCATTAATTATACGTCTGATGATACACTGTCATTGGACCATACATTAGACTATTGGAATTGGAACTGGTCGTGGTTAAGAAATGTAGTTGTAGTAAATGGAGGTAATTAGCTATCAATGTTTCGTTTTGTTTAACTATCTACTACTAGATTGCTAAACTAATCAACAATTGATTAGTTAACAGTTGCTGTAACCTTATTGCTAAATCAACTGCTGTGTACTGGGGCAACAAATTGGCAGCGTGTTGCGGCGCCTAACATTTATATATGGTGTTCTAGTAATAAGTTAACACTAAATAGTATGAAATGTCATCTTATAAAATTCACACGTAACCTCAATAAATTTTCAACCTCATATAACATAAATAATGCGCCCTTACAAGAATGCCACACAATTCGTGACCTAGGTGTGGTCTTCGATACCAAACTGACTTTTGTACCTCACATGGATAACATTATTGGTAGAGCATCTAAAATGCTCGGCTTTGTGATTAGAAATGGAAAAGTTTTCAAAAATCCTTATACTAAAATGGTGCTTTACAACTCATATGTTAGATCTACCCTGGAATACTGTAGTACCGTCTGGTCTCCCTACTACACAGCCCATCAACTTCGCATTGAACGCATACAAAAAAGGTTTACAAGACATCTCGCGTTTTATCACAGTAAGTCACACATAAAACTTAATTCATATACCGACAGATTAAAATATTTCAAAATGATTAGTTTGCATGATAGAAGGAAACTTCTAGACATGTCATTTTTGTACAAAACTTTACGGAATTATATTGATTGCCCACCGTTATTGGGAGCCATAAAAATACGCGTACCCAGCCGCCTGCCGAGGCAGCCTGTCTGTCTGTTGTGTCCACCACTAGCTAGAACTAATCTCAAATATAATTCGGTTATAGCCAGATTGTCTCGAACTTACAATTCTCTCGGCCAGTCTATAGATGTATTCAGCAACTCATTGGCAACTTTTCGGACTCAGGTTTTAAAAGTTATAAATGATGATAAAAATCATTGATCCCTTTCACACTTTTTATTGTTATTGTTGCATACTTTGATGTTTTTTCCTATTTGTTAAGTATTTACTATATTATTTATTAAATAAGTAGTTCCATTCAGTGCATGCTGTGACGCCTGAAGGTAATGCCTTTAACACACGTGTTTTATCTGAATGTTTATTTAGTTATAAGTTTTATTGTAATTACCACTGGATGTCCTAATAAAATAAAATAAATAAAAATAAATAAAATAAATATATTCTTTAATTCGTAAAAATATACACAATTTATAGACAGTCAAACGTGGTATTTATAGACAGTGTTGGATTTGTCAATAGGTCGTATAGGCCGCGGCCTATTTCAAGTAAGAGCGGCACAAATAAAGCAATCAATCAATTAGCCTGTCGACGTCCACTGCTGAACGTAGGCCTCCCCAAGTGAGCGCCAACCATCCCGGTCTAGAGCAGCCCGCATCCATCCGCTAATAAATTGAATTTTTAAAAAAAAGCAGAGTTTTTGAAAATTCAATGTACGACATTTTATGTACCTTACCTGAGGACTTTTTTTTACGTCATCACCCTGTTAAACAGCACCGAGTAGCCTACTTAAGGAAAGTTTAAATCCAACACAGTTTATACAAAAATTCCGTATTAGCCATTGAAATAAAACTATTTTATCACGGTTATTTACTTTACTTCACGGTTATTGACTGCCTCGGTGGCGTAGTTGTATTGCGGTACGACTGCAATGCTGGGGTCTTGGGTTCGATCCCCGGGTCGGGCAAAGTGATATTGGGTTTTTCTATTCAGTATCAGCCCGGAGTCTGAAATTTGTGCCCGATATGGCGATAGGCTCGCCCCCTATCACATCATGGGACGGAATAAAAATGGCGAAAAGTTGGTGCATTAGTTGCACCACTGCCTACCCCTTCGGGGATAAAAGGCGTGCGTATTCGTATGCGTATTTACTTTTATTTTTCTTACGTTTCGAAGACTGCAGCCTTCGCAGTCCGGACCGTTTTATTTCAATGTCTAACACAAATCAGTCGTAAACATAAATCCCTATTATACATGCTACGTTCTTCTGGGTAGGTAAAATAGATCCAACAATAATGACTACAACTAGTAGTAATTAGTTTAACACTATTCGTATAAAAGCCGGAACGGGTGAAGCTCGAACTTCCATTACGCTGTGAACAAGACAATTTAGTTACCAAGTTAAATGTTCACACGGAACTCTCGCTTGTTTTCTCTTATTCCGTCGTGCGGTTTATCACAGCTTTAAATTAGTTTATGTAGTCTCTGAGTATAATAGTATGACTATATTTTTATACCTTATTTTAGCGCAAGGTATTCCTACTGTAATAATAAAACTCTTTCGTCATCATCATCAGCCACATGAAGTCCACTGCTGTACATATGCCTCCGCTTAAGATTGCCACACGGACCTGTCGAAAGCGGCTTACATCCAGCGTGTCTCTGCGATATTAATCAAGTCTGTCCACATTGCTCTAGAACTTTTTAAAAACTCTTTGATCGTTATAAATAATTAAAACATATTGAATTTATTTTCGTTTCCTTGCCAGGATATGCAAATAATTTTAATAGGTACCATAATACCCAATTGAATAAATTAATAATAATAAGGTAACAAAACAATACATTACCGGTAATTTACAGAACATAACCGGTAATGGATAATGCAAATTATGTAACGGTCTGTAGTTGTTTCACCCACGGCCTAACGTGGTTAGGGTAGTGGTAGGCGCTAAGAATAACAATATTGTGAAAATCAGTATGCTATCAAATGCTTCAGAGGTTTTGAATCTATCTGCCCAAGGCCTGATATCGGCTTCAAGTTATATGATACATATATGTTATATGTTTTAGCCGTAGACAGAAAAGTAAATTCTTTTGATAAAATAATTTATTTTGGTAATTCGTGAATACTTTATGAACCTTATTATTAAGTATCATCTTTTACGTCTTTACTGCCTCGGTGGCGTAGTTGTATTACGGTACGACTGCAAAGCTGAGGTCTCGGGTTCGATCCCCGGGTCGGGTAAAGTGATATTGGGTTTTTCTATTCAGTATCAGCCCGGAGTCTGGAATTTGTGCCCAATATGGCAATAGGCTCGCCCCCTATCACAACATGGGATGAAATATGCATTATGCTTGGCGCAGGGTACCAACTCCTAAAAAAAAATAGCCCTAAAGTCAAGATGAAATATCCCCAAATAACCCTAAATACAAAAATAAAAAACCCCAAAAAAATCCCTGTACTGTCAATGATAATTTGTACGGTGTAGTGTATACCCAATGTGTATAACTATCGAAGAATATTATTTAAATAAGTTCCCTGTTTTATTAAGGTAAATAAAACACAACTTAGTTTAATTTTAAAACGTGTATTAAAGATTTACATTGTCAATGATTGTAAATAAATCGTGTTGTGTTTGCCGCCGTAGGATGGCGTATCTTTGATGGCGTGCCCACTGCCCATAGTGTTATGATTTATGCCAGATTAACATTCTCGGATTTGAGATGACTCGTGCAGGTTCGGCAGCAGTGTGCATTTGGCATTATAGCATTATACTTTGTGTAAGAACTTGAACGTTTTGCCTTTTTTTATTTTTTTTTGTCAGTCAAACAGTAATACAAGAAAACATTTTTATGGCCCTAAAAATAGCCCAAAATTTTTTTGGGCCCTGAAAAAAGCCCATTGCACTTATTTCAGCCCTAAATTTAGGGCTAAAAGCCCTAAGTTGGGAAGCCTGGCTTGGCGAAAAGTGGGTGCACTAGTTGCGTCTTTGGCTACCCCTTCGAGGATAAAGGGCGTGAGTGTGAGTGTGTGTGTATCATCTTTTATAATAAATAATATCTCACTATATTTTGCATTCTGAGGACTTTAATGCATTGTTTATTTCTGTACATTATTAGAAATACCATTACATTTTACACCTCGTTGGTGTATATTCTATTTTCACAAGTGACTATCAAAATGGGCAGATTTCTCACTGTTTACAGATGACATGGTGTTTTAGTTTCCTTAGTTTCTAAGCTTTGTGATTAATTGCATAAACAAAGCGTCATCATTAGCACGTAATGATTGATGATCAAATTTTGTCTATGGTGTTCATCACAATAACGCGGATATTCTTCGTATGATATAGAAGATCTTGACAGCTTTCGATATTATCTAGAATAAAAGTAAGAAAAAATCTTTCTTTTATAATTTTAAGTGGCAATACTGATTAAATACTAGCTTTTGCCCGCGGCTTCGCCCGCACGAAAGAGTTTTTCCTGGATAAAAGCCCGCTATACATTTTCCCGGGATAAAAAGGAGCCTAAAACCTTTTCAAGGTCTCGAACTTCCTCCATACCAAATTTCATCGAAATCCGTTCAGTACGCGGCCGGCGATTTTATTTTATACTATACAAACTTTGCCACTCCTTTTTACCCCCTTAGGAGTCGAATTTCGCAAAATTCCGTCTTAGTGAGCACCTATGTCCTAAAAGGACTGAGACTTGAGACTCCTATCACATTTAGTTTCTGACCTTTCGCTTTTATATATATAGATTTCGGACATCGACTTGTAGAACCAAAAAATGTATATTTTATACATGACTTTGTAGTAATTTGTTTTAAATTTAAAGAAAATGTTTCAATCCTATCTGGTTCCTAGAAATTACGTTAAAATAAAACAATGTCGCTCAGTTTGGAAATCCCAATCAGATTCTTATAGTTTTCAGTTCTTATATAGTTGAAATGTCTTGTCAATTCTATTATAGCGAGAAATCTTTCAATGCTTTCTTCTTATTAGGTATTAAAAATGACACAGCCTCTGTAAACAGAACCCTTATCACAAAGTATTTCTGACACAAACATCGTAATTCATCTATTATACCAAAACAAATACTTTCGAACTTCCAAGAACTAACATAAGATAGAAAGTTTTGACAAACATCCTTATTTTTTCCTGTTTGTGAAGTTTGATATCGACAAACAATTTGGAGATACGTTTTGTGATATTTCTTATATTTATATATCGATTTATTTTCTATAATTAAAAGACGAGACATGCATATCGATCGTCTGATATGCCCATAAACAGTATAATAGCCAGCAAACAACGTGAACACCCTACCGCGTAGTGGAACATTTTTTTTTACGTGAGGAATACCCTTACTTACAAAAAAATCCACAATGCGACAGTGTGCTCCAGTTGTTTGCAATTATAATAGTGACAGTAACTAATACAGAAATGCGCTCATCAATAATCTCAAAATGGCCAATTGCAATAATACTTGCACACTTTTAGCAGCAAATATGTTACTTTGCGTACCTACAGGACTTCTTGCTGGCAACAAACATTACTAATGGTTATTGGTTTTTTCTAAGACCAATGAACTGAATGTGTGGAACTATAAATTCATACATACGAAGCTTTATTCCTAAGGATTAACGTTGCGACCGGTCATGAAACCGATGGGCAACTTTATTACAGCTTTACTTTATTGTATCGACTATCGGCCATAAAATAAATAAAAGTTTGTATAAATTCCGCTTTAGTTTGAACAAATTGTAAATGAACTATATTTGAGTATCATAGCTAGAAAAGCAAAAAGTGGTTTGTTGATAGTAATTGACTACCGTTCATGAGTACGTAAAATATAAAAATAATAATAATAATATTATCAATGCTTTGCCAAGACCCCAACCAACCCCAACCCTAGACCATTCATATAATTTTACAGTAGACTGAAATGACTGTCTCGCTGGCGTAGTTGTATTGCGTACGCGTTACGAGTACGATTTGCGCGCTGAGGTCCTGGTTTCGAATCCCGGGTCGGGCCAAAAACATTGTGACTGGGTTTTTCCATCTTAAAAATTACTCTGTCGAAGCTCGGAGTCAGGAAGTTGGCGGTGTGATAACCCCGTGCCTAGGAAAGCACGTAAAGCCGTTGGTTCTGCGCATGATCTCTCTCCGATCATGTCGGATTGCCGTCTCATAGGACTATGAGAGTGAAGGAAAACCGACTGCACTTGTGTATTGCGTGTGCACTATAATATCTCCTGCGTACCTGGCTGAACTCGGTCACATTACACAGATATATATCTCGGTTGAGATTGGCCGCCGTGGCCGAAATTGGCTAGGAAAGATTATTATTCTTATTATACAGTAGGTACAATGATATTCAAAAAACATAGATATGATTTTAGCAATCGCAATCTGAAGACTCAAAAGTAACCCAATTGGTATTGTTCTATACACTACACATAAATTACAAATACGAGCTGTCTTTACTGTTCTTACTGGTTTAAATAAAGAAAGAAAGAATACGTAAACTCTTTCACATACGTAATGTCAAGATAGTGCGTGCGGAAAACTTTTCGTTTAATTTGTTAGGGTATGGCTTATCTATACTTTTTGAAACTTACTGAGTAGGTACCCATCCCTAGTACTATTGTAATATGTATAAAACACAGTACGTATACTTGACGTAATCCTAAAGCAATTTATTTTTCATTCTAGGTTCGTAGATCATTAAGACTTTTCGATCTACACACGTCATTATCACTTGTAAAACGTGAAAGGAATAAAAGGCTCTTTTAAGGAACGTGTCATTTGTCACGCGACACTGAATGCCAGATTCGAAACCTCAAAAGTTTAGAGGAACATTCGAGAATTCCCCCTTGAGGCGTCGAGGAAAAATAATGGCAGTAATAAATTTATATCAAAGTGAAACTTGTTATATGGACAAATTACGACCACCAAAAAAATAAATTTCTGACCATTGGCGGGCTAGTTAGATTGATGAAGTTTAGATTATCCCGAGGGAACTATCAGTTTTCCTAGGACAAAAGATAGTCTATGTTCTATGCTAACTTTGTTACTGTTTGAGTGATAGAGCAGAAAAAAAGTTTAGCTCTTAACTAATATTACCTAGTAAATTGTAAATCGCACAGATTTAAACTTTTAAGTATCTAAGTAATATGTGACTGTAGGTACTTAACTTATACTAGATTATACAATTTCGAGTTGCCAGATAGAAATCAAGTAATTATAAAAGTAAGTATAAAACTATTATTGGCTTCTGCTAACCCCATCTCTTCGTAACTAGGCTCTTAAGTGGCTATTAGACCGTAATTGTAACAACAAAATATGTAATAAATGTATAGTATATAGTATTGTATAGTATATATATAAACCTATGTGATTATTTACACGCTAACGATATCTCTACAATATTTTTGCATTAATATAGTTAAATGGCAAATACTTTATTTTAGCCAATATTTTTTGTTTATCTGTTAATTTCTAATACCGAATCGCATTCTACATCTATGCCAGATTTTTGTTGGATCGTCATAGTAAGATTTTTATTATTTTTGTAAAATATCGACATAGCTCAAGATGTCACGTAACCGACTGTTTTTGCGCGATTTTTAAAAGCAATGAAAAGGGTGTTTTTCATCATATTATTTAAATGCAAATGGGCGCTTCCATAGTCCATCTATCTCTATCAATCCTACTAATATTATAAACGGGAAAGTTTGTAAGTATGTATGTATGGATGTATAGATGTATGGATGTATGGATGTTTGTTACTCTTTCACACAAAAACTACGGAACGGATTTCGATGAAATTTGGCACACGGGTAGATCATGTCCTGGATTAACACTTAGGCTACTTTTTATCCTGGGAAAATATAAAGCGGGACTTTTATCCTGGAAAAACTTTTTAACGCGGGTGGAAACGCGGGCAAAAGCTAGTATCGGAATAAATTCGTTCTCATAATAACCCATATGCTGACAAATTCACTCCAGACGCACTCACAAGACATCGATTTTATTCATCGCTAAATTTGCGGGAACACGTCGACTGAGTTAGAGCACGGGTCGTTCCACACAATTTCAATCTATTAGCCATTAATCCTTAGACGCCCGCTGTGGACACCGGTGTCCATTTATATAAGGAAATTAGCTTATAGCTATATATAAGCGGGCGTTGACGGGTTAAAAGGAAATATACCTTTGTTTAAAAGTGATTAAGTGGATATTTTTATAGGAAGCACATAATTTTTACTTACCAATGGTCTCAAGTGGTTTGTGAATAAAAAAGTTGCACTCACGGGTAAGACAACTTCGAACATATTTTTTCACCGTTACAACATTATTTTAATTAGCTCCAATATTTTTCTTATGTCTATTTAGTCATCATTGAATCAAAATATTTGACTAGTTCAATTCGTAAATTGTTATGTAGCTTCACCCAAAGGAATAATTTCCAGGAAAATAATTATTTAACGCAGAAACCATCTTTATTCTGTTATAAATAAAAAAAACTCACATTTTATAAAATATCTTGTGCATAAAATATACATTACTTATTTTTTATCTTTTATATTCTTACTACCGTCCGTAATTAATGAAATTTCCTTTTCCTGCACGATAACCTCTTTCCTCACGAATACAGAGAAAAAAGTATGTATAAGAAATAAATCTAAGCGCCGGATCAAGTGCGTCCTTTTTGTCACTCCTGGATTCAGACTTGTTGACCCAAGTCACAAGGGAAAACCTTCTCATTACTTTAATGCGTCAAGTACTATAGTAACAAAATTTTAAATTTAAAATAATAAAATACGGGAAGCGGCAACTTCTTACGAAATGCAACAATAAAGTTGTCACGTTGCCGCAAGGATTTCCAATTCCCATTTCTTCACTAAAACATCTAGGATGTACGGGTAGAAATACTTTGTCAGTTTCCGTGCTTTGCAGAATTTGCTACAAAAATTACACACAATCTCTTATAACTTGTACTATAGCAATATAGTCCGAAGAAATTCGTCCCTCGAGCGCGTACCGGGATCCAATGAAAGATACGGATGGACAGAATTCAAGTTCTTTTTAGGGACAAGAGAATATTTTGTTGTTTTGCGTCGTCAAGGAGTTGTAGAATCCATTCATTATACTGTTTTCATGATGTAGGGTATTTTTTTATGTTTTTGAAACCAAATGAGATATGTAGTGAGTAGTGAGTACACATAAAAATATAAAGTAATACAGATCTTTAGATGACACAGTATTACTGCTCTTTATGTTGTTGTATATGGATGATCTGGGCGATGGTATTGCTTAAGGCTGCCTCGGTGGCGTAGTTGTATTATGGTGCGACTGCATTGCTGAGGTCTCGGATTCGATCCCCTGGTCGGACAAAGTTATATGAGATTTTCTATTTAGTATCAGCCCGGAGTCTGGAAGTCAAGCCCGATATGGCGATAGGCTCGCCCCCTATCACATCATGGGACGGAATATGCACGGCGAAAAGTGGGTGCACTAGTTGCGCATCTGCCTACCCCTTCGGGGATAATAAGCGTGAATGTGTATGTATACGTATTACTTTCGATCAGGCGAGCGGCATGATCGTTATACGTAATCGTCATTTAAATGCAATAAAAAACAGCGCAAAACACAGCGCTCATCGCTGTCTTAGATCAGAGGCCGTAGCTGCCGTAGCCAAGATGCCATTCTACAATCATTTATGCTAATAGAAAATAAAAAAAATATGGGAATGACATCGCTAGGATTTGTCATTCTCATACATAACACAGACTGGCATAATTATGTCGACCGGCGAGAGGAAATTATCTCTCGACAGTTTGCACTCTGTCTGCATCCCACTTCACTTACCATCAGATGCAGTGGACTGAATTTACAGGGCCAGTATAAAAAAAGATAGCGTTAACGATTGTAGAAAGCCATCTCGGCTACGACCAAAGATGTTAATCACGAACTGGAACTCAAGAACGCTTTTATATTGATGATACCGGCAATCTCTTAATTTTAATTCGAAACAAAATGTCATGGATAACCAAACTACTTGTATCGCTGATCGATTTATTGTTATATTTTAAATGCCATTTTAAAATTAAAATCAACCATTTAATGTAGTTGTGTCATCATCAGAAAAATTTATTATGATATCGAAGATTATTTTCGTGATCTTTATAATAATTATAATATTAAATACCACTTCTCAAGCTGCTCATTAATATTTTAAAATTGCATCATATATTATTGTAAAAGATGAATTTAAACAAAGAACAGAAAAATTAAGAAAGAAATATTATTCAGAGAATGTGCGAAAACAAATCAGTGCTGGATCTATACAAATTTCATTCCTTAGAATTGTCTTCGTTGCCTCAGCGACGCGGCGTGGATTTCTCGAACAGCAAATATTTATTTTTCTCAAGGCAAAACTCAAGATTCAAAGCAGTTCTAACATTTTAAGAATCTCGTATACGCAATGTAATTTTGTTACATTTTATTATTTTAGAATAAGTATTTTGTCATCAGTAAATATATGCTAGACATGGAGATGTTCAAGATTTCAACGAACACGACAAATGGAATGAAATATATTCTTGTTATACAAATGAATTTTGATTATCTTTTGTTTATGAACTAAATTTCGAAATCACAACGACTTTTGTCGGAAGACGAGACAATAACCTTTGGGTTAATCACTTAAATGTTAGGCTCAAAGGCTCTAAACGTTATAATTTATCATTATTAAAATACAAGACAACAAACCCTACAACGGATATTCATATAACTCATATTCCCAACAAAGCGTCACATGGTCTTGCAACGTAAGAATTATAACAGACAAAAGGCGCATACGTATCGCGCAGATGTTTTCTTAAAGGATTAGTTCCCTTAAGTCAGTTGTTAAGATTCCACGTTGTTCGAAAGATGTTTACGAGAAGTTTTAAGTCGGTTGCTCGCACCGCTGTCGTCTGAGGAACATCGCACTCATTTACAATTTTGAGAAGGGTTTAGCGTTAAGATTAAAGATGGGATAAATATATTATACATGCATCGGGATGTTTTAGATATGGTAGCTATTCAAATTGAATTTTGTCTCCTGATGATATTATTAACGCGCATAATGTCTCCAATGATAAAGAAAATTTGAGTGCGTCGTCAAAGTTTATAAAAAAAAGGTATTGAAATAAGAAAGGATTTATGATGACTGCGTAATTTTTTAACTGAAATAAGCTCTTAAGTGCTCCTATTTTAGGTCTCTCTTTCTGTGAGACAGCGGTAGCACACCGATCGATATTTTTTAAACGGGTACTGCACTACTCTTTTGACTGACTAAAAAAAGTAGGAGGTTCTCAATTCGTCGGAATCTTTCATTTTAAGTATGTACACCGATTACTCGAAGACTCCTGGACCGATTCGAGATTTTTTTTAAATTTCAAAGGTTATACTTCCCATGTGGTCCCATTGGCGCCAAGTCAGGATCTGTTCATGAGATTCTGGAGAAATCGAGAGAACTCTTAAAATATTATAGGCACACTTGAAGCGATTTGGGTATTTTTTTATAGTGACTCGTGCATTTTTTACTAGCACAAAATAGAGAAAAATAAAAACTTATTTGTTTTTATTGCTTTGAAAGACTTGACGAGCATGCCGTTCGCCTGATGGTAAGCGTACGACCACCCATAAACAGTACCAACACCATCAAGCACCTTGACTTACAAAGCACTGTGTGGCATTCAACTGCGCTCGTCATCCTGAGACATATGATGTTCAGTCTCATTATGTCCAGTAGTTCCACTGGCTAAAATGTCCTTGAAACCGAAACACAACAGTGCAGTCACACTGCTGCTTAGCGGTAGAAAAAAATCTGAATTTAATATATGTTTTTTTTTTGAGTTTGATACATTAAGTAAGTATGAATTTATACATACCTTTGGATTTTTAAATATGCACTTACTTTTTGCGTTTTCCTCAGGTGATGGAAAGCTTTTGTTAGATGCAAAGCGAGATATAGCGAAGAGACGCATTGGTTTTCTTAGCCTTAAACGTACGTATCTTCTTCCCTTTTATGTTTAGTAAGTTATCTTATATTACTTCTTATCTTACTAATATTGTTGGGAAAATATTTAGATGTTAGTTAGAAGTAAATGCCCTAACCCAAATTTTGATGATAGTCGGCATACGGATACACTATGTTCTGGATTTAAATATAGGTCTTTTTTATCCCGGTAATTTTCTTCCAGGGGTAATGAATATTTTTAATCTGATTGCTGACTACCTCGGTGGCGTACTTTTATTACAGTATGACTGCAATGCTGAGCTTTTGGGTTCGATTCCCGCGTCGGGCAAAGTGATGTTGGGTTTCTAATTCACTATCAGCCCGGAGTTTGGAATTAGTGACCTATATGGCGATAGGCCCACTCCCGATCACATCATCGGACTGAATATGCACGGCAAAAAGTGGGTGCACTAGTTGCGCCTCTGCCTACCCCTTCAGGGATAAAAGGAGTGAGTGTGTGCGTGTGTGTTTAATCTGATTCTTTAAGTAGATAGCGCTGGCGTGGTGCACATAGCACTATGGATTGCTACAGTGATTTAGATTTCTGTAGCGGGAAAGGCCTAACACACGGTAAAACCGCGAGCCACACCTAGTATTAAATACGAAGGTCGTAAAATCAAAAAATATTTATCAACTTTGAGAATGGCAAAAATTGATTTTCATCTTAAAACATTCAAAACGTTGGTGATTCATGTTATAATATTATGAAAGTTATGATCACTCACCAATAATAGGCAACTTGTCTTTGATTAATATATAGGTTAACTTTACACCGTTTCCTATGAAAAAAAAACCATGTTACTGTAATTCCCATACACCTACTGCGTCGAGAGTTTCTAACATTTCAATACAATGCAATGCAATCAGCCCTGTATTATATACTGCCCACTGCTGAGTAGGGGCCTCCTCTACTACTGAGAGGGATTAGGCCTTAGTCCACCACGCTGGCCTAGTGCGGGTTGGCAGATTTCACATACCCTCTAAATTCTTATGGAGAATTCTCAGGTATGTAGGTTTCCTCACGATATTTTCCCTCATCGTTAAAGCGAACAACGTCAACGTTCTGACCATTAGTGACTACGAATATATGAAGTTTGGTGCACTTATTACTACTTCTTCTTCTTCTGCTTCAGCCTTTAGAAGTCCACTGCTGAACATAGGCCTCCCCCAAAGATTGCCTCCCTTATTACTACATTCATAGTCATTGTTGACTGGAACACGAAACGTGTTTCAACAAGTACTTTTAACCAAAAAAAATATTGTCCGACTGACCGCATTTAAAGTACACTTTCGACTTGTAGGGAAAAACCACAACTGGAAAATTATGTTGTACCGAAAAAATGGTATTCGTATCCGACCACGAATAGATTCATAGTCGACATTAATTGCCACTAAATTCAATCACAGCTAGCTACAGATTCTAGGGTAAAGGCAATTAAAGAAATTAATGTGCATTGAGTACAATATACTATTAGAAACAATAATGAGTCGTTTTTAATCAGAGATGCTTTAGTGGAAAGTGAAACACTTTTGAGATGATGTTTTTAATTACTTCAAGGTTACGTGTGTATTCTTCGATAAATATAATATTATTCGGTGAAGGGAAATATCGTTACAAAATCTTCGCATCTTGCAATTTTCTATAAGAATTTTGAAGATACGACAAGTCATCCATCCAGTTTTAGGTCAGAAGTAGATGAAAAACCTTCCCTACCCCTTTAATAGAGTCCTGTGCCTATCTCCAGTTGACTTTATTATTAGAGCTAGTATCATTAGAAAAAAACCTTTTTAATCCAGCTTAATAACTCCAAGACTAACTTCAGACTGATGCAGGATTCAAGATATACTAACAAAAAGGCCAGTGCTGGCTAAAAGTGATCACTATAAAAGTACTATTTGAATGTACGAACTCACAAACCCGGCGGCTTTTCAATTAAGCTCGCAGCCGATTCATTTCCTTGCACGTCACGTGACAATAGCTTCCTTCTTACACGTTCATGTCCGTTTGCCGTCGCCGTTTTAGTATTGGAAATATCGAAAATACCGACAAGGTTATTTTTGGTTGATGTAAACATCAAATGTCATCATCTAAAGGATTGCCATATCGGGTCGTGCTTTTCTGTGATACATGGGATTTCAATTTCCAGGTCAGTAGCAGTCAAAATGACTTACTTATTCACATCGCAAAAGATTTCTCTAATAATTATCATGAATTCTTGCAACGATATTAGTTTGTGTGAGAAAACGACAGGAAGATATATTTTTTTTGGTTCATAATCGTAAATTATTTTTATAATGCGTCTTATAATAGTCTCGACCTTATGCCACTGCAACTGACTACAGCTGATATTAATTCCAGTTCAACTCAAACGTATCGATCAACAAGAGTTGTTGCTTCATTCGGATTTATGCCTTCTGATTACGGGAATTAACGGCCAATGCGCTGAAATGACGGTGATCAACGGTTGGGAAGCTATTAGTGTATATTCCGAGAACCTCTGCCTCAGAGGGCATTTTGAATGATGTAAATTATGGCAAACTAGCAAGGTATGCCGGCACATACTCTAATTCTCAGATTTCCACGATCTATAACTTTAAAGTTTTGGTAGTATTGAACGTTTTCCTCAAAACATTTGTTGTGAAATGTCTGTCTTTGAACAAGCCTAAATTAATAAATTTTCAATGACACCAAGTTCATAACCAAGAGCTAATATTTATACATTTCGGTTTAAGAAATAATGAGTAACAATGATTTGCACACAACTTTATTTATATTGTCATGAAGTAAGTATAAAATAAAACTATGTAGTTAAAGTACCTATTTATGAAGAATAATAAACTGATGGAGAACTTTTCAAGCTATAAATATATAGTTCATTTACCACTCGAAAATGATTATGCAGTTCAAATACAAACCGAAAGAACATCGCGGTGAACTCATAAAAATAATTTACTTATCGCAAACAAAAGAAAGCAACAACAATGGAACAAAACATTGCAAATAAATAAATTCGTAGCATCGGAATATGTTTAAAATAAACTCAATTTTCGCGCCGCGACAGGCGGTTGGGTGCGAGAATGCGCTACACAGCTCGGAAGCCTGGCCAGTACCACTGATATAAAATTTACAACATTTATTATTAAAGTTTGTGATCATTTTTTAATTATTTTTACTTGTTAGCTACGCCGAAAAATGTAATAACCTTGGATAAAACGCGTTATCGCTACCACCACTGATGGATTAGTGGAACGGTTATGTTGGTTTCACCAATCTTACGGTTCAATGTCGACACTCGGGAGTATAGCATCATCCGAGCGAGCATTGGACCGAGTCCCTAACACTATGTACACCCTACACCGGCATACCAACCAAAACCCGCGGTGCTCTTCGGCGCATACGGGACGGCCTCGGGGTATTTTGTTGCACTAAGATAACTGTTCGGAACCGTCCCTGCATAAAACATGTCTACGCCCATAGCATATGGTATAGCATTAAGTCCGCCTATGTACATGATTGTATATAAAGTTAAATAAATAAATAAAATAAATATAGCGTTAAAAGCCTTTTGCAGATCAAAGAATGAAATTATTAGCTCTACAATAGGGAAGATGCAAAATTTTATTTTTGCTTTCATTTGAATTAATTTCAAGTAGAATAGATCACGAGTATATTAAAAAATTAAAATACTTTAATTTATTGCTAAAAATTGCGGTTTGGAAATGACAGTTTACATTTTCGCGCGCAAACGGAGCTACACGCCCAGTGACGTCACTCTAGTCATATTTGGTCGCCGGTGATATTCATAAATGCATAAGTTTGGATTTTTGATATGTTTTTTGAATAAATAAGTACATCAATATTACTATGAACACACACACACACACGCCTTTTTATTCCCGAAGGAGTACGCAAAGGCGCAACTAAGTGCACCTACTTTTCGCCGTGCGTTAGTTTAGATTTGAATATAACCGATTGCATTGTCGCCATAAGACCTGAAATTACTGCTATGTGTAGTTTTGCTGCTGAATGAAATAGAAATAAAAGTCCCACTATGATTAGTTCGTAGTAGTTTAGTTCCTTTTTATTTCTACACGTGAAAACTCTGTACTTTCAACAACAAAAAATTACAACCATGTGAACATGAACTTTTGGTAGATTTCTGGATTCTTCTTTTATGAACCCAACTTCCATTTTGATTCGAAAACCTATTAATTTTTGCAATTAAAGAATGTTTACCTTTACAATTTTAACCTTAAACAAGTTGCAGGTGTGATGTCACTAGAGGTAGATTGATGTATTATAACACGTTACTTTAAATTCGTAATTATTGTTTAAAATCGATATTAATTAAAATAAAAACACTGCAGTGGCCCTTCTTTTATGCTTTCTTAACATTTTAGCCACAAAAAATTGATAAATATTACTTTTGTATCTTCCCTATTTCAATCATCAAAGTTGGCCAAACTTCTCGATGTTGAGTATCTCGTAAGGTGATTCGCTAAATCCACATTTTCAATTTAACCTGTAAAGGCAAGCACAGCAGTCTATTTATTATTTTTTGAAGGTATTTTGTGAAATCCCGGGGGATTTTTAAGTACGATCTATGCGGCGTTTGCATGAAGCGATAATAGGATTGTATAAATAAAATATACAAGACGTTTCCCGCCATTGACATTTTTAGTGGTTATCATTAGAAGATCGTTAAACTACAGCATATGAATTAGTTTATGTTCTTCTAATAAGGACTTTAATAACACATATCAACCGTTTTATATCAAATGACAGACGTAAACTCCTGCTGTTTATGAGGCAGTTAAGTGGAACGATGCATGGCCATTGTGAAATTCACATCAAATCCAAATTTTAAGTGTTGGGCTATAAAACGATTTTGTTTCGTCAGCCAAAGCAGATGGATTATTTATGTATTGTGAATTAAACAGTGGTGAAACTTCTACGTTGTTTATATTTCGTCCGTTTAGAAATCTTAAGGGGAGGCCTATGTTCAGCAGTGGACGTCGTGTGGCTAATGATGATGATGTTGATGAAACTTTTACCAACAATCTTGCCCATTTCTGCTTTAAACATTATGATTCATACCGTGCCATACCATACCAGCCCTGTATTATATACTGCCCACTGTTGAGCACGAGCCTCCTCATAGATCACTGGTTTATTGGTCTGTGAGCCTCCTGTACTACTGAGAGGTTTTAGGCCTTATTCCACCACGCTGGCCTAGTGCGGGTTGGCAGACTTCACATAACTTCGAAATTCTTATAGAGAATTTCTTTGGTATGCAAGTTTCCTAACGATGTTTTTCCTTCAACGTTAAAGCGAGCGATAATTCACAAAGAATACACACATTACTTTTTAGAAAAGTCAGAGGTGCGTGCCCTTGGGTTTTGAACCTGCGGATATTCGTCTCGGCAGACCCTTCCACTCCCAACAAGCCTATCGCCGCTTATATGGTTCATAAAACTATATATTTTGTAATGTAACAATTCCCCAAAACAAATAAATAAAGACTGTACAGCGTACACAAGATTAAGTGACAAACGTAATTCCACAGATTTTTCTTATTACTTCTTCCAGATGTTTCCATGTACGTGAATAATGGTAATAATGGAAGTTCGTATCAGCTGAATTAATGGCACCTCCAATAGCAACGTCATTTTTCTTTCTTGGCAGCAAAGAATTTGTATCGGAATATGCTATCGGATTACATATTTAACGATATAGTAATATTATCAGCAAACATACGCACACACACACTCTCTCACGCCTTTTATCCCCGAAGGGGTAGGGAGAAGCGCAACTAGTTCACCCGCTTTTCACAATGTGTGTGCCGTCCCATGACGTGATGTGAGCTGATACTGACTGATGACAGCTCTGGGCTGACGCTGGGTTGAAAAACGTAATATCGCTGCACGACCCGGAATTCGAACACTAAGCCTTAGATCGGAAGTTGTACCGCGCACGCAATACAACTATGCCACCGAGGCAGTTCAGCCAGTACTTTTTTATGTAGGTTATATAAATTAAAAAAACAATCTATTTCCTTTATAATTTCCAAATTCAAATCTTTCCATTGACAGAGTAAAGGCGACCTGACCATGAATTTGGGTTGGCTCATTAATTTAATAACCGTGGCTTACAATGGTATGGCAGATGTTCTAGTTCAAGGGTCTTTACGGAGGCCATTAACATTTGTAAATCACAAAATTTGGTTCATAAATTTGTATTTTGAAAAATATTATCTATTTACTAATGAGTATGGTTTAAATATGAATGCATTTATGCAAAATTATAAATACTGGCTGTTTGATGTTTTATTCAAACTATGGAATTATTATTACTTAGTTTCAATGGTATTTTCAAAGTATTTTAGTCAATGTTTTTATTGGGCAAGCGACCCGCCCCCCCAGCTTTGCATGTTTACGAAAGAAAGAAAGTAATTATCTATAGCTACTTATGGTGGTCCGATCGCTATCAAACTTTATAAAATCACAAGCTGGGCTAAGATATTACCAATTTTTTTATTCAAATTGCTCCAGCCGTTTTAGAGTCCATGGGAAACATATATACAGACATTTATTTATTATATAATAGATTATCTGGTGACTCTATGCAATCGAAATGCGATAACCGATACCAAGCAAGATTTTGTAATTTTAAATTAGTTTTATTATTTCTACTAGACTTCTGCTCGCGGCTCCGCCCGCGTGAAAAAGTTTTTCCGCGATAAAAATATTTTCCCGGGACAAAAAGTAGCCTGTAGCACTTAAAAGTAATGTAGCTTCCTACTAGTGAAAGAATTTTCAAAATCGATCTAGTAGTTTTCGAGTTTATCCATTATAAACAAACAAACAAACAATCAAATCTTTCCTCTTTATAATATTAGTATAGATAAGTAAACCAGATCAAATACATAATATAACAATTTCACCACGGCCTAAAGTAAACAAAGTTGCAATACGAAACTTTATCTACATAATATTCTGAAGAGATACTCGGTGTGCCGATATTGGGAAGGTTTTATTACTACATACATACACACTCACGCCTGTTATCCCCGAAGGCGTAGGCAGAGGCGCAACTAATGCACCCACTTTTCATCGTGCGTATTCCGTCCCATGATAGGGGACGAGCCTATCACCATGTCGGTCACAAATTTGAGACTCCGGGCTGATACTGAATAGAAAAATCCAATACCACTGTGCCCGACCCGGAGATCGATCCCGAGACCTCAGCATTGCAGTCGTACCGTAATACAACTACGCCACCGAGGCTGTTAGGCAGGTTTTACTATTGCAAACTTTATGTTTCACGTAAAAGTTAGATGTATGGGAACCATTCCATACTTCACTTTAAACAAATCTGACCCATATTTTGGCGTATGCGGTAAAAATATGGGTGGTTTAACCGGTTACATTGGTTTTTGTATGCTAACGCTCTAATACTAAGGAAATACACACACACACACACTCACGCCCGTTATGCCCGAAGGGGTAGTCAGAGGTGCAACTAGTGCACCCACTTTTCGCCGTGCGTATTCCGTCCCATGATGTGATAGGGGGTTAGCCCATCGCCATATCGGGCACAAATACCAGACTCCAGGCTGATACTGAGTAGAAAAACCCAATATCACTTTGCACGACCCAGGGATCGAACCCGAGACCTCAGCATTGCAGTCATACCGTAATACAACTACGCCACCGAGGCAGTCTATACTAAGGAAATAGAGATTATATATTTTTTTAAATAACATTTAAATGTGCTTTTATAGCCGTACTAGCTTTTGCCCGCGGCTTCGCCCGCACGAAAGAGTTTTTCCTGGATAAAAGTCTTGCTATACATTTTCGCGGTATAAAAAGTAGCCTAAAACCTTCGCAGGGTCTCGAACTATCTTCATAACAAATGCCATCGAAATCCGTTAGGTAGTTTTTGAGTTTATCGCGTACAAATTTTGCTAAGCCTTTTTACCCGCTTAGGGGATGAATTTCGCAAAATCCCGTATTGGTGAGCACCTACGTCCTAAAAGGAACCCCCATGGAAAATTAGAGACTCCTAACACTTGTAGTTTCTGAGATTACGTGATGAGTGAATGAGTGAGTGACCTTTCGCTTTTATATATAACGGTATTGATGAATGAGGCAATATAAAAGTATATAAAAAACTAGATCTCATGCTATAAATATAAAAAATGTATGCTATTAAGATAAAATATTAGCTTTTGCATAACTAAGAATGATGTAATTTACACACCTCGTGTATATAAAGCCAAGCGCTGCGAAGCCTCATTTGAATTGTGCATACTTGCGACTTTTATGCGACTAAATATCAAGATGTGTTAATCGCAGTCACTGCAAAATCACCCTGACCAATTTCCGGCTTGGCCCTTTGTCTAGTTTACGCCATCAAGCAGCACTATGTAAACACTGTTATGTTTTGGCTTTGAGGATATTGTAATAACTCTGTTACTTCTTTACTATTCGAGGATGCATAACGTAATAAAATCCCGTGCATTTTTTTTATTGTAAAAGCTGTTGTAAATGTTTACGACGCTGAAGCCTCAATTAATGGATATAAGCGCCGCACTTATCAATGGTATTGTTTAAAGTTATTTATGACTTCTATTCACTGGGTGACTTCAATTTCAACTTTGCTAAAAAATACATTATTATAAAAATTGTGGTGTTCTCTCCAATCACATCTTACTTTGATCTTCATTCTTCTTCTGTAAATACAATAACTCAACAACCAAAGTTGTCATAGAGCCCAAATTTCTACTAAGGTCGGGCCTATTCCGTTTACGGGGGCATATTCGTCTTTTTGCAATAACGGGCGCTCTAATAGAAGGATAGTTTGTTAACCTTGTAGATAAAAGCTTAAAAAAATCCTCTATTTACCTATACGGCTATCAAAGTTGTCTTTCGATTAAGACGCATTCACCCCTACAGGCGGAATATGGCCCAAGGACTCTAACAGTATAATAGGCGTTGAAATCGTTATATTCTTGCCATTTGTTATAAAAATCCAATATCTTAAGGCATATCAGTTTACGTTTATAAGTCGCAAGTCTGCACCCATCTTCGTTCTTTATTACCCACGTTTTCATTACCTTTGTCATCACGATTGCGGAAAAAATATATTGTTATCGCAGAAAAGAGGTAATGTAGGCTGATTTGACGAGGCTTTTTGGTTAAATTTAACATAACGTGTGCTATGAAGACTTAGTGACAAAAAATGTACATGATAATCTCTTATAAAAAATAGACCTTATATCTACTAGGTTTTAGAGCCAATTTCGCCACATAAAGTCCTTGACAGCCTATTCAGAACTTATCCACCATATAAACTACAACTTTTTGTTTAACAGGTCTCGAATAGATCTGACAGACTTTGTCGTTTAAGCATGTACCTAGTAATATTTTGACCCAAGCGTCGCGTCGTCGCGTCGGAGGACCGCTAAAGAAGTATTTTCGTCTCGAAGTAGTTTCGGTCCGGATTTCGGTACCCCGACGCGACGACGCTTGGGTCAAAATATTACTAGGTGCTTAAACGACAAAGACACTTTTATTATTTTACTTTTTAGCGAGTTTTTGTGTCGGGGGTTTTTAAATTTTAAATTAATTTTTATTTTAAACTTCTTAAATTACTTCTTACTTATTTGTGCCCGGTATGGCGATAGGCTCGCCCCCTATCACATCATGGGACGGAATACGCTTGGCGAAAAGTGGGTGCACTAGTTGCGCCTCTGCCTACCCCTTCGGGGATAAAAGGCGTGAGCATGCGTGCGTAAATTACTTTATTCTCCGTTATGGGGCCTTGATAATCAGCTATCTAACACCTACTCGTTGAGACCTTCTCCTGCTAAAGAGTTGGGTATCCCACAGACAACTTGGTGCTGCAGTATCTGCTCGTGTTTAAAAATATTGCCGAACCCACAGTACACCAAATTTAAATTCAATCGGGCTTATTAAATTGGAAAAGAGCTGATAATTTTCAAACGCCTGAACAGATCTTCATAAATTATAGCTAAGAACCATCGCGATCACATCAGCTTTCAAACAAAAAAACCACGTCAAAATTAGTCCATTCTTTTGAGAGCTACGATGCCACAGACAGACATACAGATACACAGATACACACCCTAAACTTATAACACCTCTCTTTTTCTATCGGGGTTAAAAAGAAGCTACTAATGTGTCAGATTTATTTACTAGACAGTGTTGTATGTCAAATAGTTATCTAGAACTTTATCAAATACCAGTGAAACTAGGCTTTAAAGTAACATTTCGTTTTTTCCCTGTAGGTAAATGATATTAGGTACGGCTTTTTGGTAAGGTAACCATCGTCTATGGACTTCGGTTGTACCTACTAGGAATATAACCAAACCGCAGTCTACTGCGAAATAGTTTTAAAACTCGTTTTTGATCATAAATTACGAGATCATGATTTACGAGATGGCGATTAAAGTACGTCACTTGCATAGTTACTAAATGGTAAATATTTCGTATGCGAACGACCTTCTGTATATGTTGCACTAAATAATTTAATGTCTATTTCTGCCGTCAAGCATTGTTTAAGCACTGTCGTATTACGGTTTCAGGGATGATTATAATTTTAACCATTGTTAATAGCATATTTTAATAAGCATTATAAGACCTGACATCTCATGTCCTAAGATGATAAGCATTCGAAGTGCAGTGCTCTTTAGTTTACAGTCGTGACTCTTGTATGATATGGATAGTACATGATTACTGTATGATTCACAATTCACTTACTCACTTACTCATTTGCCTGGCCTATGTTAAAACATCTTGTATAGAAAACTTCGAATTAAGATTTAAATTATTATGTTGAGTGTTGACATATTTTTTTTAAATTGTTATTTACTTACTATAAACCATTCTATAAATGATTTTGTATTAAAAAACGTCGAATAAATTGTGATTTAGCTTTATTAATAAAGTTATTACTAAATTCGATCAAATTCAAATTAGAAATTTTCGTCTAAAAGTACAAAATATCTTGGATGATTATTTTATTTTCTAATGGTTCACTATGGTTCATTATTCATAAGTTTTCAAATATTCTGAGATATTTTTATATTAAAGGTAAGATGCATAACTTACATAAATAATTGTCATGCAAAATAGTCAAAACATTGACATGGATGTCCAAAATAATCGAAATCAAGGTTTAAATAACAAGGGCAGGAACAGTTATGTTTACTCTCAAAATGTTAATCGAATGCATTGACATTTCTTTAATTCCACATTCTTCTCTAATCCTAAAATGCAACATAATTAATACGATTGCAGAAATATAATACCAATATCAATGTCATATTACTCAAAAGCGCTCTATGAAATAGTATAAAAACATACAAATCTCATCAAACAGCATCATTCACACTCATCTCTTATCAATATGAAGTTCGCAGTAAGTAATAGAAACTTATAAAATATTTCGTTGAAAAATATATAAGTTAAAAAATATTTTGACTTTAATTGGGTATTATAAATTGTTATTTGTGCCTTGACTAGAATTATGAGATCATTCTCGGTATAATCATCAACAACATGCTAAACAGTGTTAGCAAAAATCAAGTAACCAATCGTAGCCCATCAATAGTAATAAGACTTCAAGCGGAGCGTGAAGAAGCAATTATGCAGGCCGGTGAAGCAATTATTATAACTGTGCCGACCGACCAGGGATGTTTATCTCTTGCCGGTCGACATTATTTAGGGGTTCATTTACCATCAGGTGCAGTGAAGCCACTTTGTAGAGCCATCGATAAAAAAAAGACGATTTTTTTTTCTACTTTCTGAGTGACCCAACTACACCTTATGGTAAGCGGAGAGGGGTCCTGAGGGACTGAGGAGCGATGATCATCCCTCACCAGTCGACGCAATCATGCCGGCCTGTTTCAACCGGATACTGATGTACTGGCGGTAGGTCTCTCATATGTAAGAGTCCGTCTGGGTGGGTACCACCGCAATATCAATGTCTATTTCTACCGTAAAGCAGCAGTGTGCATGCACTGTTGTGTTTCGGTTTGAGGGACATTGTAGCCACTGTAACTACAGGACATAGTGAGACTTAACATCTTATGACTCAGGATGACGAACGCAGTGGAATGCCACACAGTACTTTGCAACTCAAGGTGCTGGATGTTGTTGCTACTGTTTATGGGTGGTCGTATCGTTTACCATCAGGCGAACGGCATGCCCGTCTCGGCATTCAATGCCATAAAAAAAATGATATACATAGGCTAATCCCGGAACGCGGCTCACTTACCTGAAACACTATGGCCGGTTTTAACACCTTATGTACGGTGATCGGTATCCTGGCAGATACAAAATATGTCCCAGCACCAGCAAAGATAATACAAATACTTTTCTTTTCAGATTACCTTTGCCGCCGTTCTGGCCCTTGCCGCGGCCCAATTCCCCGGTTTCGATCCCGCCCGTGTGCAGTACGTACGTCCTCCCCCAACACCAGCTCCTTACCGCGTCAGCACCATTGCTCCCCAATTGGCGAACATCAACCGCGCAGTCAACAGTGACCAGAACGCCAACATCATCCGCTATGACAATGACGTCGGCCCTGATGGCAGTTACAGTTACGCGTAAGTATTAAAGATACCACTGAATTCTCTATTATTATTTGGAAGGAATGTGAAGTCTGCCAAGCCGTACTAGGTCAGCATGGCGGACTACGGACTCTCAGTAGTAGAGGATGCTCGTTCTCAGCAGTGGGCTTTAAAACAGGCCTGGTATTATTATTTATGTTGCTAAATCGAAAATGTAGTTACGAAAAAAATTGGTAACTCATTTATTTTAGTTACTGTGCTGCTGATAGTGACTGGCCTCCTCGATTGATGGTTAGGAGTATAGGTTGGCTCATCACCACCATCTGGTATAATTCCTGGGCATTACGAGATTAACATCTTATATCTTATAATGCAATAGAAAGAATGAGCCTATCGCCATATTTAGCATTGCAATATGTGCAATAAATTTTATTATAAAATATTTATTATTGAACATTGATGTATTTTTTATAAATCAATGTTATTGACCTGAATTATTGCGGACACAAATAATAATGAATTAATCCAATAAATCTTGATTTGTACTAAAAACATGGCGATGATTGCCGACGTGCTTATTAATACTATTTATTATGAATATAATTATGCATTATAATAGAGCTTAGATACGTAGATATATAGCAGGAACTATAGCAGTAATATACTTCATATTATGAACTATACAAGGTGAATAAATAATGTAAATAAAGCGTCAGATTCTTAAAATTTTATGCTCTATTGAAAATATATCTTCGGGCAATCGTCATAATCCAGAGGTTTTACGGATCGTTACTAAAATCTCGATCATTCCACCAGATACGAGACTGACAACGGCATCGCGACTCAAGAGCAAGGAACTCCTCGTGACTTTGGCGGTAACCCTCCAGTAAGGCCCGTGGTCGCACAGGGATCCTTCGCCTACACCTCCCCTGAAGGAGTACCCATTGCCATTTCTTACATTGCTGACGAGAATGGATTCCAACCCTCGGTGAGTAATTTTTTTATCCAGTTTCTTCAGTAAAAGTAACTGTTAAGTAAATCCATAAGAATTGCCACAACTTAAACGAGATAGTTTAAAAAATCTGGCCGTAAGGCTCCCCTCGAAAGTCAACTTTCTGCACCAAAAACTGGGCATAAAATTGCAGCAGCAATAATTGATATTAAAAACCCATAGAGGCGTTTATATCAATCATATGGATTTCTGCGTGATCTCCAAATATCACCTTTAAAAATACGCCAAATGTTTGCACAATATCCGATACTTTGACATTTGGAAGAACATCTTTGCGACATTCGTACATTCGCATTTGAATGATTTAAACTCCTTGCATAACTCCGCTGAATGATGGTATCATACGAAGTAATAAATACCATCCACCACTTTTTATATTCTGTCGCCAAGCAACAGTGTTAAAGTACGGTTATTGTATTATCAAAATAGGGACATAGTACATTGGTTTGTAATTTAAAGTTCTATTAATTGCAGTTTTTGTAATAATACTATGTAAATTACTTGTATGTGTTTCTGATATGATATCGTATAACTATTATAAAAGATACTGTATTTAAAATAGTGTTGAGGGCCTTAAGTCAGTTTATTCTAAATATAAGCCTAATAAGACCGCTGCAAATCTTACGTTTACATGATTAATGTGTGTCTTTTGCAGGGTGACTCCATCCCCACTTCTCCCCCAATCCCAGAACACGTGCTGAGATCTCTGGAATACATCAGGCTGAACAACCCAACTGGAGCAGGAGTCAGGTCTTAAATAAATTAATGTATTTATGAAGAAAGAACATTATATGATAAATAATACTTAAGTTTATTGTTTTATTTTTTCTGCGCCGTCAAAAATTAATTAGAACATAGGGAACGTGTACGAACTATAGGGGGCAGCACAAAATCAACTCAAAAGCCACATGTGGATAAAAAATGAACTTTTCAAAGCTATAATTTATTTATATTATTCTTTTATTATGTCAAAAATGATAAAACATGGGTTCCGGCTGAATATTATTGATACCCAGCGTGGCCAGAATAAGCTTTTTTATTAGATGGGGGCTAGTTATTTGATGTTATTGAAGCAAAATTAGGAGGTTATGTTCCCATAATTACAAATTTGTTTGTATTGAATGCAATGCAATCAGCCCTATATTATATACTGCCCACTACTGAGTACGGGCCTCCTCTACTACTGAGAGGGGTTAGGCCTTAGTCCACCACGCTGGCCTAGTGCGGGTTGACGGACTTCACATACCTTCGAAATTCAGAGAACTTCTCAGGTATGCAGGTTCCTTCACGATGTTTTCCTTCACCGTTAAAGCGAACGATAATTGGTAACAATACACACGTAACTTCGAAAAGTCAGAGGTGTGTGCCTTGGGTTTTGAACCTCCGGACATTGTTTCGGCAGACCGTTCCATTCCCATCTAGGCTATCGTCGCTTGAATACATTGATGTAAAAGGATTTTTTACAACAATGATTGAATTTACAACAATCGCTTACCATCAGGCGAACGGCATGCTCGTCTCGTCATACAAAGCCATAAAAAAAATATATCTTCATAACATGTTTATTTTTATAAGTTACATAATAAGACATTTCTAAATGCTTTTGGAATTCATAATTATGTATGTATTACAGCTTTTATTATTTTTGTCGATTTTCACTTAACCATGTAATGTAAGTACTTAGGCACTATTCTTGGGAAAATAATAGAATTTCACACAATTTGATATGTTTATTTTTATGTTTTGGAGCATCCAGATACACAGCAATTTTACATGATCAACAAATTAAATGATATTTTTATCCTTTTAATATGAATATTTTACGTCAATGCCAAGTATCGATGGGCTAAAAAAGAGTCAGATTGCGCCACCAGGTGGCAGAGCTTACGACGTGCACGTGCCTTATACTCACATACATAATAAACAACACAGCTTTAAGTACAAGTTTTAAAATTGTCAACTAAGTTTCCGCGCAGACGTTGTAAAGTTTTGCACCAGACACGTAATTAAATGTGGTTAATGAGTTATCAATTCGTTTTCTCATTACTTTAGAACTGACTGACGCTTCAACTAAACTGTTTGACTAGTCAAATTATTAATTCATTTTTAAAATCACAAAACAAATACAGGGTCATTTTGGCATTGCGTTAATAAATGAAATCACATACTTATCTCGTCGAAACTAACGCTTTCGATTAAGTTATTTTAACCATAGATGTAAAATGAAAAAGTGTAAGTTTCGAACAAAATAAATATCAATAAAAATAACTTTAAGTTTACACGACCTTATGCCACTACTACTACTCTAGGTAATTCGTCGCAGCGGCAACATTATACTTTCATTCATAAATACACTTTCGCACACACCATATTCGCACTAAACTACGAAATGATCAAAAAATTTTAAAACTACAACCGGGTTTTTTGGCAATAATATTCGTTATTCATGGATGATTTTTGGCAAGATGTTCGAAGAGGTAAAGACAAATATGTGGTTTCATTTAGTAATGCAATGTAAAAAAAATGATCCTGTATAAGCACACAATGTATGTATGTATTAATTATAGTTCCGTAAAAACAAAAAGGCATTAAAATTTCTTACCAAAGCTTTAAACCGGCTTTGTCATCATGGTTTAGTGGCAACACACACAAACGTTAAACTGAGTATCTTGAATTCGATAATCAAGCCGGTCAGTTCCATTCAGGAACATTGGTAAAAAAATATTATGCTTCATACGAGAGTGGGATTTACGCGAAAGTATTAACGACTCCAAATTATATCAATAGAACGACCTCAATATTTTACTAAACCGGAATAAACAAGCTATTAGAAACCTATGGCTATATTACTAATGCTACTCCTACTTAATTTTATAAACATAAAGTATATGAAGATGTTTATGATGGATTTTAACATGTTTTATTACTATAAAACACGTTAAAATTCGTATCTGCCGCCCGGCGTAAAGTCAATCCTGAGGTCTCAGGTTCGATCCCCGGGTCGGGCACAGTGATATTAGATTTATCTGGAATTCAGTATCCGCCGGAGTCTGGAATTTGTGCCCGATATGGCGATAGGCTCGCCGCCTATTACATCATAAGACGGAATACGCACGGTGAAAAGTGGGTGCACTTAGTTGCGCCTCTGAGTACCCCTTCGGGGATAAAGGGCGTGAGTGTGTATGTAGTGTGTATTTACAGTTTTCAGATTTTTTCCTTTACAGTTGCTGTAAGACCTTGCTGCTTGCCAAATATCATGATTCTAGGTATGCATATAAAGATGTTTGGAATAAGTCTCATTGCATTTTCTTTTTCTTTTTTTGGTTAAGATTGGCAGCTAAGATTGTTCGATCTATAGTACTTTAATAAAGCAGTAGTACCAGTGTGTCTGTACATTTAAAGAAATGTGATAAAACAGAAAGGGGGTGACTACAGAAGAGTAATGGAACACAAATCAGTAATTCTTGTGATTATTTTCTGTCTGTCTGTTTTTCTGTTTGTTTATTACTGCACGTCTCCTAAATTACTGAACAGATCTCGATGAAATTTGGCACACGGGTAGATCATGTCCTGGATTAACACATAGGCTACTTCTTATCCCCGGAAAATATAAAGCGGGACTTTTATCCCGGAAAAACCTTTTCACGCGAGTGGAGCCGCAAGCAAAGGCTAGTAATTATATAAATCACAAGATAAATTAACTGATTTGTGAAGATTAAAAGATTGCTATTAATAACGGCACAAAAACAAACATATCAATTCCTATAGCATCTATTTTGATCCAACTATGATAACTTTCCTATCCTATGAAAATAACATTGCCAGTTTAAGATGGTCTTTTGTTAACCTTCATCAAAACAGCGAGGCAGGTCGAATAACCCTTGCCGCCGGCCGAAAACTAATTAATCATAATAATTTCTGGTCGCCACAAGCAGAACGCAACAAAAGGCCCGGATAATGGAGTTTATACAGGATGTTACACAATAGATGATATTTTTTTGAAAGGCATTCTTTTTCTGTAATGCATTTAACGCTAATGGACCGAAAATACATGCATTGTTAGGCTTATTTAGGGACTGCCCCGGTGGCGTCGTTGTATTACGTGCTGAGGTCTCCGGTTCGATCCCCAGGTCAAGCAAAGTGATATTGAGATTTTCTACTCAATATCAGCCCGGAGTCAAAAAATGTGCCCGGTATTTGGCATTAGGCCCGCCCCCTATTACACGGGACATTACATAACTGGCAAAATATGGGTGTGATGCACCACTGCCTACCCCTGAAAAAAGAAAAAGCGTGATGCTATGTATGTATGTATGTATGTTGTAGGCTTATTTTGGTTAGAACGGACAATGTTTTATTCAAGAAATGTACGAAGTAAGTCTCTCGTATGCGAAGGGCTGACTGAATAGATAGCACCGGATTGTCTATTTCTACCACCGTCAAGTAAACCTTTCCTGGTTTGATGGAAATTGTAGCCAGCATAATTACTGGGCATTATGAGAAGTAAAATCTTATGTCTCAGGGTGACGAGCGCAGTGGAGTGTCACGAAGTTATTTGTAAATCAAAATTCTGTGCGGCGTTGTTACTGTTTATGGGCGGTCGTACCGCTTACCATCAGGCGAGCGACAAATTCGCCCCGTCATTTAATCTCAATAAAAAAAGTAATTTTGATTCATTTCTTATCAATAATCATTAGATGATATAATAGGAATCAAGCTGAAACTGATATAGAAAATATTTATTTATTTATTTATTTAAGCACTTCATATACAAATGTATAAAGGCGGACTTAATGCCGTAGGCATTCTCTCCCAGTCAACCTTAGGGTGGTGCAGAGATTAACAAGGTAGGTGCATTAGAGGTAGTTTATTAGAAATAATATAAACTTATAAATACACATACATAAATATTGAATCATATTATGATAAGTATAATGTATACACATAATCATTAATAATAAATACGGACAACCATAAAATACATAGTAAATATATATATAATATATATATAGTGTAAAATATTAACGAATCAAGGTGGTGATTCTTCCTCTTCATTCAGCAGTAACCGTCGTACCTTCACTTTGAAGGCAAACCGAGTGGTAGACGTTCTGATTTCGAGCGGGAGCGAATTCCATAAGTGTATAGATTGGATAGCGAAAGAAGAGTGAGTAAAGTCAGAGCTGTGAGGGGGACACTTGAGCAGAAGATTGCTGGATGAGCGTAAGTTCCTATCGTGGCTATCGCAAAGGTATTGGAAATTAGAAGATAAGTAAGTCGGAGGGGTAGGGGAGGTAAGCAAAGAGTACAGAGTGGTAAGTGCACGTAAAGATCGCCGCTGTCGTAAAGGTAGCCATTTTAATTGTTGTCGATAGTCAGAAATGTGATCATATTTTCGAAGATTAAATACGAATCGAATGCAGTTATTAAGAAGACGGTCAAGTTTGTTGAGTTGGTCTGCATTCAGATCAAAATAGCATACATCACCATAGTCGATTATAGGAAGGATTAAGGCTTGCACAAGCATAGTCTTGGTCTTAGGCGGGAGGAAGTTCTTTAGACGGCAAAGAGCGCGAAGAGTACCGGTGACTCTCTGACAAACAGAGGTTACCTGCGGCCTCCAGCTCAGGGTGGAGTCGATGTGCAGACCAAGATCTCTAACACTAGTGCTCCAAGGAATGTGAGTGCCGTTAAATATAACAGATGGAATGATCGAGTTATCCAACCTGCTAATCATCCTTGAACTGCCTATAATTATGGCCTGACATTTCGCGGGATTTACAGATAAGCCGAAATTGTCGGACCATAATTTAATTTGAGTTAAGTCCCTGTTCACCCTGTTCACGGCTGCGGATACACAATCTATTCCATCCTGAGAATAAATTTGCAAGTCATCGGCATACAGATGGTACGCACATTGAAGGTCTTGAGTAAGGAGGTTAATAAAAATGGAAAACAATAATGGGGAGAGTATGCCGCCTTGAGGGACTCCAGAGTCGATATCGCACCAACTAGACGAGGAATCGCCGAGTCGCACCAACTGTTGGCGTCCCTGAAGATAAGACGAGAACCAATCCAGTGCCGCAGGAGAGATCAAAAGGTGGGAGAGGATGGCTAGAAGAATGTCGTGACTGACCGTACTAAAGGCGTTCGAGAAATCAACCAAAGCCAAAACCGTGACTTTGGTGTCTTCCATGCCCGCCCTAATATCGCCAGTCACTTTGAGTAGCGCGGTAGTAGTGCTGTGACCAGGCCTGAAACCAGATTGCAGCGGGCACAACAGGTTGTTTAGGTGCACAAAATTAGACAGCTGCTTATGGGCACAGGCCTCGAGCACTTTGGAGAGGAAAGGAAGGATGGATATAGGACGGAAATGATTCACGAGAGAAGGGTTAGGGATTTTGGGAAGAGGGATTACAATAGCTTTCCGCCATAGAGACGGGAATATACCAGAGCTAAAGGAGCTATTAATGATATGAGAAATAGCTGGAAGAAGGTGGTCTAGGATAGGGATTATCATACGACGACTGATGCTATCGCAACCAGTCGCATTAGATTTAATGGAAAATTATGATTATTACACGATTAATAATAGTGTTATAACTTAATAATAATAATAAAATCTTTATTTTGAATATTAATACAGTTTTTTTAAATATAATGTTCAATAACATCTGCATTAGTTAGAAACTGTGTCGCAGATATTAACGCCCACCTCCGTAGTTACAAGGCGACAGTTTGTATTCCTTAATATAGAAAGGTAGACAAAAAGAAAAAAATATATTCTAAAGGTACATAAATCAATAAAAAAGAAAAATGTGTGTGTGTGTGTGAGTGCGTAAATGTGTGTATGTGTGTGTGTGTGTGTGTGCGTGTGCGTGATTGTGAGTCCCATTATCTAATTATTTTTATGAATAATTCAGTATCCTCATATGAAATGGTTAACAGCCATTTCGTTGTTACAGATTTACATTCACGTAAAGTTAGGGAATATAAGTTAAGAAACTTGTTGGCTTTGTTATATAATCGGGGACCAATAAAATAAAAGTGTTCACTAGATAAAGCAGTTCTAGAGGCCTCTGTCTGACATACTAGATCCCTTCTTCGTTTTCTAAAACTAGGAGTAAAAGGCAGCTGTGAGTGTTGACGAATAATAGTCTGAAGAATAAAATGTTGTCTTACAGAAAGAACTTTGGCCAGAGTATATATTTCAGAAGTTGGGTATGAGATTGGTTTATAAAACATGACTTTTAACACTGCCCTTTGAGCCCTTTCAAGGGTTAGCATTTTTGAAACACCACAACCGCCCCAGGCAGTGATGCAGTAAGTTATGACAGATTGTGCTAGTGAGCAGTACACAATTTTCAAAGTTTTTTGGTCAAGTACAGATCTGAGATTTTTAAAAATGTATGTAAGTTTACGAATCCTAATTTTTATTAAATGTATATATTCACTCCAAGTTAAGCGTTTGTCAATTACTATTCCAAGGTATTTTATTTTCGTTGTTCCAGTAATTGATGGGCAAGTGCAATTTTCAAATGAATTACATGAGGTATGTGCAATAAGTATAAAAGATGAGGGAGGGAGAGAAGATGATTTTAATGCATACGCATGCTCACGCCTTTTATCCCCGAAGGGGTAGGCAGAGGCGCAACTAGTGCACCCACTTTTCGCCAAGCGTATTCCGTCCCATGATGTGATAGGGGGCGAGCCTATCGCCATACCGGGCACAAATTCCAAACTCCGGGCTGATACTGAATAGAAAAATCCAATATCACTTTGCCCGACCCGAGGATCGAACCCGAGACCTCAGCCTTGCAGTCGTACCGTAATACAACTACGCCACCGAGGCAGTTCTAAAGGTACAAAATACAAGGTACAAGGTAAAAATATTCTAAAGTTAAATAAATCAATAAAAAAGAAAAATGTGTGTGAGTGCGTAAATGTGTGTATGTGTGTGTGTGTGGGTGTGCATGTGCGTGATTGTGAGTCCCATTATCTAATTATTTTTATGAATAATTCAGTATCCTCATATGAAATGGGTAACAGCTATTTCGTTGTTACAGATTTACGTTCACGTAAAGTTACAGAATATAAGTTAAGAAACTTGTTGGCTTTGTTATATAATCGGGGACCAATAAAAAAAAAGTGTTGGCTAGATAAAGCAGTTCTAGAGGCCTCTGTCTGACATACTAGATCCCTTCTTCGTTTTCTAAAACTAGGCGTAAAAGGCAGCTGTGAGTGTTGACGAATAATAGTCTGAAGAATTAAATGTTGTCTTACAGAAAGAACTTTGGCCAGAGTATATATTTCAGAAGTTGGGTATAAGATTGGTTTATAAAACATGACTTTTAACACTGCCCTTTGAGCCCTTTCAAGGGTTAGCATTTTTGAAACACCACAACCGCCCCAGGCAGTGATGCAGTAAGTTATGACAGATTGTGCTAGTTTTCAAAGTTTTTTGGTCAAGTACAGATCTGAGATTTTTAAAAATGTATATAAGTTTACGAATCCTAATTTTTATTAAATGTATATATTCACTCCAAGTTAAGCGTTTGTCAATTACTATTCCAAGGTATTTTATTTTCGTTGTTCCAGTAATTGATGGGCAAGTGCAATTTTCAAATGAATTACATGAGGTATGTGCAATAAGTGTAAAAGATGAGGGAGGGAGAGAAGATGATTTTAATGCATACGCATGCTCACGCCTTTTATCCCCGAAGGGGTAGGCAGAGGCGCAACTAGTGCACCCACTTTTCGCCAAGCGTATTCCGTCCCATGATGTGATAGGGGGCGAGCCTATCGCCATATCGGGCACAAATTCCAGACTCCGGGCTGATACTGAATAGAAAAATCCAATATCACTTTGCCCGACCCGGGGATCGAACCCGAGACCTCAGCCTTGCAGTCGTACCGTAATACAACTACGCCACCGAGGCATATGCAATGCAAAACAGATATATTTGGTTTTATTGACATTAAGGGTCAATAGGTTATGCGCGAGCCAGTTCATAACAACAGATAGTGTATGTTCGGCACATAACCGAGCTTCAGACCAATTTTTACCATGTATGAGTAGAACTGTGTCATCAGCATACACTAAAATTTTACAACTTGGTAACGATAATTCACAGAGTTCATTTATGTAGATTGTGAACAAGGTAGGACGCTACCTTGGGGGACTCCAAAATTAATAAACTCATCTTGGCTAAGTTTATCTCCAATCTTAACACATTGAGAACGATCGGAAAGATAGCTTTTGAAAATGTCTAGAGCAATACCCCTAACGCCAATGCGTTCTAGCTTAGTTATAAGTATGTCGATAGAGACGGTATCGAATACTTTTGACAGGTCCAGAAATATTCCCGGGATAAAAAGTAGCCTATATGTTAATCCAGGACATGATCTACCCGTGTGCCAAATTTCATTGAAATCCGTTCAGTAGTTTTTGCGTGAAAGAGTAACAAACATATGTATGTTTGTTACTCACTAAGAATGTATGGATGTATGTATGTACATACATCCATACATTCTTACAAACTTTCGCGTTTATAATAATAGTAGGATTTATAACAACACCCTGTACGTAAAAAGTCGGATGACAAATGTTGCACATTGGCAGACACAAATGGATCGGATCAATCCATAGCTTTTACTATTTTCTACCTACCTATGTAGCATAAAATATATTATTCATTGTATTTTAACAGAATAATAAAAATATAATTTTAAGGACCATTTTTAAATGAACTATGATTACTAAAAAAATATTGATGTAATTGAGCTGTGAATAATAGTAATAAGATAACTGTTTGTTAAATATTTAAATGTAGCATTTATCACAACACTATATTATTTAAAAACAAAGACAAAATATCGCAGTACCTATGTTCTAAAAGTACCAATGAACGTCACATTTTTCTTTCATGAAGGAAATTATGGGTAACTATGTGTTGCTCGCGGCTTCGCCCGCGAGAAAAGCCTTTCCCGCTACAAAAGTCCCTTATCACTACGACAATTAATTCTCATGGGAACCAATTACCGGGATTTAATTTTAATGAAATATTATAAATCATGATGACTGCCTCGGTGGCGTAGTTGTATTACGGTACGACTGCAATGCTGAGGTCTCGGGTTCGATCCCCGGGTCGGGCAAAGTGATATTGGGTTTTTCTATTCAGTATCAGCCCGGAGTCTGGAATTTGTGCCCGATATGGCGATAGGCTCGCCCCCTATCACATCGTGGGACGGAATAAGAATGGCGAAAAGTGGGTGCATTAAGATGCGCCTCTGCCTACCCCTTCGGGGATAAAAGGCGTGAGTGAGTTTTATAAATCATGACATGCAAAATTAACGCAAGGTAACTTACAAAATATTATCATTACTTAATGTTTTACATGTGTGTTGATAACGGAATATAAAAAGCGAAGTATGATCTCATACAGAGCAGTCTTATTTAAAGTTTGGAAGATATCCATAGTAATGTTTGTGCCTATAGTGTTATCAATTGTTTTATTTTTAGTAATATATATATATCTCAATAGCCTGAGACATGAAAGATACTGGAAGAAGCGAGGAGTGGTCTTCAGCGATGAGTACAGATACATGACTCCGTTCTGGGAATTTATGACAACGAATCGATCACTTTTCAAGATTCTACAAGACATTTACGACAAATATCCAAAGGAACCGGCAGTGGGTATCGGCGCTTTATTCGCACCTACTCTGTTTGTAAGAGATGCTCAGAATATACAGCATGTAATGCAAAATGATTTCAGTTCTTTCAACCATCGAGGCGTGGAGGTAACTAGTGACGATAAGTTGGCAGATAACGTTCTTTTCACGAACGGTGCCCGATGGAAAGTCTTGAGACAAAGTATGAGCCCCTTATTTACAGCTAATAAACTAAAAAGTATGTTTAATATACTTGATAAAAGTGCCAAAGATTTCGTATCATACATGAAAGACAATCAGCAGCTCTGGACTATTGATGCGTTCGACACCCTCAGTACATTTTGCTCCGCCGCCGTAGGAGCTGCAGTGTTTGGTATCACAACTAAATCCATTTTCGATTCACCTTTCCTCGAAATGGCTAAGAAATCTATTAAACCAACTTTTGTATTCAATCTGAAATTCACTGTGATCATTCTCAGCTATAAACTAGGTAAATTGTTGAATATCAAAATTTTCAATAAATACGAGGACTTCTTTATCACTGCCATCCAAAATGTAATGCAACAAAGGGAAGTTGATAAAAGCGTCAGGAATGATTTTATAGATCATTGCATAGCTTTACAGAAAAATGAAATGTTGCGAGATTCTTCTTCGGGCTACGAGATAAAACCAACCACGGACGTGCTGGCCGCTCAAGGTTTCTTTTTCTACCTCGCTGGTGTTGAACCTTGTGCCACAGCCATGTACGGTACTTTAACTGAACTGGGCAGGCACCCCGAGATTTTGCAACGTGTGCATGATGAAATAGACAAGACGTTTGAAAAGCACAACGGACAGTTGACTCACGATGTAGTGCAAGACATGGAATATCTGGAAAAAGTGTTGAGCGAAGGTATGAGGATGTATCCACCAATAGGCTTCTTGTTTCGAGAATGTGTTCAAGACTCGGTCCTACCTGTTGGTAATATTAAAGTGGGAAAAGGAACTAAAATATTCACGCCAATATACGCGATTCATCATGATGAGAAATATTATCCTGATGCTAAAGTTTTTAACCCGGACAGATTCACGAAAGACGGGTTGCAGACGACTTTGAGCGACTCAATCTATATGCCATTTGGGAAAGGCAACCGACTGTGTATTGGGGTGAGATTTGCGCGACTGCAAGTGAAGGCTGGTCTCGTCTACCTTCTGCGCCACTTCGCAGTGGAGACCATTATAGGACCAGGAGGGATAAAATTCAAAAAGGAGCAATTGCAGCTTAGACTGACAAATTTAAAAGTGTTTTTCAAGCCCAGAAACATGAAAGGCTAAATGTGTACTGAAATTATGATTTGACTACGTAAGACTTGACGATGGCTGTTCTAGTCCTATAAGATTAGCTCTTCAAGCATAAATATTTTATAAGTTGTTAAATAATGAATTACCGTACTCAGATAATAATGTTATATTTTTATTTGTTTTTTTCTTTAAATGGTCAGTGAATATAAAAATAAAAACCTTTTAACAAAAAATAGCACTAAGTTCAAAAACCACTATAATGTAAAAATAACTTGTACTTACTTTTCTTATAAGAAAATTTACCATCTAATGATAATGTCTCTGAGTGCGGCGGGCAAGTGTTATGACCTTAATTATACTTAAATCATTTATTTTTCGCTTCAAACAACCAAAACACTGATTATAAAAGTTTATCAGTAGTTTAGTTTTTATAAATATTTATAATTAAGTTAACGAACTGATTGTATTATCTATTGCGTAGAAACTATTCAAAAATGTAAATATTAAACGCGTATGTTATTGAATTATTTTATAAGTAAATGCTATTTGAATCGATTTTAAATTGTGTTATTTTTTTTTTATTTACCCATCGCCCTACTTTGACACCAACTGCAATAGCGATTCCTTTTAGGTATCTAGACATTTCTGTCCACAGGGCATCAATTATATCTCAGGTATAAATGGATTGGCG